>VDFB02252616.1:17618511-17750900 GCA_007258455.2 Sequoia sempervirens | reverse complement strand
ACATCTTTTCCACCTTTTCTTTTCTTTATATCTTTCCTTTGCATGATTTTGTATCTTGGGGGCTTGACTTAGGATCTTCGATCCTAGGGGCTTGCACAACCTCTTTGATCTTTGTCATTCTTTGTCATTTGCATCTGTCCATGTGGACCTCTCTTGAATGTCTAGTTTAGTGTGAGTTTGAAGTAAGTTCATCCTCTCACTAAAGTGGGGGCTAAATGTGTTGTAGAAAAAAGGACCCTTTGCTTGACATGGGGTTAATTCATGATAAAATGGACTTAATAAGGTCTTAATCTAGTGTTGTGAGGTATTTTATGCATCTGAACTAGGTCTTGGACAATTGAAAATCAAATAACATGTGTTTAATGACATCTTGTAAAGGTGTTGTAAAGTCTTGTAACATGCTTTCACGCTTTTCTAGACTTAATAAACCTATTTCTCCCTAATTCAACATTATAAAATGTGTTTAATAAACATTATTACATCAATTTAGAAGACTTGTAAGATAAATTTAATGATAAATTAGTGTTGTAATGTGTCTTGCACATTCACATTGATTCTTGTGCCTTTCTAGGCTATGTGGACCTAATTTAAGTGTTGTAAAGTGTTTTTAATCACACTTTCAAAGTGATTTATGTCCCAAGCCCCATTTAACATTTACATCATCACTAATAGGTCTTAATTAACCCATATTGTGCATCATGAGGCTGTAATTGATCAAATACTCGACAAGATGGCATTTTAAACCTTATTTCTTGATTCCTTGGCTTCTTAAGGGTCAAAATGGACCCTATGGGACCCATTTTCCATGCATGGAAAATTAGTCCCATCTACGTGGGACCCATTCGGCATGTGTGGTGAATGAGTCCTATCTAGCCCCATTTTGACCTTTGAGTGGGAAATAAGGTGAAATTTGAACTAATTTTGCTTCATGTCGGCTTATGATGAGGTATCATCAGGTTAATAAGGCACAATTGTGTATAAATAAGTGATTTTATCCTCATTTTACATCTAACAACTCATCCTTACATCTCTCATCATTAATTCATCTTCTATCTTCTCATCCAAGTCAAGCAAGCTAGGGTTTCTTCATTAGAGGTCATCAAGTTAGCTTCCTAAAGCATTCAAGGGATGAATCTTCATGTTATTTTGTAGAATTTCAAGATAAAATCATCATGAAAAGGTAATCATCTCCATTTTTTCATGTTTCATTAATTTATTTTGAATCACTTTGGTTTAATTACCTAAAAGGGGTTTGACTCAGGCAAACCCCTATGCCCT
Source organism: Sequoia sempervirens (assembly GCA_007258455.2). Lineage (NCBI taxonomy): Eukaryota > Viridiplantae > Streptophyta > Pinopsida > Cupressales > Cupressaceae > Sequoia > Sequoia sempervirens. The sequence continues at coordinate 17,749,622 of VDFB02252616.1, read as the reverse complement.
AACATTCAACATATCCCTCTTTTGTCTTGTTTGTTTGTAAATTTAGGATTCTTGGAGGCTTAGGAATCATTGAAGATTTCATTTAAAAGTCATTCAAGTTATCTCTTCATCATTCAAGTCAAAAATATCAAGAAAAAGTCACTTTTAGACTTGAATCTGGTAGTTTCAGAAGTGGAGACCTGTAGGAGACAGAATTGTAGATCCAGCTCCATAGAGTCAACCTTTGATTTTGTAGATTCTTGTAGTGGACTAACTCACTACCCAGGCGAATGAGTCCCATCTATATTCCTGCAAAGTTGATTTTCTCAGAATTCATCTCTCGGTAGTTAGAAATAGGTTTCCAAAAGACTTTACCAATAGCAGGACTAATTCACCATGCGTGGTGAATGAGTCCTAGTGGTCATTAACCACAATTTTTGAGACATTATATAACCTTCTAGTGACATCATTCTACCCCCAGGTGCATTATGTTCAATCTCATCCATTTTTGTTTTCATTTACTTAAGTTTCTAGTTCATATATGCATTCAACACTGTGTTTTCCAACACTTTATATTAGATCAATTTACACTCTTTAGTCTGCATTTTCATTAAGTTTCTAGCATTAAGACACATTCACACACTTCACATTTAGTTTGCATCCATCCATATATTACATATTGAATGAAATCCAAGTTCATTTTGGCCCCTATTCCCTCTCCTTCTAGGTGAAAAACCCTAGGAGGAGCTAAAGAAGAAACTGGGTGCCAAAATCCTTCGGTTCAGAATCATCCATATCATATTAACAATATCACAACATTCATGATCATTAAAATTAACTAACATATGAAATATACAAAATTTACATTATCTATTAGAAGGGAGAGAGAGTTCAATAATTAATTACAATATCACAAATGGTACAACCATGTTTCCTCAAATACATATGAGGAAAGCACATTAGAAATATGAAAATTTGAGCATATTTCAATACAAGGGTATGGAAGATAGTCAACTTGGGTTGGAACAAGTGCAAAAGTCCACATCACTATGAGCAGTCACCACGAACACGATCAACAAGAAGGGAACCCAATGGAGTAAAAAGCATATTCCACCCGACCATGTGGAACCCAAAGGTCCACCCCCCATGCTAGGAGATAGCAATAAGATCCCACCACAAAACAATCAAGAGAAAAAAGATGACACAAAGGCTAACATGAATCCAATGTACAAGTACAATACAACATCACACGACAGTAACACCACTTCCAAAGGCACACAAACATCAAAGAGAGACAAGAAGAAAGGGGATATTATGTTTCCATAGGAGTGTCATCACATAGTTTTCTATGGGTTACCCTAGTAGATCTCCCTAGGCCTTGACCCCATCTTGGGTTACCCTAGTAGCCTCTATCAATTTTTGGCCCCCATATAAACCTATGCGGAATCAACATACCTCTCATGAGGATGAGGTAGTTAATCTTGCCATTCTAGGCTTCTCAACTCATCTCAAGCCTAAACAAGCACTTGAGCCATGAGTGAGGCATTCACTTATCTTGATTAGTATGAATACTACCCAACCCCCTAATTTATTTTAAGTTATCATTGAATTATGAAACTCCCACATGGGTTACCCTGGTGCCACTTTGTGCATCGACCCGCATTGAGAGCCACTCCCCTACTAGCAACTAGGAGACCCAAATAAAAACAATAGGGCAAAGCCAACTCATATAATTTCACAAAACCTCATAAACTTATAGAAAAGGGGAGGAATAAATCCTCCCGCACACAAGTCCCAACCACAATGGAGAAAATACCGTGCAAGGTAAATGGCCCACGTAACTCATTCAATACATTAACCATCTCAAAATGAAAAAAATTAATAATTCGATCAAGAAGAAGATTCCCCCTAGCCTCTGGAAGACTCCTAATATTCACCTCACAAGATGACTTAAACAATTGCATAGTAATCCAAATCATTCCCAAATCAATAATAATTCATTTAACTTCATATGAACACTCAAACAATAATAGACTCATGGGATACATAATAAATTATTATGCAACCTTTTCAAGTTTGAAAATACTCATCATTGGCAAAAGATAATCTATTTCTATGTACTGATCTTTCATTTAATTCTAGACAACCAATTACATAATGGTTTTACAAATAATTAAGAAAATAATCAACTCACAAAGACAATCTAATTCAATTTCTTTAATTAAATCATTCATTTTTCTAAATATAAGTAACTCAATCTCTCTATTTTCTTTTCTAATTTATTGCTCTATCAAATCAACTAATCATAATGACAGGAATATTCTTTTACTATGATCATGATGTATATAACTATATAGGTATACATACATATATATTATTAATAGAATGTTGTTTGTGATACTATAATTTGACTTGCAATGAGATATACATTTGTTTACATACAATTATATATATACACATGCATATATATATACATATTCATATATTTATATGTGAATAAATATTCAACAAGCTCCCTTCGAGTATATATATTTTGGTTAAGTATCGGCCCGTGCATCGTAAATGAGCTACTCGACCTTTTTTTGTCAAACTCCACTGTCTCCTCCACATGTTTGCTCTGCACTCCCTAAAATTTTTCCTTCCTTCACATTTAAAAGAGGCCCCGCTATGTTGCCACATATCATCACTGCGCACAATTGATGACCGCTTCCCTTCACTTTTGAGTAGAGCTCCACCCACACACCATGTGTCACCTTAGCGCAAGCTTTCAAAGGAAAAAGATAAAGACTCATACGGGCTGCGCTATACTGCCACATGTTTTTTTGATGGGTTTTGTGTTTGGGCGATGGATGAAGCGAACCAAACACCGCAATTGGACACTGCATGTCATAATTTATTTCTCTTTATAGGGTGATGACACTTGCTTGCTTGACCTTGCTAGGACCACTACCATCATTTGTAGAGGATGCACCTGGGCTTGAAATGACTAGATGCTTGGCTTCAATTTTTTTCTATTGCAACGACCTGGAGGAATACTCAATTCTACATCATTGCCAGGGATCCTGAAATCTTTTCTGTTATTGCTCACCAAGGTGGTGGGAGTTTTAGCTATATATACTTCTCTCTATTTCAAGGGAAGATTATATATTTTTAGAAGAAAACTAATTTTAAAAAAGACACCGGGCCTTTATTATTGTTTTTTATTATTGCAAAGACTCTCAGACTATGTCAATTATTCAACCTTTCTGTTCTTTTATGCTATTTCATTAACTTTAGACTGTGCTGCTATTGTCTGGGTATTTCATTTGAGAACTTCTATAAATTGAATGCAAGTTTGTTGGTATAGATCATGTCTTATGACTCTTCTTGGCAGTAGGAATGTATGCAATGTTATTTTATGTCAATGAATGGATTATCTATGCTTTAATCTTTAGTTTTTTCCTTTCTGGGACATTACAAATACCAATCAGGCCCTTAGATCTATGATTTATCATTTCTATCATTAAGTCTTGATGCATCACCTTAGATTATACTTTATTTTTATATATTTGTTTTCTTTTCCCTTTCCAAACTCCCATTATAGAAGAAGTCGACTTCTTTAAAAATCTGGTGGTCACTTAGTTTAGCGTAAAAGGTCACCCATAAACTAAGTTTCCCACAAGACACTGTTACCTTGTCAAATTTTTAGCATCAACACTTTGTTATTTTTGTAGCACACTCGATGGGACAGAGCTTAAACGAATTTTTACTTTAGAAGGGTGTATGAGCCATCGGCCTGTAACTAGATCCCAAACTACAAAAAACCTCAGTTTACTAGTACTGCCACTAGGAATAGTGCATGCCACAAACCATCTGGTAATAGTTCTGCTTCCCCCATTCATTCCTCTAACCATGTTTCCAAGTGCTAATAGAAATTATATGGCATGGGATGTCGAAAGTCCCCTAGTAGTGTTGGTAGCACCCATTGTCTAGGCTACTATTCCGGTCTTAGTTGTGAAAGCTATACCCAAGTTTAATGAAGATGGCTCAAGAACACCCACAAAATATCTACAAGATGTGGCTAGAAATATGTTTGGTGCATGGAATCACCACTCAAAATGTAGCGCTGAGGCTCCTTGCCACATCTTTCAAAGGTAAGGCACTGGATTGGTACCGAACATTGCTAACTAGCACTATCCATACTTGGGATGAGCTTGGAGACCCATTCTATGAGAGGTTTTCAAATGATGAAGATCGCTCCTCACTGTACTATCAACTATCTATCATAAAATGAGCTCCCCAAGAGGCTATGATGGACTTCAATGCCCAATTCCACACAAATTGGCAGAGGATTCCTGTTTCTATTCGCTCGAATCCTGAGATGGCATTCATATTTTATCTAAAGTCTATCAACTTTGACATTTCTATGATGATCAAGTCTTTGGGAGGAGCTACTCTGCTAGATGCTTACAGTGTCACCATTAAAGCCGAGAATCCTTTGATAGATTGCAGAAAGTTTCTTCCTTGGCCAGTCATGCTGATATTTCCTAAAATATTGATACCCACATAGGAGGTCACGTCGACTAGTGTACCCACACCTTCCCAGTCAATGTACACATATGCAACAACATTGCAAAATGTTGCCTCTACATTCGGTTCTTCCAAGGATGAAATGAGAAATCTTAAATAAATGTTGCAAACTATGGAAAATGACATAACCACCTTCAAGAGAAACCAATCAATGTCTCTGAAGCCTACATATTAGAATTATCAAGGTGGACAGTCTTCATATTAGCAGAATCAGTACCAAGGCAGTCCCCACACTAATCCACCAACTTCAATAGCCAACCAAATAGTGTTAGTACCTACTTCGCTGACAAGCGCTTCACCAAGTTTGAGTAGGGAATTGACCGTGGGATAGAACAACCTCGTCGATGATATCAATCCATGGTGCTTCACTTGTAGCGACACATACATGCCCCAAAACTTTCTGTGTGGAAACTTACAACAAAAGGTGGTGGAGCAGTGTAGCCAAGGTACGACTTCAAACCACATAGGTTATGTATATTCCTCACCACAAATGGAAAGCATGGTTCTTACTGCACAAATGCAAGGGATGTCCCTAGAACAAGAATCTGACATCGCTCCTGATCATGCGGTCTTCTCATGGATGGAAGAGGAAGAGGGGGTGTTCATGAATGATTCTTCTACATTAAAGGTACCACAAGTTCAGTCTAATTATAACACTCACACTAAGCAAAGGTTTATGGGTAAACCAGTTACATGGCAAAATAGGAGCGCCTCTTATCAATCTCCTAGCATCACCACAGTCGTACCACCATTTCAACTATGGAAAGAAATTGTGATAACAAAAATCAAGGAACAAAAGTCCTTGAACCCGCCACCCTTCAATGTGGTGGAACAATTAAAGAAATCCTCTGCCAATGTGTCCTTGTGGGACATCCTGGAAATCCCAGAACATAAAAAATTGTTTCAAAAGGCTCTCCAGGAAAATGCTAGTTCTAATCCGACACAACAATTTCTGAAAGAAAAGGTCATAGATCTAATGCCTCAAGCTAAAGTTCTCACAAATAGTTTAGAGAAACCCCCTACAGAAGTTAAAGGTAAGCCAAAACCATTCTTCCTAACCCTTATTGTGGGAGATAAATTGTTGCACAATTCAATGATCGATTCAAGTGCTAGCACCATATTCATGCCAAAAATAATAGCTGAAGCCTTGGAACTTAGCTATGAAACCATAAAGAAGGGAGTTATGCAGCTTGACGGGAACAAGGTTGAAACGATGGGAATCATTAAGGATCTTCCCTTAACTCTCTTCAATTGTCCTAGCAATACTGTGCCTTAGGATACTATCATCATTGATGTTCCTCCTATGTTCAGTCTTTGCCTATCTCAAGAATTTACAACTAAAATCAGAGGATACTTATCAGTAGATTGGACACACCTAATTGTCTAAACCAAGCACAAGGCTAAGCTGAATTTATTGTCTAAATCACTGCATGTGCACCATGTTGTAGATGAAGCTATGATAAACTTTGAATCCACCCATACCTCCATCACTAAAGATGAGATGTACTGTACTGAATTGCCAAAGGGCAAGGAGGTGACTAGGGATCGAAGTGGAAAGGATGAGGCTCTTCTAAATGAGTTCATCAACACGGATCCTTTTGGAAATTACCATGCCATTGGGTTGGGCACATATGTCATTTATGATGAGAAGCAATATATTTCAGAGGTCACAAAGGAACCTGTAAGTATCTTAACCTCTGAGCTATGGACATTGTACTTCAATGGAGCAAGATGAAAAGTAGGTGTCAGAGTGGGGATATGTTTGGTATCCCCACAAAATGAAAAAATACTAAGGTCTTTCCACTTCCAGTTTGCTTGTTTGAACAATGAAGTTGAATATGAAGGACTAGTACAAGGTTTAAGCCTTGTGGAGTGAATGGGCATCAAGCAATTAATTGTGTTCAAAGATTCCAAGGTGGTGGTCAACCAAGTCTAGGGAATTTCCATGGCAAGGAATGTCCACATGAGATCCTATCGGCACTGAGTCTAGGACCTGGTTGAGGGTTTTGAAGCCTTCAACATCCAGACTATTCCCTGAGAACAAAATGGCAACGCGGATCACATGGCAGCAATTGGATCCCAGTTTGATCTGGCCTCCAACCTTATACATAACAAACACTCTGTATGAGTAATAGTTCGACCAACGATTCCCGATAATGATCAAAGTTGGCAAGCATGAAAGTGATGTGCACATTGCCTCATTCATCCGACAGTCAGGGGAATTCGATGATCAACTCCAGCCAAAGATTGCCAAGGCTTATGAGGGACAAATCATGTAGCTCAAATCTAACAAGCTTTTGAGAGGATTGGTTATGCTCGAAAAGATTTTTGATTGTGATGATGCAAGGAATGATAGAAGGAAGTTTTTGGTAGACAAAAGCGACTATATAGACCTTCAGGTCTCAAACGACATGAACCTTTGAGTTGAGAAAGATGTCCTGCATCATGACAAAGAAAGACTCATCAATTTTTGTGAGAAATATGGAGGAGTAGTGGCCTGGTCCTATGATGATTTGAAGGGATATGATCTCGACATCATCCAACACATAATCGAGCTAGTGGAGGGTGCAAAACCAATTTGACAAAAGCAAAGGCTAGTGAACCCAAAAATTGAAGCACTAATGATGTAGGAGCTAACAAAGCTAATCAAGTCGTGGATTGTCTTCCCAATCAAGCATAGCACATGGGTATCCAATCTGGTCCCATTCCAAAAGAAGAATGAAGATATCCTCTTGTGTGTGGACTTGTGAGACCTAAACAGAGCATCCCTAAAGGATCATTATCCGTTGCCTTCTATGGAGTCGATCCTGCAAATAGTACCAAGATCGAAAATGTTTTCCTTGCTTGATGGCTTCTCTGATTATAATTAGATTCAAGTTAAAGAGGAGGATCAACACAAGACTACATTCACTACAAAGTGGGGAAAATTCACATATGATAAAATACCTTTTGGTTTATCCAACACAGGGACAACATTCCAGTGGGAAATGGATATCTCTTTTAGCGAGCTGATCAACAAGATTATCCTAATTTGTTTGGATGATCTTACTATGTTTTCTAAGTCTAAGGATGATCATTTTGATCACATAGAAATAGTTTTTCAGAAATTCCAAGAGTTCAGGGTTTCCTTGAATCCAAAAAAAAGGTGTATTCAGAGTGCCACAAGGAAAGCTATTCAGAGACATGGTGTCCAAAGAAGGAGTTTCAATCGAACCTGAGTAGGTGAAAGCCATCAAAGAACTCCCCCTGTTGGTTGACAAGAAAGGAATTCAGTCCTTCCTCGGAAAGGTAAATTTTGTTAGCAAGTTTATTTTTGACTTCACAAGAATAATTAAGCCAATCACCCTGATGCTTAAAAAGGATCAAGCATTTAAGTGGACAAAGGAAGCCAAGGAAGCCTTTGAGAAAGTTAAGGATGCTATTTCCTCAACTTTGATACTGGGCAATCCAGACCTATCCAAGGACTTTATAATGTATGTATTAAGTAGCAAGTCTAGTATTGCTATTGTCTTGACTCAAAAGGATAATGAAGGAAAGGGAGAACATTCGGTGGAATTCTACTCCTAGACCCTGAAGGAATATGAGATGAACTATAATTTCATAGAAAGACAAGCCTTTGCAATAGTAAAGGGACTTAAAAAAATTTGTCATCTAATTTCCTACAACAAAGTGACTGTCTATGTCACACATTCTAGTGTGTGTGAATATATCATGTAGGGAGAAATCATAGGAAAAAGAGCTAATTGGATCACCAAGATCCTTGAATATGACATTGAGGTCAAACCTACTAATACCATCTATGGAAGAGGATTGTGCAAATATATGGTGCATGATGAAGAGATACTCACTAAAGAAGAGCAACCAGAGCTTGTTTTGATGAATGAGCCAGAGTTTAAGGGCTGCTAGCTAATGGATAGAGTGAGGTTTATGCAAATAGGAAAGTATCCACTAGGTCTTTCCTCCCAAAAGAGGAGATACTATCGGCTACAGAATTGCGGGTATGCGCTAGTGGAAGGGGTCCTTTTCAAAAGGAATTTCGATGGTCTCCTCTTGCGATGTGTTACTGCGGAGCAAGCAAAGAGAATCCTTAACACTTTCCACAATAGTGTTGCAGGCAAAAACTTCTCTGCTAAGACCACCACCATCAAAATCATGTGTATAGGTTACTATTGGCCCACACTTTTCAATGAATCTCACTCCTTGGAGAAATATTGCAAGAAATGCCAGTTCTTTATAGGAAGAAGGAAGAATTTTGCAATGCCTCTCAAACCTATAGTGGCAGATGAACCATTTGCACAGTGGGGCCTAGACTTCATCATGATGATCAATCCAACTTCTAGTACTAGACACAAGTGGATTTTGATGGCTACATATTACTTCACAAGGTGGACAGAAGCCGCTTCGCTTAAAAATGCGACAAAGGCAAAGATAGTGGATTTCCTCGAAGAGCTTGTGACAAGGTTCAACCCTCTAAAGACTATCATTTATGATATTGCTAGAGATTTCCTAGGCGCAAATGTATGTCACTTTGCATTAACAAATGGCATATTCCTTAAGACATCAACGAATTATTACCTATATGGAAACGACCTAGCTGAGTCGATGAACAAGAACTTGGTCTGACTCTTTAAAAGAATTGGTTCAGATCACCAAAGAGAACACCACAAAAAACTATGAGTGACACTTTGGGCAAACCACATAACTCCCAATCAAGTCCCTAAGACTTCGTCTTATGAGTTGGTATACGGAAAGGAGGCACTATTGCCTATATCCATGGAGATTTCAGTGCTTCAATTGCTAAGACCCCTCAAGATAATATAAAATGGTGCCATAGAGGTTCAGCTTGTTGAACTATTAGAAGTACAATAAAAATGGGGGAAGTCCCTAATAGCCATGAAAAACCACTAGCAAGTGGTCAAGCGATGGTTTGATAAGAGGGAGTCCGAACAAGGCCTAAATTGTGGAGAGTTAGTGCTGAAATTCAACGAAAGGGCTGCGAAGCCAGGTCAGCATGGAAAATTTGATAGCCTTTGGGAGGAAGCATTGGGAATTTTGGTCAATGAGATTCATCTTAAGCTTTTCCATTGAGTGAAAATTTTTACTATTGTACATATGTTAATAATGCTTTTATTTTCTTTCCCTTTTTGTTCTATTGGTCGATCCTTTTAGAATTAATTTTTGTTTCAGTAGAAAAGCAACCCTTCATTACAGAGAGAAGGGTAGTAAAAATACTTTGCAGAAATAATCAAGAAAAACACCCATATGCAAAGGAAATCAAAAAATATGCTAAAAGAAAGAAACCTATATGATAGAATGCCAAAAGAAAAGAGCCATATATTTTATAAAGCTATATTTCATTATATATATGTGCTTTCATTTTTACATAGAAAAAATGGCTGGAAAGCCATAATTCAAAAAGTATATGATTATACATGGTTTTATTTTCATATATATATATATTATGTATGTCCTTTTTAGGCATATATACAAAAACTAGACAACGAGTGGCGTATTCTTAAAAGCAAAATACAAGAAGTCTAGGAGGCATTTCATCCAACGAAATGAGCAACAACTATTGATGCATCAATGGTAGAATTTACCATGTCCTCATCAATAGGCATGTCAACAACAGAAGCAACATCATCTAGAACAATAGCCATTGGCAGAGGAACACAAGGTTTCTGAAGTCAGTGTACCAGTCAATATTATAGAATGGCACTACATTGTAGATGTGGAGAAAGTGAAAGGCTTGGGTAACTCTTTGTTGGTGCTCATCGTGTGTCTGGAGGTGGAATCCACTGAGAAATAGTAGCCATGGGACAATCACTTCTTCCTCAATATAGTGCCTGAGGTCACTAGCTATTGGCAGGCCTACCCCATATGCAACATGAGCAACAACATCACCTAGACCATTTAGGTACTTTTTGGGAAATACTTATTTGACTAATTTTAGAACTAGGGGCCTAGGGATACCAATATCCAACATAGACACAACAAAGTGCGAAAAAATGTCAGTATTGACATGATATTTGTCTTCATACTTGAGACAATTCTGACCTAGAACCCACTTCATGGCTATCAAAGCCAAGGAGTGTTTGTTTTTCGTCATCCTCTTTAACCACCTAGTAGAAATATCACTATGGAAAGTTGTCTATGACTTATATGACACTAGCCTAATAGGAGTATCCATGGTACCAACACCCTGCTATTACTTGCTAACTATTTCTAAAACTTTCCTACAACCTAGCCTATGAAGAACCTTTCCAATAATAAAGCCAAATACTAAGCCAATGACCTATTGCTAAAAAATGCTCAAACGCTAAGTGTGATTTTCTCACTGCTTAGAGGCCTATTTATAGAAAAAATGAGGAAAAGCATGCTAATCTGCTTCTCAAAAATGTGATGATAACCAAATTCCAACTTGAAAAGTGTGCCTAGGTTTACTCACATTTCCTAACTAGTTGCATCTGCTATAATATGGCTCAATGTGTGTAGAGTTAATGAGAGCTAATTAATTAGCTTAAAAATGGTGGTGCTCATTAGAAGTGAGCTACACGGTCCATAGGCTATTGTGTCACCTCACAAGTGTTTCCCAAAACCAAAGGCAGGATTCATATCTTTTCAGGCTGTGATCGTTTGCTTTAGCTTAATCATTTCATTCAGGATATTAATTGCTAGTGCATACTAATGCAAGGATAGAAGACAAATCATCGACTCAATTTCCAAAGAAATCACATCGTATCACACAGTTGCCAAATGCAATAATGAATTCTGGTCACTTCGAAATGGCAAGTAATTCCTTTTCACATGAAACAAGGAGTTGGCTATACATGCCTAATTAAATGCAAAAGGCCCAGTTTGTTCTACCACCTTGAGGAAAGATAGCTAAAATATTGCATGCAAAACTTTAATGCTTAAATTTCTTTTGAAATACACTAAGCTAGGTGAAGAAAAGCTTTGGCATATCCAAAGCCAAGTAAAAATAGAGAATTCAAGCCCTACATAAGTTTTCATCTAAGTAGATAAATGGCACAGGGTTCATCACAACAAATTCAGGAGGAAGTTGACCAACCCTTGCTTAGGGCTATACGGTCATCAAAGGATTTTTAAATCTATGAAGATATATCATATGCTATGCCTGGTATACCAGGAAAGCCAAAATAGGCAAATACAATGGAGCTAGATAGCCCAAGGAATATAGGAACTAGAAATGGGTCAAAGAAGAATGGGACAATATTCATGACCCACACCTCGTGAAAAAAACTAAGTCTTTGAGAGAAGTAGCCTGTGCAAGGATGAAAGAATCCTAGCAAGTGATGTTGATAGAAAAAAAGGTATGGTACAGTGGGCTTCCACAATACATGGTCCTATTGGTGCATTATTTCCTAGAGCTAGTTGATGCAGCCATTCAGTGTTATAACCCGAGCACCTGCAACATTGAAGGCCAAACCTTAAATGTTAATATCAACCCACCAACCATTTAGCACATGCTATGTATCCTAGACCCAAGTACCAGAAAGGAGAAAATTGAGTCCTTCACTCTTACTAAAGGAGAAAACACATGGATAGAGATGAAAAAAAGCCTAGATTTCCTAATGGAGGAGATTGGCAAGAAGGGAATCCTAGGTGCTGAGCTTCCAAGTATCCCATTGCCACATGGTTCATTTATTGAAGATATGCAGGACACCTTTTCAATGCTAGCATTTGTGTGTAGCCTAGACCCTGACGAGATGGTGCACGCCTTTCAATTAGGGTTAGGTTTCCAATTCTGCAAGCAACACAATTTCTTTTGGTATGATTTCGTTGAATTCCTCATGGAGGATATGATAAGACAAATAGAGAATTACCCGATAGAAGGGAAGTTTATATTTCTCTCTTTCCTAGTTCATATGTTTCTGCATCAAAATCCTGATTTCTTCAACAAATATTTTGAATTGTCTATTTTTGATGAAAAGTAGAGAAGGAAGCCAATATCCACCTAGACAACTTTTCTTTCCATGACATATGACTACTATGCATTTTTGGATTACTTTATAACTCTGGTTTTGCAAGATTTACAAGGAGGAGGTGACATGATCTAGCTCAACATAGATCAAACCAGATATATGTAGAGTTTCACTCTTGCTTGTGACTGGTTCTTTGGTGTGGATTTCACAATCCTCCGGATGTGGGGCTTCATTGATCAACCTTTTTGACTCCTAGCCTATGTCAAAAATAGAGTGATCGCACTCAAAATGTATCGACAGGTGTGCATTATTGATTATACCATTTTCAATAGCCAAAGCGTCAAGAGGAAAGGACTCTTCACTTGTCCAAAGAGTTTCAAAATAGTGGCCTTGGGAAAGAAATAGTCACACCACCTATTGCAGGATAAATTGGCTCATTTAGGGTTGTTTTTAATATGTAATAAATGGGAGTACAATCCTTTCAATGATCTACCATAGGCACACATGAAGGTTATTCACACTCCTCGACCCTACTGGAAAAAGAGGCACAACCTACGGGAGGACAAGGATGAAAATTTTGTTGAACTAGCATGATTCCCCACACAGGATCACAGAGAACAATGGCACAAATTTTACTTCAGAATTGCGGAGGCTAAGGATAGTTTCCAAATGGAGCGCACCATGTACAAAAAGTTGCGGAAAGAAGAAGAATGGACTAATGAAAAAATAAGAGCCTTCTGGAAATATCGCCAATAAACAAGACAGTTGGATGTGCCTTATGGAAGCTTGAAGGATCAAAAAGTATTTGAAAAATGGTGGGATGATGAGCATGCAACCTTTGACTCCAGCACCAATAAAGGAAATGACCTGAAATGTGGGTCCGAAGAACAAGAAGAAGTAGGGACTTTTGTGTTCCTTGCCCTGCAAGGGAAAAGCTCTGTAGGACAACCCGCCGATGCAACTACAAATGTGTGGTTCAATGTATCAAGGGCCTTGCACACACTCACTTAGGCTACTAAGGTGACTAGAGTGTTACAGAAGCAACCGGAAGTAACTGCCGAGGTTGGGGAAACCCTGCCCGTGAAGTGGCAACTTATAGAAACTATTGTTGGAGAGAGTTCACAATAACCCACCGTAAGTTAGGTGCTTGCAACTATCCAGGAACCCGAAGGAGAGGAAGAGTCGGTCACAAGTCAGGAGCCACCATTGACCAGTCAATAGGTAATTTTTATTCCTTCTTCTCTTGCTTCTTGGTCCTTGGTATCCTTCACTATCTCCACGAAAACCCCCACCATGAGTGTCGGCCCTTTGATTCCCACTTTTGATCCAATGATTGCAGGAGGTTTCTCCTAGTTCTCATAGGCCACTCCATTTGCCTTTACTCCTCTGCAAACCCTTACGCCAACTGTTGCCGTTCAATCCTTCCTTGCCTCACTTTCCAAAGGTTTACCCACTGCTAGAGTCCCTACTTGTACTATCACCGCAAATCATCCCCTTCTCTCATAGCAGACAGACTCCACAATGACAACTCCTTCATCATTTTAGTCCATGAGTCATTCTGCTGGTTCACCAATTGAACCTTGGAAAATGACAAGCCCTTCTACTAGTTCTCAAACCAAGCTTTGGAATGTGCCTCCCTTCTCCCCACAAACCGTCACTCTCCAGAAAAAGTAAATGCTCGGGCCTATGAAAATTACCTATCCATATGCCCTACCTCTTAGTGCTCCTTTTGCAGGCAGGAAAGTCTCGTCGCCAACCCAATTCATGTCACAAATTGAATCTGGAATGGAATCACATGCAAATAGAATGCAAAAGTGTAAGGCCAAAGATGATAGTAGGCTTGCAGAACCAAAGATGCAAACTCTTTATGATGAGACCCAACAAGTGCTGAAATTTGTAACCATGTACCCGATGGTAACCAAGCCACAAGAGGAGATGCATCTAGAAGACTACGAAGTGTATGCAGTAGGGCTTGGCATGAAGGTGGCCTGACTGCAGGATAAAGTTGATCTTATGGAGGAAATGCAATGGGTGGTCACCTCCGACTTCCTTAAAACTGGTCGCCAACTAAAGAAAGTGGATGAGCAGCTTAAATCATTAAAGGAAAAGGCTAGTTTTTTGGAGAAAAAAGAGAAATCCCTAGAAGTGGATGTTGCACACTTAACAAAGAGGGTGCTGACTATAGAAGAAGAGAATAAAAAACTTCAAGAGGAACTTGTGAAGGTTCAGACTATTGACCCTATTATGGTTAATGAGTTGCATACTAAGAATCAAGAATACCATAGCCAATTGGCTCTAGCAAACATAATTTGCTGCAAAGGAATGAAGATTTCAAGCAGTGTCACATTGAATATGATCAAGGGATGGCACAAAATAATGAGGCCTTAGAGCATCAATGAGCTCAATATGAGAAAAATTTATAGGAGAAAGATGTCGAATTTGAGGGCTGAAAGGCCCAATTAGAAAAAGAACTTTAGGAGACAAATTCCTCTCTTGACATGCAATTAGAAAACCACTCCTGAGTTGAGGAAAACTAGCATAAAGAGATGAACAGCTCCAGGGAGCAACTAGCATCCAAAAAAATAAAAGTTGTAGAGTTGGCTGAGATCATTAACTCAAAGAATGCGAAGATCGCCTCTCTTAAAAACTCTCTCCTAGCCTCCCCTACATAGCTGGATCTTATTCTATTGGTTAGGTAGTTGTATGTTTCTCATTGGGAAAAGATTAATTTTTTTTCCTAACACTACAGCCCATGCTCCGGTTCATTTCCACGGCAACAAGACTAAGCTAGGAGGTTCATGGTACAATGGAGTAATTCCCATGGTTTATCTTGGAAAGGGTTCTAGAGGTAATGCATCTTCTCACCAAGCTATATTTAGTCTCTGATGAAGACCTTGCCAAGATAGGAATTGAAGATCAAGATGCAATCGCTCAGATGGAAAACAAGTTTATCCATTGCCACTTGGTCTTCTAGTGCACTAGGGTGGTCGTAGCTACTCTAAAATAGACAATGGACAACATGCAGGTGAGTTTCTCTAGGTTAAGTGAGATGGGTCTGCCGTCTTTGTTCCTTGAAGATGGCTCTATTGCTACAGCCGAACAGATTGCAGAAAGAATAGAGGAGAAGGAAAATGACCTAGATCCTTTCCAAAATTTTAGCCATCCTCACATATTAGTTTAAATTGAGGGGGTTATTCATCCTCTTGCACAACTATTCTTTCATTGGAAGGCAAGAGCCAGTTTGCCCGAGACACTGCCTTATAAGGAAGCGCTTGACTTGGGTGGAGCACAAGAGAATTTGTGCAACATAGCAATGCCATCCAAGGGTGATTGGCCACCCCTGTAGGTGGATCTTTCCAAGCTCTGATTCAGTCACCTGATGAATGGCACTATGGTTTGCAAACTAGAGAAATTTTGGGTTCTTTGTTCCTCAAGCGAAACACCCTTGGTAGTTGCCAAAAGTTGTGAATAAATATTCAACAAGCTCCCTTTGGGAATATATTTTTTGGTTAAATATCAGCTCGTGTATCGCAAATGAGCCAATCAAACTTTTTTTTCAAACTTTTCTACATACATGTGTCTGCTCTACACTCCCCAAAAGTTTTCCTTCCTTTGCATTTAAAAGAGGCCCCGCTACGCTGCCATGTATCATTGATGTGCACAATTGATGACAAATTCCCTTAACTTTTGAGTAGAGCTCTGCCCACACACCACATGTCACCTTAGCACAAGCTTTCGATGACGAAAGATAAAGATTCATATTTCCATGTGTTTCTTTGGTGGGTTTTGTGTTTGGGCAATGGATGAAGTGAACCAAACACCGCAACTAGTCATCATGTGTCATAATTGTTTTCTCCTTACAAGGTGATGATACTTGCTTGCTTGACCTCATTAGGACCACTGCTATCATTTCTAGAGGATGCACCTAGGCTTGGAATGACCAGATGCTTGGCTTCAAATCTTTTTCTATTGCAATGGCCTAGAGGAATACTCAATTTTGCATCATTGCCAGGGATTCTGAAATATTTTTTGTTATTGCTCGCCAAGGCGGTGGGATTTTCAGATATATATACTTCTCTCTATTTTGAGGGAAGAATCTAAATTTTTAGAAGAACACTGATTTTAGAAAAGACACCAAGCCTTTATTATTATTTTTATTATTGCAAAGACTCTCAAACTATGCCAATTTTTTGACATTTTTGTTCTTTTATGCTATTTGATTAACTTTAGACTGTGCTGCTATTATCTAGGTATTTCATTTGAGAACTATAAATTTTATGCAAGTTTTTTGGTCTAGATTATGTCTTAAGACTCTTCTTGGCAGTAGGAATGTATGCAATGTTATTTTATGTCAATAAATGGATTATCTATGCTTTAATCTTTAGTTTCTACCTTTTTGGGACATTACAAATACCAATTGGGCCCTTAGATCTATGATTTATCGTGCCTATCATTAAGTATAGGTGCATCACCTTAGATTAGACTTTATTTTTATATATTTGTTTCATTTTCCCTTTCCAAACCCCCATTATAGAAGAAGCTGACTTCTTTAAAATTTTGAAGGTCACTTAGTTTAGCACAAAAGGTCCCTTATAAATTGAGTTTCCCATAAGACACTGTTACCTTGTCAAATTTTTGGCATATACAACATATATATATATATATAATATAAATACACACACACACACACATATACATACATATATATATATATATAAGTTGAATGCCATCATAAGACATATTTTTTGTTACCATTTATAAGGCTAGTAATTCAACTTATAATACTTATAATTCAAACTTCAAGCTCACTGAATATTCATCGATATAATATAACATATATGAGATGCTAGAATGAAATCAAATAAAATAGTAACCAACGGAAACTAGGTCGTAAGGCTGCATTTAACAACAAAGCTCAAGACCCTTACCTAGATGACTCATAACAAAGCTTATGACAAAACTAAAGGCTTACAACTAAGGACCTTTTCTAACTTATACCTTTACAGTTATGCCAAGGATGATACAAAAATCTCTCAACTAATTAATTAAGAAGAATCCCATATTATGAAGGTACAAAATTGTAGGGAAGAGGGAAAGATGAGACAAAGAGATGTAGGGATTTACAGGGGAGGCAAACTATATTATGATAAATCAACCAAATCCTACCACCAATTTGAAAAGTGGATAATGTCTACTTGGAATCATAGCATTCATTGCTCTTTATGTTGTTGGAATGTCAAAAGCTACTGAAACGATTAATGAATACTTTGAAAAGGGATCTTCACTTAGTCCAATTCCTTTGCTTGTATACTAGTTTATGGAACCATATGGATGGGAAATGCAATGTCAAGAGTTTCCAAAATTTGAAATCCATAAGATGTGCGGAATGGACTATGTCCCAAGGATTTTTGGATAGCCATGTTGTTGGCATGATGTCTTCCAAGTTATCGTTCCCAATGCAAAGATGAGTAATATTGTACATTTTCAATAGCTAGACTGGGATAGAATTAACCATTTCAATTTTTCCATTAGTCTGAGAAGGAAGGTTTTTCAATCTATATAGAAATGCATATAATGTTTCTCCAAACTTGGCATGAGTGAATAGAAAACCTTGGATCTCAAGAAAACAATGGCAAGAGGAAACTCAAAGAGTCTCCAAACCTGATGAAGGAGGAATTTGGTTATTTGGGTATTTGATAGTCTTTTTGTATGCAACAAGAATTCTCATCTTTAGGAAACAATCAACTACAATGTAAATAGTCATGCCAATGTTTGGTCAACTAAGAATCCACGATAACAAATTCACAAGGTCTAGTCGAAACTAAAAGTCAAGAGGATACACCCAATTTCTAGGTGACTAGTTTCAAAATGTTACAATGGAAGGAACACAACTTGATGTAAGCCACCATTTATTCAAGCATGTGTAGCCAATAAATTTTTTGCTGAAATGCATCCAAGACTTTAATTACTACCAAATGAACTACTAATTGAGAATAACAAGCCTACCATGAAATTTGTTAGGAGGAACACATATGTGAACAAGATTGTAGAGAATCTTGGTCACATAGATACAAGCCTTCAACCTATTGTCCTTGTTATAAGGCATTGCACACAAGCATGAATTCTTAATGTACAAAATACTATGCAGCTCAATCCATAGTGTTGAAGTCTCAAGATTTGAGCATTGTTAACAAAAAGTGAATGGAGGTTAACTCAATACCAACAACCCTTTCTATCCTTTTTCATAGGTTGTGTAACTTGGGAAGAAGGCATTGAATGTTTCAAAGGGAGATACAACAAGGTGTCCATATTGTATGAATACTACATCTAGTATGAAATGGGATGCATCAATCACAATTTCATGTCAGGCATTGCAAGGATTGGTGCAATGTAGACCCTAGTTTTGAGTTCTTCAACTGCTTGATATTACATAATGTGAATTTAAATACTAACTTAGCTCACATGATCTTATTCATCATGATTTTCAATCTTGTGATTTTGACCTAGTCAGTATGATTTGGTACTTGCTTAAACTTCTAATGTAATAGAGATTGTAACAAAGTCCATCCAATTAAGAAGAATTAATGAGAAATAATTCTATTTTTTTATTGTTACTATATGTTTGACACAAAGCTTATGATGGATTCCTAATTGGCTTAATCTTCTAAGATTATCCTATTTATAATAAAATCTATTATCCTGTATGTTAGATCTACCCGCTGCACATGTAATTTTGAGAAAACCTAGATGGGGTGCGTCCTTGGATTTTAATTATTTTAAGAGAGCTTTGGAAGTTACTAAGCACAAATAGAAGCCATGCCACTATGTAAGGAATGTATGAAATGAATTTGTTGAAACTATGTAAGGAATGTATGAAATGAATTTGTTGAAAAGGCTTAAGAAACTATCATACAATTACAATCAGTGACAACATAGACAAAGCACAAGCACTGTTTGATACTATTCCTTGATGAAGAGGGGTCTTAGAACTACAAATATCCAAGGTATACTTAAAATGGAATTGATGCAGAGGTTTAGAAATTATCTGGAAATTGTAATCCACAGGTGCACAAAGCCCAATTTCACAAAATTAGCTAGCAGGCCTATATGTAAAATGCGAAAGGGAGTAGAAAAGGTACACAAACTATTTGACAGAATGCCTCAAGATTTTAATAACTGGTAAAAAATTTCATTGAAATAAATGAGCTTAGAACATGGATAGTTAATATGCTCTATCAAGCACTATATAATTAGATTACCATCTATATTAAGTGCTACAAAATTAAAACTCAGAAAAGACAATAGCATGAGTAAAGTTATCACGATATACTATAAATAAACTATAGAGGAGAGATATAAAAGCAACTTACCGATTTGCAAGCCTCCTAGGTTGATATATATGATGTGCCCCATGATTCTTCCTAATATCTTCAATGTTAGTAGATTCAGATTATTGGAACATCACATTTATCACCTTTAAGAGAAAATTTTGTAGCAGCCTATCATCTAGGGAAGGCCTTGACCTCAAAACTACTAAGATTTGAACAGTCTCACATAATATATTAGGATTAGGGGTCTTGCATGAGGACGCTTGCTGAAAATATTCCCCACCTCCTTCCTTTTCTTATTCACAGTTGCAATCTCCCCCAAAAAGATCGTCCTTTTCTTTTTTTGAAAACCCCCTTGTTGAGCTGTTACAAAACTCTTTCATGCGAAATTTTAAATTTAGATCATGATTGACATGATCATGCAATGAATTTTAAGTTATTTATCATATTATTATTTATTACTTCCAATCTAATTTTTATTTTATTTTAATATTAAATTTTATTATATACACATTTAATAATAATATATTATTAATCAAAGATCGAGGAAGGTGTATGAGCTCTGCTAGGGTTTTGTGTTTTCTACAGTCACCCTTGGCCCCTTTTGTGTCATACTGTGCATTCTACACAAGAAACCCCTCTTTTCTTGTTTGTATGGCCGCATTTACTGCAGTTTTTTTATTTTAATATGCATTCAATCGGCTCTAACCCAATAGTTCTTGCTTTTGTTGGTGGTTCAACGATTTTAATCAATGGCTCCTCCTCCAAACAAACGTCCCTAGAATTTTTTTTTGAAAGTCTTTCATGAGGCAAGTGCTCTTATTCACCAACTGATGTGCTTTTTCCTTTACTTGATTTTGATACTGCCTATCAATGGCTTGAGCAATACACCCTTGTTGGGTATTTTGTTGGGAGAACTCCCCCTGAAAGTGTGCTTAAAGATTGGGTTGACAAGGCTTGGGTCCCTCATGGGGTCCACTTTGATATGGTCCAAAATTTAACCAAAAGTTTCTTTTTGTTCCACTTTGCAGAGGTCAATCATGTGCAAGCTATCTTAGGCCATGGGCCCTGGTATGTCTGGTCTTCTCTATTAGTTTTTTAGGCATGGGCCCATGACTTTGTTGTCTTGGATGACTCCAAGCTGTGGGTCCTATTCTAGATTGAATTCCCTGGTCTACCCTTGCCTTGTGTTCCTTTTTTGAATGGTATAGCTTCCTCACTGGGGAGGGTTATTTGCATTGAGCCAGATAGGTTCTTTCAGGCCCAACCCCAAAAGAGGGTTTGTGTGGAAGTGGACCTTTCCAAAGATCTAAAAGACTCCATTGATATCCAAATTGGAGCTCTTCACCACACCTAAAAGGCCACATATTTTAATTTTCCCAATGTGTGCTATAGGTGTTAGTCAGCAGACCAAAAGATCAAGGACTTCCCTTTAGCAGTGCCTCATACACCTTCTCCACCATGAGATGCTGAAAAGCCTCATTCAGTGGTTGCTTCTGTTGCCAAACCTGATGTGAAATGGACTATGGTTATGAACTAAAAAAATAAGTCCACTGGTTCTAGGTTGGGTCTTGTGACCTCTGAGCCTGTAAAAGATGTTTCAAACCCTTCTATGAAGGGGATAGAAGCTCTGGTTGGAGCTGATTATGTTTCATAGCAGCCTAGGCCAAAGGCTACACCTTGGTCGGATGCTATCATGCTAACACAACCAAAAGCATCTTCTCCTGTGTTGAGAGCTCAAAGGCGTTCTAGCAGCCCTTCCCCTCCTAGGGAAGAAGGGGAATATATGCATGAAAAATGGAGGATGTTCTCTCCACCCATCCAAATTGGATTAGTTCGGCCAAATTTTTTATAGAATTGTTTCTCTTCTTTGAATGAAGAGGAATCAGGTTTCAAAATATGGAGGAGTTTCACTCATGAAGTTTCTTTCATGGAATGTTTGAGGTCTGACATACCTCTCTAGAAAATATTCTGTCTAGGATACCTTGTGCAAGTACTCTAGTGTTGAAGTGCTTTGTCTCCAAGAAGTTAAAATCTCTAGTTTTTTGCTTGCTGTGGCTTGTCACTCTAATTGACCAGCTAGTAAAATGTTTTGTATTACCCATGATGTTGGGCGTGGAAGAGCTATCACCCTTTTGGCCCCATGGTGGCACTTTTCTGTGGTCGAACATAGGTCTGATCCCACTCATCGGCTCATCTGGATCCTTCTCAACATTGATAATCATTCCTTTGGGATTATTAATGTTTATGCTTCCAATGATGTGGAATGCTCTTTACTTTGGCGTTGGATTGCTAATTCTTTACTAGTGGCTACCTGATTACTCTATGGGGACTTCAATATGGTAGAAATGGCATCTGAAAAAGATGGCACTTTTCCATTCAGATGGACAGCTAGGTAAAGGGAGACGTGGTTTTACATGCGCAATAAATTGGGGCTTTTTTATCCCAATATTGGTCGTCGTCATTCTCATTCTCTCTAGCACACTTGGTGCAATTACAAAGCAGGTTCTGATAGAATATTTAAGCACCTTGATCATGCCATGATCTCAACCAAATCTTTTTTCTCATTTGACAACTTCTCTCCCCCAATAAATCTATTAGTGGATGTGAATTTGTCAAACCACTTCCCCATTTCTTTTTGCATTGAATTGAAGACTCGACAGCCTCGTATGTGTAAAACTCAATTTTTTTTAAACATGTCTTTACTTTGCCATAAGCATACCCTGGCCCACATTTGCAGAGTCTAGAATTTGGAATGCATACCAACTCATCATACAGGCTGGATTTCTTGTTGCAATGAGGCTATCATTTGCATGGCTATATTTTTGCACATTTTTGGGTGCTAGCCGATTATTTTTTTCCAAAAATCTTCTGAGGCCACCACTGCTGACCTCCATGCTGCTTCTGAGGCTCTGGAAGCCAACCCTTTTTTGTCATCATTACAAGTCAGGGTGGTGGAATTAAGACACAAGAAACAAATTGCTAACAGTTATGCTGCTAGAGGAGCGCAAATCAAAGCCTGACTACATTGGCTAAAAGTTGGTGATCGTGCCATCAAATATTTTTTTTGGCTCTACATGCCAGACACTCATCCCAGACATTAAAAAAATAAAAGATGGTGTTTAGGTGCTTTCTGAGCTGCCTGACATTCTCCAAGAATTTGTGCGTCATTTTGAGCAAGTCTTCATTGCACAAGAAGTCACACTTGTGCGATAGCAAGCCCTTTAAGACTGCCTTCCTGTTGTGCCAAATAAGCTTTCTTCAGCTCAATTTTTTTTTTTGTGATCAAATTTTATCAGTTGATGATCTCAAAGAGGCTGTCTACTCCATGGTTGATGATAAATCCCTGAGAATTGATGGATTCCCTTGTGAATTTTACAAAGCCATGTGGAATCATATTGGGCATGATCTGCATCAAGTTTACTTAGAGGATTTTCATTCTAATTCTCTAGGTAACTTAATTAATAAAGGTAACATTAAATTCATACCTAAGCTGAGTGACCCAGAAGACATTTGCAACTAGAGCCCTATCACGCTTCTTAATGTCTTCTACAAGATCATCACCAAGGCTTTGGCTCTTAAAATCCACAATCTTCTACCTCATATTGTTCACCCAGAGCAAACTGGGTTTATCAAATCCAAATTTATTTTGGATAATATTATTGTTGTTTGGGAAGGCATGGAATGGGCTAGACACTCAAACCAGAAATTTGTGTTCATTAAGATTGACTTTTCCAAGGCATATGATCGCATTGAATGGTCGTTTATTCTTGCTATGTTGCAAGCCTTGGGTTTTGGGCCCAATTTCATTCAATCTATTCAAATTCTCTTTGCGGATGTCTCCACTTGTATCACTATCAATGGTCGTCAATCCTCTACCTTTGGACTCTTTCATTCCATTCAACAAGGGTGTCTACTAGCCCATTCTTTATATGTACTTATAGCCGAGGGTTTTGGTTACCTCTTGGCTAGTGTGGTTTCCCAACGGTGAGTCAAGGGAATTTCTTTGCCCAACTCCTAGGCTTAGCTTATTAATGGCCATTTTGTTGATGACTCATTCCTCACCCTTCTGGAGGAAGAAGACTCCATTACGACAGCTCTTGAGTGCCTTAATACCTTCTGTCTCACTTCTGGATTTTCCATCCAATGGCATAAAACTTTGTGTTATTGACAATCTATCTTGCCCTCTCCGCCATGGCTGCATTAGTATGGATGGAAGTGGATTGGGCCTGGAGAAGTTTTCTGGTTTATGGGCATTCCCTTTTCCTTTTAGGCATCTCCAACTGAGCTTTGGCAAACCATGCTCACCAAAGTTGAATAGAAGCTTTCTTATTGGGTTACCAAGCCCCTTTCTTTAGCAGGGAAATTCTAGGTGTGTTCCAAAATTCTAGCGGCCACCCATGTTTATTATTCTTCTTGATGGGCCCCCTCCAAAACTACCTATGGCAAGCTTGAGAAACTGCTTCATAACTTTCTCTGGGCCTCCTCTGAATCTCACAGAGGGCTTCATCATGTGGTTTGGGAATTCTGCTGCCTTCCTAGAGACTTGGGAGGTCTCAGGTTGTTTACTCAATGACAAGGGACTGCTCTGTGTGTTAAATGGATTATTTGTGCCCTTACTGGGGATGAGGCATGGAAAATTCTTCTCATGCATAGTATTCAATCCAGCTTTCTTGTTCATAGACCTACCTGGAAGGGGACTAACTTTTAAACCTTTCTGGTCATGGAAGAAATAGTCCAGATTGTTGAGACCTTTGTGGCCAAGAGCATCTGGCAAGCCTGGGAAGTTGTCAAACCCTGGCTCCATTGGGCTGGCTCTAATTTTCAAGATGGGCTTTCTCTCAACCAGCACAATATTTGGTGGTCACCTCTTTTTGCTATAAATGGGTAGTCATTGGCTAAGTCCCCTGGGCTTAAGGCACTCAAATTTCACAAAAAGGGTATCCAGACCCTACAACAATTCTTTTTCAGACCCACCATGTGTATTATGTCATGGAAAGTTTTTCATGCCCAATATAGACTTCATAACTAGGACCATGCTACTTATGATGGTCTGGTGAATGTCATTCTTGTTGAAATGCTTCACAAGGTTGGAATTCATGGGACCAAGCCTTGGTGGAAAGACTAGAAGTGGTATCTAGACACCCCTTTCAGGAACTACAAGCCTTGGCTTGGTTATAGGTGGCTCTCACCACATTTTCCTATGATTCAGAGTTTGAACCAAAGGTGGCTTCTTCAATATCCCACTCATATCTAGCATAAAAGATTTGCTGCCACTTGGTTTGCAAGTGTTGATTCGAAGCTTTACCACTTTTCTTGGTGTATTACTTTCCAGGGCTTGCCTATGGGCTTTCGGTTGGTTCACCTGGGGGTCCAGGACCCTCGTTGCCATTTTTGTGGGCAAGATGAGAATTTTAAGCATCTTTTTTGGTTTTGTCCTAGAGCTCAACAGCTTTGGACTTGGATTCATGAATTTTTTTGGCCCTTTCAACCAAAACCTTTCTCCTGGCATATGGTGTTGCTTGGAGATTCTCCAAAATTTCCTACAAAATTCACCCAGCTTTGGAAAACTTTCAGGATGGAAATTCTCTTCAATATTTGGAAAAACATAAATGCTTGCATTTTTTCACATACACAAATGGATATTCATGTATCTTTATATGCTAAAGCTATGATTTTTTCTAATGTGTTTTTACAGGTTCAAGTGCAAGCTAACAAAGTTGCACTTGAGGTTGCTCACCTCCAGGATCTCCTGGACCACTAGGGTAATGCCCCTTGTACTATTGCTCGGGTCCTCGCTTCACCCACCTCTTCCCATGGCCGGTCGCCCTCTAGGGGCTGGCAGCGGAGTGGCTCTACACATCCCCATTCCCAACCCCCACCTTGGCGGGATTCTTGCAGTCCTCAGCGAAACTGTTCTCCTTCGTCGTGGGCTAGCTAGAGGTGGCCTTCTGGCAGTGCTTCGGGGAGCAATGGTGATGGTTCTAGGTGGCCCACTGATGATCTTTCTGCTTCTGGCTCTTGTTGGCAAGTCACTGGTAAAACGCTTCTATGGTTGGCGCTTGTAATCTTTCCCCAGTGCGAGGAAGAAGATAAAGAGAAAAAAGATGTTGATGATGGTTGGGGTTCTCCTCCTGATGTCACTCTAGACCTTGTTGATGTATGGGGAAAAAATTTGGATGACAGAGACCCTCCTGGCTCTGCTAGCACTACTCTGGCCACCTAATGGCCTTTTTATCTATGTTGTTATTTTGGACTTCTAGGCTTAGCCCACGTGATCTTTTGCTTTTCTGGGCTTTTCCCATTTGACTCTTGGGGTGTACCTTTCTACCACCCACCCTTTTTTTGTGAATATGTATCTTTATATTTGAATTAATATAGATAGCTGCCTATTCATAATAAATAATTGATTATTAATCTCTTAATATCTTTTATTATCTAGTAAAACCCATTACTTCTAAAAGAGTCTTAATTCTCAAAATATGAAAAGTTCCTCCTAGCCACTTATAACTAAATACAAAATTATAGGTAAGAAATAATACATCAAGATGTGTTATACTATTAGAGTAGAAATGAATTTATCTCTTAATCTCTACATAACCATTGAAATAAATGATAGTTTTGTTTCATTTAATCATGTTAGTACCAAACCCTTAGTTCAAATGATATTTAAGAGTTTTATAGACTTCATGGAGTAGTATAAAGCCTATCGATATAAATATATTCCCAAGTCGGATGAGGATTACTCAAAGGTGTCAATTTGTAATAATGTTAAAATATGAATACAATATGGTTTAAGTCTTAACTCAATCTCAAAAACCCCATTTATCAAATGATTTTAAATTAAACAACCAAACACATAAGATCAAATAATTCGATTCATGAAAGGATGAATCCGGGAGGGGCACTACAGTGACAAGGAAATGATTCAAACAAAAGGATTAACAATGAAGGATTAGGCTTAACAATTGACTCCTTGGCATATATACACCTTCAAAAACATGAAACAATGTTTATCAAACCCAAAATTTAAGATACAAAGCAAATAATTTATCAAGGAGCCATACAATAGTTTTTATGACCATTCCAATGAGGAAATGGAAACAAACTGTCATTAATAAATTTCACAAAACAAATAATGAAGCCAATGGCCTCAGTGGGATTGAAAATAATATAATTACAAAATTTTATGGCATTTTTTTCAAAACTAGGAGCCCTAGTTAGGGTTCAGACCTGTCCTCACAAAAATGGTCATAACTTATTCAAATCTCCATGAAAACAATCCAAAAAAAGGAATTGAGGGATAGAAACATATATTCATCTATTCTAATTGTTTTCATCCCAATATTGTACCGTACATGGCCATACTAGCACATTTTTAGATTGCAAATTCTGGAAAACATTGTTAGAATAGGGAAACCTTCACCAAAATGGCCATATTTCCCACAAAACTCAATGAAATTCAATGAGACAAAAATAATTGTAAACTAGAAACAAATACACTTCAATCCATATATTATAGTCCTTGATATGAGGCCATACTAGGCTATACAATGCACAACTTCATCTTGAAAACAATAGACTCAAAAAATGCACAAAAAATGAGGTTTTCATTCATCAAAACTTCAAAAAAATGTCTCCAACCCCCCAATTCGAGTTTTGGAGGGTGTATTTATACATTCCCAATCAAAACCAACTCTTTGAAATGGTTTCTTTATTTGCATGTAGTTGTTTCTTGCTTTTTTGACACTTTTCCAAAGTTGCATGACAACTTTTTAGCAACATTTGACAACTTTTACATTTTTAAACCAACGAACCTATTAACACTCCAAAATGGATCAACATGATCCCACATGGTCATAAATGACCTTATTAGACACCAAAACGCACAAAAAAACCTAAAATCCAAAGTTTTGCAACATGAATCAAAATGCATCAAAAGATGCCCTTGCATCAAATTTTTAGTCATCTCTAAGTTCTCTATAATGTCACCATTTTCTAGTCACTATATCTTCCTCATCCTCCATTTACAAGAATGAAAATTTCAATTTTTTTGGAAAAGGATAAAATCATTCTAAATTCTTATTTTTCTTATGAGGTCACTTTCTACTATAAACAAAACCCTTCCATCTCTAGCTTCAATTGAAAGATAGTCTCATTCTACTCATCTGCCAATGAAATTGTATGATTTATTTTAAGGAAAATTATGTGTCACGTATTCATATTCACTACATCAATGAAACTTTAAAGGGGGATTCTCATAAATAAATTGTTAATTAGATCTAAATTATCCATGTTTTAGGATAACTTTCTATAGAAGCTACTTCTAATGTCTATTTTCACAATTATGAAAAAATAAGCCAAAAATCATTTAATTATTATCTCACTCCAAGTTAAACCCACTTCCTTAAAAACTTCCTCTATACATTTTTTTAGAAACAATGAGTATATATTCAAGTCCATAGAGAGACATAGAAGGTTCTTTGTTTCCAAGTTAAAACCAAACATCTAGTACATTGTTAGAAAAATAAGGACACTTCAAATAATGGTTTTTAATTCATAATATTAGATAAGCTAGCAAAGAAATCACCTTTTCCAACTATGAAATGTTATTCATCCTATTGTCAACATACTTTTCTAATCCAATTTAGTAGTGAGAATTAAATTATTTAGTCTACCAATGAGTGCATGGTTACAATAGTATGGAAATAAATCAAGGATCAAATTCATAATAGTTTAAATGAGTGGATTAATTTGAATTTAGTCACATAAATGATTAAATTTTTCTATAGCACTTAAAAAAAATTATGAGGAAAATTCTAGGGATATAGTGCAAAAAATGTGCTTACTATAGCATTCGTGTTCTTCCCCAAGTCAACCATATAGAAGAATTTGTTGGCACCTACCTTGAATTCAAAAATAAAAAATCCTTTGATGTTATCCATGTTGCTAGATAGGGAATCTATGCTAATAATTCATCTAAGAATTTATTGTAATGAGCCCCATTGAAAAGATTTAGGTCGATCTTAGCATTGTGAATTTGTGTTTGTCCTTGGCCCCATCTTATTTTCTATGCCTCTATGCCTATAATTGAGCTCTTATTTTGTAGTAATGGTTTAACCTTCATCAAGGACCAAGATCCCCTTTTCATGTCTTGTACTTTATGTTCTAATTTTCAATTGACTTACATTTATAGGTCACATATAACTTAAGTTTATATTTGGATTTCAAACATTGTTTGAAAACATACTAAAAATATTTGGAAAATAGCTAGTGTATTGTCTTTATTTATTTCTCAGTGTGCTTCTACTTTCCACATTAGATGGTCATTGTTACATGTGAGGGAGGTGACAAATTCATAGAGGCTCTAATATGGTGGTTTCTTCTTTTTTCACACTCTTGTTAGTTGGGTTCTATGCACATAAGTGACTTGGTGGAATAGAAAGAGTGTTGGAGATTTATTTAATTGGTTGTGAGTAGGGATACATGTCATGTTCCTATTGTATCAAAGTAGAGGGCTCCATTAGATAATTATTTTCACACAAATTCATTTTATCTAAAACATGACCCTTGTTGGATTGTGCCACTTGTCACCACTAGCCATTGGATCTCTTACAAGGTGCATGGCACATTTAGTATTAATATATGTGCATATTCAATCACTTTATTATGCATATAATGCACATGGTATATTTCCATTGGACCAATGGTATTTGAGAAAATAGCGTAGATGGGCCTAATACATGTGCACTAATAGTGATTAATGGTACACACTATAGGGCCATCTAAACTTTATTTTGTATGCTAAGTGCATGGTTGAGATTTTTTTTGGAATTCATGTTGACAAGTGTAGTAGAGGTGGCTTGGTCATGCCCAATAATATTTTTCCGCATGTAAAATATTCTAGGGCCACGTGAACCTTTTTTTTTGTTATAAGCATGAGGAATACACAATCAATAATGGGAGCACATGTGTTTCTGTGGCATATGCCTAGATAATTTATTTTGATCCTTGGACCAATGTAGGACTGTTTCGATACCCCATAGGTGTGCAACATCAAATAAATGAGTGTAACACATTACCAACTAGCAAGGGTCGTAGGGTTGACATGTATAATAATTGAGGCTTGAATTTCAATGAATGTATGGGTGGTGCAAGAAAGTAACAATGTGGAAAATTATGATTGCATTAGAGAGGAGAGCCTCATTAGGCAAGGGAATTTTCACATATTTTTATCTAACATATATGATATATCAATTGATCTCAGAACCCTTTAATAATGGCCATGGATATTATAGCTGAAATTAAAATCTTAAGAATTTTTTTGAGCCCATAATATCCACCATGTAGAAGTGGTAAGTACAAGGTTTTTACTCAGGTCTTCTCAAGAAATTAATTCATAAAATATCTAAAAGTTCATTTTATGCCACTACACACAAGGAAATTGAATGATTATCTCAAAATGATAGTAATATGGCCAAGAATTGTAAAAGAAATTTAAATTCTTGGAAGGAAAGCGTTATATAGAGGCATAGTTATCCATTGACCATAACAAATAGGGTATGTTTTGATTATTGAGCTTCTTGAGTACAAATAATGAGGTAGCATGAAAAAATTATCTAGCTATTTGTTTGATAGCTTGTCAATCTAGAAATTATTTCTCAAAGGCCAAGAAAATACTCCATCCCTAAAATAAGCTCTATGGTCCTTGCAAATATGAGCTTTAATAATTTAAAGACCAATGTAACCATTTTTATTCCCTTGTTCAAGTCATGTAATCCATTTGTGAGTAATAAAAACTTCAAAGGACCTCAAAATAGGTTTTTTAATAGATCTATAGAAGATTGCATAGATCTAAAGCATGAAGGTCGAGTGCAGGAGATGACCTATAATTGTCATGTGGAGTTGTGAACAAAGATATGAGTCATTGGGATATATATGATACTAGTTGAGATATAACACTTATTGTGTCCTCTAGTCAAGTTGATTCTAAGGTGTCAACTCTTCTAGTTAATTTTTTATTTGTTAGACTCTCAAATAATTGCAAGTCATTTCTCAATTGTCTCCATAGATATCTAGATAATTTCAATGGAAAAGTATGTGTTCATGAGGCCACACTTGCTAGCCTATTTTTGTATTTATTAGTTAGTCCTCAAAAATATTTATAAAAATACTTTAGAGTTTATTTAAGAAAATAATTTCAATACAACATATGGGATATTATTGTTTGGTTACAAATTATTAAAGAATGCATAGTTATCAATGTTTCATGAGTACTTAGTAATATATTAGGATGATTATACAACTATGAAGATGCAACACATGATCACTCTCTCCATTACTCAATATAATTTTGTACATCGTAAAATTTTCCTCTCATGCCTTTATACAACCCAATACAAGCACATAATTATATAAACTTATGCAAAAAAAATTCTCCTATGCCCAAAACGTTGTGTCAACAAGAGAAGCTAAGATGGTGCTTATGTTGTTAAAATTCCAAGTTCTAGAAATTGTACTATTAGTGGATTTTTTTAAAACATGATCTTGTCCAAGATACTTACACAATTGTGGTATAGGCTCAATATTTTTCAGCTCAACAATACTACCAAACACATATCCATAAAAAAATATTTCTTTTATAATATAGTTTTTAGAACCCATTTAGATCACCTAGAGTACAAGAAGAATGAAATTTTCTTCTGATTACTTACATGGCCAAAAAATATGAAATGACAAGAAAAATCCACATCTAGACTTGTTTTCTTTATATGGTTTAGCCCAATTTCATGAGGAAGTAAGAAGAATACACAATTGATCAATCTTCCACCAAGGTAAAATGCATACCAATTAGAGTTGTCTACAAAGTGATATTGTTACATTGTATACTAAAAATAATGGAAGTACCACAAACACAACCATAGATCCTATACTATCATAATAAGGGAATTCTGAAACTTTTTTGTAATCCACTTCCACGAGTACACAAAACACATTGATATTTATTGCCATTTCATGATTAATCATGTTCAACAATATAATATTCAACTCTTCCCACTCAAGATTTTTGGGATTATATCTTCACCAAATCAATTGCATATTATTTTTGAGTCATTTTAAAAATTTAACTTGCAATCTTAAGACTATGACGTATAGTAAGGGTGATTTTTGGAAAATTAATTACTAAAATATAGAGGTAGGATAGGTAAACTATACTTTATAAGAAGTTAGAATATTTTCTACTTAAAATGATATTTTTTTGTTTGTTATGAAAGCCCGTATAATATATTTTATTAGTATTAATTTAGGGATTGCGTAGTTATTTATAATAATATTGTGTTTTTTATTAGGTAAGCAGGGAAAGGGCCCTGATCTCATGGTTACAAAGCTAGACCACCAAACAAAGAAATAGGCTGGGAGAAACAACACCACCCACCACCAAAAAACAATAACAAATGAACCAAACCAGAGCTAGAAATGGCACGTAGGCCAAGTACCAAAAATTGCAACCACAAAACCATTTGAAGTATAATAAAAACAAAATCCCATATTAATCCACAAAATAGTATGTAGACCATTTATAAGATTAACTAAAGTCCAACAGGTACGAAACCATAACATAGCTATCATGAAATAGTAGTCTAGGATAATAAAACTAAGCACCAAAAGTTTTAGAGTAGCCATAAAACCAGAGCAAAAGGAAAACTAAAAAGAGAAGCAA
The DNA here is from genome assembly GCA_007258455.2 of Sequoia sempervirens. Lineage (NCBI taxonomy): Eukaryota > Viridiplantae > Streptophyta > Pinopsida > Cupressales > Cupressaceae > Sequoia > Sequoia sempervirens. The sequence goes on along the minus strand of VDFB02252616.1, from coordinate 17,717,079 downwards.
AGCCAATACTAAGAATTGGAAATCAACTCCCAAATTTCATTGATTTGGGACACAAACTCCCTCTAATAAGGGCCATCTTTGACTTTTGAACCAATCCTTACAGCCAACAAAATAGGCCAATAAGCCACCCTCCAAGCTGACAAAACAACAACCTGAAACAAGAAACCACCCCAAGGATGGGTAAGAAAAACTATACTTCATACAAGAAAGTTTAAGAGGATCTTGAATCCCAAACCACAAGACACCTAAGCCCATTAACACTCCTTGATAGAACCATCCCACATCGAGCCTATTACTTAGAGAATCCAATTTAGAGCCAAAAATAGTGTTAATGTTGATGGAGAAGAGAGAGCCCATCAACCTACTTGCCTCTCCACCTCTATAGGAGAAGGAATATCCCAATAGAAGAACCACCCATACAACAACACTTGAAAGCACTTAAAAACTCCCCACCACAATAGAGAAGTGATAAGGCCCAACAAAACCCTAAGGAGCTAAAGCCAACCCAAAGCATCACTTCGATCGAAGCACCAAATCAAACTCCAAGTCTCTATAGGAGAGAGCTCCCCTCTTAAAGAGAGGATTAAGTGAGAACCATAACCAGTAGTTCCACTAATCTCTTGCACATATAGGCTCCACCTCAAAAGGAACCAATAGAAGAAAAGGGAGCTTCCCACCACGACTACAACTTCCAAATTCGCCTCAAAAGGAGAGGGATTCACCTCCAAAGGAGAGGGATCCACCTCTAAAGGAGCAATATCCACCTCCATAGGAGACCTCAATTGTTGAATCAAATAGGAAGCCAACACACCAGTAGAGCAGGTTGTCACCTCACCCCTTGGTAGCCCAAACAACTGGTACATGAAGGAAGCTAATGAAAGTACTTGAACCAAGATTTGAGGAAACAGTCTTCCTCGAGCCATCAAAAAGAATATTTGGAGCATCACAACCCTCAAAATACACTTAGCAACCATTAGTAGAAGCACATGTCCTCTCTGAAGAACATAGCAGGAAGGCCAACCAAGAACAACAAGCCCAAAACCTTAGATTTCTCAGCACCCTTGAAGAACATCATCAAACCATCAAAGAAATCATAAAAATAAGCCCAAAAAACTTTGAGCCCCTTAACCTCTAGGGCCAGAAAATCAAAATTGAAGACATCCTCTTTGTAATTCAAAAACCCTCAAGCGTACCACAAAATTAGGAGCCATATCTCTCACCAAGAATACCATAGAAGTAGGAGCCCTATTTTTCACCATATTTCTTAGCAAGGTAGAGCCCCAACCACCAAGCATTCACAAGCATCAAACAAACACCAACCTCCACATACATGGAAACCTCTCCAAGGAACTAAAAAGGTCACATCAGCACAACGCTGAGTCTCCTCAACCACTAGAGAAATTGACTAAATGCACCCATTACCCCCACATAGAGAGAGGAAGTGAACACACAATAGATAACTAAAATAAGGCACCTCAAATAGTACCCAAGCACCAACATGATAAAAAAAATATGAAGAGAATAGAGTGGAAAGCTCTCTCCAATAATGATGAGCACTCCACCGAAAAACCACACACCACCTCTTTACCAAAGTCCCCATCAATTTGGTGAACATGAAAGAGGGGTTGCAACACTGAGTAGGGGCTCATCCACCAATCTAAAGAGGAAGGTGTTGACGTCCCAAATGGCATAGCAACATGCAAATAGAATAATGCTGCTCTATTTCTCTTGAAAGAGAAAGGCAACACATGGATGCCTTAGCTCCCAAGGTCTTTGTAGTTGGTTCTCAACTGTGTTGATGTCCCTCAGTGGTCAATGTAACAGTAATGTTCAAGGGGCTTGCTGGTGTGAGCTTTTGGACTGTTATGAGAGAAAACATAAACTTAAAACCTATTCTAACTGAGGTTTTAAAGAAATATAAAAAGATAGATTAGGGCTTTGGAACAGAAAAGAATGATACTTCATCTGAATTAACTAGACCTATCACCTTCCAAGGAATTCCTAACTAAAACTGCAAAATAGAATTAACTTGTGACTAACACACAACTTCACCCATTCACAGTGCTTATTTCAATAAGCAATTGCAAGTTACCATTCAAACAAAACAAAAAACCAAACTTCATTCCTTGAAAGCTTCACAAATCAGATGATTAATTCAAGACAAACACCATTCTGGAACACAACATGAAGTAGATTAAAATCTAGTTGCTCCTACTGTTCATAGAACAAATAAGCAACAATTACAAAGTTGGCACAATCACCAGTGTACAAAAAATCTATGACTCCAAGTTGTTTCCATTTTCACTAAGAAGATTGAAAGATACATTGGTCTTCTACTTAATCTAACTCCTAACTACTAGTTCTATTCTATAAGTCCTCTATCTACTACTTTCTAACCCTACAACTTCTAACCTTTACAAAGATGCAAGAATGTTGTATATACATAATGTACCCAAAAGAATGTGTTGTCCCCAGCACTAGGGTTTACAAAATATCTGCAAACTATAGGAAAGTTGGCTCTTAGATCTTTTGAAGAAAGTTGGTTGTGCATTCAATATGAATCCTTGTTGTCCATGTTGATGAAAGATTTATGGGAAAGATTTGTAGATCTTTTGCATCTGCAACATTTACTCATCTATCTGTATGTCTATACTCGAATTCCTTTTGAAATCAACCTTGAATGCTCCAAAATATCACCATTAATATTGATCCATTTCTGTGAGTGGTGACTACAGCTATCCCTATGACTCACAATTCCTTTGTTCTTCTTCAACCTTTCTTCATGTTCTGGACTTTTTCGCACATTGACCATCTCCTGGAAGCACCATCAGGCCTCCCTGTAGGTCTTTTCATTTCGCCTGAGACATCTCCATTGTCACCTGTTCTTAGAAAGAATCCATCTGGTTTGCATTCTGTTGGCCTTCCACAGGGGTAGTCAATTGATCAAACTGTCACAGGTTAGCCCTCTTAACTCCTCCTGATTGGTTAGACATTCACCACGCAAGCTTCCTAGGCAGTCAAAAGTGGTCCACCTTGAATCACATGTCGGTGAGACACTTATCGTGTCTCCTCGATGTGATTATCGCTTTTATCAACCATTGGCATAACACATGGTAGTCGGCAAGATGCTTCGGCGAGCTATAGAAGTTATATCGAGCTCACAAAAACCATCGGCAAGACTTTAGCATATCGACAAGACCACATGGTGAAGTCCCCATTTTCCTTTGGAGTCTCCCCGACATCCTCCTTATCACTGAGACTTATTAGAATCGGGGAGACAATACTCCAAATTTCTCTTCTCTCACCGAGCCCCTACTTGTTATCGGTGAGACTCCTGAATGTTGGCTAGACCTCCTAGTGCATACCTTTCCTCTCCCCGAAGGGACATCTTGTCGGTGTGACCTCCTTCCTTCGCCAAGACCTTATGGTGAAGGAATTACCCTCTTGGTGAGCTCCATCTATTTCGATCAAACCTCACTTTATGTCAGTATGACCTTCACTTGTCATTGTGACCTCATAGCAAAGTCCCCTCATTTGCTGGGAGTCTCTCCGAATTCCTTTTGTTGACCTTCTTGCGCTAGTTTCTCTTTTTGTTTTAGCATGACCTTCATGATTCGGTGAGACATTACACCGAGTCCCATATCCTTTGGTGAGCTCTATTTCTTATCGGCAGGACCCTTCCCCTTCAGTAAAATTTTTTGCCAAAGGCAACACCTCTTGGTGACCTTGCCCTACTGTCACTGAGACTTTTGTATTGGCAAGACCTTTCACTGATTTCTTTCACTTTCGTCGTACTTCTCTTTTGTGTCGCTGAGACTCTCTTTGGTTGGGGAGATATCCTATAGAAACCTTATGTCTTGGTGAAAGCCTCCACATGTTCTTTCTTTGGTTGCCGAGACTTACTAATTCTCTCGTCAAAGACCACTGATAGAATCCCTCACGCCATGTCAGTGTGACTTTATGAATTCATTGAGACCATATGCTGAAGAAGATGACTCCCGCCGATGCCGATTTTGTTGCTGTGACCTCACCTCTTTGGCCAGACATTATGCCAAAGGTTTTATCCTTCGCCGAATGCAACTCCCTTGGGCAAGAATTTGAGATTTCGCTGAGACATCTCTCCAAAGACCACTTATGCCGATAGGAAACTCCTAGTCATCGAGACAATGAATGATGTCTTGGCGATAGATGCCTGTATGTGATTTCTGATCGCCATGGCATCTCTAGGGTCTTTTCAAAATGTAACATAGACACATGTTGAGTAGAATGCACTAGTAGTTGGCAAGAAATTTGCAAGGTCTTTTCGACTTTCTTCTTAGCTGATTTTTATGACCAACTGAACTAGGGAAAGCATTCCAGTCGAGATCCCTTGACAAATACCATCCTGTATGTGATTTAATCCTGCATTCAACGAAGAAAACCACAATAAAGATCACATAAACAAAAGTTAAATAAATCAAAATCATCATTAAAATGACTCCTATGTCAGCAGGGTATAGTTAAATTTTCAAACAAAATGATCATATGACAGTTTGGGTTTCAGGCCGACCCGTATAATCCAAGCCAGGGAGGAATTTCAAAGAATTCTAAGCCAAGCAGATTCCAGCGGAAAAATCATGAAAACACCCATTAGAAACTTAATCCGATCATTATCAACCAAGGAACAACATGTGAGATCTCAAAATAGCATCAATTAATCACAAAATGCATCATCATTTATTAGCTAGTCCTGCTATTTCAAACTTCTTAACATTTCTTCAAATTCTAGGGAAATTTGCGTGGGACGGATTTCTACGAAGGAGAAGACATTTCGGAAAATACGGAAGAGAAGGAAAACCGCGAGAAAGAAGACATTCCGGAAAATCTGGAACAAGCAAGGAACAACGAATTTCAGGAAAATCTGGAAAAGAAGGATATCCATGAAAATTTGGTCCACGTGGAATTCCACGAAGACCAAAAGTCCTCGAACAACAATGCTCAGCCTGAGTTTGAGTGAGATCTAGGAAAATTTGAATGGGATGGAAAATCCCGAACTCAGGAGAAAACTCAAAGAACCCCAAGAGCAAAAGCAAAGACCAAAGGAAAAGAAAGGAAAAGAGAGGGGGACTCATTTTGTTCCAAATCAAAATGGGGTGGTTATGCAGGGCATAACAAATGGTGACTCAACTGGGAAAATGGTTTAACCATTTTCAAGAATCTGAAGGATTCAACTACCTAGAACTCTTGGTTCATGAACATCACAACTCCAATTGGGTTAGTTTTAGAAGCAAGGTTGAGCTAGGATCTCAAATGTAAGTCAACAATAGCTACCCCTAAATCTATGTGTGTGCTTGATTGTGCATCACTTGCTCATGAAGTTTTCCTCGTCTTTTAGACAACAATGTGTTAGATCTGAGCTACATGAGTTGATTTCCTTTGGCTGTTGTGCAATGATATCTTGGGCATTTCTCTGCTACCAGTTAGGCATCCATAGCCCCAATGGAGATACCTCTAGATTTCTCACAACATTGCTCTACTACCAGTTAGGCGTCCATAGCCTTGGTAGAGATACTAGAATCACCCATTCATATTGAATCTTCTTTTTTTTTCTTTTTTTTATAGAGCTCCAAATATTTAATTCCATTCCTTTTCAATATTTCAGACGTTTAACACCTGATCTAGGTTGAAAAATACCATGGACCTCATGATAGCACTTGGAAAATCTAATTTTTCACTCAAATCTTACAACATTGTCATCCTAGGACAAATATACCATTACAAGAGGAGATGATCTTATTGATTTGTGATAGATTCAGAGGGAGCTAATGAAGGTTACTTACTTTGCACCTTGTTTTCAAGATGGTCCACAACTCTTATTGACAATGGGCATGAAACAACGAATTTAGGAAAAAATCACCCAACCAGAAAGCATGAAAATATCTAAACCATTTCTTCTCCAAATGACCAAAGTATGCTTCAGATAACAACCCACAGCTTCAAATAGAAAGAAATAGATTAAACCCCCAAAGGACTAAGAAAAAAACCAAAAGAACCAAGGAGGCAGAAAGACAAAGAGAAAAAAGGAAGAAAAAGGAAACAACAGTAAAGCTATTTACAATAGAAGAAAAAGCAGAATATTTACAAACAAAAACAAAAAGAACAAGAAAAGGAAAAAGTCAAAACGAAGGAAAACTAACTAAACCAAAAACTAACACTAATCTACCCTAATCCTAAACTAACTCAAAAGCTAAGCTTTACAAACACAAAACTGTAAAAATTTATATGTTGACTTGACTAATTTTTCATTATGTGCAGCAATCTTAACTTACTAGGCACAATTCTAAGCCTAGAAAATTTATCTTTATACTCAGAAATATGAAGTTTATAGGCAATAAGTTCATTCTGAGGGCATAAATCTTGAATTATTATTAACTATGGGTTCTGAGTTTTGTCATGATCTATCCACAAACATGTTTTACTACCCCCAATTCCATAATCAAACTGAAACTTATTAAAACACAAAGGATAATGAAAGGACACCAGTTGATTCTGAAGATTTATAGTTACCAATGTAGGCTTGTGTTGTATGCTCTCCTCCTCACAAGGTCTCAACTCATTGAACACCGGTGAATCAGGGTTCATCTTGTAGTTAGGATACTCACTCACCAGAATCTATGTATTCATCTCAGGCACAGAGTCAAATTTTTTTTGAATTTCTTGAGATGAAGTCTCACTTTGAACATTCTCTTGAAACATGTCACCCCCAAGGGTTTGAGAATCTGCTTCCAGTTTATCACCATTGATGTTAGGGCTACTTGCACATGGTGAACAAGGATTTCCTTCGAGCTCATTTGAACACATGGAGTTAGAGATAGGAAAACACTCTCTCAATTCATTTTCCTCCACCAACAAATTTAAGTGAACAGAATCAAAATCAGGAAAATACTCCTTGGTCTCATTCTCTTTGTTATGTTGAAGAGATTCAACTTCTGAGATAGCCTCCTAGTTTCTTTCTTGGCATTCCTCTGCTTCATCCAAATGTACTTCGTCATGAACTTCTTCAGGGAACAATTGACTGATCTACACTTCTACTTGAATTTCTTCCCTTAAAATTTCATGCTGGCATTTAAGTCCTCGAACTTGACCACAAGATTCATTGGCAATCTCATTTTGAAGCATGTCACTTGTTTCAATCTGTCCACCACTTAAATCAATAGAGTCATCTTCTTGTGCTAACCCACAAAAGGGTGTTTCCTCCTCATTCACCATCATGAAAGAATCTATGAATGAATTGATGAATCCATTCTCTACTTCCATCAAGTCTGCACTAGGTAGAGGAGTTTCACCAGTTTTTGAATCCATCTCACTGCAAGAATCAAGGTTATGAAGAGATGGGGAAGAAATAAACCTTTTCACATAGTTAGTCTCATCAGTTCGGATGGACTGATTTCCATTCTCAGGTGTGCTAGTTGCTTCATCCTCTTTATTGCGCAGATATGTACTCCAAGGGTCCTCCATAAGTATTCCCTCAATAGAGATCAGTTGCTTGAAATACAACTCCATCCTTCCTAGGAAGACATGGCAATCCATCTGAGAGTGTTGATTAGTTTGATGTATTCTACATCCCCCTAGCCCAACAAGTTCTAATAGTTTTAGATCTCCCAACTCTTCTAATTTCTCCCTTATTCAATTTTGTGCATGTGGGATATCTAGCCAACATGATCCATGCTCCTTTGTCCATTCCTCATCACCTTGATTTTCATCTTGGTCAGAAGAGTTTACCTCATCTCCTTCACAACCATCGTTAGTACTAGCGTTCTCAACAAAGCTAGATTCGATCTTGAGATTTTCATTATGCTCTAGATTTAAATCCATTTCTTGCTTTTCACCAAACAAGTCATCAAAACTATATTTTGGCTCATCAAATTTTTCATCCACAACTTCATTGTGATGTAATGGACTATGCTTTGGAAGATGACTGAAAAGAGATGATATGGTTATAACTTCATTATCAAGTGGAGTACTCAACTCTGTGATTGGATTTTGTAGGAGTGAATTCTCCTAATGGCCTTGTGTGTGATTGACCTGATATGGGGTGTCAGAGAATGTGGTGTTTGGAACATTAGGAAGGTCGTAGCTGCTTGGGGAGAAGGATTGCATCTTGGCAGGGGTGGTGGGTGGAGTAGCATAAGGCTGCAGATGATGGCAATTTGCAAGAACAAGAGGATTATAATCTTGAGTTTGGATATCTGAATTTATAGTGTCACCTCTGAATTGTGCCAATAAGAAAGCCTTTTTAAGTGCATCATGCAAAAATGTAGCCTTACCACAACCTCTAACTTTGGTTTCCAATGAAAAATTTAAACCCCAATAGTAATGTTCTATTAGTATATGAACATCTACAACCAAACCTAAAGATTGAAACCTTTGATACATAAACAAGAATCTGTGATTAAATTGATCAATGGGTTCTAATGGTATCCTTTTTGTAGTTACAAATTCATGTAAGGGGTGTAATGCATGAGGATCAAACTGATCTAAAAATAAGGTTTCCAATTATGTCCATGAATAAATAGATTTTGGTAGAAGATTATCATACCATTGTCTTGCTGAACCTTGAAGTGTTTTGACAAATAACTGGCAAATGATATCCTGATGCTGAACCTGGAGAAAAGTGAGAATATGCTTGCAAGTTTCAACATGCTCCGAAGCATTTTTCCCACTTTTAGGGAAAAATAAAGGAAGCCTATCATATAGGTGATCAGGGATTTCATGGAAAAATCCTGGTATATACAAAGGGCTACCCATTAGAGCCGAGATTTCCAAGACCTGGCCCACTCCAACTCACAATGATCCACAATTACTCATAGGCCCTCCTTCTAGCACCAGTTCCTATTGATGTCCCAAATGGCATAGCAACATGCAAATAGAATACTACTCTGTTTCTCCTGAAAGAGAAAGGAAACACATGGATGCCTTAGCTCCCAAGGTCTTTGTAGTTGGTTCTCAACTGTGCTGATGTCCCTCAGTGGTCAATGTAACAATAATGTTTAAGGGGCCTGCTGGTGTGAGCTTTTGGACTGTTATGAGAGAAACATAAACTTAAAACCTATTCTAACTGGGGTTTTAAAGAAATATAAAAAGATAGATCAGGGCTTTGGAACAGAAAAGAATGATACTTCATCCAAATTAACTAGACCTATCACCTTCCAAGGAATTCCTAACTAAAACTACATAATAGAATTAACTTGTGACTAACACATAGCTTCACCCATTCACAGTGTTGATTTCAACAGCAGATTGCAAGTTACCATTCAAACAAAATAGAAAACCAAACTTCATTCCTTGAAAGCTTCACAAATCAGATGATTAATTCAAGAAAAACACCATTCTGGAAAACAATATGAAGTAGATTAAAATTTGGTTGCTCCTACTATTCATAGAACAAATAAGAAACAATTACAAAGCTGGCACAATAACCAGTGTACATAAAATCTATGACTCCAAGCTGTTTCCATTTTCACTAAGAAGACTGAAAGATACACTGGTCTTCTAGTTAATCTAACTCCTAACTACTGGTTCTATTCTATAAGTCCTCTATCTACTACTTTCTAACCCTACAACTTCTAACCTTTACAAAGAGGCAAGAATATCTTATATATAGAATGTACCCAAAAAAATGCACTATCCCCAACACTAGGGTTTACAAAATATCTGCATACTACAGGAAAGTTAGCTTTTACATCTTTTGAAGAAAGTTGGTTGTGCATTCAATGTGAATCCTCGTTGTCCATGCTGATGAAAGATTTCTGGGAAAGATCTATAGCTCTTTTGCATCTGCAACATTTACTCATCTATCCACGTGTCTATACTCGAATTCCTTCTGAAATCAGTCTTAAATGCTCCAAAAAATCACCATTAATACTGATCTATTTCTACTAGTGGTGACTACAGTTGTCCCTGTGACTCATAGTTCCTTTTTTCTTCTTTGACCTTTCTTCATGTTCTGGACTTTTTCACACATTGACCATCTCCTAGAAGCACCATCGGGCCTCCCTGTAGGTCTTTTCATTTCACCTGAGACATCTCCATCATCACCTATTCCTAGAAAGAATCCATCTGGTTTGCATTCTGTTGGCCTTCCATAGGGGCGGTCAATTGATCAAACTATCACAGGTCATCCCTCTTAATTCCTCCTGATTGGTTAGACATTCACCATGCGAGCTTCTCGGGCAGTCAAAAGTGGTCCACCTTGAATTGCATGTCGATGAGACACTTATTGTGTCTCCCCAATGTGATTATCACTTTTAGATCAACCATCGGCATAACACATGGTAGTCGACAAGATGTTTCGGCAAGCTACAGAAGTTATACCGAGCTCACAAAAACCATCGGCAAGACTTTAGCATATTGACAAGACCACATGGAAAAGTCCTTGTTTTCCTTTGGAGTCTCCCTGACATCCTCCTTATCGCTGAGACTTATCATAATTAGGGAGACATTACCCCAAATTTCTCTTCTCTCACCGAGCCCCTACTTGTTATCGGCGAGACTCTTGAATGTTGGCCAGACCTCCTCGTGCATATCTTTCCTCTCCTCGAAGGGACATCTTGTCGGCATGACCTCCTTCCTTCGCCAAGACCTTATGGTGAAGGCATTACCCTCTTGGCGAGCTCCATCTATTTCGGTCAGACCTCACTTTATGTTGGAATGACCTTCGCTTGTCACCGTAACCTCATAGCGAAGTCCCCTCATTTGCTGGGAGTTTCTCTAAATTCCTTTTGTTGACCACCTTGCGCCAGTTTCTCTTTTTGTTTTGGCGTGACCTTCATGAGTCGATGAGACATTACACCGAGTCCCATATCCTTCGGTGAGCTCTATTTCTTATCAATAGGACCCTTCCCCTTTGGTGAAACTTTTTGCCGAAGGCAACACCTCTTAGCGACCTTGCCCTATTGTCGCCGAGACTTTTCTATCAGAAAGACCTTTCGCCGAGCTTCTCTTTTGTGTCGCTGAGACTCTCTTTGGTCGGGGAGATGTCCTATAGAAACCTTATGTCTCGGTAAAAACCTCTGCATGTTCTTTCTTTGGTCATCGAGACTTATTAATTCTCTCACCGAATACCATTGATAGAATCCCTCGCGCCATGTCGATGTGACTTTATGAATTCACCGAGACCATATGCCAAAGAAGATGACTCCCGCCAATGCCACTTTTGTCATTGTGACCTCACCTCTTTAGCCAAACATTATTCTGAAGGTTTTATCCTTCGCCAAATGCAACTCCCTTCAGCAAGACTTTGAGATTTTTCTAAGACATCTCTTTGAAGACCACTTATGCAGATAGGAAACTCCTAGTCGCCGAGACAATGAATGATGTCTTGGTGATAGACGCCTGTATGTGATTTCTGATTGCCGTGGCATCTCTGGGGTCTTTCTGAAATGTAACACAGATGCATGTTGAGCAGAATCCACTAGTAGTTGGCAAGACATCTGCAAGGTCTTGCCGACTTTCTTCTTAGCTGATTTTTATGACTAACTGAACTGGGGAAAGCATTCCAACTGAGCTCCCTTGACAAATACCGTCCTGTATGTGATTTAATCCTACATTTAATGAAGAAAACCACAATAAATATCACATAAACAAAACTTAAATAAATCAAAATCATCATTAAAATGACTCTTATGTCAGCAGGGTACCATTAAATTTTCAAACAAAATGATCATACAACAGTTCGGGTTTCAGGCCGACTCGTAGAATCCAAGCCAGGGAGGAATTTCAGAGAATTCCAAGCCAGGAAGATTCCAGTGGAAAAAGCATGAAAACACCCATTAGAAACTTAATCCAATCATTATCAACCAAGGAACAACATGTGAGATCTCAAAATAGCATCAATTAATCACAAAATACATCATCATTTATTAGCTAGTCCTGTTATTTCAAAATTCTTAACATTTCTTTAGATTCTAGGGAAATTCGTGCGGGACGGATTTCCGCAAAGGAGAAGACATTCCAGAAAATCTAGAACAAACAGGGAACAATGAATTTTAGGAAAATTTGGAAGAGAAGGAAAACTGCAAAAAAGAAGACATTCCGACAAATCCGGAACAAACAAGGATCAACGGATTTTGGGAAAATCCAGAAGAGAAGGACATCCGTGAAAATCCGATCCATGCAGAATTTTGCGAAGACCAAAAATCCCCGAACAACAATGCTCAGCCAGAGTTCGAGTGAGATCCAAGAAAATCTGAATGGGATGGAAAATCCCAAAATCAAGAGAAAACCTGAAGAACCCCAAGAGAAAAAGAAAAGACCAAAATCAAAGAAAGGAAAAGAGAGGGGGACCCATTTTTTTCGAGATCAAAATGGGGTGGTTATGTAGGGCATAATAGAAGGTAAACCAAAAGCTCTCACAAAAAATGAGAAACCCAACACCAAACCTAGGCTAAGTCAAGGAAAGAACCATAGATCAAAAGGTGATAGCCAGACCATAGAACCAATAGGGGAGGCCAAGGCCAAAACCCACCCCAAACAATCCAAAAAAGAAAGACATGGTTGTCTCACAGTAGACCAAGAGCCATCAACTAAACCTGTAAACAAGTAGTGAGATAGATCACAAGCACAAACACGACACAACCCATACAAAGCAACAAGGAAAGTAAAGAAGAAATGTCCAACCAAAGGACTACCACCTATAGAAAAAAAGCAATGGCTAACCTTTCCAAAGGAAGAGTGAGACAAGAAAACTTCCACAAAGGCCATAGAGAAATCCCACACAAGGACCACCCAAGACATGAAAGAGATGACATTGTAGCAGAAATGACACTCACTGAGCCAAGAAGGGACACAAAGCTCTCCCAAAACCCGAGCAGGATGAAGCACCAGGAATCTAGAGAAACATCATGCAAGACTAAGCACCAAAAATCTACATAATCACCATCAAAATCATCATTGCTCTCACCATCTTCCTCAATAGATTTCAAAAAACTACCTCTACACCCTTTCCTGCATGAAGCCATTTCTTTCTTTGAAGGTTCACATGTTCTCTCTACCTTGTAGTGTTAATTGAGATGCATGTTAATCTACTTGGATACATGGAAATTAAGGTTCCAGAAGAGAATATAATCATATTGTGTTATTTTAATAGGTTCTCATCCTTTTTGATCATTTGAATTGGATCACTTGTATATTGATTCCTACATCTCCATTTTATTTTATTATATTCCTTTCACTACCCCTCACTTTTTTTATTTTTAGATTTGTTAATTTTCCATTGTATTTTCCTAACAACATAGATTGTATTGAAGTTTATATTCTCAAATTCACTTGTATAAATTCCCCTTCTCCCTCCCTTGCATCTTTACATTACACCTTCACCACCATTTTCACTTTGACTTATTTTTGGATGAATAATACAAAAAACATCTTTATATTCTCCATGGAACTTGATTTATTTCCCTTGAATTTCTTTAGCATACCACTCATGCAACATGCACAATAGCTAGATACCATTTCCTACAATCCTTGTTGTTTTATAATGGCATCCAAAATGAATTACAACAACTACAATATTACCTCCCTATCTCTTGAAAAAGTACAACATTAGTAGTCTATTTCATCAAGGGAAAAATAAATTGATTATATTATTGCATAACCTTATTTGCTAGCACTAAGAAACAAAATTAGATGATATCTTTCTTTTATATGTTAGCTTTATATAAAAAAAATCTCATACAAACCCAAAAAAAAGGACAAATTAGGTTGAAAATTGGACTCCTATTGATCTTGACACGGATGATTGAGTCCTCATTTATTAGGCTTACACCAAATCAAACTATAAAAATCTATCCAAGTGTTATATATGATAAATCTATGTAATTCTCCTTGGTTCAAGCACCCTAGTTTCAATATACCTCTAATTAATGTTGGTGCTACTCAGATTCCTTCTCCATGGTGATGCCATGCCTCTCCCATGAGAGGAAACTAAAATACCACTCCTTTGTTTTGTTAGCGCATATATATGTATGAATGTTGCTATTTTATTTTTTGATTGAGTTGACTTAGGCCCAATTAAGGATAAAATAACTTACAAAAGATGATGAATAAAAAAAGTGATTGCTTTTTATGCTTGAGGGGGTAGATTCCCTTATGTAACAATATCGTTGGGATTTTTGTACTTTTGACCAAAAAATACATAAGGAAAAAAAAGTAAAAATATGGAAAAGAGGGGGAAAAGGTGGAAATAGGTGAACCCACAAAATGAATGTAGATAACCACTCTAATGTAACTAGGAAGATGATCAGGAGTAAAAGTATTTTTATCTCTTGGAGAACACAAAACTGATATACATGGAAGATAGTTGCATACATTAGTGACTATATAATTAAAAAAAATGAGGCTCCAAAGTCCCTTACTTAACACCAATAGCACAAACATGGTTCAAATATCACTTGAATTCATTTTGGCAAAGGCCTATAAATTTTAATGTATTTTTATACACTTATTGATACAAATCCTAAGAGAATGTGTGGAACTATACTTATAATTAAGACTAATATAATGAAATATTTACTCTACCGCATTGAATTACAATGAAAATTTGAACCCAAAATGAAAAATAATTATGACTAATCAAAATATCACCTTACCAACACAAGTTATGAAACATAGCACAATGACCAAGTAAATCTCACAATGCATGTAATGGCATACACATTTCTAAATCTGCAAGAATGAGATGCAAAAAAAAATCTCCAAAAGATATATTTTTATAAGCCAAGAGACCTACAAGAAGAAATGTACAATTCTCCATTCCTTTTCATGACTTTTGTCCAATTCCTCATTTTGTACAAATAGTTTTATAACTAATTTTTAGTTCTAGACTGAACATTTTCAACCACTTATGACCACAACTTCACAACTTGACCTCTTTATTACATCCAACACTTTATGATTGAAAAATTTATATGCCTTCTATTCATGGTTAACAAGTTTAAAAAATTCAATTCATTCAAGAGGCCAAACAAATTGGGTAAAATTTCTACAATAATTGAAAAGCTAGATCCAAACATATGAATCTAGTTGATTGAGTTAGATATGGTCATATTTTGTTAGAGTTATTTATTAGAAATTTGAAACAAATGAATACCCAAGATCTTTCTATGAGAGAGATAAGCTATAAAACTAATGAAATAACATAATTATAGATCCAAAATTTCAATATATGTACAAATATCAAGATGAAAATATTGAATTAATAGCTCAAAGAAAAGTTGTAGAATAATGACTGCATACATCAATGTATATGTATGCTAAGGAATGCAACAAAAAATTAATATATCTAAAAGCTAGTTTGTGAGTTTATATAGAACCAGGGAGAGGATGGAGGTGGAAAAACCAACCAATAGGGAGTGACCACCATGTGGTCTAAATAGTAAATGCTTCACCCTTTTACAATGGTGAAACCTCAAAATTGTATCTGCTAGTTATTAAATAATTGAACCCACTTTATTACACTAAGAAATATTAATCAAAAGTGTAGCAAAAATATAAGAATAAATAAACCCACTAGGAAAATAAAAACCTATAGTTTAACACCCCCCTTAAGTGTAGCTTAGTTGGGTACAAATATTATGATGGGTTTTGACAAATGAAGCCATATTAGGTACCCATGTGCACATATAAAATCACCCCCAAAGGAGAATAAGCCCCATCCCACAATAGTGAGGTACACCCCCATACTAGAGAGAAATGAAGTGGAATGGCCAAGAAGTCTCCCAAAAGAGATCAATGGTAGATGCTTGAAACTAGATGTAGACGATATTCCATGATCATCAAAAAATGTTCCTTCTGGGCTAGGAATAAAAAAATGAGAGGTGTATGCAAGCTATTTTATCATTCCTAAAAGACATGTAGAAAGAAAAGTTAAAATGTATGAAGTATTTGAACTTGACTCAAGTGTCCCCATGTCAATGTTGAAAGTTGTCACAATCAAATCGAAAGTTCTAGGTCACATTGCTGAAAGAAAAAATTAGAATCTCCTAGAGATTGATGTAGAACACAATCCAAAGACTCATGTATCTCCTTTGAAGACGTCTCTTACAAATGTTGATCCAAAGTATACACACTCATGCCGAATTGTAATGAATGGTCCTCTAGAGAATTGATAAGAGGGTCAAAGTGTTCCCTCACAATAACTAAAAAATAATTAACTCCATCAAAGAGAAGATGAATAAAATCAATAGTTTCTCCCAAATATGCAGTATGCATCTCCATAAAAATTCTAAAATACCTATCAAGAGATCATTCCATAAAGTTGAATCTAAGAGAATATGTATGTCCTATTACAAGGAATCACTGGAATATTTCGAAGAAGCAACATTGGACTCTAAAGTAGTAACAGATGATTGAGATGTGATCTCCATATGAGGAGGAGAAACAACAAGAGAAGTATCTATGTCATATGAACATTCAAGACCTAGAAAATAATTAAGCTCCTTCAAAATATTATCATCAAAGGGTATATTATATACATCTTAAAGTGGGATGAGGCAATTTGAATTGAGATCATTTGGCAATGGAGAAATTTGAGGGTCTCCAAACATATATCCCAAATCTTAGTCCAAAGTGTGCAAGGACAATCATGTCCATTATAGCCCAAATAGTGACATGATCAACACTAGA
The DNA here is from genome assembly GCA_007258455.2 of Sequoia sempervirens. Taxonomy (NCBI): domain Eukaryota; kingdom Viridiplantae; phylum Streptophyta; class Pinopsida; order Cupressales; family Cupressaceae; genus Sequoia; species Sequoia sempervirens. Next base: position 17,700,417 of record VDFB02252616.1, on the reverse strand, counting down.
ACCAATCAATATTACTATATAATCAACTTCATTACCCCATATATCGATTTCCTTCCAAGTGTGTCTTGTTCAAATATGAGCCTATAAAGGTAAAACAAAAGTTTCAGCCATTTGAGATGGGTTAGAATGAATTTTTTTCTAAGACTCATAATTATCCTTATCTAGGATTATCATAAAAGGGTGAAGAAAAAACCCATGATACAATACTTGTTGGAAACAAAGAACACTGAGAAGTGGGGGTGAATCAGTGTTCTACAATTTTTAACTTTATTAATTTGATCTTCAAAGAACTTTAACATTCAACCAAAAGAAATATGCATGAACATAAAGAAAGCAACCACAACACCATAACACAAGGATTTTTACATGAAAACCCTGTTAGGGGAAAAACCACGGTGGATGGCCAATCCACAATATGATCTGAGTATACTCAAAAAGATGCTTACAAAATGGGAATGCACTTGCATTCAGGCACACTACCTAGAGCTCACTGCTCAAAAATAGAAAGGCTCATTGCCTTACAAAAGTTTGGATTAGATCCAAAAGATTGAATTGAGAAAAAATCATCTACAAATGCTTGATTACAGTTCCAGTTAGGCTCATCAATCGATCTCTTGACCATCTAACTGATTTTTTTCTTCTGCTCTATTCTACTGTAACTTGCATCACAAAATCCTTAATACACAAGTGAAACTATGCATAATCTCTCTATAACCCTTATGATATTCACAACACACACTAACACACTTCGTACATATATCAAAATGATATAATCAATCACTTATAAATATCTAGGACTAAAGATTAATCTCTACATGTTGGCTTCAATAGAAAATAAAAAATATTTACAAACTATCAGCTCAAATCATGAATAATATTCAATGTACATCCATAAAAGGTCAGCAACAACATAGTTAGGACCCAAATCAAAATGATCGAACACAAAAACACTTAAATAATTGCTCCTCGAATATCCACAATATTCTATATTCACCAAGTTAGCCTTCATGCATTGTTAAACATAAAATTAACTAACTGGATCTACTATCTTGCACATAGATTGATACGAGGCACCAAGATTGAAGAATAACATAGAACATACACCAAACAACCTTTCCTGAGATCCAAAACTCAAAATAATAACATAAAATCTTCATAAGAGTCAATGAACACAATTCTGTTGGATGCTTTGTTCTTCCTTGACTGTCTTCAATCTATTTGTCGGTATAATCAAATGATGACACACAGATCCAATCACAGACTAAGGTTTCCATCAATGAAAACAACAAAAAACATTTGTAGTGCCTCTTGCCAACAATCTCCCCCTTTGGCATTGATGGTAACACAGTGAAAAATGACTAAGTGTCGGATCAATACCAACATGAATTACATTACCAACTTCAAAAATTCAAAAAGATCTTCAATCACAACTCAAAACTACAACTCCCCCTGAGATGAATATACATTTTTCACTGTAGTATTCTCTCCCCTTTGACATCAATGGAAAAAATGGAGAAACCACATACCAAAAATCAAACAAAACCTCAAACTATATAAAAATGCTTCTACAACTTACACAAACTAGAAAATATCTCCAAACTTTGTCTTCAACAGGTTCAAACTTGTGTCCCAACCCTTCTTGAGACTCTCCAAGATAGTCATGTGACCACATAATAGATAATATTGCATCTCTTCTGATTCAAGGTTCACTGGATCATTGAATTCCATAGCATCTTCAGCTTCCTTCAAAGCATTCAACATTGTTTCCATCTTCGAACCAATTAGGCCTCTGACCTCACATGCTCTTTCCACAATTATGTCATTATCATGCTTCAAGCTCTTTATCTTGTCATGTAGAGATATGACATGACCTTCTTGCTTTGGACAATAGAAACAGTTAAAGGACCAAAGGCATCAGAAATAGCAACTAACTGCTTCTCATGATCCTTAACCTTCTTCACATTGTCCTTAGTAAATTTAGATAAAGACAAACATGACATGTAGATCTTTCCACCTTCAGATAGAGTACTTTGAATATTTTTTACACAAGTAGCTAACAAATATTTGTCATTAGCAATCATGCACTTTAGTCTATTAAACCTTTTATCATCAAATTCCTTTTGAACCTTAACCATCGCTGACTTCTCAAAGGACTCAAAATGAGTACTTACAAAATTAATAAGCTTCTTCAGCTCACTAGAGGAAGAATCAAATGGACCCTTGACATGAGTAGGCATGATTCTCTCCAAAACACTAGATGCAAGACTCAAAAGTTCACTGTCCTTAGTGTGAGACTTCAACAATTCTTCTCTAGCCTTCGCCTAGGAAAATGATGCAACTTTCAATTTTTGAACCAGAGACAAAGTAGACAAATTAATAGGACCTTCACCCAATTCAAGGTCAAACTCTTCTTGTTACTCTACCAGAAATTTCTTCACTGCCTCTGTAGTGTCTCTTGCTTCCACTGGAACTTCCTTTACTTGGACCTTCTTTTCTTCAACCATTGATTCTTCAACTATCAATTCTTGTTTTCCTTTAGGGACCTCAACTTCTTCACTTGACACCTCCTTTTCCTCAATCAACAAAAATTTAGGAGCTTTAGTATCCATAGGAACTTTTGTATCATGCACATCAAGAGGAATTTGAGTTTCCTCAACTATATCTTCCTTTACCTCTTCATCCATCGGACCAGATGAAATATCTTCAACATGCACTTCTTCAAAGACAACATTGATTTTTTTCTTTAACATAATTTCCTTAAGGATTCCTTTAGTTTCTTTTGCTACCTCTTCAGTCCTACCAATCATAAGCTTGTTCACCCTTGTCTTGCTCTTGAATTCCTTATTAGTTTTATTTAGGATTGTCTTCATTTCCTCAATAGACATCACCGGACATAAACCTACAAGAATCTGTTCTCTCATTTTCTCTTCAGTTCTTGCACTTACTCTCCTCATTTCCAAAATTTCATACAGTTCCTTAGGAAATTAAGACATGATCTCAATCAAAGCCATATTGAAATTGTTCAAATACTTTATTGTAGCCTCCTCAAGAACTCTTTGACCAACACTATCAAAGGTATCATACCATTCACATAGTGGCTTAAGATTACCATCCTTGATTATGCCACTCTCAACTTCCTTCACATACATACCTGGTTTGTTAGTTTTCACCTTCTTCTTTGCTTTATCTTCTTCACCAGAGGGATTTTCCTTAGTGACTTTTGTTGCCGAGGTGCCCATATTCTTTATTTCTCACTTCTTCATCAAATTCAGTCTCTTCATCTTCTGAGACAACTACATAGACTCTTGTAGTCTTATCCTTCTTCCTCTTACCAGATTCTTTTCCTTGATCTTTCACAGGGGTTGACTTCTTTGTTGGACTAAATAGTGGTGCAAAGCTCCTTCTTAATCTAGTTCGGGCAGAGGATGTTTCCAGACTAGCAGATTCAATTCTAGCTAGCTCTTTTTCTGCTTCAGCTTGTTCTCTCTTCCTTCTGGCTTCTCTCACAGCTTCTGTAGATATACCCATGCTCTTTGTAAAGACTTCCACTTCTTTCCTTACCATCCAAACTATCATAGGCTTCTTCAACTGCTCATGCACTTGCATATCCTTTTTTTCATAGGTTCCAAACCTCCCTTTAGTTGGATCCCAAGGCTTACTAAAAAATGTTGTGCATATAATTCCAAGATGTTCTCCTCAAATTCATATCCCATTGGCATAATCCAAACCATTCTAGGATCTGCAACTTCCATTAAGCATTGATCAATGTCTACCATAAAACAAATGGTGTCCTTGTACTTCTCCACAATAGAAGTAGGACTTCTTTCTCTTGATTGCATTTCATTATGAAAGTTCTTGAAATATCCCTAGATTTTAGTTTTCTTGACTTTACTATCTCCAAATCCATACAGAATATCTCTAATATGAACAACTATAGGTTTACCACCTTTCCAATGCACTTTCCCAACTCCTGAAACTTCATTTATGAATTAAAAGAAAAAATGCAACAAAAAATTACCATACTTAAAGGAATTATTCTTATCTTTCTTGATCTTACCAAGATTCTCCATCAGCTAACTCCTGAGTAATTCACACAAGTCATAATCTGCATTCTCCTTCCCCATCTAATATGTTGCATAGATAGTTGTACCAAATATTGAATTATCCCGACTGGAGTGATAAATCTTGTGACCAATGACGATCGAGGAAAATTTCACATCCACATCAATAATATCATCAATTGTCATAGCTCTTTTATCAAACACAAAATTGGTTGCATCAGTACTATCTGATTCTTCACAGACTTCAAGATCGACAACCCACCAGAGGAATTTAAACCTGTAACAACACTTATGGCTTCTTTTGTAATCTTAAAAGGTTGACTCAACCACATAAATTTAGCATGAACTCGGCTCAAAATATACCAGATCCATTCACTTTCATTGAACATAGGGAATTTCACAATCTGCATAAATTTCTTCTCTTCTATGGTTTTGAATTCGGGATTTACCCTGAAATCTTCTCCAACTATATGATTGGAATACAAATTCAACAATTGTGAGCTCCCTATTTCCTCAATATTTTCAGGAATGCATACCCTAATGTCTTCAATATATAAGACGTCATATGGAACAGACGAAAATGCACCTAGGGGCTCGGTCTCAACAAACTTGAAGGGATGCCACTTGAATTTTGGATGGGGTCTATCCTTGACATCAACTACCAATGGAGTAGCTATTTTCACAAATTCACAAATTTATAAGTTTTCTTGATAAATACCTTTTCGTCAGATTAGGGTTTGATCGCTAAATTTCCTTCACACTTGAATCTCGCCACAATTTTCCAAAGTTCGCTTCAGAGCTCTCCAAACATCTTCTCCTCAAAATGAAAAGGGAAAAATGATGAATAAAAATGACCTTTTATCATTCGTACACATAACCTTTTTTGTCACAATAAATTCTTTTACCCTAACTCATCTGGATACCTTGTTTCCATGCATTGTGAAAGATAACTCTTTTGCAAACCTTCAACACTACATAATACTCTCTCCAATTGATTCAACATCATTTTTAGAACATCTATACAGTCACTATACTCATCCATATCCCAGTTTCTATTACCGGAAAGAGGTTAATTTTTTTTTTGACAGCTCCCCCTAGGCCAAAGGCCTAAAACTAATTTTTGGAGGAATTACCAGAAGTAGGTTCTAGTGCTGGCTCATTTCTTGCAATAGATGGACTCTTCTTCAACCATTTCTTCTTCATCTACTTCCTAATCTCATTTGTAGTGACTTTACCTTTTCCCTTTTCATCCTTCTACATGTTTCTTTGATTTACCAAACCTCTCTTGTAAAATCTAGTAGTATGACCGGATTTGTTGCAATTGTAGCACACAACATTTCTTTGTCTAGACCAGTTGTTCCATTGATTTTCTCATGATTTGCACATTGGTTATAAATATGGAAAAATCTATTGCATGTATAACATTTGACATCTCTATAAAAGTTTTTCATTATATTTTTTCATTCATTTGACTTATGACCATAGTTATTACAATTATAGCACTGACCTAAGAATGATGGACCACTTGGATTCATTCTACTTCTACATTGAGAATCCATATGATCAAATCTATTACAAGTAAAACATTAACCATTGAATCTTTAAGCATTAGGTTGTCTTACCAGATACCTTCCAACTTTGTTCATCTGATTTCCTTCCCTAAATCTCCTTTTTCCAAATCTAGAACTTTCTCCTTCCTCATAACCAAGACCTCACTTGTTACCTTCAGTCCTCTAACTCTTAATCAGTTCATCAAGCTTGGCTGAGCTAATCTTGAACTTCTCCTTGAATTAATTTGTAGCAGCAAGTTCATCTCTACAATCATCAATTTGCTTTTCAAACTCTTCTTCATTGTTTCTAGATTGTTCCAATTCAAGCTCCAATTGATTGAATCCATCAGTAATTCGGTTGCATTCTTCAGATTTTTCTTTCAAGGACTATGCAAGCTTCTCTTCATTCTTTTTTTTGTCTTCAATCTCCTTGGTCATCCTCATCATAATAGATTCCATCTCATGCTTTAGGACTACATTTTCTCTGAAAAAAAATTCACATTCTTTTGTCCTTTCTTTTAGGGCTTGACTCAGTTGTTCATCTACAATGTGTTTAATATCTTCCTACTTGATCTAATCATAGAGTTCCCTTCTCTTCTCCCTAGAGTTATTGATTTTATCTTTCAATGAATCAATGAATCTCTCAGCATTGAGAGGATTTTCTTGCAATTCCCAAACTTTAGATTTTGACTGATCAAGATCATCTAGGGCCACCAAAAGTTGTTGAAGACTAATTGAATCCATTGAAACACTTTCCAAGATCTTCCCCAAGCTATTAAAATTCTTCCGAGGAACTAGGCTTTGATACCAATTGTTGGAAACAAGGAACACTGAGAGGGGGGGTGAATCAGTGTTATGCAATTTTTAACTTTATTAATCTAATCTTTAAAGCACTTATAACATTCAACCAAAAGAAATGTGCATGAACATAAAGCAAGCAACCACAACACCATAACACAAGAATTTTTACGTGGAAACCTTGTTAGGGGAAAAACCACAGTGGATGACCAATCCACAATATGATCTAAGTATACTCAAAAATATGTTTACAAAATGGGAATGTACTTGCATTCAGGCACACTACCTAGAGCTCACTGCTCAAAAATAGAAAGGCTCACTGCCTTACAAAATTTTGGATTAGATCCAAAAGATTGCAGTGAGAAAGAAGCATCTACAAATGCCTAATTACAGTTCCAGTTAGGATTATCAATCAATCTCTTGACCTTTTGACTGATTATTCTCTTTTGCTATGTTATGCTTTAACTTGCATCACAAAATCCTTAATGCACAAGTGAAACTATGCATAATCAGTTTATAACCCTTCTAATATTCGTAACACACACTAACACACTTTGAACATATATCAAAATGATATAATTGATCACTTATATATATCCACGACTAAAGATTAATCACTACATGTCAGCTTTAATAGAACATGAAAAATATTTACAAACTGTCAACTCAAATCATGAATAATATTCAATGCGCATCCACAAAAGGTTAGCCACAACATAGTTAGGATCCAAAACAAAATGATCAAACAAAAAAACACTTAAATAATTACTCCTCGAATATCCACAACATTCTATATTCACCAAGTCATCCTTCATGCATTGTTAAACATAAAATTAACCAACTGGATCTACTATCTTACACACGGATTGATACGAGGCACCAAGATTCAAGAATAACATAGAACATACACCAAACAACCTTCCTTGGGATCCACAACTCAAAATAATAATAGAAAATTTGCATAAGACTCGATGAACACAATTTTGTCAGATGCTTTGTTCTTCCTTAACTGTCTTTGATTTGTTAGCCAGTATGATCAAATGATGACATGTGGATCCAATCACAAACTAGCGTTGCCATCAATGACAACACCATAAAACATTTGCAGTGTCTCTTGCCAGCAATACTCAAATGACATAAAACAACAAAAAATAAATAGCACCCCCCCTTTCCATTAGTCTCCTAGATCACTGTAAAGATATTACAATGTTGGCACTTTATGATTAGTGTGTGTACAAGGATTTAACCAACTTACAATGCTATCAAGACCCATGATGAAAAAATACAATTTTTGATCCAAAATAAACTTAGTAAAAAATATGGAGAAAAAACCAACCCTATAGATATGTATTTTTCTTCAATACCTTTTCAATGGCTATTCATTTCTGAAAATGGAGCTCTAGAGTGAAAGTTATGGCTTTTTGAAGCAAAAAGAAAGTTTGAAAAAAAGACACAATTTGACCTATAGGGCAAGCCTTGGTGGTCTTTGAACCACCATTGATGCTAGTTTGTGAGCAACAGATTGGTGGCATGGTTAGTAATGTAGTCAGTGATTATTATTAGAATTGTCATGGTTTATTGAAGTTCTAATTGTGGTTAAGTCTGAGCCACTAGTGGCTAGGGGTAACCACCCCACTAGTAGTCTTCAGCTAGTGGCCTTATGGATGTGGCACTATAAGCCCTTGTGCCCAGAGTGTTAGGCAGTAGCACCCAAGTTTTTAGCACCTAAGCACTAAATAATTATAAAAATGAATTTTATAAAAAAAATATGAAAAATTCTATCATACAAATCTACATTGTGGGGGGTGGGGGAAGGACATGGCATTTGATCCTGTTGCTAATTTTTTTTCCTCAAAAGCTATCAACACCAAATACAGGAAAATTTTATATCAAAATTCATTTGTTTGGCCTCTTGAGTGAAATGGAAAGGTTCATTTTGATTGAAAATTCTCTAGTAGAAAGTCGTTCACTAGATTGAAGCTTCAAACCCTTGTTTGCTACTATCATACAATGGCCAAATTGATTGAAATAGAAGCCAAAATTTACTTTCTTGAGCCTCCCATACACAATGGAATAGTAAAAAATATTGCCACTATAGCCAAAATAGCTGCAATCACCATATCTCACCAAAAACACGTGTGGAAATATAAGATTAACATATCTTCATAATTCCTTTTTGATTTTTCATATCATATTGGAACACAAGAGGAGAGCATACAAAAACTTCAATCTCTTAATTAGGAATCCATTTATTCAAACTCTTAAAACCAAATATTTGATACCATGAACTATAAATCTGAAACATATGAATATCCAAGATCTTTCTATGGGAGAGACGAGCTATAAAACTGTAAATGAAATAACACAATTATAGACTGAAAATTTCAAGAGATGTGAAAATGTCAAGATGACAAGACTACATTAGGAACTCAAAGAAAGTTGTAGAATCATGAATACATGCATCAATGTACATGTATTCCTAGGAATGAAATAATGAATAAATATGAGTATCTATAAGTGGGTGATCCCACAATACTGGTTTACAATTTTTGGCCAAACTAGACACTGAAATAATTTTCTATAACTAAATCTTCACTTTCGGGCACCTATAGTGGCTAAACTGTGAGGAATTTGAAGATGATGCAAAGTAGTGATTTGTGAAATTTTTTCTGTAGATTCTAAATATATTTTTTTCAAAAATTTTGGAATTAGATTGCACTTAATTTTCCATCTCCTTTGAAAACTAGTTTTTTTCAGTAAAAACCATTTTTAAGAAGTGATTCTCACCGTATACAACACAATTTTTTTTCCATGAAGGACAAAATTCTTTTTTTTTTTTTTTAATTTAGATTTGTAACTATGATATCTAGTGCTTCCAATTGGTTTCATAGTGTTTTATTGAATATTTTTTCCTTAATCAAGTTTCAAAGTCAAACCAATTACAATTCAGACATAGGCGGACTGTATACAACATAACTTTTTTTGTATGAATCATTTTTATTTTTTTTGTTGGATCAAGGACTTCAATATCTAGTGTACTCATTTTTTTCAATTTTTGTTTTGATAATCTGCTATTTTTCCACATGTGCATAACAAAGAGCTTGATTTTCGGTGAAAAACCTATGTTTAATAAAACTAAAAAACCAAATACATAATAAAACCAAAACATATTAAAATTATATTTGTTGGATAGCTTGTTTTGAGGACTACCATCATCCAATTGGGTCTATAAAGTCTCCTCAATTTTTATCCTCAACCCAAGCTTTAAAGGGAAAAATTCTGGAGTTTTTTGGTGTCAGAGGGGGAGAAGGTGGGAAAAGGGGGGTTCGAGCGAACTAGGGGGGTTCGAGCGAACCAGGGGGGTTTGAGCGAACCCCCTTTCCACAACCATTTTCTTTGTTTATTTTTCAAGAAATTTGGGACCCAACATTTAATGGGTTCACTTGAAGGGTGTTCTAGCGAGCCCCCTTTTGGTTCGCTCGAACCAAAAGTTCGATCGAACCCCCAAAAACCAATTTTTTTTGCATGGGGTCACTTTTTGCAACTTTTCCTTCCTCGCTAGAATTCTAAACCACTTTTTTGGGTTTACCCAAGCTAGGTAGTGACTTTATATAGAACTAGGGAGAGGATCGAGGTGGAAAAATCAACCAATAGGGAGTGACCACGAAGCTGTCTAGAAATAGTAAATGCTCCATCCTTTTAGGATGGTGACTTTTGACACTTTATCTCCTAGTTATTAAATAAATAAACCCACTTTATTAACCTAAGAAAGATTAATAAAAGGTGTAAGAAAAACCTAGGACTAAGAAAAAATAAATTAACCTATGAGGAAATATAAACCTACATTAACATTCTTTTTTATGCTCATTCAATACAAACCAATTTGGTGGTACATCATGTAAGCATTAACCTAGTAACAATCAATTCAAAATGAATTAAGTGAGCATAATTATCATGAATATGACTTGAACATGTAACCATGTTATAAAAGGGCCTTTCACCTTGCAATATTGGACAGTTAAAATATTCTCAAAATGTAAACATTTGATAATAATTAATTCACAAATAGATTAATTTCCAAGTTACAAGTACAAATGTTACAAATTTGACCTAACATTCGGATCACTATGCCTTATCTATTGGAAATTAGAGTCTTCTATAAATATTGTGACCTAACATCAAATCTCATACTTTTCAATTTGTACCCAAGAAAAATAAAAAATCAAGGAATATTGACTCCAACACAAAATTTTACATGGCATAGTTGTTGATTATTATGTTAATCACATTTATTATATATTTGTATTTGACTATGAAACCTTGAACCATATGATGAATGAAATAATACTTTTCTTTTGGAGATTCTTACAAACCATGCATATTGAGAAATTCATGAAAATCATAATAGTGCCAATGGTGTGACAAGAAACCTTTTTTCCTTCAAACACCCTTTATGAGGAAACAAAGCTTTAAAAAGGATGACTATGAGAAAAGAGGTCTCCATGATTGTTTTGAAATGGCATAGTTAGCCATACTAATCCAATAAGAAAAAATAGGGGATAGTACATGTCTTAATATTTTTTTGTAGACAAGTCTTAGGTTCAGGTCCAATTCGACCCATGTTAGTGTCTAGATTCAATCCACCTTTAAGGTCACCTAAGGTCACACATTTCACTAGTGGGTCCATCCTGGGTGAACCTATGGTGAATTTTGTAGGTAGCCATGCTCAATTGACGAATTTCACCATTTATTAATTTTTTAAAATTGACTTTTTTTAAGCAAAAAGTGTAGTTTTCCCCCCCAACCCTAAAAAATGGTATAGAATATATAAAAGACAAAAAAAACTCATTTATTATATCACACGAATGAAAAACAAATATATTATTCAACTTTTTTCTTGTTTAAATTCATTGCACAAATAGAGTTGAATATTGATCGTTGAATATTCCAAACTTCTTGGTTTGTTATTACTACACATTTCAAGAGTTCATTTGTTGCCAAGGAGGTTGTAGAAGAATATTTCTTCAAAATAGATAGGTTTTTGTCAAGCTTTTGGCTTTTTCCGTACACTTTTTTTACAAATGAACTCTCTTATTTTGTGTTCTTTTCATTTTTCTAGGAATCTATAGCACATCCTTAATTTTTAGAGTGAATTAAGTTTATATATTTTTTGTTTTCATTTATTTTAATTCTTCAAATGTATTGTTTATTGAATTTGGTGTCTTAGGTATTACAATGGCATCTAATTCTAGCTCTATGAGTTAACCCTGCTTCAAAATAGATGTCTATCTCCTATAATGAGTTAACAACTAAGCTCTTATAGATGTGATTTAGACATTGGACATCTAAAATAAATAGCCATTCAATCATGATGAAGGTGCATTTAACTTGTCAACCCAGGGACGTGAACTTGAAATGGGCTAGCACAGTATGTGCACTAGGAACTCAAAGTAGCCATTTTCATCCTACAGCTAAGAAAGACACAATGTTGAAAGTAAATTACTTGGAAAGGAATGATGTAAATTCTAATCATCAATTAACAACCATGCTAAGCTGAAATGTATAACAAAGATGAAAATATGAGCAAACAAATAGGACACTACTTTATCTGCTTTGGCTACAAGAACAGTCACAGAATGAATTTCTAGTGGTTGTAAGAACAATCAGTTCAATATTCTTAACTAATCACTGAACATAAAGTAATACTAAAATAAGACTAAACTAAAGGATATATTACTCACCAAGTGGCCCCCCTTGGATAAGTATCCTCTAAAACTAATGAGAATCCAAATGCTCAAACTCAGAACTTTATTTCATTCACTCTAAATCATGAGTACAAAAGAGTAGTATATCTGTATTACTGAAAATCAAGAATGCAAGTACAATATAAAACCATGCAACCTCCAGAGAAGGAGCATCTGATCCTTATTTATCCTATCAACTAAACAAGGTGGTCAACTCCATGAACTGGGAGGACGCCTACTTAGGGAAAACAGGAAAAGTGGAGCGGCGATGGTTATGCATGCATGGAATCTAGTTAGACATGCAAGTCTGAACGTGGATTTAGCATAGCAACAACATCCTCATTGCTCAACAACATTAAATTCCACTACAAGGTGGTTACATTCAGTTTGCATGGGGAATCTTCTGTTGTCAACCTCCTTTGACCTTTGAACGATTCCCTGGCTAGACGTTATGGTGCATGCCTAGCTAGCGATGTCTTCCTCAATTTATCATCCTTAAATTAAATTTGCATGGAAATATTAGTACACATAATAATTGCATATCTATAATCACCTCAAAGAACATTCATTAACTACATGCAAAATTAACATGGATAGTATGTATAACATGCCATCATCATTAAAAGTTTTCAAAAATAACATTAAGCCCAATGTCAATAGTTTTGAGGAAATATCATAAAAATTATCAACACTTAATGTCAAAGTCCATGATAATTTTAGCAAATAAACTATAATTTCTACCCAAAACTAGATCATAAACTAGGCTCATCACTCCCCCCAACCTAAGGTCTTACTGGTCCTCCAGCAAGGGAAGGGTTGTTCTTCTCCTTGGTGAAGGATCTAAAATTTGTAACTGATACCTGTCCCACATTAGAGTGTGTATTGTGTGAATTAGGATCCCAATAGAATCCTCCCAATCTATCCAATCTACTCCATCTCTGCATCTCTACAACAATATCATATTGGTAGAACCTAAAGTTTAGTACAAGCCACATTAGGATGGGTGGCTGAAAAGTTAAGGGAAGCCATAATTGCCCTTTTCTTCTTCCAATGTGAATATATTTTTCAATTCTTTTAAGATTTGTTGCATAGATCTAGATGGAATGAGGCTTGGCCTGCTTGAGATCATCAGTTAAGTTGTTCCATCTTTGTGAGAGGTATCTCTTCATAGTTTCCTCTCTTGCTTTTTCCTTTGCCTCGTATTCACTATAAATTGCTTCTATCCAAGGCATAATCCTATTACCATAGCTAGGTCTAAGAAGTAGTCTGTGCCATTCCTTGGAAATATCCTATGTATTCCTTGATTCATCCCTAATGGATAGGGGAATGTTGGATTCCATTTGCTTATAAGCCCCATATTGTTGTCCCCAACTAATCTCATTTTGCACCCAATAGATAAATTCCCTTAATTGGACATCCTCAAAATACAACAATGGATTCCAATCATGGTCTTGAGTTACAACATAGTTATGCAAATAGAACTCACACAACAAATTCTTCATTTCAAGGGAAGCAATCTAATAAGCATTGAAAAATTCAGTAGGGGTCTCAATAGAAGGGTTCAAACCTGAGATAATTATTGCTAGTTTGAAAGATAGATATTTCTCCTTCAAATGAAAATCATAGACACTTGGAGGGGTCCTACATTCCAAAATTTGTGGTACCAAGGCTGCCATATCATCCACCCTCTTCTTTAAGGTGGAAACTTCTGCATCTTTGTCTTCAATTTCCTCGTCTCTCTTTTGAATTTCCCTCTTCAATCTACATTTTTCCTCCTTCCATTCCTCTTCTCTTCTTTGCATCTCTTTCCATAAATACATGGAAACCTTATGCATTGAAAAATTAAGGGGGTTATGTATTCCCACCAGCATCTTTTCTGGTACTAGTGCTAATTGCAACGATTCAGGTTGTCCTATCAATTCTGGCTGCAGGGGTACTGATTGTTCTCCCAATTTGGGTTGTTGTTGCATGAACTCTTGCTCTTTCTTTTGTTCTAGATTTTGTTGAAGCATATCTTGTTGTAGGACCTCTTGCTGGAGGAGATCTTGATTTTCCACATACTCTTGATTTTCCATTTCTCCTGCAATGTTAGCAAGATTGGTCAGTGTTATGTTTGTTGTCATCTTAAATATATCTTCTTGCTCGATGTTCTCTTGCTCCATTGGAGATTCTGCGTACCCCTATGATATTTCTACAAACTTAGGGCTTCCCTGCGAGGATGTAACAAAGGCTGGTCCGATTGGTCTTGCTTTCTTGGGAGGGATCTTATGTTTTTCTTTGGTTGTAGAATGAATAGTGTCTACCTTTCTCTTCTTAGAGCTTGGAACCTATTTTTCTATCGACTACCTTTTGGATTTTCCTTTTCTCATTTCTACTTATCTCTTCTATGCCCTAGTATTCATTAGAGTGCCAAGTGGAACATCATCATCAAAATTTGAGGAAGAACTTTCTTTCTCTGAGTTCTTTATTCTAGAAAAACTAATTTCTATGGTTTCTTCTACTGCAGGAGGGTTTACACTAGGGCCTACGTCGGAGGTTGAAGCACCAAGAGTGGCTTTATCCATGCTCAATCTCCTGCTAGACCTATGAGGTTGAGGTAAAACCCTAGGTTGTAAATGCTCATGTCTAATTTGATCAAACTTTATGAATTCTTCCCATGTCATTTCATATGTAACACATAGAGACTTCTCAACTAACAGTTTAATGAAACAATGGCAGGAAACAAAATTGTCCCTACCTTTCTGAGTCTCGACTTCCATGATTGAAAGTAAGTTTTATATCACGTTGGACAGATTCATCCTCCTTTCACACCTCATATGATTCAAAATCTTAAAATGCATAGAGTGCAAATTCGACTGGCGACCTTCATAGGTTATACATTTTCTGATGTAGATAGCTATCTACTTCCATGGCTCAAGTCAAGACATTCTCTTTGCTCCATGTTTATCTATGCTTAATGGAGGGTCATTTGGCTCTGTAATTTTGGCCCTAGCTGACCTGACATCTTTGGAAGCAGGGTAATTTTCACCATCAATAGGTAACCCTATAACTTTTACAATTCTTTCTTCAATTGCTAATATTTCTAGCCCTTTTATCATGGCTCTCCTCTCAAACAATGTCTAGGAGAATTCTAGTGCAATGTCTTCATCAAAATCATCAAGTTTTAGGAAGTATTCTATCCACCCAAAGTTTCTAAATTGATCCATGCATAGTGCATCTTCCAGTAATACATCGTGCATTTTGGGTTCATTTTGAATTAACCCACCTCCCATTTTTTGCAATCAAACAATCATTCTACAATTTCCTTCCTGCAACATTTGCTAACTTTCCAATGCCAATGTTGACCAAATTTTTCCTTTTTTACCTTTTGTTTGCAACATAACTTGAGATATGACAGGGTCAATAATGGTAAGGAAGAAGTAATAAAGTAAATCTATGATGGAGAGAAATGGCGGCGAAAGTTGGTATCACTTCACACATGTGAGCCATCATCTCACCCATATTTCAAATCAGCTCAATTTAAATTTTGCTGACATAGACCAACATGGACTGACACGTGGGAAAAATATTCACATCTTTTTCCTCCCCTCCAATTTAAATTTGGGCATGTGTCCTCACATGCGGAATGATAATTTGACAGGGTAGGGAATATTGGCATGCCATGGTGAACATCCATACTAACGTACAATGATTAAATGAAATGCACTTAAAAAAATTAAGTAGAAATTAATGCACACATACCTCAATGTTTGGAGGATCCGTTGCAAAGATTGTGGAGAAATTACTATTTTTATTTTTAGGAAATAAGTTGATCAATTAATGAAGTTCAGGTGGGATGAGGTGAAGTGATGTGATGGAAGAGAGAAAAAGGTGGAAATGGATGGGCGGATGGGTGGAGAAATGGACTCCCATGAAAGTGGAAGTCTTTATTATGACAAGTATGTACCTTAATTAGCTTGAAGGAGGGACACTAGGTCCACTTCCTTTGGTTGTAGGAAGCTTGGGTGTTGCATGTTGAGTGAATTGTTGCAGGAACTCCTCCTTGGAAGCTGGCTTGTGATATAATATGAGGCGATGACCATTGACATGCAACTTGAATCTGACTGGGTCAATAGTAATGAGTTGTACAACACCATTAGGGAATACTTCAACAACCTCATATGGTCCTAGCCACCTTTTCTACAATTTTCCTGCATTGTCTTGATACTTTGAGTCATAGAGCAGGGCCCAATCTCTTGGTTGGAATTTCTTGTCCTCGATAAATTTGTCATGCCACTTGATTCTTTGATTTTGCAGCACCTCTATGTGATGCAAGGTTGCTCCCCTGTAGGCCCAAATAGCTTCTAGTAATCTGTTTGCCCAATCCTTTATGTGGATAGCTATTGTCTTAGTCAAAATGACTTCAATTTCTCTGTTGGTTACCTCAACTTGGCCATTGGACTGGGGGTGATAAGTAGTAGACTTCCTATGTCTAATGTTGTATTCATTGACTAGTGTTGCAACAAGGGTTGATGCAAATTGAGCCTCTTGATCAGTCACTATCTCTCGTGGAACTCCATACGTTGCGAATATCTCCTCATAAAGAAATTTTGCAACTTTGTTATCTCTTGCATGTTTCATGGCCTTAACTTCTACCCATTTAGTTACATAATTAGTGCATATGAGAATATAGGACTTACCATTTGATGGAGGGTCAATGGTTCCTACAAAATCCAATCCCCACTTATCAAAGGGAGTGATTACTACCCGAGGGAAAAGTGGCATCTCATCAAATCTAGTTGGTTTGCCCATTCTTTGGCATCTATCACATTTTCTTGTATACCTCCCTGCATCCTTGTGGAGTGTTGGTCAATAATATCATGTGTTCAAAATATTCATTTTTGTACACTTGGATGCAAAATTTCCTCCACATGGTTCATTGTGACATGCATACAAAATGTCATATGTCTCATCTTCTCTCACACATCTCCTCATGACATGGTCTAGTCTAATATAAAACAAACATCCAACAATCCATGAGAAAGGAAAATATTTTCAATGAGTTCCCTTCTCTCGTTTGGAGAGAAGTGAGGAGAAACTCTACCTGTGACTAGATAATTAGCTATGTCAGCATACCGGGGTGTTTTTACACTAATAGAGAATAGATGCTCATCAGGAAAAGACTCATCTATGGCTTGTTTATCTTCTGATATAGTTAGACTTGAAAGAAATTCTACAACAACATTGGTCTTCGCTAGCTTATCCACAATGGTTATGTCAAACTATTGCATCAACAATAACCACCTTGTTAGTCTACCTATGATCAAAGGTTTATAAATGAGATACCTAATGGCTGCATGATGAGTGTGCACAAAGATTTGGTAACCTGCTATGTAATGTCTGAATTTTTTTAGGGCATAGATTACCACCAACATTTCTTTCTCTGTCACAAAATAAATTGCATTTTCAATAGCTCCTTCTTTCTATCCTAAGACTGCTCATATGGCATAATGTGATACATTTGTATGGATGTGGAAAGGAAGCTCCCAATTAGGTCCTTTGAGTACAAGAGCATGAGTTAAGGCTACCTTCAAATCTGAAAATGCCTTGTCACAATATTTAGTCCACTGGAGCTCAGCATCTTTAGTGAGGAGAGTATACAATGGTGCTGCTATTTTGCTAAAATCCTTGATGAAATGCCTATATTACCCTGCATGTCCCAAGAAACTCCTAACATCTTTCTATTTTGTAGGTGTGGCCAGATTTGTGATTACCTCAATCTTTGTAGGATCTACTTGAATTCCTATGTGAGATGTAGTGCCCAAGAACTACACCTTCTTGCATCATCATGAAACAATTTTCACTATTTAAAGAGAGATTGTGATCTTCACATCTCTATAGGACTCTTTTGAAATTCTCCAATGATTCATTGAAATTGGCATCATAGGTAGTGAAATCATCGATATAAATTTCCATGCAATCATGAGAAATGTTTGAAAATATGCTAATGACTTCCCTCTGAAAAGTTGTAGGTGTATTGTATAAGACAAATGGAAGTACTATGTAGGCATAGGTCCCCCATGGACAAGTAAAAGTGCTATTTTCCTAGTATTCTAGTGCAATTTGGATTTGGTTGTAGCTATTGAATCCATCTAGAAAAGAGAAGTATTGATTTCCTACAAGTGTGTCCAAAACTTGATCTATGAAAGGTAAGGGAAAATGGTCCTTTTTGGTGGCAGCATTAAGTTCCCTGTAATCAACAAAAACTCTCCATTTCCCTCCTTTTTTAGGTACAATCACTAATGGAGACACCCACTGGCTATTTGAAATGGGGTAGATAAATCCTACATCTAGAAACTTCTACAGTTCTCCCTTTACAATTTCTCTCAGTGTAGGGTTAATTCTTATTTGTGGTTGCCTCACTAGGGTGGAATAATCTCTGATATAAATTCTATGTGTGCAAAGTTTAGGATCCAATACCTTCATATCATGATATTCCCACTCAAATGCATGTTGGTGGGTCCCCAATAAGTCTTCCAATAGTAATTGTTGTTGTTCACTTAGTTTGCTCTTAACATTCAGATACTTCCCTTCTTACACCTGTACTTGTGTAATTGACTCTATTATGGATGCTTCATTAACACATAGTAACTTGAGTTCATATGGTAGCAATGTATGGGACATACCTATTGCTCTAGGAAGTCCATCTGTAGAAACAGTGGTTGCAGGAAGAGTAGTTGTAGGAAGAATATCTGCAGGAACAATGGTTGTAGGAAGAATAGGCAAAATTTTCTTGATTGGAGTAGAAAAATGAGAAGATGATGCCTCCTCCACTTCACAATGGTTCTGAATAATGTTAACCAATACTTCATCTTCATCTTGAAGCTTCATGAAGGAGCTTCTACCTAACATCATAAGCTTCACCATAGAATTAACTTCCTCAGCCTCTTCACCGACATGTGGCCATACGGGGTTATCTTCATCATGGGATGGTTGAGCAGGAGGATAAAGAACAAGATTTTTGGTGCTCCCCCCATCAAAAATGGTCATGTCTCCTAAATGACATCTGATATATGCATCTACAGTTGTTAACCATGGCCTTCCAGGAATAATGGGATACCTGCTTAGTGTAGCTTTAGGAGAAAGAATCATGAAGTTTGTTGGGTACTCCTAGGAGTCAAGAATTACCACAAAATCCTCCACTATACCATTAGGCTTAATAGTAGAACTATCAGCAAGCTATAGGATAGTAGGAGTAGACTTCATGTTTGTAACATTTAGTTGTTGCAGGATTTCCTTGGTAATTACATTTATTGCTACCCCTAGATCAATCAAAGCATTCTTGATTTAGATCCCATTTATAACAATTTCTACCATAGGACTACCTGGGTCATTGTACTTAGGGATAGTCACTTTTCCAAGCATGATGTTAGCTAGTTGTCCCACCACATGAACCATAGTGGGGTCTTTCTTCTTCCTTCTTGGCTTCTTGAGGCATGCTTCTTTGATTTCCTTTCCATAGATTGGGACATCCTTTATGGCCTGGAATAGAGGGATATGGACACATATATGCTTCAGTTGATCCAAGATGTCAAAAGTTGTATCATCATTTTCTTCCTTCTTGGAAACTTCCAATCTCTAAGGAAGTAGTGGTTCTTGTTTAGTCTGTTTGACTTGGGCTGGTTCAATATTTTTAGGTGCACTTGGTTGAATAGGATCATTCAGAGGTTCCTCTTCCTCTTCCATAGGAAGCTCAGTGATAATGGGCTTGGAAGGGGTTGGTAGAGTAGTTCCTAAATGCAAGTGGATGTCACTTACACCCACATCATATGCAGGGAATTGATTTGAATCACCAAAGTATACAAGTTGTTGTTGTGGTTTGTTATTTGGACTAGGTGTAGGCTGAGCTGGTAGTTGAGTAGGTTTAGGCACATTTTAGCTTGAATTAGTAGGTGGAGGAATTATAGAAGGTTGTTGGGGCTGAGAAGGTGGTTGTATGTAACTATTTGGCTAGGTTGGCCATTGTTGTACCCCTCTCCATTGATTTGTTTGCTACCAATTTCTTGGAGATGGCTACCAATTCCCCTAAGGTTGTTGCCACTGGGGTGGAGAGTTTTAATGATTGGGCCAAGCATTTGGAGGGTTACTCCAAGGCTGTGGTGGATATCCTCCATAGCTGGATGAATATGGGGGCTACCATTGGTTTTCAGATGAATAGGAATTAAAATATGGCCCAACATAAGATAGTGGATCTGGTGGCATACCTTGTCTTGGAGCCCAAGGGCTCCTTTGTGCAACATAGTAGACTTCATATTTTTCAATTTGGATTGGCTTGAACTTGGGTACAATATTCTTGCCTTCAATATTAGCTACCATCTTGCATCTACAGTCCTTCTTCTTCTATCTACAATGGGGGCAATACTCTACCAAAATTTCCTCTGCCTCCTCTTGTTTCTTCTTGGCCTGAAGTGTATCTATTTGAGTAGCTAGATTGTTTATATTGTCTTACTTAAAATCTGCCAACAAATGAGTAATATTCATTCTTGAAACTCCATCGGTAGATGAATTACCCATGGAATATTGATAAGCTCTCGCTTTCTTTGAAGCTTCCCTAGAGTATTTTTGGCATATTTTCTTGATGTCTTCCCAAGGAACTTGGGTGATATCTCCTCCTACCATCAGGTCCAAGGCATCAATGCAACTCTCATTGATTCCTCTCAAGAAAAGTAGCTTATGTGATTCCTCATTGAGAGTATGGTGTGGAGATTTCTATAAGCTAAACATAAACCTTAAAATATAATTTTCCAGGCTCTCATCCTCCTTTTGCTACATCCTGAAAATGTCACCTCCTCTCATGTCACTACTCCTACAATATTTCTTGTATTTCTCAAGGAACTTTTTCTTCATGTCTTCCCAAGTTTCCACAGTATCTTTTCCTAGGATTATGAACCATCTTAATGCATCTTCTTTCAGAGTAGTAGGAAATAGATTAAGCCTATGGGCATTGGTGGTATAATCATAACTCCTGCAGAATATGTCAAACTCAAACAAAAAGGTATTAGGGTCTTTTGTGACGAGTCCATAAAACTTGGGGAGTGCTGAAGTAGGGATATTTTTTATGTTGTCAACTTCATTTTGATGCAAAATGGGGAAAGGAAAAGTTGGTTGGTTGGGTCTGTTTCCTTTTGCATCACCCATGCCTACTCAATGTAGTTCCAAAGCGAAGGGGTTCTCAAGCTAATTTTGGTCCTCAGAGGAGACTTCAGAGCTAGTCAGATTAGGGATTGCATCAACAAAGAGTTGTGGATCTTCTTCTTCTTTTGGTAGGTTCTAATATTCAACTAACTAGAATGGATTAGGATTGTTAGGAAGGAATCTCCCATAAGCATCACTTTTCCTTTCTCTATGCATGCGGTATCAACTCACTATCAGCCAGCTCACATAAAGAATCGGTAAAGAATAAGGGTGCTCATTACTTCCTAAATGAGAGGTATACTAAGAACAACTTTCATAAATACTACAACAAGAAAACTATCAATGACTCCCAATAACCTCTTAGTTTGACACCATCCCCGACAATGGCACCAAAAATGTCTGCCTCCTATAATGAGTTAACAACTAAGCTCTTATAGTCGTGATTCAGAGATTGGACATCTAAACTAAATAGCCATTCAATCATGATGAAGGTACATTTAACTTGTCAACCCAAGGATGTGAACTTGAAATGGGCTAGCACAGTATGTGCACTAGGAACTCAAAGTATCCATTTTCATCCTATAGCTAAGAAAGACACAATGTTGAAAGTAAATTGCTTGGAAAGGAATGACGTAAATGCTAATCACCAATCAAAAACCATACTAAGTTGAAATACATAACAGAGATGAAAATTTGAGCAAACAAACATGACACTACTTTGTCTGCTTTGGCTGCAGGAATAGTCATAGAATGGAATTCTAGTGGTTGCAGGAACAGTCGGTGCCAGATTCTTAACTAATCACTGAAAAAAATGTAGTACTAAACTAATACTAAACTAAGGGATGGATTACTCAACAAGTTGGCCCCCTTGGATAAGTATCCTCTAAAACTAATGAGAACTCAAATTCTCAAACTCAGAACTTTATTTCATTCATTGTAAATCATGAGTATAGAAGAGTAGTATATCTGTATTACTGAAACTCAAGAATGCAAGTACAATATCAAATCGTGCAACCTCTAGAGAAGGAGCATTTGATCCTTATTTATCCTATCAACTAAATAAGGTGGTCAACTCCATGAATTGGGACAATGCCTATTTAGGGAAAATAAGGAAAGTGGAGCAGTGGTAGTTACGCATGCATGGAATCTAGTTAGACATGCAGGTCCAAAAGCAGATTTAGCACAACAGTAATGCCCATGCTACTCAACAACATTAAAGTCCACTACAAGGAGGTTACATTCAGTTTTCATGGGGAATCTTCTATCGTCGACCTCCTTTGACCTTTGAACGATTCCCTCGTTGGACGTTATGGTGCATGCCCAGCTAGTGGTGTCTTCCTCAATTTAACATCCTCAAATTAAATATGCATGGAAATATTAGTATGTACAATAATTGCATATCTATAACCACCTCAATTAAGATGCATTAACCACATGCACAATTAACATGGATAGTTTGTATAACATGCCATCATCATTAAAGGTTTGTTGAAATAAGATTAAGCCCAATGTCAATAGTTTTGAGGAAATATCATAAAAACTATCAACACTTAATGTCAAAGTCCATGATAACTTTAGAAAATAAACTATAAGTTCTACCCAAAACTAGACCATAAACTAGGCTCATCAATAGACCCAAACTCTCCCCTTTGGAAATATGTTGAAATGGTACAACTTCCAAGTGGTGGGGGTTATAGTTGGATTTATAGTGAATGCAATGTTAGATATTAGAGCTCATATAGTTGATTGAAAGACCATTTATGCAATATCCCTAGATTAAGCATCAAATTTTGCTTAGGAAAAGATGGTAAATGCATTCAAGAATAACAAGTCTTGTCATATATTGATGAAAAAAATGGAATCAAGAAAAAGCTTGTAAATCAAATCATCCTTTGTTAAAGAGAGGATCTTGAAGGATGGATCCCTCTCTATTGCATTCTAATCTTCAACCTGCAAAGAGTTGCCCATTTTTTCTACACTTGAAGAACAAGCGATGACCTATACACATAAGAGATCAAAGGATGATTGGGAAATTGTAGTTCATAATGAGTCTCAAGAGATTTCCAATCAAAACATAGTGAGATATGTCTATGTGAATGGAATGGCATTCAATGTTGTTTTCTCCCTATATAAAAATGGTGAAAGAAATTAATGAGGCTCCAAAAGAGGACAAGGGCCTGGGTTATGAGAAGGTGTGTAGCACCTTACTAGAAAAATAGGTGAAATTTTTAGAGTATTCCTCGATGCTCATAAGGTATTCATGGGTCAAACAAGGGTGTCCATCATTTCTAATATATGGAAAGATGTAAAAAATTGGCTATTGATCGATGTTATTGTAGTTTCCCCTAAAGGGGAAATATTTTTAGAGTAGTGGATTGTTAAGCGGAGGTGAAGGATGGTGCATTTACTATTAACATCCTTTTCCCATCCATTGAGGAAGTGGGCTCTTGAAATTTTGTTCAAGTTATAACGAATAATGCTAAAAATTGTAAAGTAGCTAAGTTATTGGTTGAGGAGTGTTACTCACACATTTTTGGACACCTTGTGTTGTCCACTCTATCAACCTTATGCTACAAAAATTTGGCACCAAAATTGATTAAATCAAACAAGTGTATGTTGAGATCAAAGAGATCCAAATGTTTGTCACCAACTACCATATGTCACAAGGAATGATTAGAACATTCTTGAAATTGTAGCTATTGAAGGTAAGTTGAATATGTTCATGTTTACTAAAATTTTGAATTATATTTTAATTTTAATTTTTATAGTTTTTTAATTTTATTTTATTTTTCAAATAGGTTGCTTAGACTCATTTTTCCTCCAACATAATTTGTTGAGATGACTTATGAAGGTTCATGAGGCACTTTCTAACACGATCACCAACCCAAATTGGTTCATATGGAGGCAATACGATATTACAAGGGAAACAAAGGTTAAACAAATGATCCTAAATGACATTCAATGGAATTGTGTTGAGTATCTCAATTTCATTGAGCCCATATTGTGCATGATTTTTTATATCGACATGGATAGGCCTTGTTTGGGTGAGATATTTGATGAAATCAATTCAATAATTTAGAAGATGAAATCCATCATAAATGTAAAATACCAAGATCATGAAGAAAAATTCTTCAAATGAATACACAAAATCATTGAGGAGAGATAAAATAAAATGACCACTTCATTACATCTTCTTGCCTTTGCATTGAGTCTCAAATATTATAGTGCTCAAATCCTTTATGTGTCAACAAGATTTTCCCCATATAGAGATGTTGAAGTCAGTCTTGAGGGTACAAAACATCACTTTGTAGTCTCTTCATTGATCTTTACATTACAGTGAGGGTTGAGTTCATGGATTTTGCATGCTCCAACAACTTTAGTATTGATGCTCTTTGGGACAAGTATATGAACAATTCTCATAGCTTTTTTGGTACTTACATGGCCCATCATTCACACATCTACAATGTCTTGCGATTATAATTTTATTGCAAGTAAGTTTTATGACAAAAAAAAATCTTTTAAGTTTTATTCATATTTTATTTTATAATTAATTTTTTTAAATTCTCTAGCTTTTAACACTCTATTTTTGTCCTAATATGTTGCTAGTTCATCTATACTTGAGAGGAATTGGAGCACATAATCTTCCATCCATTCACTAAAGAGAAATCAACTACACTTAGAAAAGGTGGAGGACTTAGAGTATGTGCATTTAAACTTTTGGCTCCATTACACAAATAAAGTGGCTACAAGGAAGGGGACACATGAAAGTGGGATATTGAACCAAAGCATATTGACTTGGATTCTTCCACTTTCCAATTTGCTACACTTGATTTTGATGATAAGCCAATTAGTGAGCATGAGAGTTCCAATGCTAGTGCCAGTGCCAATGACACTATTTGTGGTTATTCTAATTTACTAGTACATACATCATCTAATATGGATGGCTATTATGATATTTTTGAAGACCCATATGATGATTCTTGATCAATGATGGCTGATTTTTGACACTTGACATTATTATTTTTTAAATTTAATATATATATAATGGCATTCAATTTTGACTAATATTTGACTATTAATATGATGGTTTTGCTTATTATATAATATAAGATGCTATGTGTGGTGTATTTTGAACTTAATTACAGCTATAATTATGTATATGTTTTTGATTTTATATGATTTTGTATGGACAAATCCAAAATGAACCCAACCCCATTTTTTTTTATTGATTGAACTTGCAAACCGAACCCTCAAACCCAAACCCAAACCCGTACCAAAATTAGTAACTTAGGATAATACAAATAATCTTCCCAATACTCCTAGTAGACCACTTTCTAACCTAGTCAAACCTACCAACAACCACATAAAAAGGTCCATTAAGGATAGTAATGAGAATCTTGCCTTATGAACATGAGGTTTTCATGGTTCATCATTCATGAGAATGAGGGAAAAATTTCTAAAAACCTTTTGTTTTATTTGCATGAAAATTTTGGACTACAGTCCATGATCCATCATCAAGATGAAGAAATAAAACTAGATTATGGAATGTGATCCCAAACATTGATAAAAAAAATTCCAATTTTTTTCTCCAAAATGTGATCTATGTGTTGGATGAAAATATCATTGATATCCTTTTCAAGGGAAAGCCTTGTGTTATCATGGTCAATTGCATTCAACAACAGAAATAATACATTGAAGCCCTTCACATATAAATGTTGAATAAAAAAAAAGTCTTTTGTATGTGAACCATAGTTTCAATTTTCTCTAAGCACTACTGAGGCCATTCAACAAATACTCATCATGGTGAAGAAAAGGAACTGGCTCACTAAGTTAATGCAATAGAATATCAAGTTCAGTAAAAGGCATGTTGTCCAACCTGAAATTCTATTGATGTTATTATTACACATGGGGACAGGAACCCTCCTCTATAGAGACCTCTCCCCATCACTTCTATTTCAAAAACAACTTCAATGGAGCTGCTTGCTATCATGGAAGAACCAACTATGAGGACCACTGGAGGGGCGAGTGACTAAGTCTCTATAGTTTTTTATGTTGTTTTCCTTCCTACCACAAAAATTTATTACTTATGAAGGGCATTTTTCACGAAAATTCTATTACAGTTACTTATTATTAATCTCCTATCTATATAGATTATTTGACTTTCAAAAATTAATTCACAACAAATATTGAAAAATAACACAATTGCAACTTCACAAATAAAATCACAAGAATAGAGAAGAAAACATGCAAAATAATAAACACAATATTTTTGGACAAATTGTCCCTGGAAAAACCTCGAAGGAAAAACCAATACTGCAAATGAGAAATTTTATTAAACTTCAACAAATCAAGAGATACATAAACTGCTTGCCTCTTACTGGTAGAGCTTCGAAAATATTATTCTTTGGAGATTCTTCCCTCAATTTATCCTACTGAAATTCCACATCTGTTGTCCCCAACACTATCACTGCACCCTTGCTATCATTGCAAAACTATTTTCTATCACTACATATGCTTCTCAAGTGTGTTCTCCAAATGCCCATTTATCCTCTTTTATACTTTTTCTCATTGAAAAACTAATGGCCATGATTTAATCTCCATCAATGACTGAGATTAGTTAGACTCTAACAAACCTAACTAACTAGATTCTAGAAGTCTCTAAAGGAATCAATCAATTAATTAATTAATTATCTGGACAACTAACTCCTTTCTAGAAGTCTCTAGAAAAATTAATTAAATAATTAAATATTCTTGGGTTTGGAGACACCTATCCAAACTACAAAAATTAACAATCCCTCTTAGAGAGGAAAATGTTTTGCATGAAACCCAACATATCTCTGAAGAAGATGACTTTCTCCTTCTCCAATGCCTTTGTAAAAATGTCTACTACTTGTTGATTTGTAGGTATATACTGTAGCCAAACAATCCCCCATTGTACACAATCCCTGATGAAATGATACCTAATGTTTTTATGCATAGACCTATCATGAAACATCAGATTCTTTGAAAATTTGATGCAACTTTTATTGTCACAGTGTATCATCGTAGTCTCAACCCTCTAACCAAACAAAGCCACCAACAACTTCTGAAGCCATATTGCCTCACACATCACCATGCTAGCTGCTATCTATTCTACCTCTACATAACTCAAAGCCATAGAATTTTGCTTCCTATTGTACCAAGAGACAACTCCTGATCCCAAAATAAAGCAACACCCTGAAGTGTTTTTTCTATCTACTATACTGCCTACCCAATCTATGTCAATATATCCTATCAACTTTATACCATCGCCTCAAGTATATCTGATCCCATACTCGATTGTACCATGCAAATACTACAACACATGGATTTTTGTTGTCCAATGCATTCTCTTCAGCTCAACCATGAATTGACTAAGAGAGTTTACTACAAAGGATATATCTAGCCTAGTTTTGACCAAATACATGAGAGATCCAATCAACTGCCTATATAAGGTGGGGTTTGCATCCTTCTCCCTGGATGAGTCTACCTTCTTCCAATTCATGATCAAGGAGTAGACATGGCTCTACAATTCTCCATCTTGAACCTCCTCAATATTTTTATGTAGTATTTCCCTTGTCCAAGAAAAATCTCTCCATCTGTCTGCCATACCTCCATGCCTAGAAAGTAGTGCATAAGCCCCAAATCCTTCATCTTGAACTCTGCTGCAAAGTACCTCTTGCACTCCTCTATGAGCCCTAATGAACCTATTAAAAACAAGTCATCCACATATAAAACAAGAATGATAATCTCACCCCCAACCACCAATTAGTAGAGGTTAGCATCTACTTCACTCTTCACGAAGCCCATTCCTTGCAAGTATCTATTAATGCACTCATACCATGCCCTAGGAGCTTGTTTGAGTTTGTGCAATGCTCTCTTCAATCTACACATGTGAGTTTTGTTGTTGTGTGCTATAAAGCACTTTGGTTGTTCTATGTATACCTCCTCTACTAATTCACCATTAAGAAATGCCATCCCATCTGTGCTACAAGTGAGATCATGGCTCATATAGAAGTATACCTAGCCACTGGAGTGAATGTCTCCTCATAGTCTATTCCTCCCTCTGAGAGAACCCCTTGGCCATGAACCTTGCCTTTTATTTCTCCATGCTACCATCTGCACCATGCTTGATCTTATAGATCTAGTGTGATCCAACCACTACCCTATATGTTGGTCTAGGCACAACCTCCCACACATCGTTCTGCATTATTGAGGTATATTCCTAAACCATCGCATCTTGCCACACTTGTTGATGTGTGGCCTCCTGATAGTTGGAAGGATCACTATCTACCAGCTGACTAACTAATGCCATATAGTCATTATACCTGGTTGGTTATCTTCATTGTCTACTACTCATCCTAGGAGCTCCCACAAACTCCTGAGTATACCTATGTGTATGTTGGTTCCTGTTGCCAACTGTAGAGGATGAAGTATCAAACTCCATGTCTTCCTGATGCATCTCTTGGATTTGTTGCATTTGTTGCTCCAAACGTGGTGAACTCTCAACACCTAAGCCTATTCTTGTACTAGTAATTGTACCCATGCTTTGCTTCCCCTGATCTGATTGCATGATTCTTGGAGCTTATGATGGCTGCTCACTCTAATCATCTGCTGACAAATCTTTGGACCTCCTAAATGCCTTGTCCTCCATGAACCTGACATCACACCTCACTATAATCCTTTTGGCCCCTAGAATAAATATCTGATATGCCTTTAAGGTTTCATTGTACCCAACAAAGTACCCTCTTTTTGTAGTCTAATCTAACTTGGAACATGTAGGCCTTGGAATGTGACAATATGCCAAACTTACAAATATCCTGAAGTGGCTGACATCTAGCTTCTTCCCTGAGAATGCCTCCTATGGTGTCATCTTTCCCAATATCTGATGTGGAACCCTATTTCGTATGTATACTATTGTACTGCATGCCTCTACCCATAAGTAATGTGGCATATCCTGGTCATACAACATAGCCCTTGCTGCCTCTGATATAGATTGACTCTTCCTCTGAACAACCCCATTATGTTGTGGGTTGTAAGGAACATTTCATTCTCTCTTGATTCCTTCCCTAGTACAGAACTCCTAGAACTCTTTCCTTTTGTACTCACCTCCATTGTCTGATTGAAGAACCTTTATCTTCCTTCCTATCAAATTCTCCACAAGAGCTTTGAACTCTTGGAACCAACTAAAATCCTCATCCTTGGTCTTCTTGGAGAAATCATCAATAAAAGTAACAAAGTAATTGTACCCTCTAAGAGACTTCATCGAAATTGGTCCACATATATCTGAATGTACTAGATCAAGAACATCTTTAGATCTAGTGTCACTCCTTGGAAAAGTTGTTTTCACAAACTTCCCCAACACACATCCCTTACATACATCATCATGCTTTGTGCTCACCTTTGGAACACCTGTCATTGTCTCACGAAGTAATTTAAGTGCTCCATGATGTATATGGCCCATCCTCCTATGCCATAGCTCTCCTTGATCTCTAGAATTACTATTGCTCATTAGTGCCTTATGAGTATCAAAATGCAACTTGCAAAGGTGATGGCTCCTAACTCCAATAGCTATAGGTGATTTCTAATCCTTATGCTTGATTAAAAAATTCACCCCTTTAAAGAGTACATTGTAACCTTTATCTTGAAGGATGGATACGAAAATCAGATTCATACTCAAGCTGGCACATGCAACACATCATGAATGGGAATCATCTTTCCATTCTCCCTTTGAAATAGAATATTCCCTTTCCCAATTGGATTGAGTTTGGACATGTTCCCCATAGAGATTTTTATTATGATGTCCTCCGTATAATTGGAGAAGTACTCTCTAACTCTTGTCATATAAAATGACGCCCCACTGTCTATATAACAAACACCCTATGAGGTTGAGCTAACCATACAAGCTATGAGTGCAAACTAATCTTCCATTCTACTAGAGAGCTCATTTGCACTTACTAAAGATGCCATCTGCTTCTTTCCTTTCTTTTCATTCTTCTTCCTTTGCAGGAAATTGCTGACATATTGGCCAAACTCGTGACAACCATAACACTTGATCTTAGACAACTCCTTCTTCTCACTTTGTGGATTTGATCCTTTGCTAGACCCCTTCTTCACGTTCTCTTTTCCTGCTAGGGAAATGTTTTCCTATTCTGCCTTACTTTTATGACTCTTACTGTTGGTTCCATTGACAAGACTTAGTCTAAGCTCCTCCTGAGTGAAGTCACTCCATAGTCGATTCCAACTCAATAAGGTGTCTCCATTAATAAATTGAACAAAGACATCCCACTACTTAGTAAACCCATTTAGGGCTATTTGTACTAGCTTGTCATCATTTGGTTTATCTCCAATAGCTGCCAACTCATCCTTGACAAGTTTGAGTTTGGTGAGGTAACTTGTAATGTCTTCTCCCTTGTTCATCTAAGTATTCATCAAATTTTCTCTGAGAATCAACTTCCCGTTAGTGGTAGCATTCTGGTATAGATTCAGAATGGTATCCCACATCTTCTTCACTATATATAACTCTATGATATACAGAACAATATGGTCCTTAACACTATCAAGAATCAACCTCCTCGCCTTTTCATGTTCCTTCTTATATGCTAATAGCTGTGTTGGATCTATAGGTATAGCTACAACATTGGTCACATATTCCTTGATACCATTCTCTTCCAACAATAAAGAAATTTTGGCTTTCCAGACACCAAAATTTGAGTCTCCATCCAATCTGTCCTAATCTCTTAAACCTATTGAGGCCATCTCAAAAGATAAAATAATAATAAAAATAATAATTCTGAAGAGGTAGAACTGGGTTTTATAAATGCTCAATTTTTCCTTCCTGCATTGAGCCTTTTCTGCCCTCAGATCAGCTCAGATACCATGTGAAAATTCTATTGTAGTTATTGATTATTAATTTCCTATCTATATAGATTATTCAACTTCCAAAAATTAATTCACAAAAAATATTGAAAAATGGCACAATTGCAACTTCACAAATAAAATCACAGGAATAGAGAAGAAAACATGCAAAATAATAAACACAATATTTTTGGACAAATTGTCCCAGGAAAAACCCTGAAGGGAAAACCAATATTGTAGATGAGGAATTCTTTTAAACTTCAACAAATCAAGAGATACATAAATTTCTTGCCTCTTACTGGTAGAGCTCTGGCAATATTCTTCTCTGAAAATTCTTCCCTCAATTTTTCCTACTGAAATTCCACAGTTGTTGTCCCTAATGCTATCACTGCGCCCTTGCTATCATTGCAAAACTATTTTCTATCACTACAAATTTATTTACTATCTCTGCAAACGCTTCTCAAGTGTGTTCTCCAAATGCCCATTGATCCCCTTTTATACTTTTCTCATTAAAAAACCAATGGCCATGATTTAATCGCAATCAATGGATGAGATTAATTAGACTCTAACAAACCTAACTAACTAGATTCTAGAAGTCTCTAGAGGAATAAATTAATTAATTAAATAATTATTTGGACAACTAACTCCTTTCTAGAAGTCTCCAGAAAAATTAATTAAATAATTAAATATTCTTGGGTTTGGAGACACCTATCCAAGCTATAAAAATTAACAATTTTTGCTTGTAGTAAATAATCCTTGATCGTAATTATTTTGTTGCTTTTCACTATTCTAATGTTCTACTGATGTATATTCTACACTACAATCCCTTGGCTTCTTATATTTTTCTGTATGGAACTTTGGCCACTGTAAAAAAAATCTTTTCTAATAATGGATTTCTTTTTTTCCCGAAAATAAAAGGTTTCACCCTTCCTACATTATGATGCCTTAACATTTCAATTCATTCCTCTAAGATTTGTATTAAAGACTGGAAAAAGGAATCATTCTCACTTACACCTCTCAAACTTCATTTAACAATTTCAGCCTTTGATTACAGGGAAAGAAGAAGGGTACAAATAGAGTAGTATGCATAGATGATCTGAAATAAATTCTCTATTACTTGCCAATTAACCATCAAATTGACAAGACCGTGTGCATATGCATATATGTAAAAATTACATCTTCCTTGCTAAATAGTCTATATCTTTAGTTTAAATTACATACATGGATTATAACACTTGGTCTTAAGTCAACCTCGACACATCAAAAAAATTGAAGTTTTCATTTTTTTTTCAATGCAAATTGGAATGGCCAAATTTTTATGTGTAAAGGTACCATGGAAGATAATTATTATAAAAACACATAGAACATAAACTTCAATTAAACATGGGGAGCTTCTACGCTTGGTAGACATCATTTTATATATTTTCTCAAGAAGCACATGGATAGATTTTGTAGAAAAACACAATTAATTCTTGAAGTAGCACCTTGTGAGAAAAGTCCAGTAGTCCTTTCCATAGGACTTAGTAGCCCAAACTTATAAGGTCATTTGAAGTAGGAAACTATTAAAGGATCCAACTACCATAGTAGAGAATCCTAGACATAAGCTTGATGGCTCAAAAGATGGCCAACTACCAACATGCTATTAGAGATAATCTTGAATAGTATCCTAATGGCAGGGGGAGAAAGAACCAAGTCCTCCAATCAATGAAATCCCAATAGTCCAACTCTATATAAACCAATTGCAATAACATGGATATGTCAAACATGCAAGAATATTTGGTACAACATTTAGGTTATGCATTTTCCCAAGTTTCATTGACAATAATATGATATTATCCTACAAAAACAAGAGTTCAACTTCAACCCGCTTCTACTTTCCTTGTGCATTTATTCTCTAAAACTATAATAGGACCCTTATGATAGAATACCACTGAACGATAACCCATTAGCATGTGGAGGAGCTCTATCATTAAACTTTACGTGTATATGCAAAAAAAAGTGTGATTTCTAGGTGTAATGATAAGCTTATATTCTATTGGCATAGGCCTCATGAACAAGCACCTACAGTAATAAAAAGATCGTATTTAAGCAATGCATGTAGTCATAAACAAAAGAGTAAGGAGATTCTCTTACCTGAGCCACATCTCGTTGAACAACATCATGGGTATCGACCACGACCTTCAATCCTATGGCTGCCTTGGCCTCCATATCAACATGAATAAGACAAAACCATTCTTCTTCCAAACTGCCATAGAATTATGAAGACACACTAGGGGAGAGGGGCCTATAGTGGAGCATGCTTCAATAGTGGGGCTAGAAGTAGTCCTCAATGGGCCTCATAGTGGAGCATCTTAATATTCAATTGCAAAACACTTTTTATCCATAAAGTACACAAACTGACAAATTATGTGATACCACATCGACGCACCAATAAAACATGACTTAGTGCACCACTATTAGTCTCACTTTTTTTTTAGCCTTTTTTAATACCTCAACAAAAATTATGCTGATGTGGCATCATATTTGATGATGTGACCCTAAAATTAAATATTTTAAGCAGGTGAGTTGCCAAATAAACTTTTGTACAAAATTGGGACTGATTTGAAATTCCATGTAGGATTTTGTGAAACACAAAGTTAGGGTGCTCCACTATGGGCCCCTCTCCCCTATGCTTCCTAGCTCGATTGCAGAATTTTCATCCAAAATCTGCCAATTCAAGAGATTATAAGTGGCATATGTGATAACATGAGGCATGTCTAGGCTTGAAGAAACTTTGTAGAATGGAACAACCAACTTACTAGGAAGTACACTTACTAGAGATGGAAATCTCCATACATAAGTGTGTGCCACGAACGTCAAAACTAGAATTCCTCTCCAAATCTTTGAACCTCCCCCTACTAACAATTGTTGGTAAGGAAATGGTCATAGTTTCTCTATAGTTTGGTGGAGCTTTTGGCCATGGTCAAAGGCAACAAGCGACTTGGGGAGGTCGTGCAAAGTTCCTTCCCATGGACTAAATTGTGGGTGTGAGAGATGAAGCAGAGGATCTATGGCTGGTAGAAAACCTCTATGGTTAGAGACCTTAAATAATTGAACACTAGAAGAAGATGATTTATTCACATTGCTTTTTGCATGTGCATAGGCACTAATCCTCTTTAGAATTTGAATTCCTTTCTTATTATGATGATCACTGAAAATTGTCTTGAGGTGGTTGTTGCCTGGTATGCTGCCACAACCATAGCCATAACTTAGTAGCTCTTTACACATCCTGCTTTGTGTGCTAGAATACTTGAAAACATCACCTGGTACCCAAAATATCAAATATGTATTTACAAAACTTAACATCAATAAATAATGGCAAATGATGTACATGAGTGGTCTATGTATCTTTGTAGTATTCTAATAATAGAATATTTATTAGTGATTGGTTGTCATCCATATTCTATAATGTCACTACAATTACAACAAGGAATACTTGTTAGTGGTTCATTTCCATTCATTATGTTATCATCACAAGGTCACATAATGAGAAGTATTTGTCTTTCTAGTATTGCAATAACAATATTTATGGGATAGTTGATGGTGAGTTTTGTTTTACCAATTTAAGTGTATGTTGGACAATAGTTTGAGATAAAAGATTCTTACAAGTCACATGTCTTGTAGTATCGTAGATACAATTTGGGATTAACATCTTTTTGTAGATGAATATTATAGTTGTTATTGTTAATTTTGATGTCAAATTTGATTGAAAGTAGATACAATAAAGATTAGTATAGTTGAGGTTTAGTTTGTTTATAAGAATATCTATTTGTTGAATATTGATGAGCAATTTAATTTTTGAAAGAGTCTTTGTAGTTTGATTATTTCATTTAGTGTTCTATAGTAAAATAAAATTAAATAATTCTTAATTTTTTTGTAATGAACAAATTTGACTTCAAACTTGAAGACAAGTCTAACAATTATAGACTTTAACAAGTCAATTAAAGTAATACATTTAGCTTGTTAAAATATGCTTACTTTAAACTATGCAGTAGCGAGTATTTACTTTTTTAGTGTTGTAATAGAAGTATTGAGTAGCATAGTTGTTTTTAAATGTGTTCCTTG
The DNA here is from genome assembly GCA_007258455.2 of Sequoia sempervirens. Classification (NCBI taxonomy): domain Eukaryota; kingdom Viridiplantae; phylum Streptophyta; class Pinopsida; order Cupressales; family Cupressaceae; genus Sequoia; species Sequoia sempervirens. The sequence goes on along the minus strand of VDFB02252616.1, from coordinate 17,665,110 downwards.
TAATTTGTATTGAATATTTTGTTTATTTCAATAGAAGAAACATATTAGAAAATATTTGTTGTCATTATTTTGACATTTGGTATTATATATCTTAATTTTAATTTAAAAATCTTGATACAAACTTGTTTATTATTTTTAATAAATAGTGGTTAATTTAATACTCTAAGTATATAGCTTGTAGTAAATAATTAGAGAAACATTAAAATTGTTGAAGTGATCAACCCAAGATCTTCAATCTGCAACACCAAATAACCTCCACAAGAAATAAAGAGAAGCAACAATGGAAGATGCTATTCCACCAAACAAGGATTGCAATATGATACAAATGATTTATGCAATACAATACAATGAAAAATATGCTAGAGATTCCTTGCTTATAAATTCAAGGATGAGAGATAGGATAAGACAAGATCATGACAAGTGTCTTAATCCTATCACATGAGACAACTAACTCATAACTACCTAAGAAAGTGTAAAGTCTAGATAAGACAACTAAGACTTCTAGAAGATACAACTAATATCCTAAGTAAACTTAACATGTGAATTAAGTCCCCTAAGTCCCTAGTAAAGGAATAAACTAGGTACAAGACTTATTCACACCAACACCCCCTCTTAAGTGCAACTTAAGGAGGAACAAACCAATGCAACATATGATATTATTTGTACTTGATAAGCCTAGTTTATGGTCTAGTTTTGGGTAGAATTTGTGGATTATTTGTTGAAGATATCATGGACCTTGATGTTAAGTGTTGATACTTGTATGATATTTCCTCAGAATTATTGACATTGGGCTTAATATTATTTCTCCAAACCTTTAATGATAATGGCATGTTATATGGACTATTTATATTAATTTTGCATGTGGTTAATGAATGTTCCTTAAGGTGGTTATAGATATGCAATTATTGTGTGTACTAACATTGCCATGTAGATTTAATTTGAGGATGCTAAATTAAGGAAGACACCGCCAACTGGGCATGTACCATAACGTCTAGCTAGGGAATCATTCAAAGGTCAAAGGAGGTCGACGACAGAAGATTCCCTATGCAAACTGAATGTAACTTCCTTGTAGTGGACTTTAATGATGTTGAGAAAACATGGGTGTTACTACTATGCTAAATTTGTGCTTGGACTTGCATGTCTGACCGGATTCCATGCATGCATAACCGTTGCCACTCCACTTTCTCTGTTTTCCCTAAATGGTGTCCTCCCAATTTGTAGAGTTGACCACCTTGTTTAGTTGATAGTATAAATAAGGATTAGATGCTCCTTCTTTGAAGGTTGCACAATTTGATATATTGTACTTGCATTCTTGAGTTTTCAATAATACAAATATACTACTCTTTTGTACTCATGATTTACAGTGAATGAAATGAAGTTCTAAGTTTGAGCATTTGAGTTCTCATTAGTTTTAGAGGATACTTATCCAAGGGGGCCCACTTGGTGAGTAATCCGTCCTTTAGTTTAGTATTAGTTTAGTATTACTTTATGTTCAATAATTAGTTAAGAATCTAGCATCGATTGTTCCTGCAGCCACTAGAATTTCATTTTGTGACTGTTCCTGCAGCTAAAGCAAATAGAGTAGTGTCCTATTTGTTTGCTCATATTTTCATCTTTGTTATGAATTTTAGCTTGGTGTAGTTGTTGATTGATGATTAGCATTTATGTTATTCCTTTCCAAGAAATTTACTTTCAACATTGTGTCTTTCTTAGTTGTAGAATGAAAATGGCTACTTTGGGTTCCTAATGCACATATTTTGCTAACCCATTTCAAGTTCACATCCATAGGTTGACAAGTTAAATGCACCTTCATGATGATTGAAATAGCTATTCAGGTTAGATTTCCAATCTTTTAATAACATCCATAAAGGACTTGTTGTCAAATCATTGTAGGAGGCAGACATTTTTGGTGTTGTTGTCAGGGATCATGTCAAACTACGAAGTTCTTTGGAGTCATTGGTAATTTTCTTGTTGTAGTATTTTTGAAAGTTGTTCTTAGTATACCCCTCATTTAGGAAGTAATGAACCCCCTTATTCTTCCCTAGTTCTTTGTGTGAGCTGGTTGATAGTGAATTGATATCGCATGCATAGAGGAAGGAGAAAGGATACTTATGGGAAATTCCTTCCTAACAATCCTAATCCATTCAAGCTAGTTGAATATTAGAACCTTCCAAAAGAAGAAGAAGATCCACACCCCTTTGTCGATGCATTCCGTAATCTGACTAGCTCTAAAGTCTCCTCTGAGGACCAAAATCAGCTTGAGAACCCCTTTTCCTTGGAACTACATCAATCAGGAATGGGTGATGCAAATGAAAATAGACCTAACCAACTAGCTTTTCTTTTCCCCATTGCCCATCAGAATGAAGTTGACAACATCAAAAATATCCCTACTTCAGCACTCCCCAAGTTTTATGGACTTGTAATTGAAGATCCTGATACCTTTTTGTTTGAGTTTGACATACTCTACAGGAGTTAAGATTATACCATCAATGCCCATAGGCTTAAGCTATTTCCTACCACTCTAAAAGAAGTTGCATTAAGATGGTTCATGAGCCTAGGTAGAGATACTATGGAAACTTGGGAGGACATGAAGACAAAGTTCCTTTAGAAATACAAGGAGTATTGCAAGGGCAGTGACACGAGAGGAGGTGACATTTTTAGGATGTAGAAAAAAGAGGATGAGAGCCTGGAAGATTATATTTCAAGATTTTTGTTTTGGTTACAAAAATCTCCACACCATACACTCAATGAAGAATCACAAAAGCTGATTTTCTTAAGAGGAAACAATGAGAGTTGCACTGATGCCTTGGACTTGATGGCAAGAGGAGATATCACCCAAGTTCCTTGGGAAGACATCAAGAAAATATGCCAAAACTATTCTAGGGCAGCTTCAAAGAAAGGGAGAGCTTACCAATATTCCATGGGTAAGGAATCTATGGTGGAGTTTCTAGAATGGAGATTACTGATTTGCTAGCATATTTCAAGCAAGAAATTATAAACAATCTAGCTACTCAGCTAGATACACTTCAATCCAAGAAGAAGCAAGAGGAGGCAAAGACAATGTTTGCAAAATATTGCCCCCATTGTAGAGAAAAGAATAAGGGTTGCAGATGCAAGATGGTAGCTAATATTGAAGGCAAGAAGATTGCACCCAACTTCAAGCCAATCTAGATTGAAGAAGACCAAGTCTACTATGTTGCACAAAGGAGGCCTTGGGCTCTAAGACAAGGTATGCCACTAGATCCACTCTCTTATACTAGGCCATATTTCAATTCCTATTCATCTGGAAACCAATGGCAGCCCCTCTTATCCATCTAGCTATGGAGGATATCCACCATAACCTTGGAGTAACCCTCCAAATGCTTGGACTAATGATCAAAACTCTCCACGCCAATGGCAATAATTTCAAGGGCATTGGCAACCACCTCTAGGAAATTGGCAACAAACAAATCAATGGAGGCGAGGACAACAATGGCCTACCTAGACAACTAGTTACATGTAGCCACCTTGTCAGCCCCATCAACTTGCTATAATTCCTCCACCTACTAATTCAAGCTCAAACCCACCTAAACCTACTTAGCTACCAGCTCAACCCACACCCAATCCAAATAGCAAACCACATCAACACCCTATATACTTTTTTGATTCAAATCAATTCCCTGCATATGTTGTGAGTGTAAGTGACATCCACTTGTGTTCAAGAACTACTCTACCAACCCCTTCCAAGCACATTATCACTAAGCTTCATGTGGAAGAGGAAGAGGAACCTCTAAATGATCCCATTCATCCAAGTGCACCTAAAAATATTGAACCAGTCCAAGTCAAGCAAATTGAATAAGAACCACTATTTCCTTAGAGATTGGAAGTTACCAAGAAGAAGGAAGAAAAAGAGGATACAACTTTTGACATCTTGGACTAGCTGAAGCATATATGTTTCTAGATCCCTCTATTCAAGCCATAAAGGATGTCCCAATCTATGGGAAGGCAATCAAGGAAGCATGCCTCAAGAAGCCAGGTAGGAAGAAGAAAGACCCCACTATGGTTCATGTAGTGGGACAGCTAGCTGACATCATGCTTGGAAAAGTGACTATCCCTAAGTACAATGACCCAGGTAGTCCTGTCGTAACAGTTGTTATAAATGAGATCCAAATAAAGAATGCTCTGATTCATTTAGGGGCAACAATAAATGTAATGACCAAGGACATCCCGTAACAACTAAACGTTGCAAGCATGAGATCTACTCCTACTATCCTTCAGCTTGCTCATAGTTCTACTATTAAGTCTGATGGTATATTGGAGGACCTTGTGGTGATTCTAGACTCCTAGGAGTACCCAAGAAACTTCATGATTCTTTCTCCTAAGTCTACACTAGGCAGGTATCCCATTATTCTTGGAAGACCATGGTTAGCAATTGCAGATGCATATATTGGATGTTGTTCAAGAGACATGACCATTTCTAATGGGAAGAGTACCAAAAAGTTTTTCTTTATCCTTTGCTTAGTCATCCCATGATGAAGATAACCTCACATGGCCACATGTTGGTGAAGAGGCCAAGGAAGTTAATTCTGTGGCGTGGCTTATGATGTTAGGTAGAAGCTCCTTCATGCAACTTTAAGATGAAGATGAAGTATTTGTCAAAATCATTCAGAACCATTGTGAAGTGGAGGAAGCATCATCTTTTCATTCTACTACTCCAACCAAGACACTTCTGCATGTTATTCCTAAAGCCACTGTTCATGCAGATGTTCTTCTTGCAACCACTCTTCTTGCAACCGCTATTCCTGTAGACGGACTTCCTGCAGCAACAAGTATGTCCCATACATTGCTGCCATATGAACTAAAGGTACCATCTGTTAATAAAGAATTCATGATAGATTCAATACACAAGTGCATGTGTCAGAAGGAAAGTATCTGAATGTAAACATCAAAATGAGTGAAGAACAACAATTGTTGTTGGAAAAAATATTGAGGACTCACCAGTATGTATTTGTGTGGGATTATCATGAGATGAGGGGATTGGATCCTAAACTTTACACACAAAGAATTTATATCAGAGATGATTGCAGCCTAGTGAGGTGGCAACAAAGAAGAATTAAACTTGCATTGAGAGAAATTGTAAAAGGAGAACTGCAGAAATTGCTAGATGCAGGATTTATCTACCCCATTTCAAATAGCCAGTGGGTGTCTACATTAGTGATTGTGCCTAAGAAATGAGGTAAATGGTGAGTTTGTGTTGATTACATGGAACTTAATGCTGCCACCAAAAAGGCCCATTTTCTCTTACCTTTCATAGATCAAGTTTTGGACACACTTGCAGGAAAGAAATAATTTTATTTTCTAGATGGATTCAACGGCTACAACCATATCCAAATTGCACCAGAAGACTAGGAGAAGACCACTTTTACCTGTCCATGTGGGACCTATTCCTACTCAGTACTCCCATTTGGCTTATGCAATGCACTTGCAACTTTTTAGAGGGTAGTCATTAGCATATTTTCAAACATTTCTCATGATTGCATGAAAATTTATATGGATGATTTCACTACCTAAGGTGCTGATTTCAATGAAGCATTGGAGAATCTCATGAAAGTCCTACGAGATGTGAAGATCACAATCTCTCTTTAAATAATGAAAAGTGCTTCATGATGATGCAAGTAGATCCTACAAAGATTGAGGTAATCACAAATCTTCCCATACTTGCAAAACAAAAGGATGTTAGGAGTTTCTTGGGCCATGCAGGATATTATAGGTTTTTCATCAAGTATTTTATCAAAATAGCAACCCCATTGTATACCCTTCTTACTAAAGATGTTGAGTTCTGGTGGACTGAAGATTGTGACAAGGCATTTTTTGACTTGAAGGTAGCCTTGACTCATGCCCCTATACTAAAAGGACCTAAATGGGAGCTTCCTTTCCACATCGATACAAATGCATCAAATTATTCCATAGGAGTAATCTTAGGATAGAAAGAAGGAGCTATTGAAAATGTCATTTATTTTGTCAGCAAAAATTTGCAAGGAGTTGAATTCAACTATATAGTGACAGAGAAAGAAATGTTGGTAGTGATTTATGCCCTAAACAAATTCAAGCATTACATAACAAGTTACCAAATCTTTGTGCACACTGATCATGCATCCATTAGATAGCTCATGAATAAACCATTGATCATAGGCAGGTTGGCAAGATGGTTATTGTTTATGCAGGAGTTTGACATGACCATTGTGGATAAACTAGGAAAGGCCAACATTGTTGCGAATTTTCTTTCTAGACTGACTACATTAGGGGATAATCAAGCCATAGATGGCTCTTTTCCTAATGAGAATATATTCTCCATCAGTGTACAAATACCCCGGTATGCTAACATAGCTAATTATCTGGTCATAGGTAGAGTTCCTCCTCACTTCTCTCCAAAAGAAAGAAGGGCACTCATTGAAAAAAAAATCCTTTCTCATGGATTGTTGGATGTTTGTTTTATACTGGACCAGACCATGTCATGAGGAGATTTGTGAGAGAAGATGAGACATATGAAATTTTGCATGCATACCACAACAAACCATGTGGAGGAAATTTTGCAACCAAGAGGACAACAATGAATATTTTAAACACAAGATATTACTAGCCAACACTCCACAATGATGTAGGAAGGTATACCAAAAAAAGTGACAGATGTCAAAGAATGGGCAATCCAACTAGTTCTAATGAGATGCCACTTTTCCCTTAGGTAGTTATCACTCCCTGTGATAAGTGGGGATTGGATTTTGTAGGACCCATAGACCCTCCATCAAATGGTAAGTCCTATATTCTGGTATGCACTAATTATGTAACTAAATGGGTAAAAGTTAAGGCCATGAAGCATGCAAGAGATAACAAGGTTGCATAATTTATTTATGAAGAGATTTTCACAAGGTATGGAGTTCCACGAGAGATAGTGATTGATCAAGGGGCTCGATTCAAATCAACCCTTGTTGTAGCACTAGTCAATGAATACAACATCAGACACAAGAAGTCTACTCCCTATCACCCCTAGGCCAATGGCCAAGTTGAGGTAACCAATAGAGAAATTGAAGCTATTCTAACCAAAACAATAGCTATCCACATAAAGGATTGGAAAAACATATTACCAAAAGTTGTTTGGGCCTACAAAACTACCTAGAAATCAACTAAATGCTTCACTTCATTTGAGTTGTATGAAAAGACAACCATGATGCCCATTGAATTTGAGCACAAGACTCTTTAGACTACAGTAGATTTGGGGATAGATATCTTTGAGGAACAAATAGAAAGAATCATGTAGCTAAATGCTTTGGATGAGATGAAAAGAGAAGCCCTACATCACAACGAGGTGGTGCAGAACTAAAGAATCAAGTGGCATGAAAAATTCATCAAGGACAAGAAATTCAAACTAGGACATTGGGTCCTACTCTATGACTCAAAGTATCAGGACAATGCAGGAAAATTGTAGACAAGGTGGCTAGGACCATATGAGGTTGTTGAAGTATTCCCTAATGGTGTTGTACAACTCACTACTATTGACCCGGTTAGATTTAAGTTGCTTATCAATGGTCATCACCTCAAATTGTATCACAAGCTAGCTTCCAATGAGGATTTCCTGCAACAATTCACTCAGCATGCGAATATTGAGCTTCTTATAGCCGAAGGAAGTGGACCTAGTGTCCCTCCTTCTAGCTAATTAAGGTACGTACTTTTCATAATAAAGACTTCCACTTCTATGGGAGTCCATTTCCTCACCCATCCACCCATCCACCCATCCACCCATCCATTTCCACCTTTCACTCTCTTCCATCACATCACTTCATGCCACTCCATCTCTTCCCATATCATCTTCATTAATTGCTCAACTTATTTCCTAAAAGTACAAACAATACTTTCCCCACAATCTTTGCAACAAATCCTCCACATATTCAAGTATGTGCACATTAATTGCTATATCTTAATTGTCTTTAAGTGCATTCATTTAATTGATGTACGTTAGTATGGACATTCACCATAGGATGCCAATATTCCCTACCCTGTCAAATCATCATCCCGCATGTGAGGACACATTCCCAAATTTAGGTTGAGGGGATGAAAAAGATGTGAATATTTTTCCCACATGTTAGTCCATAATGCTCTATGTCAATAAAATTTAAATTGAGTCAATTTGAAATATGAGTGAGAGGACGGCTCGCATGTGTGAAGTGACACCAACTTTTGTTGCCATTTCTCTCCATCATAGCTTTCATTTATTACTCCTTCCTTGCCATTATTGACCCTATCATATCTCAAGTTGCATTGCAAACATAAGGTAAATAGGGAAAATTCAGTCAACATTGGCATTGGAAAGTTAGCAAGTGTTGTAGGAAGGTGAATTTGGTTTTCAGATGAGAATTGCAGAAAGGAAACCGCAGAGTATTTATTTGATTGCAGACAATGGGAGGTGGGTTATTTTGAAATGAACCCACCGTGCACAATGTATTACTACAGGATGCACAATGCATGGTCGAATTCAAAAACCATAAGTGGATAGACTACTTCCTGAAACTAGATGATTTCGATGAAGACATTACACTAGAATTCACCAAGACATTGTTTGAAGGGAAGGCCATGGTAAAAGGGTTGGAGGTCATAGCAACTAAAGAAAGAATTATAGAAGTTAAAAGGTTACCTGCTAATGGTGAAAATTAACTTGCTTCTAGAGACACTAGGTCAGCGAGGGCAAAATTTATAGAGCCGAATGACCCTCTATTGAGCATAGATAAATAGGGAGAGAAAAGAATGTCTCTACCCAATCCATGGAAGCAGATAGTTGTTTATGTCATAAAATACATCAACTGTGAAGGTTGCCAGTCAAATTTTCATTCTATGCACTTTAATCTTTTGAATCATATGAGGCACGAAAGGAGGATAAATGTGTTGAACATGTTATATAACCTTTCAATCATGGCCGTCGAGACTCAGAAAGGTAGGGAGAATTATGTTTCCCACCATTGTTTAATTAAATTGCTAGTGGAGAAGTCTCTGCATGATGTGTCTGGAATGACCTGGGAAGAATTCATAAAAATTGATCAAATTAGACTTGAGAATTTGCAACCTATGGTTTTACCTCAACTCCGTAGGTCTAGTAGGAGACTGAGCATGATTGAATCCACTCTTGATGCTTCAACCTCTAGCACAGGCCCTAGTTTAAACCCTCCTGCAACAGAAGAAACCATAGAAATTAGCTTTTCTCAGATAGAGCACTCAAAAAAATAAAGTTCTTCCCCTTACTCTGATGATGATGTTCCACTTGGAATTCTAATGAAAAAAAGGGCACCAAAGAGAGAGGTAGAAACAAGAAAAGGAAAACCCAAAAGGCAACCAACAGAAAAAGAGGTGCCAAGCTCTAAGAAGAGAAAGGTTGACACTATTCATCTTATAGCCAAAGAAAAACATGAGAGCCCTCCTATGAAAGCAAGACCAGTCAAGCCAACCTTTGGTATGCTTCTACAGGAAAGCGCTAAGACTAGGGAAGTATCACAAGGGGAACACAGAAGCTCCAATGGGGCCGGGGAATGTCAAGGAGGAAGATATATTTAAGACGACATCAAACATAACATTGACCGATCTTGCTAACATTGCAGGAGAAATGGAAAATCAAGAGTATGAGGAAAATCAGGATTTCCTACAGTAAGAGATCCTATAGCAAGATATCCTATAGAAAATCTAGAACAAGAACAAGAGTAGGAGTTCCTGTAGCAACAACCTAAATTGGGAGAACAATCAGTACCCCTACAGCCAAAATTGATGGGACAACCTCAATCCTTGCAGTTAGCATTAGTGCCAAAGAAGATATTGGTAGGAATACATAACCCCCCTGATTTTTCAATGCACAAGGTTTCCATGCATTTATGGAAAAAAATGCAAAGAAGAGAAGAGGAATGGAAAGAGGAAAAACACAGATTAAAGAAGGAAATTCAAAAGAGAGATGAGGAAATTAAAGATAAAGATGCAAAAATTGCCACCTTAAAGAAGAAGGTGAATGATATGGCAGCCCTGGTACACATATTTTGGAATGTAGGACCCCTCCAAGGGTCTACACTCTGCATTTGAAGGAGAGATATCTTTCTTTTAGGCTGGCAATAATTGTCTCAAGTTTGAACCCTTCTATTGAGACCCCTATTGAATTTTTTAATGCTTATCAGAATGCTTCCGTTGAAATGAAGAATTTGTTGATAATTATGTTGTGACTCAAGACCATGATTGGAATACACTATTTTATGTTGGGGATGTCCAATTAGGGCATTTATGTCTTGGGTGCAAAATAAGATTAGTTGGGGACAACAATATGGGGCTTATAAGCAAATGGAATCCAACATTCCCCTATCCATTAGGGTTGAATCAAGGAATCTAAGGGATATTTTCAGGGAATGGCACAAAATTATTTTCATACCTAGCTATGATAATAGGATTATGCCTTGGATAGAAGTAGTTTACAGTGAATATGCGGCAAAGGAAAAATCAAAAGAGGAAACTGTGAAAAGATACCTCTCACAAAGATGGAACAACTTAATTGATGATGTCAAGTAGGTTGAGCCTCATTCCATCTAGAACTATGCAACAACTATTAAAAGAATTGACAGATATATTCACATTGGAAGGAAAAAAGGGAAATTTTGGCTTCCCCTGACATTTCAACCACCCATCCTAATTTGTCTTGTACTGAACTTCAGGTTCTACCAATATGATATTGTTGCAGAGAAACAAAGATGGACATATTGGAAAAATTGGGAGGATTCTATTGGGGTCCTTATTCATGCACAACACACTCTGATGTGGGAAAGTTTTCGGTTGCAAATTTTAGAGCATTGACCAAGCAGAAGAACAACCCTTCCCCTGCTGGAGGACCAAGAGGACCTTAGGTTGGGGAGAGTGATGAGCCTAGTTTATGGTCTAGTTTTGGGTAGAATTCATAGTTTATTTGCTAAAGATATTATGGACCTTAATGTTAAGTGTCGATACTTTTTATGATATTTCCTCAAAACTATTGACATTGGGCTTAATCTTATTTTTTAAAACCTTTAATGATAATGGCATGTTATATGGACTGTTTGTATTAATTTTGCATGTGGTTAATGAATGTTCCTTAAGGTGGTTACAGATATGCAATTATTATGCATACTAACATTGCCATACAGATTTAATTTGAGGATGCTAAATTGAGGAAGACACCACTAGCTGGGCATGCACCATAACATCCAACCAGGGAATCATTCAAAGGTCAATGGAGGTCGACAGCAGAAGATTTCCCATGCAAACTGAATGTATCCACCTTGTAGTGGAATTTAATGATGTTGAGCAAATGTGAGCATTACTACTATGCTAAATATGTGCTTGGACCTGCATGTCTGACTGGATTCCATGCATGCATAACCATCGTTGCTCCACTTTCTCTATTTTCCCTAAATGGCACCCTCCTAGTTTGTGGAGTTGACCACCTTGTTTAGTTGATAGTATAAATAAGGATCAGATGCTCCTTCTCTGAAGGTTGTGTGATTTGATATTATACTTACATTCTTGAGTTTTCAGTAATATAGATATACTACTCTTTTGTACTCATGATTTACAGTGAAAGAAATGAAGTTCTAAGTTTGAGCATTTGAGTTCTCATTAGTTTTAGAGGATACTTATCCAAGGGGGCCCACTTGGTGAGTAATCTATCCTTTAGTTTAGTATTATTTTAGTATTACTTTATGTTCAGTAATTAGTTAAGAATCTGGCACCGACTATTCCTGTAGCCACTAGAATTCCATTATGTGACTATTCTTGTAGCCAAAGCAGACAAAGTAGTGTCATGTTTGTTTGTTCAAATTTTCATCTTTGTTATGCATTTTAGCTTGGTTTAGTTGTTGATTGATGATTAGCATTTATGTTGTTCCTTTCCAAGCAATTTACTTTCAACATTATGTCTTTCTTAGTTGTAGAATGAAAATGGATACTTTGGGTTCCTAGTGCACATACTATGTTGGCCCATTCCAAGTTCATGTCCCTAAGTTGACAATTTAAATGCACCTTCATGATGATTGAGATAGCTATTCAGGTTAGATTTCCAATCTCTAAATCATGACTGTAAAGGCCTAGTTGTTAAATAATTGTAGGAGGCATATAGTACCCATGTACAAAACAAAAAAACTCTCACAAGCAGAGAAAAGGAGAAAAAACCAGTGGGAGAAAAATCTTGTCCAAAAGAGAGAAAAAGATACAAAGAAAAATAAAAACTAATGAAGGAAGGACTCCTCAAGACCCCCCAAGGACAACTTCCTTTGCCCCAAGCATCGATCGCAACTGAAGATAATGAGGTGATGCCAAATGTTTAGTGAAGATTTCTGCAAGATGCTGATTTGTAGGCAAATACTCCAAGCTGAGAACACCATCCTGGATGAGCTACCTAATGAAGTGCATGTGGATCTCAATATTCTTAGTATGCTAATGCTTCATTGGGTTGCAAGAGATATGGATGGCACTCTGATTGTCACACCAAAGAGTAGTGGGTTGAGTGGAAAGGAATCCAAACTTAATCATCAATTGATGAAGCCACAAAACCTCCTGACTAGCCAACACTTTAGTCTTTGTTGATGATAATTCAATAGCAGTCTATTTCTTACATAATTGGACCAGAAACAAGGAAAAATACAAAGCCAAAAGTAGACTTTCAATCATTGACATCACCAGCCCAATCTGAGTCAGTGAAGCCCACTATTTGAGATGCACCTAAAGTGTAATGAATACCAAAATGAGTATTTCCCTGAATGTATCTCAAGATACATTTGGCGGAATTCTAATGACTCTCATGAGGCTCCTGTGAGAAGTGAGAGACAATTCCAACTGCAAATGAAATATCAAGATGACTATGTGTCAAGTACAAAAGACTGCCAACCAACTGTTGATACAAGGTAGGATCAACTGTAGGAGTAGAACAACTGGTAGACTATACAACACCTAATTGGAATGGAGTAGGGGCAGGCTTGCAATCAGCCATGCTAAATCTCTGAAGCAAATCAAGAGCATACATATGCTAGAAAATGAAGATCCCCTCAGAAGTTTGATGAACCTGATGAGCAAGGAAGTAATGCAAAAGACCAAGGTTGGTCGTATCAAATTGCTCCATCAATGCTCGATGTGTACTCTGAATCATGGAAGTAGAACTCCCTATGAGAATCAAGTCATCCATGTAGAGCACAAGTATGAGTAGATCCTCTCCATGTCTCTGAGTATAACCTATGGGATTAGAATGATAGCAAGTGTATTCGAAAGCAAGCAAGAAACTATCCATCTTCTCACACCTAGCCCGAGGGGCCTATTTGAGACCATACAATGAACGTCAAATCCTATAAACAAGTGAAGGGTCCAGCAGAAAACCTGGTGGATGCTCCATATAGATCTTCTCATGAAGATCCCCATGCAAGAAAGCACTATTCACATCTATCTGAAACACTAACCATCCCTATGATGTAGCTATAACAAGTACAAAGTGAATAGAATCCATCTTCGCAACTGGAGCAAAGGTCTCAGAATAGTCAATTCCTTCAACCTAAGAGAACCCCTTTGCAACAAGACAAGCCTTGTGCTTGTCAATGGAACCATCTGCTGCATACTTGGTACTATACACCCACTTGCACCAAACCATCTTTCTTCTCTTAGGAAGAGGCACAAGATCCCAAGTATGATTCTTCATCAAAGAAGAATACTCATCAGCTATAACACTATCCCACTCTAGAATACCTGAAGCATCTAAAAAATTTTAAGGATAATCTAAAACAAAATGACTCAAAAGACTGATTCCTGAAGTCTGAGAACAAGTGTGGCGAGTGTCTATGGGATCACCAACAAGAGGACTAGCCTCCTCAAAAGCAACTCGAGCCCATCGTGGCCTAGTGGGAGACTGAGGAGGAGGTCCATCAAGACCATCATCAAAATCTTCCTCAAGTAGCAAAGTATCATCAACTGAAGAAGACTGAGCAGGTTGTGATGAAGAAGAAGTCAAAGGAGGATCTGAGTGGGTGAAGGTCTCAAAAAACTAAACATCACATCAAAAATGAACCTCTCGTGTGTCAAGATCAAATAATTTGTATTCCTTCACATCCACACAATAGCCAACAAAGATGTACCACTAACTCTTCTTCTCCATTGATTTACGCTGACCATTTGGAATGAATTCCCAAGCCTTACTACCAAATACTCTAAAGAAGGATACATTAGGTTTACGATGAGACCAAGCCTCATCAGGGGTCATATTCCACACTACCTTGTGGGGCATATGGTTCTAAATATAGTTGGAAAAATTTTTAGCTTCGGCCCAAAATGATGGAGCTATGGACCTAGATTGAATCACACAATTGGCCATTTCCCTAAGAGTCCTATTCTTTCTCTCTGTAATAGCATTCTATTGAGGAGTGTAAGGAATTGTGTGCTAATGAAGAGTACCATGCTCACTACAAAACCCTAAAATACCTGATTGACATACTCACCCCCATTATCTATGTGTATTTGTCAAAGAGAAAAACCTCACTACTTCTCCACAAATATTTTGAAGGTCTTGAAGTTGGTGAGAACTTCACTCTTGAGCTTCAGAAAATAAACCCATGTTCGGCGATAAAAAATCATCAATGAATGTGAGCACATACTTAGCCCCTAAAAAAGGAGTTGGGAATGACATGTGATCACTATGGACCGACTCAAGGGGAGTGGTTGCACAAGTAGCTTGACCCTTAGGAAAAGGATCTTGATGTTGCTTTCCAAGAACACAACCTTGAAAAACACCATTCATGCAAGGGATCTTAGGAAGACCAACCGCTAAGTTATGTGCTTGCATCTACTGAAGATATCTATAGTTCACTTGCCCAAATATTTCATGCCAAAGCTTGCTCATTGAATTAGCATGAGAAACAAAACATGAACCCGATGAAGACTCAAAGCCACCAAATCGATACAAATGGTTCTCATGATCAACTATCCCTGTAGCAACAACCTTCACAGGATCCTGCAAGTGTCTAATAGTCACATTCTGTGGAGTAAACTCAACTGACTTCCCATCTCCAGAATGACAAATTTGATATATAGAAAGTAGATTAGCTGAAATATTAAGAACAAGAAGAACATCCTCAATGCACCCATCTAGCATATGAATGGAGCTTGTCCCCAAAACTAGAATCTATGAAGAGTTCTTGGCTACAATCTAAGAAGTAGAAGTGTGAACAATGGAATCAAGAAGATCGCATGAATTGGTCATGTGATGTGAAGCACCTAAATCAAGAATCCAACTATCTGAAGATGAATGAATGGCTCATGTTAAAAGAGCTTGACCTTTTCCCATGGAAGAAGGCTTAGCCACTAAAATGTTATGCTTCTTCATAGCTTCGTCCAAGGCTTCCAATCTCTTAAAACAACGAGTTGCATCATGCCCAGTTTTGCCACAAAATGAACAAGGATCTCCTTTCTTTTTCTTGGACTTGGAAGAAGAATCTCTAGAGGTAGAAGAAGGAGATGGAATGAACTTCTAATTGTTCTTTGGCTTCAACTTGGAGGGATTCTCACTACTTGAAGAATATTCTGACTTAGGCTTCTTCTTATTCTTTCCTTTACCCTTGAATGTTTGAGCCATTAGAGCATGATTCTTAGAACTAGGTAGGGCATCCAACTGAATCAATTTGGCCTCCTCCCTAGTAAAACACTCACAAAACAACTCAAAATAAGGCATTTTGTAATATTTCCCCATGACATCAATAATTGAATAGAAAGTAGAAGAAAAAACTTGATAAGGGCCCTTTAACTTAGACAAAATCAAGAAGATACAATCATCACTAGATATATCATGTCCACATCCTTTCAACTATGACAAAATCATCTTGAATTGTGCAAGGAAATCCTAAATTGAAGGAAATGCATCTGGAAAGAATGATTGTAGATTTTATTGAAGTTGTAAGGATCTGAAATGATTTGTTTTACCATACAATTCTTCAATTTTATCCCAAACATTCTTAGGTGTCTTACACTCTGAAATATGGAATAATAAGTTATCAGATACATGTAAGCTAATGAGCCCTTTTGCTTCATCCATTTTACATCTATGGACAATTTTTTTATAATCCCTTGTGAATTTAGGTTGTTCTGCATCTAACATTGGCCATTGACCCTTAGATTGTAACAATTGAGTTATTTTTAACTTCCATGTATGATAATTGTGTGGAGTGAGTAGTTTAATTTGCCTTAGATCTGCCATGAACACCAAAAGAAAGAAGACAATGTGGCACTTGAATTGTGCCTTTGACCCCCCCAAGAATGTATTAAAACTGATTTTGTAACCCCCCAACAAATTACAATGAAGAAATTTTGCAATTTGTACAAGTGACAAGCTCAAATCAACCGTTTATAACACATGGTGATTTTTACAATTTTTAGAGAAAAAGAAATTGTCAAAATTGAGAATAGAGGTTACAAACAGATTCCTTGCGATTTTCTGAGCAATTTCAAAAAACATTTGCCAAATTTTGACTTCATTTGCAAAAGTTATGCCAATGACAAACAATAAATGTACTTGTACCTTTGAGCTGAAAAAATTGGTAAAAAATGTCAAAATCTAGAAAAAACACTTGCACCACTGCAAATTTCGTCGAACTAGCTTTGCGACGATATCTCGTTTTTGCAAATCCGACACCATGGAAAAAGGTTATTCAAAATTGAAAAAAAGGCTTGAAAAAGAAACCTTGAACACTAAACAAGAGCAAAAACACTGCTAATCAGGAGCAAAAAAATAGCCCTCGGGCACTATCCTTCAGTCACTCATGTGACCAGGTGCTGCAAAGGGGAAAAAATCCTAGTAGTTTGCTCTAACCACTAGTGGTCAAATTACTTTGGTCATATGGAGCAATCTACACTGGTAATTAACTTTTGGCGAAAAATGTTGGCGATCACTAACCGCCCACCCGGTTCACAACCAACTAGGCTTGTAAGTTGTGGCTTAAAGGAAGCCATTGGCGGCTAAGCCACCACCCACAAGTTAAGGGTCCACAGACTTTTTAAATGTCTGCAATGGCTTGAATGTTGTAGGCCCCACGCAATACCATGCTTTAAGCGCTTAAAACAAAAAATGCTTACCGCTTTAATTTATTATATTTTTTTGAATTTAAAAAAAAATAAAAAATAAAAAATTCGCCGAACAAAATATTTTGCAAATTTTTTTTTGAATTTTTTTAATAATGTCATTGTACCTATGCAAGGGAGTCATATGGCCTCCTCTGCTAAAAACATTTTTCCCAGAAAATAAATTTTGTCGCATATAGGCAAATTATATATCAAAATTCTCACAAACAACCACCTGGACACAATGGCATGCTTATTTTTTTCCCAAAATGCTCCTGTAAAAAGGTCACCAGATCTAAGCTACAAACCCTTTTTTGCCAAAAATGCAAATGGTTACCAAATTGAGTGAAACAAAAGACAAATCTGACTTTCTCAAGCCTCTTGGACATAATGGGACAACCTAAAATACTGCCACTATAGCCAAAAGTGCTACAATCACCATATCTCACCAAAATGCATACATGCAATATAGGATACAAGAAACTCAAATCACAATAGAAAACTTGATGGAAACTCTCTAATAAAAAAATGGAAGGGGCTTGCCAGATTCAAAGCTCTAATACCATGTTGAAGTGATTAACCCAAGATCTTCAATTTGCAACACCAAATAACCTCCATAAGAAATAGAGAGAAGCAACAATGGAAGATGTTATTCCATCAAACAAGGATTGCAATATGATACAAATGATCTATTAATACAATACAATGAAAAATATGCTAGAGATACCTTGCTTATAAAGGCAAGGATGAGAGATAGGATAAGACAAGATCATGACAAGTGTCTTAATCCTATCACATGAGACAACTAACTCATAACTACCTAGGAAATTGTAAAGTCTAGATAAGACAACTAAGACTTCTAGAAGATACAACTAATATCCTAAGTAAACTTAACATGTGAATTAAGTCCCCTAAGTCCCCAGTAAATGAATAAACTAGGTACAAGACTTATTCACACCAACAAAAATAACTATCAATATTAATAGCATTAGTAAACAAATTAAGAGCTTGTTAACAACTAAGAAGTAGATGAACACTTTAATTTAAGAATAAAATAAATAAATTATGTATGTTAAAATAGTTATCTATATTTTATAAAGTAGATTGATACTTTATTTACTTATTTTAATTTGAGAATAACATAAATAAAACAATTAAACTAGAAAGGCTATTTTTCAACTATTTTATTTACTTTAAAAAATTTATTTTATTTGATTTTAGAATTATTGAATAATTATTTTATTTTATTTTATTTCAAAATTAACAAATCAAATTATGAAGTCTATGTAGAAACAAATCATTCACTGATCAAAATTTAACAAATACTAATTGTAAAGAAGAAAACTTAACTTGTATTATGTTAGTCATAGTTGTTTCTAGTATGAATTGATGAAGGTAAACCTTAAGAACTATAATATTAAGTTTAGTGTAGAAAAATGTATCCCTTTACATTTTCGCACTTGTTTGGGCCCTCCTTGCTAAAATTGAGCTTCTTTATGCCTTATTTGGTCCTATTTTGCATCCACAAGCCTTATTTAATGCATTTCTCTAAGGATAATCCTAACACTTAACTAATGACCAATCATAATTCATGATTTTGGGTTGTGTCTTCTAGATTTAGTGATCTGAGACTCATATGCCAGCTTGGGCATATGGGCCCCACCTAGGTTTTAGGGCCTGATCCTAAATATTGGATTGAACTTAAAATTTCTTGAAATTTGTGCCCCAAGCTTAGGCTACTAAGACTCATACACCCCAACTAGCGTATGAGTTTCACCTTAGCTTGAACCTAGTTTGAATTCAATTCTTGGTGGGATTTTATTCTCCTAGATTTGATGTATGCTTGTAGTGTTGTAATTTCAAGAAATTTGGCATAAACAAGTATAAATACATTTGTTATTTCACATATTTTCTCCTAGCAATTTCCATGAGAAAGTGTGATCTAGCATACCTATAGCAATATTGTGGGATCAAGAGCATTCAAGAGCATTCAAGAGCATTCAAGAGTATTCAAGAGTTGATATCAAGCCTTCTGGAGCAGTATTCAAGATTCAAGCATCATGTCAAAGTCATCATGCACATCATGTGTTTTTTTGAGCTAACATTTGTGATGTGGGGTTTTCATGATTCAAGCAAGCATTCAAAGACATTATCTCATATCAACAATCAAGAGTCAAGATCTACATTCATGCTAGCCACTTCATACAAGATTACAACCTTTATATTAAGAATTTGATGAGTTGTAACATTGCAGATTGTTCATTCATCATTCCTTCATTCTATTTGATTTCATTTCAAGGTTTGATTACCCAAACAGGATTTGACCAAGGCAAACCCCTATCCACTAACAAATCAACATTTTTCTCCATTCATGTGTGATTGCAGATCTAGGTGTTTTGAGACTTGAAGAACCTTTGAAGAAAAAGTTGTAAGATTGGAGAAAGTTTTCAAAGTTGTCAAGAAGTTGTCATCTTCACAGAAACTCACCTACAAATCAAAATTTAGACCTTTTAGACCTAGAAATTAGAAAAGAAGAAAGTTATAGAAAACCACTAGAGGTTATAGAAATATCAACAAAACCCTAATAATGAGACTAAATCACCACCTTGGGTGTATGAATCCCAGTATAGGAACTTTTCCAAATTTCAGTGGATTCTGACTTGTCATTGTGATATTCCTATTTCTACCCAGAAACCCTAGACTGATACTAAATTACCCAGTCTGGCGTATGAGTCCTTGTACACATCAACAATAGAAAAATTAGGCTTTTTCATATCTTTTTTAGTCATCTCCAACCTTCCAGGTATTCCTCTGTCATCCTCAAATTTTTATTCTAATTTGAAGTTTCATTTTATAGGTCATATAGTTAGATTTGCATATTGTTTTCATATCTTTCTTTCTAAGCATTTTCTTAGTGGTGAACCCCCTTTTAATCACATCTAAGGAGAACTTGTAGCAATCTCTTAAATTCTTAATTGGATCATTAGGTTTAGATTTCTAGGGTTTCCTTAAATGAACTAAGAGTGAAATAGGTCCCCTTGTGTGTGTTCCATCTCATAAAAGGTGGAGCACCCTATTTCCTTGTGTTCATTAAGTAGCATAGTAAAATTCTAATACAATTTGCATGCAACAAATTTTTTTTTAAATATATTATGGTAATTAAACACATACATAAACCAAATGTATGTTTGATGAAAAGGATAGGTATTTGGTTATATAATAAAAACAAAGTTGAATCATTATGAATTATAGGAAGGAAGATATATAGTATTTTAATGTTTGTAGATATTATGATAAGGGTTTTATACATCTACTAGAAATGATTTATGCTCAATCTCTTCTAGTTTTAATTAGGAGATCTATGTTTGAGATCCACCCTAACTTATTTTTGGCATCCCTACGTAGAGAAAATAAAATTGGATTTAGAATAAATGAAAATAAATTATGATAAATTCTATGGTAAACATGATAGGTCTTTCACTATAGTGTTGAACTTAGGTTTGATACTGATAAAAAATGCATTTTGACATGTTATATGTTCTATATTTGGACTTGAAACATAAACTATAATTAGTGTGTTATTGATCTACTATCACTTGAAATATAAAAATATTCTCTCAATTAATAAATTATGTGTTTGTTTGCATGTTATTAAAAGTGTTTTAATGTCCTAATATCATTCTATATGCATAAAAGTAGACCAACATTTGTCACTAATGTAATTTTAAACTCAAATAAATATGGAATAGGTTGGTACTACATATGAAGTTTAAAATATCATGGTACGTGTAAATTATAGACACCTAAAATATGACCTTACCCAATAACACCTAATTTATCCTATCCTAAGTTTATTAACTAAATAAATATTTCGTATTTATTTAATTAATTCCATCCTTTCTCATCTTTATCCTAATCATTTAATTAAATAGTTTTTTATCATTTATTTAATTATTTTCCCTTCACATGATCCCATTAGTTAAATAAATATTTTATTTATTTAATTAATTCCTCTTTTATCCTTTATCATTTTCCATCTAACCTTAACCTTCCATCTTGTTCACAAAGATCAAATTCTAAAAATTCCATCATGTGACAAGTGTCCCCTTCAGATGTCTAACTCCCTCCTTGTCTAGAATCATTAAACCTAGACACCTTCCCAAAAATTAAACTAACTTTTTATCTTATGCACTCATCTCAATCCCGCCTCTCAATCCTATCCATTCACATAAGGATTTTTGTCGTCCCAATAATAAACCTAGATCATATCCCTCATGTGCCACTTGTCACATGAATACATCTTTGAGCCTAACCCTAATCTTCCTTCAATCTTAGCCATCCACCATTAGTCTATATCCTACATGTCATGGTATTATTATTCTTCACCCTTAGGTTCATGTTCCTTTAATGATCAATCTTATGGGGAGCCTAGAAATGGTGATTTATGTAAGGTACCTTCTAATATACATGATGATATTATGAATTGTGATGGTAATTCTCTTGTGTGTCATGTTGGTCCTATGGATATACATGATGATACTTTACCTTGGATACAATACATAGTAATATTTTTCCTCTTAGTGAGGATTTATTATATGATAAACTTGATGGTTCTAATAATGCATATTTACATTTCAATTCAATTTTTACTCCCTAATTATGAGTACTTAGATGATGATATTTATGAGTGTTTAATTCAAGTAATAGAGCTTTGTCATGGTTTTATTCATCTTGTTTATTATATCATTGATTTATGGAATTATAACATTATTTTATTGCATATTTTCTTTCCCTAATATGTCCAAGGATAATTCAGACTTGTCCATGCCTTCCCATGTTCCATATTTTGATATATGTTCATCATCTTCACTTGATGTTCATATGTAAAATTCTCTTTACACTTTTAAGGAACCTATAGTAGAAACCTATGTTTTATGAGGCTTCTATTTCACATAATTATCATATAGTGGTTCATACTTATCATAAAATGACTAGTGGATAAAAATGTTATATATATATATATAGTCTTTAATTAGGACCTTATTTCACTAACCTTTATTTAATTAACTATGAGTGCAAATGGGAAGAGAGAGAACCCAAAAAAATTTATAAAAACTAAATTCAACGTTGAAAGAAAGGGAAAAATCAATACTTTTGAAGGTTATTGGCTAGGTGAATGTAAGACACTTGAATCAAGCAAATGGTGTTGTAATTTAGGGTCCATGATGTGAATAAAGCTAAAAATCCTTTTCACACTTGAAAATGAGTGGAAATGATCTTGTATTGTGAGATATCTATATTTATTCATGTGAGAAGAAGAAGAAAACAAAATCATATGGTTGAGATGGATTTAAGGACTTTCTAAGGAATAATTCTTACCCAATCGGTCATGACATTGATTAGAAAATAATTCAGCTCTACATAATGAAGCAAGCAATCAAAGTGTCCAATACTACACAATTTAATTTTATAGACAAGAAAATTTGTGATCATGGAATTGGAAGAAGATATCCTACCAAACACATTGGTAGGCTACATTCAAACCTAAGAGGAAGTTCAACATTATTTTTAAAATGAATGAGGTTTACATGTTGGAATGCTACATTAATGAGGAAAAGAAGAAAGGTGATGGATGATCTTCTAAAAATATGCAATAAGAAGATAAAAAACAACCAAAAGAAAATAAATGCAATAAATTAAAAGGTAATAAGATTAATGGTATTGTTCATAATTGTAAGGACCTAAAAATCATTGTTCAAATTGTAATATTGATGATCACATAAAAAATAAATGTTGGATGTTGCAACCTAAAAATAATCCCAAGGAGGACTTCAAGAACTCCATGGCTACCATGAAGGAAGAGGTGGAAATAAAGGAAAATTTAGTTGTTGATGAAAGACTTATATGCATGGCTACAAAAACTATCATAAGAAAATAAGAAGACGAAGTAATGAACCAGCTTCTCATTCTAAAACTCCAAGTGAAAAAATAAGCATATAACAAATGTAGTGTTGTAAAATTGCACACTATGGTAATTTCACACTTGTGCATTTAGGCCCACAACATTTATGGCACAAACATATAAGTTGGAATTTCATGATTCTGACTTCATGGGCGACAACAATGAAGCACTAGTAGCCTAAATACCCAATCTACTCAAAGTTTTGGTCAAACACCCATGTGACACTTAGATGTCTCTATGATATGCTAACATCCTTAAACTTTTTGAGATTCAAATATGAATATTATATGTTCCTTTCCGATGACATGCATCATATCAACAAGGATGCATGTGTAACAAATCTTCTCACCCATGCATCATAATAAAATTAGTTTTCACTCTCATTTTCATATGGGGATCTCTCTTGAACAAATTCTTGATCTCTCTTTCTCATATTTCTCTCAAACTCTCATGGTGAACCTTTCCTTGATTTCTCCTTCAAGCAACATTCAAGTCTTCTCATGCATGCTAATCCATCACTTCTATCAATCCAAGAGGGGGTCCATGCAAGTCAAGTTGGTAATTCTCTCTTGTTATCTTATCTTGTCTATTTGATCTCATTAAATATTTATGATAGCGGTTCTCCTCCTTGCGGGGTTTATTTCTATCACAGGTCTTTTACATTTTTGATAGGGGTTCTCCTCCTTTTTTGGGTTTGTTTCTATCACACATATTTTACTTTATGTATTTTAATCTATCTCAATCCTATTTGGTTGTTTGTGGAGGTATAAATTCCAAAATGAGGGTTTGATTGAGGCAAGCCTCGAAACGTCTACCAACATTTTTCTCATTTTGTTTGTGTGTAAATGAACAAGTTTAGCAAGTTGTACATTTAAAATTTTTGGATCTTATTGTTTGTTTCATTTAAGATCACAATATGAGGTGCAAACATCCCTGTGACCTACTATCGTCTATGGACAACAACTAATCCTTTTGAAAGTGCAATCTCTATTTTCTATGGTTTCCATTTTTGTATACCAGATATTTTAATTCACTCATTCACTTCTTTAGTTAAGTGATTTCATTAATCTTGTCATTTATAACTTAGTGTTTCTTCAATTATATTGTATATATATTCTTTATTATTTATCCCATCACTTGAGCTTTGATATTTGAGGTAACTAAGAGTTGTTCGCTCCTTGAGACCCCATCATCTTGAGGGTAGTGAATCCCCTCCTTTACATTTTTGGTGAACTCGATGTGAAGGAAATCATGTCAGATCTTTTTCTTTAAATTTTTAATGCTTTTGATAATGAATTTTTATAACACAATTTTGATATGTTGGATGATACCCTAGATGATTTCTTAGAGGCATCTCCTTCTACTCAAAAATATGTTAAACAAATTTCTTCGTTTAAACCTTCTTCTTCACAAGTCAAAGAGTATGTAAATGTAATTGTAGTATCTACTTCTCATCAAAGGCCAAAGAGATTGGTCATTTATGTGACTCTGGCCATCCCATCTCCTAAAATAATTCATTGTATTTTTGGGGTCCAATGTCACCAAAAAATGTATAATTGACATTTTTATGCTCACTTGAGTCTCTCTTATGGAATTTGGCTTGATTTTTCCTAGATTTAATGTTGTAATGTGGCCAACATGTTCACATTAGGTCTTGGACTCTTGTGAATCTTTAAGACTTCTAGGATGTCTTGTAAAGGTGTTGTGAAGTGTTGTAACCCACTTTCACCCTTTTCTAGGACCTTTTCATTATAATTCACTTAAATAACTCATTTTTATCACTTACCAAGTCTTGTTTCAAAGTGTTGTAAAGAGTTGTAACAAACTTTCACACTTTTCTAGGTTTTTCATCAATATTTACACCTTTCTTATGCTTTAAATGGCCCCTTTATGCACTTATAGGCCTTAATTAACTGTCTTGTTGAAGAAGAAACCGATAAAAAATATTTAAATTATCATAATTGTTGTCACCCACTTAAAAATTCCCAAGTGGACTAAGTCACGATTGGTGGCGACTTAGTCCCATTTGGCTCAAAAATCAAAATTAATTTAAAATTCTTTTGGGTTTTTATTCCTTAAGACCTAAGGTCGGCCTATGATGAGGTATTTTTAGGAATTAGGGCATAATTGTTTATAAATAAAGGGTTTTCCCTCTCATTTCACTAATTCATTCATTCCATCAATCAATCTATCTTCTCAAACACTCATCATTCTTCTTAAGTAAGCTAGGGTTTTTACATTCTACGACATCAAGATAGCTTTTTAAGACATTCAAGGGCAGATTCTTCAACTAATGCTGCAAAAAATCAAGATCTATCATCATGGAAAGGTATTAACTCCATTGTATCATGCTTCACCACATTCTTTCTTCATTTTGATTTAATTACCTAAACAGGGGTTTGACCAAGGCAAACACCCTTGCCCTAACATTCACCATTTCTTTCTGTTTCATTGTGTGTTTGTAGATTTAGGAATTTTGAGGGTTTGAAGATCATTGAATATTAGGTTTAAGACTTGTTGAAGACCTCTCCTTGCTTGAAAAGCCAAAATGTCAACTAAAAGTCACTTTCAGGCCCAAAAATTAGAGTTTCAGAACCAAATATCAGTCAAGAGCTGAAGTGCAGATCGAGGGCTTCCGTTTCCACTTTTGAATTTTTTGAAATTCAAAAGTGGACTAAGTCGCCAATAGTGGTGACTTAGTCCCACTAAACCTATTTTTCAGAGGTTTTTATTGATCTGGATACCCATTTAGCCAAAACGGGTTCCAAAGGAGTTTTTCCAGATTTGGGACTAAGTTACCCAGATTGGCACAAGTGTCCTAGTCAACTTCTGTAGTAGTTTTATCAAGATTCCAAACCTTCATGCCATCCTTTTTCAGCCTCCAGGTGCACACATTTTGTTTCATAACTTTTTGTCTAGTTTTGTTTGTATTTCTAGGTCATTTATCAAATGTTTGCATATCACAATGTGTTTTCCAGCACTTCACATTTCTTAGAGTTAACATCAATAAATCATTTATTTTTTAGTATATTACATTTAGATATCATATTTCAACACATTACATCCCTTTTACATTAATCTTGAGTGTAGACATTAGAATTTTGGGTTCATTTTCTCTCCTTTTAGGTGAAAAACCCTAGAAGTGTTAGAGAACCCTTGGATACCAAAATCAATGTCCACATGTCCTTGTTGAAAGTGATACACTAGACCTTTACCTAAGATTCATACAATCTAAGGTTCCCTCTTATAGAGTGGTAGCTCATACTTATAATAATAGAAGGAATCAACAAAAATTTAATCAACCCTCTTCTTTACCACCTTCTCAACCAAGCATTCCTCAAGCACCTAGACCTATAGCTAAGCCACCGAGTGAGTATGATCTTGTTGAGAAACTTAGTGTTACTCCCACCAAGATCTCACTTTGGTATTTTCTTTAGACTTCTCTAATTTACCAAGGTATGCTTTAGAAAGCCTTGTAAAAGATCCTTTTAGATTCTTTTGCTAGGCCAATGGATGTTAATGTGTTGATAGATCATATTTGTGCAGATTTGTCAAATATTATTTTTCATTTGTATGAGCTGCTACCTTCAGAAGTACAAAAGCAAGTAAATCCTTTGATGATAATAGTTTATATTAATAATATCGGTATTAGATGTGTTGTTGTTGATATCAGTTTAACACTCAATGTAGGTAACCTAGCATTGGGGTGAGTGCAAGCTCATGATAGGCCAAATAGTGGCAATGTAAAAAAATGCAACTTGAGTTACGCAAAATTATGAAAATCTTCTTTGAATTTTTACTTGGGTTGGTAAAAAGTGTAATTGCTATGGTAAACACCAAAGGAAAATGGATATTTGTTACTAACAAATACAGGTCTACTTCTAAAAAATAGATATTTACTTTTTAAAAAGTTGATATATGTTATAAATGGATATCAAATATTAAATATATAAAAAGTGGTTATGTGTTCTTGTGGATAATGAATATCTGTTATTATGACTAAAACAGATATTCATTCCTTGCAAAGAATGGATATCCGTTATAAATACATTTATAATATATTAGATAAGATATAATATATAATATATTATAATAATATTATATATGTATTATATTACAATAATATATTAGATATATTATATTACATGTATTATATTTTTATATGTTATATTATTATATTAAATATATAATCATGCTACCTACTCATTAAAGAAGAAATAGTTGATCAACCATTATTACTGACAAAAGATTCTCTTTTCTAACTTATTTGTTCGTATCATGGGCAATTTTGGAGCAGTTCAAGGGTAATGAGGAGCCTATAAAATAAGTTAATAATATAAAAATTCAAGTACAACCATATACCGATCCAATCCCTGAGAGGGCATTGATCGTTGGGTCACCATGATCATTATATGATGAATTGGGATCTATGAATCAATGTATTGGAATATGGAATAGTATGTAATGTATAATACATATTATTTTATATGTAAAAAAATTCAATATATTATTATATTGTTATATATTATATTATAATAATAATATTATATATTATTATATATTATACAATAATAATAATAGTATTATATTAATATATTATTATATTATATAATAATATTAATATTTCATACATTATATTATATAAAAATATATCTAATATTTAAAATAAAGAAATGATCTTCAAAACAGATATTTGTTTCAAAGAGCTTTTTATAAGATAAAAAGGCTCTCCAAAACGGATATCTATGTTGGAGAGCTACACATAGATTTAAAGCTCCCCAAAATGGATATCAATTTTGGAGAGCTTTAAATATTAAGAAAGCTCTCCAAAATGGATATCGATTTTGGAGAGCTTTTAATATTAAAAAAGCTCTCCAAAACGGATATCCATTTTGGAGAGATTTTATTATTAAAAAGAGCTTCCCAAAATGCATATCCATTTTGAAAAGTTGTATATGTAAAAAAAAAAAGTTTTATTTTATGCATTGTGACAATGGGAAGTGTGAGCAGTGACATGCAACCTAGAGTTACAAAATGGATATTTGTCCATAACAGATATCTATTTTTCCCATTTTTATATAAATTTAGCAATTTGCCTTCAAATTTTAGCAATAGAAATAAGGTAACTCATTTTCTTTGCATTTTTCATCTTTTTAATTATTTTCTCTGATTTTTTGGCGTGTATATTAAGGTTTTTTTTTATAGATTTTAGTGATTAGTTTAAAATTATGTTAATTTAAAAAAAACCAAACAAAGTTTAAAATGGTAGAAGAAATTGATAGAGAAAACTCTCCACCAAATCCTTCTCCACTAAACCCTCTACCAAATCCTCCTTCAATTCATGATTTAATTGAGATAAATGTGACTGAATTGAAGAACATTGAACTAAAAGATATCATCACCTCCCTCATTTGTGTTCAATTACACCAAATTTAGAGGCCATAATAAGTCATGTGAAAGATGTCACAAGGCAATGTACTTCATTTCAAGAGTGGGGAGAAACGTAGATGTTGCAATATGGTAACTTTTTGAGCTATGGCAAGGTCAAAAAAGTTTGAAATAGCCTAATATTTTGTGAATCCAAAAATTGGATAGCATGTTCCTTTACATAAACCCAAATTTTCAATAAAATGGTGCACACATGAGAGCATAATAAGAAACTTTTTGGATCATTAGTGAATGGTGTTTGATAAACCACCAACAACAATCTCGATGTCCCTCTTTATTTTCTCAACAAATTATATGTGTAGTTTGTTTTAGGCAAACATGTGAACTATTTTGATTTTAGGCATTTTCAGGGAGTAGGTAGGGGAATGCCCCAAGATAGACCTAGGGAAATGCATTAGATGCAAGTTCCATATTTTCCACCTCCTCATATTCCTCCCCACCTCTAATAGCCCATCTAGAAATTGTTGTAGATCAATAATGCATAGTCCCATGGTCATACACTCTTTCATTGGCCATTTGATTACACAGTCTTCACAATTTTCCTAGTTAGGTTTGATAGTGATACTCCTAGTGATTCAATTGATGTCGGTGGAGCATTGAAAACTAGATATATTTATGTGCCTCATCATTGAAGTATGTGAATTCATATGTGTCTAGGTCCTATGGGAGATAGTACTAAGCCTCCCATAGACACAATTGATTATGTGGTGCATGATGTGACACTAAGTGGAGATGAGACAATAGTGTGTACTACATACACAAAGACATGTGAGGGAAGAACAGATGGAGAGTCGTCCATGTTGGAGATGAGGAGCTTCAAGAGCAATCTTATGTACAAGTAAAAATTAAATTTATTTCATAGTGCATTTCATTTAAAATCATTATAACAAATAATATTACTAATTAATATATATATTTAAGTGCGAATGAACAATTGATGAGTGAGGATGAGCTTAGAAAAGTAGATCATGGTACTCTTTTAGCCATTGAATTTGGCCTACACATGGTATAAATTTGTGTACATGTAAAACTTTTTTATTATATGCATATAATTTAAATTGTGATTAATTTAATACACATACTAATTTATATCTTGATCTTATTTTACTTTTGTAGTCTACTCTAGATGTGAGTTATGTGACACCTTTTAGGTCATGTTATATATATCAAAACACCTAATCATCCTAAGAGACCGTCATTTGTAGAATGAGTCA
Source organism: Sequoia sempervirens (assembly GCA_007258455.2). Taxonomy (NCBI): domain Eukaryota; kingdom Viridiplantae; phylum Streptophyta; class Pinopsida; order Cupressales; family Cupressaceae; genus Sequoia; species Sequoia sempervirens. The sequence continues at coordinate 17,635,371 of VDFB02252616.1, read as the reverse complement.
TAGTCAAGGTAATTGAACTAAATTTTAATTGACTTAATAGTTTAAAGTTAGAACTTGTAGTGTAGAAAATTGTATCCCTTTACATTTTCACACTAAATTTGGAATTAATATTAATTTGGACTTAATTGTGCCTTATTTTTGGTATTGTAAAGTGTACCCCTTTACACTTTCACACTTATTTAGGGCTCCTTTAATTAATCAAATGCTTAATTTTCCTTAATTGGACCCTTAATTCATTTTCCAAGCCTAATTAATTGCATTTTTTGAAGAGGAAACCCAACGTTTATTAATGCCTAAACATAACACTTCTCATTGAGAAATGTGTGTCCTAGGGTTAGGGAACTAGGACCCATTTCCCCATGGGTGAATGGGTCCTCCCTTAGACCTAAGACCTTGTTGGTAAGTGAATTGGCACTTGAAATGATATTTGACTCGCCCAATGGAAAGTGGCAATAACGCACCAACAATTGGAGAGATTGCTTGTGAAACAACAATCTTCCTATGTGTTTGAGAGGGGAAGCTCCCTCATCTGATATGGTTTTTAGGATTTTAGATAATAGGAACAATAAAAACATAAATGCATTCATTATTAAGGTCATAGATTACACATACGAACTCCATAATGCTTTTTGATTTTCAAAATGATAACAATTTCAAATCAAGATGTCAAGAAATGAAAATGTCTCCAACGTGATATGTGAGAGATTGACTATTAGTTATCACAAACAAGATGAAGGATAACAAAACTCATCATCAACTTATCATATGAATAAAATTAAAGACAACTCATAGAAAACACCATGAAAAATGCTTTCTATTACTTTGTGAAATTATACAACTCCTTGTGCTAATTTGTGAAAATGCCAAAAGTCCTTTACAATGTTTTGAGCCTTTTATTTATAGACTCTTCTTTGCAACTACCTCATAACCAACTTGAAACTACCCTAGTAACTACCTCCACAAAAATTGGGAAGTAAAACTGAGTTTTATTAAAGTTAGAAAATTATTAATTTTGAGCAATATAATTTATTTTCTAACATTACAAATTGATAAAGTCACCAAAACAAAAAGATAAAATAAAATGTAACCAAGTGACTTCGACTTAAAAATAATAAGAAAAATACATAAATCTGCTCCAATGTCATTTCTCTAAAGTTTTTACAATGTCCTCAAGAAGTTCTTTGAGCTGCATCTTGTCTTGGTTGAAGGGAGACTATTGCCTTGAATTTTTTGAATGACTTAACAAACAACGCCAAGACTTTATTCCTACATTTACCATTCTCATCTTCTAAATGGAATTCTCTTCCTAAATATCTTCTATATTCTGATGATAATTGATCAAATGATTCCCACAAGCCTTAATTGCAACATAAATATCACTCAACTTATCCATCACATCTACATTGTAATTTTGCTTATTGAACAAATCTATGTCAATCTTCCTCTCGAAACTACTTTGTAAGGCTTGAACATCCATACTTTGAATCTCATCCCTTGTTAATGCATCTCGAATGATTGACAAGAGATCATCTAAAACTTTCATTTTTAATTGCTCAGAAGAAGTCAACAATTTTTCTTGTTCCATTACAATTCGACTCATATTGATAAGTTTCCAATCTATGCTTGGAAGCCACATTTTAATTTGGTTTTCTTCTACACTTGAGAAAATATTATGAGAAAGAAAAATATCAATATTTGTTTTGATCATTTCGTAAAGATATTTTGCAATCTGAAGCCAAACTGTTTCTTCCTCTTTAATGTTCTTCAATTTCTTTGCAATCTCTTGTTGCATCACATCAACCTTCTTATGAACTTCTTTAGCCTCACTAATAGAAATTAAAGAATTTTCTTTCATTTTCTCCACCAAATTTTTAGTCATTTTCCCATATGACTGATACTTTTGCACATTTTCCATGACCTCCCTCTGAAGGAATTCTCCATGACTGAGCATTGTTGAAATATGAGCAGCATCCAAGGGTGAAGTAGAAGTGTCTACTATAGATTTGAGATATGATGTCAATGTTTGTACTTGTTGCTTCAACTGATCTTTAGAACATTTCTCCTTGTTTATCCTTTGTATTAATTTAGCTATAGATACCTAAAAATTATGGATGTCACTGTCATGTGTTGAGGGGCTGAGGTTAACCTTCAAGGTTGAGTCACTTCAACACATAAGTTCCCAGATGAAGAATCTATTATCAATCTAGATGTAACCTTTTGCTTCTTTGGTTTTGTGATATCCTAAATCAAGTTTGCCACTATGTCAAACTCAGGAGTGATTAGCTGAACCATTCTCTTTTTCTTTAAAAAAACTTTGTTGCAACCATTATGAAGAAGGTACTTGGGAAGAGTTTGGGACATCCATCAATGGTGGTTCTGATGATATTGGTACATTAGGTGCCAATGGTAGGGTGAACCCATAAAAGTGGTTTACAATTGGAGTGAGGAAGGCAAAGTTGAAAAAAATGACCCCATGCCAAAAAAAATCGTTTTTGGGGTTCGAACGAACTAATAGGTTCGAATGAACCAAGGTTCGAGAGAACCCATTCAATGAACTTCCAAGAAAACCAAAGGAAACCCTTTTTGAAAGGGGGTTCGAATGAACCTTGGTTCACCCAAACTACTCTTTTCCCACCTTCCCACTGTCTGGCACATAAAAACATTAGAATTTTTCCCTTCGAAGCTCAGGATGAGGATGAAAATGGAGGAGACTTCACAGACCCAACTAGATGATGGTAGTCCTCGGAACGAGCTATCCAAAGAATATACTTTTAATATGTTTTGGTTTTTTAATATGTTTTGGTTTTTTATTAAACATAGGTTTTTCACCGAAAATCAAGCTCTTTGTTCGCACATGTGGGAAATTAGCAAATTATCAAAAAAAAATTGAAAAATATGAGTGCACCAGATATTGAAGTCCTTGATCCAACAAAAAAAAAAAGAACTTCGATACATACAAAAAAAGTTACGTGTTATATGGTCCGCCTATGTCTAAATTGTAATTGGTTTGACTTTGAAACTTGATTAAGGAAAAAAATATTCAGTAAAACACTATCTAACAAATTGGAAGCACTAGATATCAGAGTTACAAATCTAAATTTGAAAGAATTAGAATTTTATCCTTCATGGAAAAAAAATTATGTATTATATGGTGAGTGTCACTCTTTGAAAATGTTATTTACTGAAAAAAACTAGTTTTCAAAGGAGAGGGAAAAATAAGTGCAATTTGATTCCAAAGATTTTGAAAAATATATATTTAGAATGTTTAGACAAAATGTCACAAATCACTAGTTTGCATCATCTTCAAATTCCTCATAGTTTAGCCGCTATAGGTGCCTAAAAGTGAATATTTAGTTAGAAAAACTTATTTTAGTGTCTAGTTTGGCCAAAAATTGTAAACTAGCATTATGGGATTGACTGGTACAAAAGTTTCATCTAGAGGATCATTGGTGATAGGTATTTTAGAGCACAGGGAATAGGATTTTCCTAAGAAGGAGATAACAGAAGAACAAAAGGTGAGATAGAAGGAACTAATCCTTCCTCATTAGGAGCATGCTCAGAATCTAAGTATCCCCTTTCTTTTGTGACTTCCTGAATTGGGATCAATTCCTTTTCTTTCAGTTTTGACCTTTTTCTTTTTACCTTCAAATCACCCTCACATAAGCTTGCAAGATTACCTCTCTTATTCGGATCCTAACCATCCCCACCACCTTGAACATTATGTTGAGAATCAAAAGTTGAAATTGAAGCCTGTGAAATGGTTGAAGAAGAAGAGCATTCCTAAGAGTTGCTTCCTTTCTTTGAAGAGCTATTGTTATTCCTTGGTCGTATTGTTGTGGCCTCAAGCATTTTCTTCCTTAACAATTCTTCTGATCGCTTGATGTTGTGGGTTGTCCTCTCACCTAATTCCCTTAATTCTTGACTTGTCCAATTGATAGGCGGTAAGGGTAACACTTGAATTATCTTAAAATAAATAGGATCAATTAAATCTAGTATGTCATCCTCAATGCCAGTCACATCCCATCCTAATTTGAACTCTGTGATCTGCTCAATAATAAACCTCATCTAATCCCTCCTTTGGACTTCAAAATCATCTTCACAATCCTCCCATAATTCCTCAATTTCTAGAAATGATAATAACCTGCACCAAGGTGTAAATTATCTCTAACATACCACTTCCCATCAAAAGGGAACCTCATCTTATATACACCCATAGTCAATTTAGCAATTGTTCTTTCAATGTTCTAAGCATCTGATGAGGACTTGCAACTATAGTAACCAAGGCCTATAGGAAAAGGAATGCCATTTTTCCTTTTATCCCTACAAGTTTTGTTAACATGACCAATCTTTCTGCATACTTCTATTAAAACCAACTTATCATCTACATATCTTGGCAACATATAAGGGTATAAATCAAACCCCCCAATTCATATATATGTAAATCTTGGAAATTGGATAAAGTAACTCCCATATTGTTTGATCAAAACTGATGCCTCTGGAGAAATTCTATGCCCAACATTCCCTTGGAGTTCTCTTAATGTCAACATTGTGAAAGCATCAAATTAACCCTGCATAAATATTTGTAGCTTTCTTCCAATTTCAACTGATAGTAGAAATCATAGATTTGAGTTGTGTTATCATATATCCCATGACTATAAGCCCAGGACAAATCTTCATACTTGCAATAGCATACATGAGATAAGAAAACATATGCAAATATTGATTCTCTTCAAATTGGGTTATTTAATGATGCAAGTTGTCACTTATGATACCTCCCCAATCAATGAATTGGTTACCTATGGATATGATAGTAATAAACAAATACATCTACCTTTCAAAGTTGTCTGAGTCTTTATTTCCAATTATTAACCTATTCAAAAGGACCACCAAATTGGAAATATCTTCGATGAATAGGGACCTATGAAGAATTCTTGACAATTGAGATCTTCCCTTTTTGGGTGCCAACAATCAGTGTCTTGCAATAGTATTGCAACATTTATCCTTATTCTCAGCGAAATACTGTTCTGCCATCTCCACGCTTATATCAGTGAATTGATCTCTAACTAGTAGTCTAAAAATGATTCCAATCGAAATTGAGTCTAGCCTTGCCACCAATCTACCATCTGAGGTTTTAATGTCTCTTGTTTCAGGATCAAAAGCCTTTATAAATTCCAACACAAGTTCGGGACACTGGACAACTACTGGATATCCTGTTGCGTTCACCAACCCACTTTCATATACCTTTTGTGCAAACTGAGATCTTTTGTCTTCATGCTTTGCCGAAAATTATGAATATTGCTATGCCCCAATCTAGTATCTGTTATTTTGGGAAGCGTACTCTCAAGCACCGAGGTGTACTCGTAGCCTTGGTATTTATATTTCATTTTTGCATAAAAACTTGCTGCTGCGAGATTCACTATGCTGAAAGAGAACCTCGCTTTGGCAATACTGCTGATGATTTTGTTTTTAACACTAAGTGACTACATTCATTCAACTCACCTTGTTGATTTAATCAGTACAAAAACTTTGTGTTTTCAAAACCTCAATCTATGCCAATATTCTGTTAAGAAATCTGATTTTGCCAACAACAAAGAAGAAATTGACAATGATTTGAAAACTCTGCCTTCACACCTGTAGCTGTGTTTACTTCAAAACTTCTAAAGCCTTTTCAACAAACCATTGTATGTATATTTTGCAATCATGCGTTTGATGGAATCACATAAAACAGTTTACATACTTCCTTTGTCTGCAACATAGCTGCAACTACATTCACTTTCAATTACTCTCTGATGAAACTTGATACCCTATTTCAACTCTCCCAAGGTCCGCACAGGAAAGTGTTGAGGAATTTGAAATTACACCAGCTAAATGCACTTGCCAATACATTAATTAAAAAGTTTCCGATGCTTCTCCAATGAATCCATTTTGATCATAGCCAATTTTGTGTATACCCCGTCAACAGTTCGCATGCCTCGCCTTTACTTCTAAATTTGCATATATATCTGCCAGCGCAGTAGCAACTACAACATCTGATATTATATCTTCCCCCATGTTCTAGCATGCCAACTTTAAGATTTTAATGCTCTGCACAAATATCAATACCTATTTACAAAGCCTACTCTCACATTAGCACAGGCAAGGAAAATTTTAGCAAAGTTTTGAGGAATCTGGCTTACACCTGTCAAATGCAAATTCTTGAAGATCTCTATAACCATTTTTTTGATAATTTCATTTGCTCCAATCATTGCATTCCATGAACTGTTATTTCTTTGGTTGCCTTGTCTATTCTCCAATGTTCTACATGTATGACTGTTAGAGTGTTTCCAGCTACAACAATTGCAAAGAATTCACTTTCTTTATGCTTTGACGGTTGTTTATACCTATTTCGGCGTAGCTAGGAGAATGTTGGAAAAGGCCGTGTAATTTTACTTTCCACCTGTTAATTATATTTGCCTGAAACCTTCTAAGGCCTTTTCAATGTATCCATTTTGTGCACATTGTGTAATATTGCAAATGAGATCACATTTATTTGACGCATTCGGTCAAACAATTCACAACTTTGCCTGTGCTTCCACTGTTGCGTACAAAGGCCGCTGCATTTAATTTCATATCTTGTCACTACAATACATGTCAGCTAGGGCACTTGTAACTACGTCATCTGACAAAATTCCTCTCTCTTTATGCTTTGATGGATGTCCATATTTTGTTTGAAAATGTTTATTATGGCGCAGGGCAGGGAGGATGCTGGTCAGGTCGTGGAATACAGATTTACACCTGCAATTGCATTTGCTTTTAAGTTTCTAAAGCCTTTTCAACCAATCCAATCAATGCACAACTTGAAATTGTCACGCTCTAAGAGATGAGAACTCTGCGCCCTCGTCAAACTACATTTTCTTAGTCTTTTTAACAGCTTTTATAACAATTCATTCAATGTATATCCTTGCGCGGCCTGCCTATTCTCCATCCGTTGAGGTATTAAGTCGAACAATTCACACACCCTGCCTTATATATATACTTGCGCCACTATCTTCCATGCAGCCAATTGCATATATTTGAAAGTTTTTAAATCCATAATTAATACAAATGCTTGAATACCAGTGAAGAGTTATTATGTGTATAGCCTAAAATTATAACATTGCGGATTTCTTCGAGGCATTCTTTCAAACGGTTCACACTACTTGTATCCTTTTGTGCCTTCTATCACGCCATGCCTATGTTTTTGGCTGCTTCAAGTCTTCAAATAATTCTGGCACCTTGTCTCTTGTTTTAAATACTCCCATATTGCTATGGACAATGACAATACTGATAAAGGCTGTGAAATTAGGCTTTATACTTGCCAATTGCAGTTACTTTATCAAGAAATGCGTTGTGCTTAGCCTTCTTCTATAGCTCCGATTTTTCCACGGGCAGAGAGGACGCCGGTAATGGTTGTGGAAGGCGGGCGGGCTTAAAGATCACACATTAAGGTTTGACTTCCTAGGTGGCTCGTGGGCCTGTCCTTCCCCTGCTCCGTCAGATTTTTCCTTTTCTCGGTTTCCTTTAGTCCACCGTTCTATTTTCCATTGCAGTCATATTTAACTCTCCCCAGTCATTGTCACCGCAGCGGTTATGTTTGAATTTGCATCAGTCATTGTCACCGCAGCTGTTATGTTTGAATCTGCATCTCCCGCCCAATCCATTGAAAGGAGCAATGGTATTCCCTCCTTTTTCAACTACATTCTCAACAACACTAACATTTATCAAGCTGAGTTCGCCTCTCTGTTGCTCTCCATATTAGATGGATACATAACAGTAAGTTTCGTTGACAGAGGTTTTACGATCGTTGGGCAAGGAAATTCATTGTACTGAACACTCCATGTTTGGGATGTGCCCCTACTGTCAGACGTCTGGCAAAGTTTATAAATCAAGGAGGATATCCCAAGCTTGTAAAGCTGGTGGTTGAGTCATATAACACTGCTTTCAGCTCATCTCAGACTAAACTCGATGAAGCGACCATTATCCAACTTAATGCTAATGATCTTGTAATGCACATTTTAAAAAATGGTGAAGACTACGGTAAGCTGCTCTCTGTAAAGAATCTCTTATTTTTATCAAGTTATTGTTTCATTTGGATTAAGTGATTGGATGGCTAAAGCAACGTAATGAATTTACCCAAAATTTGTGTGCAGGTTTTAATGATACTACGCCGGCATGTTGTGGATCGAGAGACTTTGGTACAGAAACAAGTTGTGGAAAGACTAATCCGTTGAACATGTTTTGCAAGATACAAGCACATATGTATTTTGGGATGAATTTCATGACACTAAAAAAATTTATAGCAATATTTCAAAGCAGATTTGTAGTGGAAACACTTCTATTTTGTATCTATGTAATCTCTCTAGAATAGTCTTGGGAGAAACTGGTATGATTAGTAATGATGCAACTAAATATTTAGGAATGAGTTCACACAATTAGAGTATATGTGTGAAAAACTTATTTTTAATTATTATTAATGACTTATTAAGTTCCTACCTATAATGCGGAGACTAATGGTTTTGTGGAATCAGTTTTATTATTAGTTTATATTGGTACCTACATCAGCTGAAACATTTGATAGAGTTCTTAATTTTCTACTTTTGTATATTTAAAAAATTGTTAAATAAGTGCTGAAAAAAAATGTCATTGGTTGTCGCTATTTTTTGGTGGGGATGTTCATGTTTCTTTACTTGAAAAGGGGGGAATTTAGAGTTTAGTAAGAAATTAGGAGATGTCTATGTTGCATCAATTACAAGTACAGCCAGAGGCAAAGGGAGTTCTTTGCTAACAAATATCTAAATTCTATGTGACCATTCTTGTTCGAAATGACTGAGTTGAATTGGGCTTTGTTTCACATCACATTTTTTTTTTCTCTACTAAAAATAATGGTATTAGAGTATGTTATGAACCATATTTACCAAGAGTTGGGGATTCTATTTCACATGGTTATTTTATACATTCTAACTTGTCTAAAGTTTGACCCCTCTTGTCGATTCCAAATTGTTATTTTTGATTGGCAAACTTTTACTTGGTCAGAGAGGATCAAACTCTTGGGAATGTGTCACTTTGAATATTATTAGGTAAAATCTTAGCAATTAGTGTTTCAAATTTATCAATGTGCAATTTGTTAGAATATGATTTTAAAAGGTGGTAAATTGGTTTAAGTTAGCTATCAAATTTTAATCAAGTTTGTAAAAAATGATTGTTTCTTTTTAAGGTTGTACAAAGCATGTAATCTTTTGAAATAGAATATAATAAACAATTTATCTTTGTATTGTTCTTATCTCTCTAAATTTTATTATGGTATTAGAGTTAGATTGGTTGTGACTCCATTTTGGGAGTTCCTAGGTAAATGAGAGCATCTTGAGAGTTGATTGTCTTAAGATGGGACACATAGTTTGTTGTAAAGTGGGTAGAATAAGAATGGCTAGATGGATTTGATGCTCAAATGTGTTAAAGAAAAAGAAGAGAGATTCTTTTAGAAAATGACTATTTTTTGTTATTGAAAGAAAAACTCGCAAAGTGCCCAAGGCGAAAGTGTCTATTTGAAAGGAAGGTAAAGATTTTTCTTTTGCAAAAAAAAGGACTAAATTTTTTGAGTGCCAAAATAATGGAGTCTTTTATATTTGTTGAAAGGACAAGGTTTCTACAACCATGTGCTTTGCTTGCGAGAGAAAAAAAAAGGAGCTATTTTTGTTACTATTGATGAGGTCAATGAACAAATCATCTAATTATTTGAATGACCATTAGATGTGTTGGGATCATCAAAACACATGTAAAAAGGTTGTTAAAGGAAATATAAGTTCCTTGACATGTTTCCATTTAAGTATTGGGGGAGAGGTGCTTGAGGTCTAAAAGGGCATGGTGTGCCCATTTGATAACTTAGTGGATGCTCAACTGTAGGAATGAAAGAGAGGATTTATAATTTGTATGAGTATGCTAGATATCATAGACTTCATTTTTTCACAAAGGAAAAGTATTGGAATTAATAAATTAATGCATAAGCTTGTTGTTGGTAGTCTTACTTTCAACTCTAGCAGTTTGTTAGAGTATTCTTTTAAGAGGTGACAAATTAATTTCATTTAGTTGTCAAGTTTAGATTCAAGTTTGTAAGAATTGGTTGTACCTCTTAAGACTAAAAATCATGTAATATTTTGAATTAGAATAGAATAGATAATTTTATTTGTATGTATCTTTTGTCTTTGTATTGTTGTTATCTCTCTGATTTTTATCAACTTGTAGGTGTTCTTAAAATTAAGACTAGCCTAATAGTTATAAATTCTTTCTGTGTCACCTCCATACCATAGCTCAACCAATGTTCTACTTCCTAATTTTAAATGTTGGTATATTATTTTTATTTGTTGATCTTTTTATCGGTTGTGAGTTGATATTGTATTTTTTTTTACTTGTTTCATTTCATTTGGGCATTTATTTAATTACATATTTTCATTATTTTATTGTTCAAGATGGGAAGTTGAGTTTACCATCTTTAAGTAATTTTTATTAGGTTTTACAACATCAATTGGAGTAGGAGCTCCCTCTTTAAGCTCAAATTCATCTCAATAACTTACTAAATGATCAATACTTGCATCAAATAAGTTTACCTCATCAAGTGATTTATTGTAGTCTTTAATGTATCCAACACTCTTTGTTCTCTATGTAACTTTATATTATACCATGCAAAGAAATGGTGGCATAGAAAAGATCCATCTATATAATCCCACCAATGGATGCTACCCATATTCTAGTTAACAACATACCTCACCTAGGAAGGGGTGAAGCCACAATAGTGGTTTACAATTTGATGGAGGAAGGAAAACTCACAAAAAAAATCCCATGAAAAAAAAAATGATTTTGGGGGTTCGAACGAACCCAAAAAATGTTCAGTCGAACCAGGGTTAGAGTGAACCAAATTAATGCATGCATAAACAAAAAAATTGAAAAACCCCTTTTGGGATGGGGGTTTGGCCAAACCTGGGTTTGACCAAACCCAGGTTTGAGCAAACCCCTAGTGGTTCGAGTGAACCCCTGTGGATTCGACTGAACCCCCCTTTACCCTCATTCTCCCCCTCAGGCACTTTGAAAACCTAATTTTTTATGCTTTGAAGCTCGGGTTGAGGATGAAAATGGAGGAGTCTTCACAAACCAAACTAGAATCAAGTAGTCCTTGGAACAAGCTATCAACTGAATATAATTTTAATATGTTTTGGTTTTATTATGTATTTGTTTTTTTAGTTTTATTAAACATAGGATTTTCATCGAAAATGAAGGTCTCTATTCTGCACATGTGGAAAAAGAGCAGATTATCAAAAAAAAAAATTGAAAAATATGAGTGCACCAGATATTTAAGTCTTTGATCCAACAAAAAAAAATTGAATTTCGATATATACAAAAAAATTTACGTGTTATATGGTCACGCTATGTCTGAATTGTAATTGGTTTGACTTCAAAACTTGATTGAAGGAAAAATACTCAATAAAAAACTATCTAACCAAGTGGAAGCACTAGATATCGGAGTTACAAATCTAAATTCGAAAGAATTAGAATTTTATCCTTCATGGAAAAAAAATTATTTGTTATACGGTGTTGTCACTTTTTTAAAATGTTGTTTTATGAAAAAAACCAATTTTCGTGGGAGATGGAAAAAGAAGTGCTATCTAATTCCAAAATTTTTGAAAAAAACATTTTTAGACTCTATAGACAAAATGTGACAAGACTCTAGTTTGCATCATCTTCAAATTCCTCATAGTTTAGCCGCTATAGGTGCCCGAATATGAAGATTTAGTTAAAAAATAATAATTTCATTGTCCAGTTTGGCCAAAAATTGTAAACCATTATTGTGGGATCACCCAGGGTAGTCCACTATTATAATGTCCATGGAGAAATGTAGTCCAAAAATTATTCACTACCTTGATGACATTCACCTCTATGGAATTCATAGAAAAACATTTTCCATAAGACTTCAAAACTTGCAAACCAAGTTCACTCATTACCTAAAGTGACATTACATTACTAAATGCACCAAATTCTAGCATATAATTATGGAGCAACCATCCATTTACAATCAAAGTGTTATAAAAGGGATCAACACTCAATTGAATTATGATAATAGAAGATCCAAGGTATACCTCAATGATCTCCTCCTTTTCTACATTTTCCTCTTGATTTGGAACACTAACTGGTTGTTCTAGTGCAATAGTAGAGATAAAAGAATAATCTTATTCTGTATGCTCTAAAATTCTAAGAGCCTCACCTAGTGGTAAATAAATCCTTAATTAACTCAAGATATTTGCTACATCAATTGGAGTATATGTTGGAAAAGGTGCATTAGATGCTAGAGTTCAATTATTTGCATCAAGAATGGAAAGCACCACTAGGCTAGAAAGGGGAGCAATACCATTATCTTTCACATATTTTCTATCTTGAACATCTCTAGCTATGTGTTTTGAGGATTCCTCTTTATCACTCAGGTAGATTCTTTAGGTTGGAAAGGGGAGCAATACCATTATCTTTCACCTATTTAGGACCTATTGTGCAACCTCTTCCCTTCATTGAAATGTGTAATTATAACCTAAGGTGGCGACCCCTTCTCATTTTGAGAAAAAATATTTATAGCAACCCTATCTAGTTGTGAACAATTTATATTGGCTCTTTTCAATTGCTTATCTAATGCCCTCATATTGCTTTCAATATTAATAGTTGTTGCATAGGCTTCTATAAGTGTGTGAGGTTATTTGTCTGACAAACAATACCCAATATTTGAATCAAAAGAATCACAATACAAAACAAGACATATTAATTCATCTGGCTTGAGGTGCTAAGACACCTTTCTCATGGTGAGAATGAAATTCCTATTGAAGTTTGCCACCATCTCACTGATGCTTTTCTTGATAGTGGTGAACTCATGGATGGTGAATTTTGGGTCAATCTTATTGCCATATTGCATTATGAACACATTTACAAAATCCTTCCAAGAATTTATACTATTGATAGGGAGATTCTTGTACCACTCTTGCACTTTCTTTCAAGGAATGTACATAAAATTTCATCATTACATCCTCATGCTCTATCTCCTACTCATCAATGATATTGATAAAGTATCTCAAATTCTCTTCTCCCACCACCACATTATTTCTCTATAATTTGAGAATGCTTCCCCTAATTTCAATTGCGATTTGATCTAGGTAATTTGGGATACCAAAATAGTCTAATTTCCTATACCTTTTAGTTCCTAGAGGTTGCTTGTATGGTGTAAATATTTGGGCCTACCTATCATCTTGATGGTAGTCATTTTGAATATTTCATCCTTACCAATTCTAATTTGCTCTAATTTTATGTCGTAACATGGCTTGAACATGCATAGTTATGTACTAAAATTCAAATAATGGTGTCTTGTGAAGGTGTTGTGAAGTGTTGTAAAACATTTCTACACTCTTATAGACTCTATTCATTACAATCCACCTAAAAATCACTTTTTCATCACTTATCAAATCCTATTTTGAAGTGTTGTAAAGTCTTGTAACAAGATTTCACGCTTTTCTAGGCATAATTTCACTATTTACACCCTTCTTATGCTTTATTTGACCCCTTTATGCCCTTATAAGCCTTAATTAAGTACATTTTTTAATGTAAACCCGACAAACAACATTAAATATGACTTAATTCCCAACACCCATTTTTAGGTCCTAGGTGGGACCCATTCGCCATGGGTGGTGAATGATCTCCCTTGGCTCCAAATTCAAAAATTTTAAAAATTCCTTTTGGGCTTTTATTCAAAATCTCTTGATGTTGGCCTGTGATGAGGTATTAATGGGTTAATAAGGCACAAGAATGTATAAATAAGTGTTTTTACATCCATTTCAACCCCCATTCATTTAAGCATTCAATATCACATCACATTCAAGCATCTTACAACATCAAATCAAGCATTATTCAAGCATTTTGGAGCATCCATTGATACAACTTCAGATTTTCATCAACAAGGGTTTGGTAAGTTGATAGCATTTGCATGTTATTTTTTTATCATTCTCTTGCATTTCATTATTTCTTTAAGGGTTTGATTACCAAAGTGGGGTTTGACCAAGGCAAACCCCTATTTGCTAACCCTCAACCATTTTTCCCTTTTGCATGTGTGTTTGCAAACTTTTGTGTGCATATTTAACAGGAATTTTGGTGTTGAAGAGTGGTCAACAAGTCAACTAGGTGCTTCAAGTCAAATCAACCATTTTTCAAGCTTGGAGAAGGTATTTTGTCCATTTCCTGCAAAATTTACTTCAGTAACTTGACAAGCAGACATTTCTAGATCTAGTGTTGCAGAATTGTCTCCTGATTCCTCAAAATTTTGGGAGAGGATTGATTCGCCACTAGTGGCAAATGAGTCCCACCTTAAGACTGAAAATCTAGGTTTTGTTAGATTCCGGATCCCAATAGTTAGAAATTGGTTCCCGACAAATTTCACCAAAAGCGGGACTAATTCGACACCTTGGGCAAATGAGTCCCACTGTTGATTTTCTATAATTCCAGACATTTCAAAGATTCTAGATTCCTCAAATCTTGCCCAAGTACACACTATTTCATTTCATCTTTGTCTATTCTACATTTATTCATGGGTAAGTGCACCAAGATGGTTCCCAAAAAGGGGGCTTAAGTGGCCACTTTTTTTTTGAAATTAGGAAATACTAACCTTGGACATGAAATTGAGGATAGTTACACTCAAAATTTTGAGATGGAACTAAAAAATGGATCGAAGTGCTCTGAGTCTACTTTCTAAACTACTAATTTATTTTGAAAATGGTTGAGATTAAGGGGTTCAAAAGAGGTACATACTCAAATTGGTGCTATTTTTGTCAGAAAACATAACATAGCAACTCTTGTATGACTTGAGCACGGTGAACTTTTTTGTAGTATTTTTTAAAATTGCAATGGTCAAAAGTTAGCTAATAGTATCTAGTTGATGCACAATTTTTCTGATATTTTTTAATGAATATTTGATTTTTTACTAATTTTCTAAGTGGGCACTTCCTGAAAACCAGAATTTTGGTCGTGCTCCCCCTAAATTTTTTTGAAGGTAATTGATTTTTTTTAATTTTTATTTAAAATGTAGAATAGAGTCTAGTTTCTAAAAATGTAATTTATTTGAAATTTTGATGAACGGTTAATTTATAACAAAAAAAAAATTGAACACTGCTTTTTGGAGAAAAAGAGACATACAAACAAAAGAAATTATAGATGAAAGGCTTAACATTGTTAAAAAGTGAAAAAAAATACATCATTGGATAGCTAAGAGAGAACCTAACATTACCCATGTGTTTGCTTTTGTTGATATTGAACCAGATGCAATCCTGATGGTGAGCACGAACCCAATTATGTGAAAAAATTATAGAATTTGCAAAAACACATATCTGGTCATTGGGAATGCCCTCCAAGCCTTTGGGTTGGTATTCCAAGGAAACTACCAATGCTAAGGCTCGGGGATTCCAAAAGAAAAATATAATGTGCTCGTGTTATAATGTGAGTGCGTTATTTCCTAGTTTTGATCTCGTTATGTTTCATTGATATGCGTCCTTTTGCCTCTTGCATGTCATTGTAGCATTCTATTTGTTATGCCGAAACCAAAGAAAATCCTCCTGTCCCAATGTGTTTCGCTGTGAACTCATGGAGTAGGGGAAACACCATGTAGATAATGCTTCATTATACTGAGAGTCACCCCGAATGCCATCTCCCAGTCGCTGAGACATAAGAAATTTTCCTACCAAAATGTGCTTCCTTGCTTCATCCGTTTCGCTATAACCTTGAGATATCAGAGAGACATCTCACAAATTAGAATTTGCTTTACCGAAAATCTTCATTCATCATGAGTTGTTGTGACAAATTGGTTCTCTCGCCGATGTATTCTTTTATCTTATGTGGGTCGTCATAACATATCAACATCAGGGAGACCTCATACAAAGTGCACTTTGTTTTACCGAAAGACTTTATCCATCTTGTGTGTCGCTGAGACAATCCAATTTTCATCCCGAAAAAGTCCTCATTATGTTATCGGCGAGACCGAAGATCACTCACCGAGACATTACTTCGAAAGCCTCAACTCTTACTGATATGCATCCTCCGACCACCGGTCGGTGTGACAATGTATATTCGCTATGACCTCACACCAGAAGCAATATGTTTGGCCGAATAAACCATCCATGTGTTGTTCAGTAAGACTCTCCTCGAGAACATGCTAACGAAAACCCCGTGTTGACAAGACATAACAACCTTGCCGAGATCACATTACGATATCGCCAAGGTCTCGCCGATGAACCTCCACATGCATTAGTCGGGGAGACAATTCAAAATCGATGAGACACTATCCTGACGACCAAACTGCTATCGATAGGTTCCTCCTTGATCGCCGAAACCACGTGAAAGTCATGCCGATAGAAACCTACAGGTGAATGTCGATCAATGTAACAATGAACAAGTCTTGTCGATCACCTGCTACAAACATATGTTAACACATAGGCAACATGGGTCGGGGAGACCTAGATAGACCTATGATAATATGGACCACAACATGAAAAATGCATGACTCGATGGATTCTATGGGGTCACACGACCAAAATATGGGTAAAAATATCATAAAATGAGGAAAATGTGCCTAAAGTAGGACTCAAATGGAGACTTAGGGGGATGAAAGATATGTAAAAATCATCATATTTTTACAGTTCCAACAAGACGGAGGAAGAGAGTGGGAGAGAGTGTGGGAGAGTGGGTGAGAGGGTGGGAGAGAGGGTGTGAGAGTGGGAGAGGGTGCGAGAGGGTGCGAGAGAGTGGGAGAGGGTGGGAGAGAGAAGGAGGGAGGGA
>VDFB02252616.1:17600038-17618411 GCA_007258455.2 Sequoia sempervirens | reverse complement strand
TATATATATATATATGTGTGTGTGTGTGTGTGTGTATTTATATACATATATATATGTATATATGTATATGTATATATATATGTGTATGTATATGTATTACACACACACACACACATATATATGTATATATATTGTAGTGACAAAAAAAGTATCCCTTTTCCTCACTTAATTTGGGAATAATTAATAATAAAATGAGCCTAATGTTGCCTTGATTTTGTGTTGAAATGTGTTTTACACATTCACATTAAGTTTAGGGCCCTTTTAAACTAAATGGACCTAATTGTGCCTTATTTAGGGTGTTGCAAAGTGTATCTTTACACTTTCACACTAATCTAGGGCTTTATTAATTAATTGAGATTCTTTATGCCTTATTTGGTCCTATTTTGCATCCACAAGCCTTATTTAATACATTTCTCTAAGGATAATCCTGACATACATTTATTAAATGACCAATCATAATTCATTTTTTTGCGTTGTGTGTTCCAGATCTAGTGATCTAGGACTCATACACCACCTTGGTCATATAGGTCCCACCTAGGTTTCAGGGCCTGATCCTTAATATTGCATTGAACTTAACATTTCTTAAAGTTTGTGTCCCAAGTTTAAGCTACTAGGACTCATATTTCCCAATTGGCATATGAGTCCCACTTTAGTTTGAACCTATTTTGAATTCAATTCTTGGTGGGATTTTATTCTCCTAGATTTGATGTCAACTTATGGTGTTGTAATTTCAGGAAATTTCACACAAATAAGTACAAATACAAGGTCATTTCACATAATTTCACCTAAGAGATCTTATGAAGCACTCATATAGCAAATTTTATGATCAAGAGTATTCAAGAGCTGATTATCAAGCATTTTGGAGCTACATTCAAGATTCAAGCATCATGTCAAGGTCTTCATGCATCATGTGTGTTTGATGCAGGAGCATCCAGTGGTGTAAGGGAAATCCTGCATTACCCAAAAATATATTTACTTTCTTTTAGATTTTTGTAGATGCTTTTGCATTTTTGTATACCCTTTTCATCGAATAAGAATTCCCAACTCTCAAAACTATTTTTCTTCTTTTTCTACTCAACTACTATTTTTAGTAGGTGTGAATTTGAAGGCATGGGAAGGAATAAATTTAAGGGAAGCTTTAGGATAGAAAAATAATCACTTTGGTGAAAGAATCAGGTCAAGATCATTCCTGGTTTGAAAGTTATTCAAGTTTTAGTTTCTACTTTTTGCCCTGAAAAAATATTCTGAGTCTAGTTTGAGGCACTAAACAGTCCCGTACGGGCCTAGAAATCATCAAAATTAGTGGAGCAGGTTCTTAGTGCATTCTTCACTTTGAGACCTTTCCAACGGTTCAAACGGTTCATCAAATAGAGTCCTGGATCAAAAGTTATGGCTCTTGGAACTTGGTGCATTTTCAAAAATGTGATAATTTTTGAATGTGGTTTTAAATTTTGAATTTCAAATTATAATTTTCAGTGTTGGAAACTGCTAAAACTCATAATTCCAATTTTTTTTTGGCTCCAAACCGAAAAGGACTTATTTATGGGCTAGTTTTTTATTTTTGAGGGTAGCTTTTTGGGGGAAAGAGCGCATACTAAGAAAAGGGGAACTTTTGAATTTTTTTGTAACTAGCATGTATTGTAGAACTCGAGGATTTGGGATCCTCTGCATGTAAGAATTTCATTATTTAGAATAAAATAATATTCTCTAGTTTATGTGTGATATTTCGTGTCTCAAGTTAGCACCCTCACCAGGTGGTATCAGAGCTAAGTTTTCTTGAGTGTGTGGACAGATCACCAATCGTGAGGCAACTCACACCAAGACTGTGGTTGTGGGTTTGATATATTCAAGATGCCTCCAAGACTGATGTGTGGTAGGCGTGGTGGTGCCAGAGGTTCCAGAAATGCTAGTGTGAGAAATGCTTTGGTAGATGAGTGTTTCAGAGCCCTCTAGAGAGAGATCAATGCATTGTATGAATAGTTGAGAAGAAAGTGAGGATGAAGAAGAGGTGGAAGATCTAGATGTAGAAGAGGAAGAAGTGATTGATCAAGATCAAATGTGGCTGATAAGGGCCATTTTGAAGATAAGAAAAAGGCCCAGAGTAAAAGTTCCCAGTTATTCCAAAATTATGAACCCAAAAGAGTTGATCGACTGGATCAACAAGTTGGAACAGTATTTCAAGTATGAAGAAATAAAGGACCCATATCAGGTTAAGTTTACAAAAATGAAGTTGAGAGGCCATGCCAATATTTGGTGGAAAGAGGTCCAGTTTGAGAGAAATCGAAGAGGCAAAGGAAAGATCATCAAATGGGATCACATGGTGGAGAAACTAAATAAGCAGTTCATACTAGTGGACTACGAGTTAGGTCTACTGAAGAAATTTCAAGGTTTGAAGCAAGGAAATAGATATGTGAAAAAATACACAAAAGATTTTCACAAGATGATCATCAGAATGGGCCATGTAGAGGCCAACAAGGAGAAGGTATCCTATTATCTTAATGGGTTACGACTAAGCATTCAAGAGGAGCTAAGCCTAGTCAAAATGATCACCATTGAGGATGTGTACAAGTTTGCTTTGAGAGTTGAAGAGAAGTTGAAAAAAAGATTTGACAACAAGCATAAAGGACGAGGAGGTCAAAGTGGAAGGGGTAGTGGAAGATCTCCTAGAAGCCGAAATGAGGATGAGAAGAAAAATGAAGATGTGGGTATCGACTGAAGCCAGAAGAATGATAAATTCTACCACCCTCATGATCAAAACAGTGGTGACCAAAGAGGTAGAGGACGAGGAAAATCTGGACAAGGACTCGGAAGAGGTGGTTTCAGGGGAACTTGTTTCCACTGTGGTGAAGAGGAATTAAGCCTATGAATTTCCACAACACCAAGGAAGGATGGGAAAAAGACTGAAAGGTTGTGCAAGGTTTGCGTATGCAGATGAGGAGGCTCAATCTGAGCATTTAGATGATGCTGAAAGGGGAGAAACCCTAGTGGTTAGAAGAGCCCCGGTGACTAAAGAGAAGGAGCCAGAACAAAGGAAGAATATGTTCCACACAAGGCGCAAGTGTGAAGAAAAATGTTGTGATGTCATTATTGACAGTGTGGGAATCGATAATTTGGTGTTAGAAGCTCGAGGGTTATGAAGTTGAAGATGAAGAGGGAAAGGCATCCACATCTGTATCAGATTGCCTGGTTGTAGAAAGACCACAAAGTTCTGGTTAATGAGAAGTGCCTGGTGAAGTTCAAGATTGAAAGTTATCGTGATGAGGTACTCTATGATATCATCCCCATGGATGCATGTCACATGTTGTTGCAGAGGCCGTGGCAATTCGACAGGTGAGCTATACATATGTCCATGCAAACACTTATTCCCTGATGAAGAATGGAGTTTGCCATAAGTTGAAACCCCTAAAGAAATCCGAAGAAAAGGTATGTAGTAGTGCTAGAATTTGTTTTGTTGATGGAGGGAAATTTTTAGAAGGCATGAAGCATGAGCGTATGTGTTATGCATTGATTCCTAGAATGGATAAGGAAGATAGTGAGAAGGTGCCAATAGAAGTTTCTAGATTATTGAATGAATTTTAGGATATTGTTTCTGATAACATACCTGAGGGTTTACCACCAATGAGGAAGATCAGTCATCAGATTGACTTGATCCCTAGAGCTAGTTTTCCAAATACGGCAGCCCACAGAATGACTCTTACAAAAAATGAGGAGTTGAATAGACAAGTTCAGGAGTTGTTGAGAAAGGGTTTGATTTGAGAGAGTTCGAGTCCATGTGTAGTACCTGCAGTACTAGTACCGAAGAAGGATGGGGAGTGGAGGATGTGTACAGACTCCCAATTCATAAACAAGATAACAATCAAGTACAAATTTTCCTTGCCAAGGATGGATGACCTGACAGACCATTTGAGTGGAGCTCAGTACTTCACAAAGATAGATCTAAAGAGTGGATATTACTAGATCTAGATTTGAGAGGGAGATGAATGGAAGAGCACCTTCAAGACCAAAGAGGGCCTATACAAGTGGTTAGTCATGCCTTTTGGGCTAACCAATGCACCGAGCACATTCACACGGCTCATGAACGAGGTACTGAAAGAGCTTTTGGGAAGTTTTGTTATTATGTATTTAGACGATATTTTGATTTTTAGTAAGACATTGGATGAGCATTTAATGCATATTAATAGAGTTTTTGAGAAGTTGAGAGAGGAGAAACTGTTGATAAATTTGAAAAAGTGTAGTTTTGTTAAAAAGGAGTTAGTGTACTTGGGGTTTGTTGTCTCAGTAGAGGGTCTAAAAATGGACCCAGAGAAGGAACAAAGGCTATTATGGAATGGCCTACCCCAAGAACTACTACTGAGGTGAGATATTTCCATGGTTTGGCCAGATTTTATAGGAATTTCATTAGAAACTTCGGTAGTATTTGTGCACCCCTGACTGAAACAATGAGAGGGGATAGAAAGGAGTTCAAATGAAGCACTAGAGCAACAAATATTTTTGACTTGTTGAAGTAGAAGGTGACAGAACAACCTATTTTAGCCCTCCTATATTTCAATAAGGTGTTTCAAGTGGATTTTGATTCCAATGGTTTTGTCATTGGAGCAGTCTTAAGCCAAGAAGGTAAGCCCATTGCCTATTTAAGTGAAAAGTTAAATGATGCAAAGAGAAAGTACTTTATATATGATCAGAAATTTTATGCAATAGTTCAAGCATTAAAGAAATGGAGGAATTAACTATTACCAAAGGAATTTGTTCTATATACTGATCATCAAGCATTACAGTACCTGAATAGCCAGGGAAAATTAAATCAAAGGCATATGAAATGGGTAGAATTTTTGCAGAGTTATAACTTTGTTTTAAAGCATAGGAGTGGGAGGTCAAATAGCATTGTAGATGCCTTAAGTAGGAGGTAGAAATTGTTGATGGAGATGCAGATTGAAGTAGTTGGGTTCAATGAACTCAAGACATTATATCCTGAAGATCCTAATTTTGCAGAGGCTTGGAAAACTTGCAAGGATCCTGTTACAGTTGACAAGACAAAGTGGATGGATTTCATAATCCAGGATGGCATGTCATTTAAGGGAAGTCAATTGTGTATTCTAAGGAGTTCCATGAGGGAGAACTTGATAAAGGAGAAGCACGGTGGAGGAATGGCAAGAAATTTTGTTCAGGATAAGACCATTGCCATTATCAATGAGCATTATTATTGGTCTCAGTTATCACAGGATGTGAAGAAGTTTGTGCAGAGTTGCAAGGTATGTCAGATGGCTAAAAGAGTGAGCCAGAATACATGATTGTATCAACCCTTATCTATACTAGAGAGGTCATGGGAGGATATAATTATGGACTTTGTTCTTGGTTTTCCAAGGACACAGAGAGGGAATGATTCAATATTTGTGGTGGTTGAAAATTTTTCAAAGATGGAACATTTCATCCCATGCCAGAAGACCCATGATGTAGTCCACATTGCTGACTTGTTCATCAAAGAGGTGGTGAGGCTACATGGTCTACCAAAGAGTATAGTCTCAAATCGTGACACCAAATTTTTTGGATACTTTTGGAGGACCTTGTGGAAGAAGTTGAAAATAGAGTTGAAGTTCAGTTTTGCACACCATCCACAGATGGATGGGTAGACTGAGGTTGTGAAAAAAAGTCTCAGTAACCTAGTGAGATGCTTGGTAGGAGATAAACCCAAGGGATGGGACTTGATCTTACCCTAGGAAGAATTTTCTTACAACAATTATGTCAACAAAAGCACTGGTAGATCACCATTCCATATTGTGTATGGAGGCAGTCCTAGGACCGCCCCAAAACTGAGAAAGATGGACCAAGAGAAGAAGACAAATGTTGAAGCCAAAGACTTTGCAAAGCACATAAAGAATATACATGAGACGGTAAGAGAACATATTAACAAGATGAATATGCAGTATAAGGCTAAGGCAGATCAGAAGAGGAGGAATAAGGAGTTTCAAATTGATGATGAAGTGATGGTCCACTTGAGGAAAGAAAGGTTTCCAATGGGAACCTATAACAAATTGAAGATGAATAAGTTATGTCCATGTAAGATTTTGAAAAGGAATGATTCAAGGAACAAATATGAGGTAGAGTTGCCAGATGGAGTCAACATTTCCCCTGTGTTCAACATTTTAGATTTGACAAAGTATCATGAAGGTGGAGCGGTGGAAGTACCAACAATGGAACAATGTGGCATTCTAGCACCTACTTCAGAGAAGGAGGAGATTGAAGCAATCCGAGATAGCCATGTGGGAAGGAGTACTAGAAATAGGTAGTATGAAGAATATTTGGTGAAGTGGAGATGAAGGACTGTGGAGGATTCATCCTGGTTGTCTAAGGTAGAGGTTGACCATTTGGGTTTTTCTCAACCATCTGAGACGTGACAGGGTCACTTCTCAAATTACCTTGAGTGTCTGATGCATGAGCATCCAGTGGTGTAAGGGAAATCCTGCATCACCCAAAAATATCTTTACTTTCTTTTAGCCTTTTGTAGATTTTTTTGCATTTCTTGATACCCTTTTCATCGAATAAGAATTCCCAACTTTCAGAATTGCTTTTCTACTTTTATGCTCAATTGCTATTTTTAGCAGGTGTGAATTTGAAGGTGTGGGAAGGCAAAAATTTAAGGGAAGCTTTAGGACAGAAAAATAAGCACTTTGGTGAAAGAACTAGGTCAAGATCATTCCCGATTTGAAAGTTATTCAAGTTCTAGTTTTTTCTTTTTGCCTTGAAAAATATTTTGAGTCTAGTTTGAGGCACTAAATTGTCCTGTATGGGCCCAAAATTTTTTAGAACTAGCACAACGGGTTCTTAGCGCATTCTTCACTCCGATACCTTTCCAACGGTTCAAACGGTTCAAAAAACAGAGTCTCAAATCAAAAGTTATGGCTCCCAGAAGTTGGTGCATTTTAAAAAATGTGCTAATTTTTGAATGTGGTTTTAAAATTTGAATTTGAATTTATTTTTTTGGTGCCAAACCGCTAAAACTCATAATTCCAATGTTGTTTTTGGCTCCAAACTAAAAAAGGAGTTATTTATGGGCTATTTTTTGAGTTTTGTGGGTAGCTTTTTGGGGGAAAGAGCACATACTAAGAAAAGGGGAACTTCTGATTTTTTTTGTAACTAGCATGTATTGTAGAACTCAAGGATTTGGGATCCTCTACATGTAATAATTTCATTATTCTAAATAAAATAATATTCTCTAGTTTGTGTGTGATATTCTATGTCTTGGGTTAGCACCCTCGTCAATGTTTTTGAGCTAACATTTGTGATGTAAGTTTTCATGATTCAAGCAAGCATTCAAGACAAAGTTTCAAGCATTCAATCAAGAGTCAAGATCCACAATCAAGCTAGCCATTTCATATAAGATTGCAGCCTTTATTTCAAGTGTTTGGTGAGTTGCAACATTACATATTGTTCATTCATCATTCCTTCATTCTATTTCATTTCATTTCAAGGTTTGATTACCAAAACGGGGTTTGACCAAGGCAAACCCCTATCCACTAACAAATCAACATTTTTCCTCTTCATGTGCGATTGCAGATTTAGGTGTTTTAGAGCTTGAATATCCTTTAAAGAAAAAGTTGCAAGATTAAAGAAAGTTGTCAAAGTTGTCAAGAAGTTATCATCTTCATGGAAACTCGCCTACAACTCACAATTCAGACTTTTTAGACTTGGAGATCGGACAAGACAAAAATTACAAAAGATCAATCGAGGCTACATAAGTTTTATTTAAACCCTAATACTGGGATTAAATCACCACCTTGGGCTTGTGAGTCCTAGTATACCACTTTAAAGCAGTTTTCTATAGATCCTGGTTTGTCAATAGCAAATTCTAGATTTAGCCCATAAACCTTAGATTAGGACTAAATCACCCAATCTGGCATATGAGTCCTAGTGCACATTAGGAAAAACAATTTTTAGAGTTTTCAGTCCTTTTTTAGTCATCTTTATTTCTCTAGGTGCTCCTCTATTTATCCTCAGTCTATTATTTTGATTTTAAGTTTCATTTTCTAGGTCACATAACTAGATTTTCATTTTTCTTTCATTTCCTTATTTCTAATCATTTTCTTAGTGGTGAACCCCCTTCTTAATCACACCTAAGGAAACCCTCATAGTAGCTAAAAATCCCTTCCCTCAATTGAGTCATCTTGGTTGAGGGATCTCTAGGGTTTCCTAATGAACTAATAGTGAAATAGGTCCTAACCCATTAGTTCCATTTCCCAAAAGGCGTACCCCTATTTCCTTCAATTCATATATATATAATGTTTAATTAGGATCCTATTTCATTAAACTTTATTTAATTAACTATGAGTGCAAATGGGATGAGAGAGAACCCAAAAAAACTCTATAAAAACTAAATTTAAGGTTGAAAGAAATGGGTAAAATCAATACATTTGAGGTTATTGGCTAGGTGAATGTAAGACACTTGAATCAAGCAAATGGTGTTTTATTTTAGGTACCATGATTGGAATAATGCTAAAATCATTTTCACACTTGAAAATGAGTGGAAATGATCTTGTATTGTGAGATAGCTATATTTATTCATGTGAGAAGAAGAAGAAGAAAATAAAATCATATGGTTTGGATGGATTTAATGAATTTCTAAGGAATAATTCTTACCCAATTGGTCATGACATTGATTAGAAAATAATTCAGCTCTACATAATGAAGCAAGCAATCAAAGTGTCCAATGCTACACGATTTAATTTTATAGACAAGAAAAATTGTGATCATGGACTTGGAAGAAGATATCCTACCAAACACATTGGTAGGCTACATTCAAACCTAAGAGGAAGTTCAACACTATTAAAAAAAATTGGATGAGGTTTCCATGTTGGAATGCTACATTAATGAGGAAAAGAAGAAAGGTGACGGATGATCTTCTAAAAATTTACAATAATAAGATAAAGAACAACCAAAAGAAAATAAATGCAACACATTCAATAAATTAAAAGGTAATAAGACTAATGGCATTGCTCATAATTGTAAGGACCTAAAAATCATTGTTCAAATTGTAATATTGACGATCACATAAAAAATAAATGTTGGATGTTGCAACCTAAAAATAATCCCAAGGAGGACTTCAAGAACTCCATGGCTACCATGAAGGAAGAGGTGGAAATAAAGGAAAAGTTGGTTGTTAATGAAAGACTTAGATGCATGTGGCTACAAAAACTATCATAAGAAAATAAGAAGAAGTAATGAACCAATTGCTCATTCTAAAACTCCAAGTGAAAAAATAAGCATATAATAATTGTAGTGTCGTAAAGTTGCACACTATGTTAATTTCACACTTGTGCATTTAGACCCACCGCATTTATGGAACAAACCTATAATTTGGAATTTCATGATTCTAACTTCATACGTGACAACAATGAAGCACTAGCAGTGTGAATACCTAATTTGTGCAAAGTTTTTGTCAAACACCTATGTGACACGTAGATGTCTCTGTGATGCACTAACATCCTCAAAATTTTTGAGATTCAAATATGAGTATTCTATGTTCTTTTCCTATGACATGTATCATAGTAGCAAGGATGCATGTGTAATGTATCCTCTTTCCCATGCAACATAATAAAACTACTTTTCACTCTCATTTTCACATGGGGATATCTCTTGAACAAATTATTGATCTCTCTTTCTCATCTTTCTCTCAAACTCTCATGGTGAAGCTTTGCTTCATTTCTCCCTCAAGCAATAATCAAGGCTTCTCTTGCATGCTTATCCATCACTTCTATCAATCCAAGAGGGGGTCCATGCAAGTCAAATCGGTAATACTCTCTTGTTATCTTATCTTGTCTATTTGATCTCATTACATTTGTGATAGGGGTTCTCCTCCTTGTGGGGTTTATTTCTATCACACGTCTTTTACATTTGTGATAGGGGTTCTCCTCCTTTTTGGGGTTAGTTTCTGTTGTGCAGTTTTTGCACACATGCTTCGCTAAAAGCAGGGACACTCTTTCGCTTTGGTTTTTGGTGTCTTCGCCCTTTCATTTTGAGGTTTTATCTTACTTTGGCATGTGCTAAATTTTTTATTTTGATTGCCTAAGTGATCCCCCTAGGTCATTCATTGAAAATATTTGGTTCTAGCTAAGTTCAGGTTTTAACCCTAGTTTGGGATTTTCCACCCCGGTCGGATTTTCTCGGATCTTGTTTGGCCTCCGGCTGAGCACTCTGGTTCAGAAATTTTCAATCTTCCCAGAATTCCACGTGGGCCAGATTTTTCTAGATTTTGTCCTATTGTCGGGTTCCCAGATTTTCCTGGCTGTCTTGTCGGCTGCATTAAATGTTTTCGTATGAGCTTTTAATGATGTATTTAATCGATCTTTGAGGTCTTTTATGCCATTATGCTTAATGTTTGCCATCGATTGAGCTGAGGAGTTTGTTCTTGAGGGTGTTCAATTTGATTTGAAGCATTGAGTTTGCAAATTGTGGGTTTAGGCGGTGATTTCCTGTGCATTTTGTTCTTGTTTTCGCAAAGTGCCACTAAATTCACGTTTGTTATTTCTGACACTAATTTTTTTGCTTCATCAATGGTATGTATTCGATTTCCCTACTTCTGATTGATGAAAGTTTGTGTTGCTTTGGTGTTTTGAGTTTATTAGGGTTTGAGTTCCTGCATGTTTAAAGAGTTTCATGATAGGGTTGCCATGCATTGCTTTATTTATCATCTCCCAAGTGAGTTTTGAGGTCATTTGTTCATTTTCATTATAAAGTGTCTTGCTTGAGAGCCTTGAAAACTCCCTAGTAAGGTCTTAGCGATTAAAATGTCTAAATCCTGAGCTTTCTCGTGTGTTAATGGTGGATGTATAGGGTTTGAAACCTAGGGAAATACCATTCCACCTTATTTTGCCTTAAAAATGGCCTAGAATGCAAAGAAAATCTATGCAAGACCCTTACCTAACTCGTCTCAAGCCTAGATTCTCGAAATTTATGATCTATCCATTGGTTTGAGCGAAATCACCATTTTGTGTTGCAATTCAGGTTTCGTCCTCAGTTCTAGATTTTGGGTCTCTAGCGGATTTTCCGGCTCTGGCGGATTTTCCCGATCTCCTGGATTTTCCATAAATTCGCATACTTTCAGAGTTTTGTCTTGTCCGTGGATTTCTGTCGGACCCAGATTTTCCCAAAATCCTTGGTTCCCTATTTTTTTCAATTTATGCCAAAGTGTCTTTGCCTTCGCAAAAATCCATCTCATGCGGATTTTCCTGAAATCTGATGAAATATCATAGAATATGGAATAGCATGATGTATTAATGAGTTACGGTACATTTTATGATTAATTTATGCTATCTTTAGATCTCACATGTTGTTTATTGATTAATAATGATCAGAGTTAATTGCTAATTGATGTTTTCATGATTATTTCATTGGAATCCATCTAGCTTAGAATTTCTCAGAGTTCCTCCTGACTTGGATTCCACGGATGGTCCTGGAACCCAAAATTTTTAATGATCATTTCATTTGAAATTTAATGATATCTTGCTTATGTGGGACTCATTTTAATGATGCCCTTGATGAATTAACATTGGTTTCCTGTGGTTTTTTATTATGTTTCCTTTGTCAAGTGCAGGTTGAGTCTAGCAAGGCAGTGACTGGGTCTTCAATGTCTGAAGCAAAAAAGATTAAGATGGACATCAAAAGAAGAATTCCTAAGAGTAAGATTACATCGATCTGGTTAGAAGTAACATATACGAATGTTGGCCTCTGGGACTATGAGGAGTTCAAAGGAAGAATGGCAGTAGATGATCTTCCTATGGTGTCTAGGAGAATGAGGGATTTAGGCTTGTCACATGTGGCCAATTTTCCGTCCACAGTCCAGTGCTATGAAATTGTCCTCGAGTGCACCAGACATTATGATTAGGACACACAAAGAATTATTGGTCCCCAAGGAAGAGTTGTGGAAAATCTGAATCTAGTTTCTATAGCCCAAAATTTTGATATGCCAGATAGGTATCATGTGGTGGCATTCAACATGGAGGCATCTAAGAAATATTATGAAGAGGAGACTGTGAAATCACAACAGCTTATCAATTCCTGGCTGGAGAATCCCAAGTCTCATTATTCAAATCTTCCCAAGCAACTGTTCAGAGCAAAGTTCAAGAAAGAATACTATGATGCCATCACATTACTCAGCAGGGTGGTTGGATTAAGGAATGTAGGTATGTTTTAGAATTGGATGTACCAGGCTATTGTGAGGATGGAATAAGAACAAATCAACTATCATTGGGTTGGTGTGATTAGCAGGGTGATCCATGAGCAACTATCCAATGTGTTACAAACTAAGACATTCACAATGACTTCATACCTGGTCTATGCACTTGCGAGATTTCACCCCTACAAAGGATTGAGCACAAGGGGAATCTTTGGGCAGGATGTCATTTATGAGGTTTACCCTCAATTGCACCTAGGAAGCTCTAGCTATAGGAGGGTGAATGATGCATTCACCTTGCATATCACCAGATTACTTTAGGGTGCAGACCATGTAAGAATTTTGGACCAAGCAAAGGAGCTCATCAAGAAGTATGGGACATGGTTTATTTAGTTCCTAACTTTATCATACATCCAGATTGATGGTTGTCAAAGGGCACCTTTCAGACTTCCAAGGTACCCTACTGATCACATTTTTCCTTTGGAGGTCACTAGATAGATATGTGACTTTGATGCCATAGTTAATAGGGACAAGCATAAAACTGGTTTTGGTGGAGATATCCCATTAAGGATTGTCATTGGAGAGGCTTGTCCTTCCATTGGTTCTACCCAGGCTTTTGAGGAGGAGATGAGTGCTCTTGGTTTATCCTTCCATTCCAGGAGATCAAGGTTTGGCATCACAAGTGAAGCCCAAAAGAGATCCAGCAGAGAATACATCCATAAGGTTTAGTTTGAAGATTATTGGGCTAACTACAGTGATGAATACTATGTAAGGAAGAAGAAGTTATCTATCCTACTAGTTGAATCAGTCTGACTATATAATGTGAAGGTAGTGCTTGATCAACTTGAGGATGATGGAAACCTGATTCAAGATCATGCTTATGAAGCAGTGAAGGATAGGACGATTGGTGATGTGGATTGGTTAGAGGAAGAAAATATAGAACTAAAAAAACTAATGGATCTAGTCACCAAATTAACTAGAATGTGGCTAAGGCATAAACTGTGGGAGTTGGAGAACGAAGGTGTACAATGCACCTATGAGTTGATGGGAGATTTGGACCCTCATTCTACTTCCAAGGAATCAACTGAGCAGGATCCTAAGGGAAAAGGCAAGCTGGATTCTCCTTTTAAGATCAAGATAAAAGGTGTTCAAGAGGAGGAAGTCCAAGAAACAGAAAAATAGAGAAAATCGATTGCTAAGAGAAGGTCAAAGACTAAGAGGTCTGAACAGAAAGAAATTGAAAAGGAGGGTTCTGAGGTTGATGTTCTTGTGCCCAAAAGGAGAAGAGTCATAAGAATGTCATAGAAGGAAAGTTCCAGAGTAGGAGAAGAAGATACCCCACACAAGGAGGTCTAGGACTCCTTCTCCCAAGGATAGTGTGCCTAAAACGGACCTTCCTCCAGTTATTTCTCATGAGGAGCAACATGATGATATTCCTTCCACCCATGAGGCTCAAAGCAAACCAAGTGAATTTGAGAAGGTTGAAGGTCATCTAGATATTGAAGGGGAGGAATTTCATGAAGGTGACCTTTACAGTGCAAAAGCTAAAGTAGAAAAGGTAATGCAGTCTCCCTTGGTTGTGTATGCAGAATCACCTGTTGGAACTAAAGAAGTTAAATCACCTCCAAGAGAAGAAGAGGCAGAAAGGATTCCATCACTTGAGCACAAGGAGGAACATGCTGATGAGAAGGAGAGAAAAAAAATGAGAGTCCTGAGAAGCAGGGTTTGAGTGAAGAAGCACCTAAGGGTCAAGAAGAAGAGGAGAAACAGGGTAAAGTGCAATTGGAATCCACTGTCCCTGATTGGTTGGATAAGGAGATAAGAAGAAAATAGGTTGTTGTGGATGATACCCCACCCAATTGGGATGAGCTGCTAGCCAAGATTGGAAAGGATAGAGGTAAAAAGAAGGCTAGGGTTATTTCAAGGATTGAGAGGGATGAAGATCATAACAAAGTTGTTCATATTGCCACCCCTGCTCCAGATAAGAATAGAGATGAGGAATCTACAAATTATTATAATGTGTAGACTATCAATTTGGGCCCCACTTCCGTTGAACAGGACATTGAGGATTATCAGGGTTCTAGTGTAGTTATCCTAGGCAAATTGAGGAAGGAAATAAGGACTAAGCAAGAGCTAAAAAAGGAAAATGAGAATCTCAAGAAATGCTTGGAGGATCTAATGAAACCCTTGCAATCCATTAACCCCTCGGTTTCTGCTATGAATCCTTTACCTTAGGAGACTATCATCGAGCTATAAAAGATGAAGGCTTCCACTCTTGCCACTGCAAATTGGATACAAGGGGTGCAAACCAAAGGAAATGAGGCCATTAAAGATATTTTTTCCACAAGGAAGGATGCTATGAGGGCGGTTGATTGGTTGAAGGAGGTATTAGCTCAGGACAAGGAAGATACAGATCTCCTACTGCAGAAAACCAAAACTATCATGAAGTACACTAGGGATAAGTTTGTAAATGATAAAATTCTCCCTTCCACCGGAGATGCTGAACCTTGGGAGTGGTTTGAAGCATTGCAAATTAGGAAAGAGGTTTCGAAGAAGATTTACAAATAGAGGAGGTAGATTGATGATACCCTAGCTAGTGTTTACAATGGCTCCATTGCTTTCTTTGAGATTATGATAGGGAGAAGGAAGATTTCCCCCAAATATTTGAGTTTAGAATAGTTGAGAAAGTGGTGGCATGATGTTTATGTTCCAATTAATGATGATTATGTTTCTGAGCACCAGTTGGATGATGCGGCCACCTACATTGTTGTCATTGACAAGTACCTAACTTATAAGGTGGCATGGGATAAGTCGGTGAAACAATCAAGGGAAGAAATTGCATCAATTGAAAAGTGACTTAGGGTTTTTCCTTTGCCACCTGTGGCTGACTTGGATAGGGTGCTTTTGAAAGGTCATGAAATGATGGATCAAAATAAAGACAAAGGGGAAGATAGTTAATGATTGGCTACATCAAGATTTATGCTTCCCTATTATTTTTCCATGCATTGGTCTGAGCTGCATTGGAGATCCCAGGTCGACTTGGATGAAGTTCATGCATTTAATGCATATTTTATCTCATTTTGAATTTCTCTTGGCTGAATTTTTGTGCCTAATTATTATTGTAAAAACCTATCTTGGCCGACATGTTTTGGGGGCTTCTATAAATATGGAATTTTTCCTCATTTGTAAGGGTTAAGAAGTTTTAGACATAGACACATAGAGAGATAGTTAGAGAAAAATAAGTAGAGCAAGAGTTAGCAGGTAGTTGTTCTTAGGCAAATATTGTAACAGAAACCTGGAATTATTGCTACAATGGATAATTTGATGCAAGTAATGACATTGTGATTTGGTGCCATACTTGTGTTCTCCTTATCTTGCATGGTTCTTGTTATTCTATCTTTAGAATTGCTTTGAGGAAAATCAATATTTAGAGTAGATTTGATTTAATAGTATTTATGGTTTGATATTTAAAGTGTTGCATCAATCCCCGGTCCATACTTTTCCCAACCAACTAAATTTTAGTTGCTTTGCAAAGTTAGCTTGGACCTTTATATTCATTGTGCTTAGTTCAATTGTGAGGGTTTATTAATTTCAATTGTAATAGGGTTGTTTGAATGAATGTTCATGATTTTAAAATCTTAACACCTTAGAAGATTGCTCTGTTTCTATAAGATTGCAGATCCATTTGGGTCAAGTAGAAATTAGTTTTGAGGGATTGGTCCATTTCGAGTGTTGGTCATTTGCATTGTTAATCTTAGGTTTAATATTAAGTTTAAGAAATCTCTTTGAAACCTTCATCTTTTGTTATTTCTTTCATTATTGGGTTAAATTTAGGATTGAAGTATCATCATATTGTTAGATCTGATAAATTGAGATAAAGTATTTTGCTTGTAGTAAGGTCTCATTGTGATTACCAACATTTTCACATTTATCACCAAGTTGTTTATGCATTGTCAAGACCTAACATTAGAGAACTTGGGGTTATCTCTTGAGGCTTGTTGATAGAGATTTACCTTTCAAGTGAGATAGGATATTATATTCTGTCTGAGTTGTTGTTGTGCAGAAAAAATTATCAATATATTGGCGCTAGAAGGAGAGCCTAAATAAGCAAGCTGGATCAATTTTTGAATGCTATCTCTTGTGAGAGATTCAGTAGAAGAACCAGATTTTCTCTAGAAGAGGAGGAATTTCAGGAATTACTAGACCCTACTAGGTCTAGAAGGACCAACAAAAGGGGAGAATCATCATCATCCCATCCACCTCCATCATCTCCATCATCCCCATCTTCATTAGGTTCATCTGAGTCTGAGGACATTCCCATTCCACAACCTCAACCAGTCGTAAATTAGCCATTACCATCCCCACCTCCACCAATGGATTTCCTAGCAACCAACCCATCTCCATTGAGTTTCGCTAATTACAATGTCATGCCCAAAAACCCTAAACTCTTTTGTTCAAAATTCCATGTTAATGATCCCAATAGAACCGTTGAGGAACACATCAAGATATTTCACACTGGCCTTAAGGATAGAGGGATAAACCATGAGGATGTAGCTTGTAGAATCTTTCCTTATTCACTGGGGGAAGATGCATTCTATTGGTACTATCATTCACTTGTTGGGTCTATCGAACATTGGACTGAGCTAGAGACTACATTTTTATAGAAGTTTTGAATTCACATTAGTTCCAATGAGCTTTATCGACAATTCACTAATGTGAAGAGGGAGGTCAATTAGCCTATAGTGTCCTTCAAAAATAGGTTTCATCGTGCCTATACCAGAATACAAGCCCCTTACGCTGTTGATGAGCCCACTGCTTTAGAAGTCTATTATGAGGGACTTGATAGTCTGACAGCTACCTTTATAAAGTGGAGTAATAACCCTCCCGATAATCTACTTGATGCATATGTAGAGGCTGTGAAAGTTAGCACTGCTTTAAGGCAACATCTGTCTAGGCCTTTACCCTCATTAGGACCCGTTGCTCACCCTGGACAAGTTCTAGCTCTTAACCAAGCTCTTGCCTACCATACTCCTGTTATGAATCTGGTACCTCAGTTGCCTTTGGTCCCTCACCTAGGACATCTTGTGAGACAAGTGTCATCCATAATTAGTTAACCTCAGCAAAATGTGAATCGACCTATGCATATACAACCTCAGGCTAGCTATCCCCCATACCTGCAGAATTCTAAAGTTTTGAACCAATCACTGAATGACAATGTTGTAGTAGGGTATTCCCAGAATAATGCAAGTCAACCTCCATACAGTAATCTAGAAAAAGAGAGACTGGATGAATTGTCTAAACAAATAAAGATTATGAATATGGAGGTGACTTACTTGAGAAACCATAACAGTCAGTTGCAAGCTGCTCAGAGAAATATGCAGTCCAATCAGAACAGAGAAAATCCACAAGGACAACACTTTGATAGAGGACAACATCATGAAAGAGGATATAACTAGGAAAAAGGTTACAAAAATGAAATATGATACACCAATGATCGATGATTTAATAATGACAGAAGGTATAATAATGATAGAAGACAGAACTATGATAAAGGGAAATCCTCAGGCCAGAACTTTGACAGAGGTGGTGGACAATGGTTCGATAGGAGGCAGCCATCAGGACAAAACAAGACTTGGAACACAGGGACCAACAATGGATAAGTCCCCAACCCACTGGATCAACCAGTTAATCAACCTATCAATCAGTCTGTCAATCATCCAATTAATCAAGAAAAGCCTCCTAGCAGTGTATATCTAGTTGAGGCTGCTTTATCAGGATAGTGTAGGCTCCACAAAATGAGTCAGCATTCTGAGTTATATTGTTAAGAATTCTAAAAATTAGCCTCAATATTTCAATACAAAGTGGATAACAATGCAGGTAGTCAAGAAATAGTACCATCTACTCCTTACGATTCACCAGTGTTGGTACTAAATCATGCTCCTTTTCCACAAAGTAAGGGAAATGTACCTGAAGAAGAATCTAACCAGTTGGAGGAAGAGGCAGATCAGGTATGCAATGGAGATGAAGAAGAGGCTTATGTTGAAGAAGTGCAGACCTTTTAGAGACCTGTCAAGAAGTATGACTTGAGGGAATTGCCACATAGATGTCCACAAGCTGGAGGCCCCTTCACTACTTCTATTCCACCAAAAAATTTCAACACGCCTCCAAACCCTAATGCTAGCAATAATCCATCCCTCAGGTGTCTAGGCA
>VDFB02252616.1:17586430-17599938 GCA_007258455.2 Sequoia sempervirens | reverse complement strand
CTTTGCATTTTGATTTGTTTTTTGATAGTGGGAGATTGAAACAAGAGATTCTGGATTCTTGATTCCTATTTGTCATCAAATGCTCTAGAGCATTTCCCAGCAGAGTCGCCATTTGTTATGTAGTTTTTGCACACATGCCCCACTAAAAGCAAGGACCCTCTTTCGTTTTGGTTTTTGGTGTCTTGGCCCTTTCATTTTGAGGTTTTATCTTACTTTGGCATGTGCTAAAATATTTATTTTGATTTCCTAAGTGACCCACCTAGGTTATTCATTGAAAATATTTGGTTCTGGCTAAGTTCGGGTTTTCACCCTAGTTCGGGACTTTCCACCCCAGTCGGATTTTCCCGGATCTTGTTCGGACTTTGGTTGAGCACTTTGGTTTGGAAAATTTTCAGTCTTCGCGGAATTCCACGTGGGCCAGATTTTTCCGGATTCTGTCCTGTCGTCGGGTTCCTATATTTTCATGGTTGTCTTGTTAGCTGCATTAAATGTTTTTGTACAAGCTTTGAATGATGTATTTAATCAATATTTGAGGTCTTTTATGCCATTATGCTTATTGAGCTGAGGAGTTTGTTCTTGAGGGTGTTCAATTTGATTTGAAGCGTTGAGTTTGTAGATTGTGGATTTAGGCGGTGATTTCCTGTGCATTTTGTTGTTGTTGTTCTTCATGGAGTGCCACTAAATTCACGTTTGTTATTCTAAGACCAATTTTTTTGCTTCATCAATGGTATGTATTCGATTGCCCTGCTTCTGATTGATAAAATTTTTCCTAGCTTTGGCATTTTGAGTTTATTAGGGTTTGAGTTCCTGCATGTTTAAAGAGTTTCATGCTAGGGTTGCCACACATTGCTTTATTTATCATCTCCCAAGTGAGTTCTGAGGTCGTTCATTCATTTGCATTATAAAGTGTCTTGCTTCAGAGCCTCGAGCACTCCCTAGTAATGTCTTAGCAATTAAAATGTCTAAATCTTAAGCTTGCTTGTGCATTAATGGTGGATGTATAGGGTTTGAAACCTAGGGCAATACCATTCCACCTTATTTCGCCTTAAAACTAGCCTAGAATGCAAATAAAATCTATGGAAGGCCCTTACCTAACTCATCTCAGGCCTAGATTCTTGAAATTTATGATCTATCCATTGGTCTGAGTGAAATCTCCATTTTGTGTCACAATTCAGGTTTCGTCCTTAGTTCGAGATTTTGGGGCTATGGCGGATTTTCCTGATCTCCTGGACTTTCCTGGAATTTGCATACTTTCGGAGTTTTGTCTTGTTTGCGGATTTCCATTGGACCTGGTTTTTCTCAGAATCCTTAGTACCCTATTTTTTTCCAATTTATGCCAAAGAGTCTCTGCCTTCACAGAAATCCGTCTGATGCATATTTTCCTTAAATCTAATGAAATATCACAAAATATGGAATAGCATGATGTATTAATGAGTTACGATACATTTTATGATTAATTCATCCTATCTTTAGATCTCACATGTTGTTTATTGATTAATAATGATTAGAGTTAATTGCTAATTGATGTTTTCATGATTATTTCGTTGGAATCCATTTGGCTTAGAATTTCTCAGAGTTCCTTCTGGCTTGGATTCCACAGATGGTCTTGGAACCCAAAATTTTTAATGATCATTTCATTTGAAATTTAATGATATCTTGCTTATGTGGGACTCATTTTAATGATGCCCTTGATGAATTAACATTGGTTTCTTGTGGTTTTTTATTATGTTTCCTTTGTCAAGTGCAGGCTGAGTCTAGCAAGGCAGTGACTGGGTCTTCAATGTCTAAAGTAGAAAAGATTAAGATGGACATCAAAAGCAGAATTCCTGAGAGTAAGATTACGTCAATTTGGTTAGAAGTAGCAGATACGAATGTTGGCCTCTGGGACTATGAGGAGTTCAAAGGAAGAATGGCAGTAGATGATCTTCCCGTGGTGTCTAGGAGAATGAGGGAGTCAGGCTTGTCACATGTGGCCAATTTTCCTTCCATAGTCTAGTGCTATGAACTTGTCCTTGAGTGCGCCAGACATTATGATCAGGACACATAAAGAATTCTTGGTCCCCAAGGAAGAGTTGTGGTAAATCTGAATCTGGTTTCTATAGCCCAAACTATTGATATGCTAGATAGGTCTCATGTGGTGGCATTCAACATGGAGGAATGTAAGATATATTATGAAGAGGAGACTATGAAATCACAACATATTATCAATTCCTAG
Organism: Sequoia sempervirens; assembly: GCA_007258455.2. Classification (NCBI taxonomy): domain Eukaryota; kingdom Viridiplantae; phylum Streptophyta; class Pinopsida; order Cupressales; family Cupressaceae; genus Sequoia; species Sequoia sempervirens. The sequence continues at coordinate 17,597,723 of VDFB02252616.1, read as the reverse complement.
TTGGAGAAGCCCAAGTCTCATTATTCCAAGCTGCCCAAGCAATTGTTTAGAGCAAAGTTGAAGAAAGAATACTATGATGCCATCACATTGCTCAGTAGGGTGGTTGGATTAAGGAATGCAGGTATGTTTGAGAATTGGATGTGCCATGCTATTGTGAGGATGGAACAAGAATAGATCAAATATCATTGGGTTGGTGTGATTAGCAGGGTGATCCATGAGCAGCTATCCAATGTGTTACAAACTAAGAGGTTCACAATGACTTCATACCTAGTCTATGCACTTGCAAGATTTCACCCCTACAAAGGATTGAGCACAAGGGGAATATTTGGGTAGGATGTCATCTATGAGGTTTACCCTCAATTGCACCTAGGAAGCTCTACCTATAGGAGGGTGAATGATGCATTCACCATGCATATCACCAGATTACTTCAGGGTGCAGAGCATGTAAGAATTTTGGACCAAGCAAAGGAGCTCATCAAGAAGTATGGAGCATGGTTTATTCAGTTCCCAACTTTCTCATACATCCAGATTGATGGTTGTCAAAAGGACCCTTTCAGACTTCCAAGGTACCCTACTGATCATATTTTTTTTTTGGAGGTCACTAGACAGATATTTGATTTTGATGCCATAGTTAAGAGGGGAAAGCATAAAACTGGTTTTGATGGAGATTTCCCATTAAGGATTGGCACTGGAGAGGCTTGTCCTTCCATTGGTTCTACCCGGGCTTCTGAGGAGGAGATGAGTGCTCTTGGTTTATCGTTCCATTCTAAGAGATTAGCTTTTGACATCACAGGTGAAGCCCAAAAGAGAGCCACTAGAGAATACAACCATAAGGTTGAGTTAGAAGATTATTGGGCCAACTGCAGTGATGAATACGAGGTAAGGAAGAAGAATTTTTCTCACTTGCCAGTTGAATCAGTCTGACTATATAATGTGAAGGCAGTGCCTGATCAGCTTGAGGATGATGGAAACCTGATTCAGGATCATGCTTATGAAGTAGTGAAGGACATGTTGATTGGTGATGTGGATTGGTTAGAGGAATAAAAGACAACTAAAACAGCTGATGGATCTAGTCACCAAATTCACTAGAATGTAGCTAAGCCATAAACTGTGGGAGTTGGAGAATGAAGGTGTACAATGCACCTATGAGATGATAGGAGATTTGGACCCTCACTCCACTTCTGAGGAATCAACTGAGCAGGATCCTAAGGGAAAAGGAAAGCTAGATTCTCCTTTTAAGATCAAGATGAAAGGTGTTCAAGAGGAGGAATTCCAGGAAACAGAAAAGCCTGATTGCTAAGAAAAGGTCAAAGACTAAGAGGTATAAACAGAAAGAAATTGAAAAGCAGGGTTCTGAGGTTGATGTTCTTGTGCCCAAAAGGAGAAGAGTCATAAGACTATCATAGAAGGAAAGTTCCAGAGTAGGAGAAGAAGAAGTTACCCCATCGGTGGTAAATATAGAAAGTTCAGAAGAGAAGGCATAGGTGTACACAAGGAGGTCTAGGACTCCTTCTCCCAAGGATAGTGTGCCTAAAACGGACCTTCCTCCAGTTATTTCTCATGAGGAGTAGCATGATGATATTCCTTCCGCCCATGAGGCTCACAAAAAACCAAGTGAATTTGAGAAGGTTGAAGATCATCCAGATACTGAAGGGGAGGAATTTCATGAAGGTGACCTTTATAGTGCAGAAGCTGAAGTAGAAAAGGTAATGCAATCTCCCTTGGTTGCATATGCAGAATCACCTGTTGGAACTGAAGAAGTTAAATCACCTCCAGGAGAAGAAGAGGCAGAAAGAATTCCATCACCTAAGCACAAGGAGGAACATGCTGAGGAGAAGGAGAGAAAAATAGATGAGAGTCTTGAGAAGCAGGATTTGAGTGAAGAAGCACCTAAGGGTCAACAAGAAGAGGAGAAACAGGGTAAAGTGCAATTAGAATCCAGTGTCCCTGATTGGTTGGATAAGGAGATAAGAAGAAAATAGGTTGTTATGGATGACACCCCACCTAATTGGGATGAGCTGCTAGCCAAGATTGGAAATGATAAATGTAAAAAGAAGGCTAGGGTGATTTCAAGGATTGAGAGGGATGAAGTTCATAACAGAGTTGTTCATATTTCCACCCCTACTCCGGATAAGAATAGAGATGAGGTATCTACAATGGATTATAATGTGCATACTTTCAATTTGGGGCCCACTTTTGTTGAATAGGATATTGAGGATTATTAGGGTTCTAGTGCAGTTATCCTGGGCAGATTGAGGAAGGAAATAAAGACTAAGTAGGAGCTAAAAAAGGAAAATGAGAATCTCAAGAAATGCTTGGAGGATCTGATGAAACCCTTGCAATCCATTAACCCCTTGGTTTTTGCTGCGAATCCTTTACCTTAGGAGACTATCACCGAGCTGGAAAAGATGAAGGCTTCCACTCTTGCCACTGAAAATTGGCTGCAAGGGGTGTGAACCAAAGGAAATGAGGCCATTAAAGATATTTTTTCCATAGGGAAGGATGCTATGAGGGCGGTTGATTGGTTGAAGGAGGTATTAGCTTAGGACAAAGAAGATACAGATCTCCTACTGTAGAAGACCAAAACTATCATGGAGTACACCAAGGATACGTTAGTAAATGATAAAATTCTCCCTTGCTTCAGAGCTACTGAACCTTGGGAGTGGTTTGAAGCATTGCAGATTAGGCAAAAGGTTTTGAAGAAGACTTACAAACAAAGGAGGCATATTGATGATACAGTAGCTAGTGTTTACAATGGCTCCATTGCTTTCTTTGAGATTATGACAGGGAGAAGGAAGATTGCCCCCAAATATTTTAGTTTAGAACAATTGAGAAAGTGGTGGCATGATTTTTATGCCCCAATTAATGATGATTTCATTTCTGAGCACCAGTTGGATGATGCGGCCACCTAAATTGTTGTCATTGACAAGTACCTAACTTATAAGGTGGAGTGGGATAAGTCGGTGAAACAATCAAGGGAAGAAATTGCATCAATTGAAAGGTGACTTAGGGTTTTTCCTTTTCACACCGTATTGATTTGGATAGGGTGCTTTGAAATTTCATGAAATGTTGGATTGGAATAAAGACAAAGGGGAAGATAGTTAATGATTGGGCTACATCAATATTTGTGCTTCCCTATTTTTTTGCATGCGTTGGTGTGAGCTGCATTGGAGATCCCAGGCCAACCTACATGAAGTTCATCATTTAATGAATATTTTATTTTATTTTGAATTTATCTTGGCTAACTTCTAGCTAATTATTTTGTAGAATATTATCTAGGCCGACATGTTTTGGGGGGTTCTATAAATATGACATTTTTCCTCATTTGTAAGGGTTGAGAAGACATAGATATAAACAAATAGAGAGATAGTTAGAGCGAATTAAGTAGAGCAAGAGTTAGCAAGTAGTTCTCAAGAAAATATTTAACAAAAAGTTGGAATTGTTGCTATAGTGGATAATTTGATGCAAGTAATGACATTGTGATTTGGTGCCATACTTGTGTTCTTATCTTGCATGGTTCTTATTATTCTATCTTTAGAATTTCTTTGAGGTAATTTTATATTTAGATACTCAGAGTTAGATTTGATCCAATGGTGTTTATGGTTTGATATTTGAAGTGTTGCAGCAACTTGGTCCGATAATTTCTGTGTCCAACCGATTGTTAGTTGCTTTGCAGAGTTAGCCTGACCTTTATATTCATTGTGCTTAGTTCAATTGTGAGGGTTTATTCATTTCAATTGCAATAGGTTTGTTTGAATGAATGTTCATGATTTGAAAATCTTAACACCTTAGAAGATTGCACTGTTTCTATAAGATTGCAGATCCATCTGGGTCAAGTAGAAATCAGTTTTGAGGGATTGGTCCATTTCGAGTGTTGGTCATTTGCATTGTTAATCTTAGGTTTAATATTAAGTTTAGAAATCTCTTTGAAACCTTCATCTTTTGTTATTTCTTTGATTATTGGGTTAAATTTAGGATTGAAGTATCATCATATTGTTAGATCTGATAAATTGAGATTCAATATTTTGCTTGTAGTAAGGTCCCATGTTGATTACCAACATTTTCACATTTATCACTGAGTTGTTTATGCATTGCCAAGACCTGAAATTAGAGACCTTGGGGTTATCTCTTGAGGCTTATTGATAGAGATTTACCTTTCAAGTGAGATAGGATATTATATTCTCATTGTTGTATAGAAAAACATCATCAATAGGATTGAAGATGAGTCTAGAGAATCCTTGAACCTGATGGGAAAGGGAGACATTAATAAGCTTTCCTTGGATGACATTGTGGAGATCTATAGAAACTACTCTAGAACTAGAGTGGGGACTCAAAACTCCAAGAGGAACAAGACTCACACCACTGATGTATCCGAAGTAATGGAAGAATTGGCTAACATGAAGATTGATCTGCTACTACATCTTAACATGCAAGGAGAAAAGAGGACCACTGAACCTTTTTCAATTTATTGTTCCAAATGTAGGGGAAAACACCTTTTGAGGGAATGCCCGTTAAATCAGGTTGAAATTTGTGAGATTTGTGAAAAACCACATCCAACTAGTTCTTGCAATCTTTTGGCAAGAATAAAGAACAATATCAAAAAACCACTAGTAATTGAGGAAGAGCTCAATTACATCGTCCAAAGACCTCAGAACCAAGGGTATAACACAAGTCCAAGACAATATGGTTCACAATCAAACTGGAATCAAAATCCATGGCATAACCAAAATCAATGGACCCCACAATATCAGCCACAACCCCAACCAACATATTGGGGATAACCAGAGTGGATGAATCCCCAATGGAACCAATCCTAGTGGTAGTCTAACCAGCAACCACAATGGAAAGAAAATCAATCCTCATGGCAGCAGAACTAAAACAAATTCCAACCATGGCAGAATTAGGGACAAAAATGACCATGGGTACAAACACCTCTGGCCGTTAATGCCCCCAATGCTTCCAATGATCAAGTGAATCAACCCCAAATTCTAGCTCAACTGGTTTCCAATCCAAAAAACACACGAACTAATACAAACAACCCAAATGTAAATGTGGTATATGTTAGTGACATTCAGCTGCGAAGTAAAAATGTACAAACTACACCAGCCAAGACAATTCCAGAAGGAGAGGAAGAAAACATAGAACAAACTGTTGAATAAGCTCCCTATCCTGAGAAATTTCATGAAGAGAAAACTATTCCTCAAACCTCTTCCCCTCCCTACATGAATGTAATCAATTCACAACTTCTTAGAGAGTTGAAAAAGATTAACATTGAGATACCTTTGTTACAAGAAATAAAGGATATACCAGAGATCAATCAGTTAGTAAAATACTTTTGCATGAAGACACCAAGAAGGAAAAATAAAATTCCTTCAACAATTCAAGTAGGGACTAAAATTACTGATGTGTTATCTAGAAGAATGCTTCCACAGAAATATAATGATCCTGGTAGCCCTGTCATAACACTGAGTATAAATGGAATTGAAATACCAAATGTCCTGATTGACTTAGGAGATGCCATAAATGTCATTACATCTGATATAGTCAAAAAGCTGGGAATGACAACAATTCAACCAACAACAATTGTTCTGTAGTTGGCCGATCAATCAACTACAAAACTAGAAGGTATTATTGAAGAAATCATGGTCACAATTGATACATGGGATTACCTAGTCAAATTTTTGGTTCTCAAATCTAGAAGGAAAGATTTTGGATACCCAATCATATTAGGTAGACCATGGTTGGCTACCACTACATCCTTAATAGACTATAGATCAGGAAGCATGATAATCACTAATGGACGAAAAAAAAAAGAATTGTCACTTTATCCACCTGCACAACCATCACTTCAAACAAACACTCAACTTTGGGTGGATGAGGATTTAGATTCAGAAGGTGATGGTATTGTGGAATTAGCAATGGTAACCATAAGTGAACATATCCAGGAATGTGAAGAACAAGAGATAACTTCAGAAAGTAAACAAGATAATTGTCAAACAACATTACATGAACAACATTGTTGTCCTCTAAATACCCCTGTTGAAGAATTAGTAAATTCTAAAATAGACATAAAGGAGATTACATTCGTAGGAGATAAACCCCTTAATATCAATTCAACCTTATCCCCAACGCAAGAGGAAAAATTGAAAGAAATTTTAGAAAAACACACCGTAGCGTTTGCTTGGGAATATACTGATATGAGACGTATCCATCCTTCAATCTATAGTCATCACATCTACACAGAAGATGTTAGACCAATAAGACAAGGACAAAGGTGAATTAATCTTTTTCTTCATGACATTGTAAAAAAAGAAATTGAGAAGCTGCTTAACATGGGATTGATATACCCAATATTTGGTAGTCAGTGGGTTTCTCCACTGGTTATAGTTCCAAAGAAAAATGGTAAATGGCGAGTCTACATAGACTATAGAGAATTGAATAAGGCCACAAAAAAGGACCATTTCCCATTGCCATTTATTGACCAGGTACTAGACAATCTAGCAGGCAGCAACTACTTCTCATTTCTTGATGGCTTTAGTGGATATAACCAAATCCAAGAAGCTACTGAAGATCAAGAAAAAACTACCTTTACCTGTCCTTTGGGTACATATGCATATACAGTCTTACCATTTGGACTATGCAATGCACTTGTGACATTTCAAAGAGCGGTACTTGCAATATTTATGGATTTCACCACTTCATGTGTAGAAATCTATATGGATGACTTTACAGTCCATGCTAAAACATATGATGAAGCATTAAAAAGCCTAGAAAAAGTTTTACAACATTGCAAAGATCATAGGTTATCACTCAATCATGAGAAAAGTTCCATTATGATGGCAAAGGGAATTGTTTTGGGACATCACATCTCAAAAGAGGGGATAAAGGTTGATCCCAAGAAAGTTGAGATCATACAAAACATTGAAATCCCAAAGAACCAAACTGGAGTAAGAATTTTTCTTGGGCATGCAAGGTATTACAGAAGATTTATAGAAGGATTTAGTAAAATAGCATCACTTCTATTCACCCTGCTCAAAAAAGAAGAATAATTTGTATGGACAAAGGATTGTCATAAATCCTTTGAAACAATTAAGATAGCTCTAACAACTTCACCCATTATCAAAGGAGAATTTTGGGGAGAGCCTTTTCACATACATGCAGATGCATCTAATTTGGCCATTGGTGCAGTTTTAGGGCGAATAGATGAAAATGATGCCATGCATGCGATTTACTATGTTAGCAAAAATTTAAATCCTGCTGAAAGAAACTACACAACAAATAGAGAAGGAATTTTTAGATGTGGTATATGCAATAAATAAATTCAGACATTATATTATAGGCTATAAAATCTACGTACATATAGAACATGTTGCAATCAAATATCTAATGAATAAGGCAATGGTAGGTCGACGCATTATCAAATGGTTACTTTTATTGCAAGAATTTGATATAACTATTATTGATAAGCCTAGAAAGGACAATGTTGTTGCTGACTTTATTTCTAGAATTATTTTACAAGATAATCAAGAACTAGTGGATGATTCATTTCCAAAAGAACACTTATTTTCTATATCAGTTCATCCACCATCGTTTGCTGATTTGGAAAATTACCTTGTTGCAGGAAAGTGTCCAAGCCAATTTAGTAATAATCAAAAAATGAGGTTAATCTGTGAAAGTTCCAGATTTCAATGGATTAATGGTCTTCTATTTAAATTATGTCCTGACCATGTTTTAAGTAGATGTGTAACAGAATTGGAAGTTTATGATGTAGTGCATGCTTGCCATCATGAACCTGAAGGAGGACACTTTTCAGTTGTAAGAACAGTTCACAAAATCTTGGGGGCTGGCTACTTTTGGCCAATGATGACAAAAGATGCAACATTATTTGTCAGACACTATGATGAGTGCCAAAGAATGGGGATGCATACATCCATGGAGATGTCGATGCAGCCACAAATAGCCCTTGAACCATTTGAAAAGTGGGGAATCAACTTTGTGGGACCAATAGATCCACCTTCTAGGGGTCAGAGATATATCCTTGTTTTTACCAATTATACAAAAAAAATGGGCTGAGGTGAAGGCACTACTAGCAGCAAAAGAAGATAAAGTTGCAGAATTTCTATACAAGAAAATACTCCAATGGTTTGGTGCACCCAGAAAAATTGTTTCAGATCAGAGGCCACAATTTGTGTCAACAATGATGGAAGCATTTTTATAGAGGTACCCAATAACTCAGAAAATCTTCACCTTATCACCCATAGGTGAATGGACAAGTAGAGGTCACAAATAGAGAATTAGAGAATATTCTAACAAAAATAGTTTCTTTAAAGAAAACATATTGGGTAGATTGGCTAGATGAAGCAGTTTGGGCCTTTAACACCACGTGGAAAACAACGACTGGGTTATCTCCATATGAACTTGTGTATGGAAAGAAACTAGTCATGCCAATTGAATTTTAGTTGAAAACATTAAAGAAAATAGTAGAAGTTGGAATTGACCTGCCAGAAGTAGAGAAAAATAGAATTTTGTAGCTTAATAAACTTGAAAAAATGAGAATGGAGGCACTTCAGCATACATAAGTAATTCAAAAGAAAAGGAAGGAATGGCACAATAAACATATTGTGTCCAAACAATTTAGAAAGGGAGATTGGGCACTATTATTTGACTCCAAATTTGAAGAGTTTAAAGGAAAGTTCCATACTAGATGGCTGGGACCTTATGAGATACAACAAGTGTTTGAGAATAGAGTTGTCCAGTTAGTTCTGATTGATGGAGAGAAAAGAGTCATGTTAGTTAATGGTCATCGACTTAAGGCTTACCATAAGCCAACAATAAAGGAGAAATTTCTAGATAAAGTGCAATACAGAGTTGAACATTTTCTCATGGAATATATCTCTTCCATGAGAGATCTTTGAACTGTTGAAGAAGGCACAAATAAACAAGGTAAATTGAAAACCAGTAATTGGTGATTTACCTTGAGAAAATGGAAGTAAATTGAAAACTAGCAAATGGTGGTTTACTTTCAAAAAAATAAAATAAAAAAATAAAAAATTGATGACTGGAAACTAGAAATGTCGGTCTATCTAAGTTAATTTATGCAAGCTTCTGAAGGCTCCTAAAGAACCCCTCAAAATATCCTAAAGGCACCTAAAGATCTTGAAGACTAAAGACTCTGAAGACTTTGTCTTTGCTCGAAAGCTCTTGAAGACTCCTAAAATTCCAAGCTCCTAAGAGCTCCTGAAGACTCTTGATGAACTCTTGAAGGCTCCTGAAGAGCTCAAAGGCTTGAAATAAATTAAGGTGTACATTTAATGTGAAGTTTGTTTTCAAAATCATTTTCTAAGGTAGTTAGACTAATTTAAATTAGGTAAATATTTATGAATCTAGACATCTCCGCCACAATGTTAATTAAATGATAATAATAATTCCACTTATAATCATTTCAAAAAGTGGTAGATTGTTAGAATAAGGAATGATGTGACATGGATGATTTCAGTCGAGGACAACAGATCTCTTCATGATTCAGTTATCTTTTCAAAAATCCTCCCAAGTATATGATGACATGTGTAATGAATGTCACCAACCTTGCGAATTGAATTGCAAGTTTCAAGTTGTGGCATGCGAATCATTCGGAGCAATAAGGAATTAAATGCAGGCTATTAATGGCATGTTATGTCATTTTCAAAATTGGCTGCTCCCAAATCAAGAAACAAATTATTCCACACCTTTTTGGTAAGTAATTCAGACTGCCAGTTGAAGTCCACCAGTGAAGTCCACCATTTGTGACAAAGAAAGATGGGGAATACGAGAAATTCTAAACCAGAGAACTTCAATCTTGATTCAAAGACCAGAGATTGTTTGAAGAAGTTGGGTGGCTAAATTTTGGGATGCAGTATGAAGGCTTCCAACAAGAAATGGTTAGAGAATTTGTGACAAATTTCAATGTAAATGTCACCAGGGTAAGGGGAGAAGTAATAGAAGTCACACTAGAAATTATAAGTGAAATTTTTGGAATTTCAAATGAAGGAAAACTAGTTAACAAAGACTGAGTTAAGTTTGAGAAATTGGTGGCTGAATTTCACCAAGAGCCAGAAAGAAAGCCAAAGATACAAATGCACAAAGGATACCATCGTGGCATAGCTCATAATAGTTTGGACAAGCCATGGAGGACTGCTATGACTTGGCTTATGAAGTTCTTCACCTATGATGGGAAGTATGGTACAATACTAGGTCCAAGAATGTAGCTTTTAATACATTTAAGGTATGGATAGACAAAACCTTCAGTTAGGATAAATTTTCCTGTGTTCTTATTTCAACAAGCTTCTTCCATGATTTTAAGAGTAAAAGCTAGGGGGGAATTTTCTATGAAATACTAGGGGTTGATACATTTGATGATTAAAAACCATTTCTTAAAGAAAGAAACTGGGAAGCAAGGATGGTTAGAATTTTTGTTCGTGCCTATAGGAAAGAAAAAAGGGAGACCCACAAGGGGACCCTTAGCCAAAAAGACAAAAATGGAGGAAGGAGAATCTTTGAAGAAAAGAAAATTTTAGAGATATCTAGGGTAACCCGTACAAGGTCAAAAAGAAGGAGACAAAAAGTCCAAGAGGAAAACCCTAGACCTACTGAAACTGTAGTGTCCACTCCTGAAGAGGCACCTATAAGTCAAACCCCTATTTCTAAAAGCCCTGTTAAATCCCCTAAACATGAAGATACCCATACCCATATACAATCTCCTGAGAGACCTCAAAGTCCCCCCAAAAACCCAATGCCAACTCTTGAAGATAACCCTGTTTTTGAATTCTACGACTCTACTGAAGAGTTTGGAGCACAATCTAAAGAGAAAGAGGCCTGTGAAGAATTTGAACAAGAAGAGACTGTGAAATTCCCTATACCTTCCCCACAACATGAGAAGAGGAAAGGGAAAGAACCTTTAATTGAAGAAGAGGGACCCCAAGAAGAATTGAATAAAGAAGAATTAGAAACAGAGGAATTTCTGAGAACAATGAAAATGTCCTGCTTAGAGGCTGAATTAGAATATGAAAGAAGAAATGTGCAATTCTTTGAAGAAAAATTAAGAAGAAAAGAAGAGGAATTGTGACAATTAGTCTGCAAGAATCAAGCAATGGAAAGGAAAGTTAAGCAGAATGAGGCAAGGGTTAAAGAAAAGTTAAATAAAATAGAGGATGCTCTACAACAAGCCAATATGCATGCATTAGTAAATGCAGAGGAAATTTCAAAATTGAAGGAAGAGTTGCAATGGAAAGAAGAAGAATTAAAAAAACAATCCATG
>VDFB02252616.1:17565185-17586330 GCA_007258455.2 Sequoia sempervirens | reverse complement strand
TACCATTAATCCTTAGGTCTATGTGTACACAAATCGGATATCCGATTTGAAACAGATATCCGATTTGAAGTGGATATCCGATTTCTAGACCATTACTTTAAAACAACAACAAAATATGCTTTTTACAAATCAGATATCCGATTTGAAACGGATATCCGATTTGTAAAAATCACATATATACAACTATTTTCATTGTTTTAAAGTTACAATCTACAAATCGGATATCCGTTTCAAATCGGATATCCGTTTCAAATCGGATATCCGTTTCAAATCGGATATCCGTTATGGAAAACTAGGATTAGTGTTTGCTTTAATGGTGTGTACTGACACCCAAGCCTAAAAAAAGTCAACACGATATTTTCGCGTTTTTGGGTCGATGAAAGACGTGTTTTTTTCCTCATTGCCACTTTTTGGCATACCATGATCCTGCACATACCCACAACTCTAATTGGTATGCATTTTACCTTGGTGGAAGATTGATCAATTGTGTATTCTTCTTACTTCCTCATGAAATTGGACTAAATCCTAGAAAGAAAACAAGTCTAGATGCATATTTTTCTTACCATTTCATATTTTTTGGCCATGTAAATAATGACGAAGAAAAGTTCATTCTTATTGTACTCTAGGTGATCTAAATGGATCCTAAAAACTATATTATAAAAGAAATGTTTTTTATGGACATGTGTTTGGTAGTATTGTTGAGCTGAAAAATATTGAGCCTATACCGCAATTGTGTAAGTATCTTGGCCAAGATCATGTTTTAAAAAAATCCACCAATAGTACAATTGCTATAACTTGGAATTTGAACAACATAAGCACCATCTTAGCTTCTCATGTTGACACAACTTTTTGGGCATAGGAGAATTTTTTTGCGTAAGTTTCTATAATTATGTACTTGTATTGGGTTGTATAAAGGCATGAGAGGAAAATTTTATGATGTACCAAATTATATTGAGCAATGGAGAGAGTGATCATGTGCTACATCTTCATAGTTGTATAATCATTCTAATATAGTACTAAGTACTCATGAAACATTGATAACTATGCATTCTTTAATAATTTGTAACCAAACAAAAATATCACATATGTTGTATTGAAAATATTTTATCAAATACACTCTAAAGTATTTTTATAAATCTTTTTGAGGACTAACTAATAAATACAAAAATAGGCTAGCAAGTGTGGCCTCATGAACACATACTTTTCCCTTGAAATTATCTAGATATCTATGGAGGCAATTGAGAAATGACTTGCAATATGTGAGTCTAAGAAATAAAAAAAATAACTAGAAGAGTTGACACCCTCGAATCAACTTGACTAGAGGACACAATAAGTATTATATCTCAAGTAGTATCATATATAGCCCCATGACTCATATCTTTGTTCACAACTCCACATGACAATTATAGGTCATCTCCTGCACTTGGCCTTCATGCTTTAGATCTATGCAATCTTCTATAGATCTATTAAAAAACCTATTTTGAGGTCCTATGAAGTTTTTATTACTTGAACAAGGGAATAAAAATGGTTGTTGGTCCTTAAATTATTAAAGCTCATACTTGCAAGGACCATAGAGCTTATTTTAGGGATGGATTATTTTCTTGGCCTTTGAGAAATAATTTCTAGATTGACAAGCTATCAAACAAATAGTGTTGGTGCTAAGACAAAATTTTCATACTACCTCTTTATTTGTACTCAAGAATCTCAATAATCAAAACATGCCCTATGTGTTATGGTCAATGGATAACTACATGCCTCTATATCACCCTTTCCTTCCAAGAATTTAAATTTATTTTACAATTCTTGGCCACATTACTATCATTTTGAGATAATCATTCAATTTCCTTGTGTGTAGTGGCATAAAATTCCCTTTTAGATATTTTGTGAATTAATGTCTTGAGAAGACCTTAGTAAAAACCTTGTGCTTATCACTTCTACATGGTGGATATTATGGGCACAAAAAATTTGTTAAGATTTTAATTTTAGCTATAATATCCATGGCCATTATTAAAGGGGTCTTGAGACCAATTGATATCATATATGTTAGATAAAAATGTGTGAAAATTTCCTTGCCTAATGAGGCTCTCCTCTCTAATGCAATCATAATTTACCACATTGCTACTTTCTTGCACCGCCCATACATTCATTGAAATTCAAGCCTCAATTATTGTACATGTGAAACCTATGAACCTTGCCAGTTGGTAATGTGTTGCACTCCTTTATTCGATGTTACACACCTATGGGGTCTTAAAAAATTCCTGCATTGGTCCAAGGATCAAAAGATCAAAATAAATTGTCTAGGCATATGTCACACAAACACATGTGCTCCCATTATTGATTGTGTATTCCTCATGCTTATAACAAAAAAAAGGTTCACGTGGCCCTAAAATATTTTACATGTAGCAAAATATTATTGGGCATGACCAAGCCATCTCTACTACACTTGTCAACATGACTTCCAAAAAAACATTCCAACTATGCACTTAGCATACAAAATAAAGTTTAGATGGCCCAATAGTGTGTACCATTAACCACTATTAGTCCACATGTATTAGGTCCATCTACACTATTTGCTCAAAAACCATTGCTCCAATGGAAATATACCATGTGCATTATATATGCATAATAAAGTGATTGAATATGTACATATATTAACACTAAATGTACCTAGCACCTTGTAAGAGATCCAATGACTAGTGGTGACAAGTGGCATGATCCAATAGGGATCATGTTTTACATAAAATGAATTTGTGTGAAAATAATTGTCTAATGGAGCCCTATACTTTGATACAATAGGAATGTGACACGTATCCCTACTCACAACCAATTAAATAAATCTTCAACACTCTTTCTATTCCACCAAGTCACTTATGTACATAGAACCTAGCTAACAAGAGTGAAAAAAAAGCACAAACCACCATATTAGAGCCTCTATGAATTTGTCACGTCACTCGCATGTAACAATGACCATATAATGTGGAAAATAGAAGCACATGGAGAAATAAATAAAGACACTACACTAGCTATTTTCCAAATCTTTTTAGTATGTTTTCAAACAATGTTTGAAAGCCAGATCTAAACTTAAGTTATATGTGACCTATAAATGTAATTCAATTGAAAATTAGAACATGAAGTGTAAGACATGAAAAAGGGATCTTGGGCCTTGATGAAGGTTAAACCATTACTACAAAATAAGAGCTCAGTTATAGGCATAGAGGTATAGAAAATAACATGAGGCCAAGGACAAACACAAATTCACAATGCTAAGATTGACCTAAAGCTTTTCAATGGGGCTCATTGCAATAAATTCTTATATGAATTATTATCATACGATCCCTATAGCAGCATTGATAACATCAAAGGAATTTTTTTTGAATTTAGGGTAGGTACCAACAAGTTCTTCTATACAGTTGACTTGGGGAAGAACATGAAGGCTATAGTAAGCACATTTTTTGCACTATGTCCCTAGAATTTTCCTCATAATTTTTTTTTTTTAGTGCTATAGAAAAATTTAATCATTAATGTGACTAAATTAAAACTAACCCACTCATTTAAACTATTATGAATTTTATCCTTGATTTATTTCCATACTATTGTAACCATGCACTCATTGGTAGACCAAACAGTTTAATCCTCACTACTAAATTGGATTAGAAAAGTATGTTGACAATAGGATGAATAACTTTTCATAGTTGGAAAAGGTGATTTCTTTGCTAGATTATCCAATATTATGAATTAAAAACCATTATTTGAAGAGTTTCCTTATTTTTCTAATAATGTACTAGATGTCTGATTTTAACTTGGAAACAAAGAACATTCTATGTCTCTCTATGGACTTGAATATATACTCATTGTTTCTAAAAATTTGTATAGAGGAAGTTTTTAAGGAAGTGGGGTTTAACTTGGAGTGAGATAATAATTAAATTATTTTTGGCTTATTCTTTCATATTTTTGAAAATAGACATTAGAAGTAGCTTCTATAGAAAGTAATCCTAAAACATGGAAAATTTAGATCTAATTAAAAATTTATTTATGAGAATCCCCCTTTCAAGTTTCATTGATGCAGTGAATATGGATACATGACACATAATTTTCCTTAAAATAACTCATACAATTTCATTGGCAGATGAGTACAATGAGACTACCTTTAAATTGAAGCCAAAGATGGAATGGTTTTGTTTATAGTAGAAAGTGACCTCATAAGAAAAATAAGAATTTAGAATGATTTTATCCTTTGCCAAAAAAATTGAAATTTTCATTCTTGTAAATGGAGGATGAGGAAGATATAGTGACTAGAAAATGGTGACATAATAGAGAACTTAGAGGTGACTAAAAATTTGATGCAGGGGCATCTTGTGATGCATTTTGAGTCATGCTGCAAAACTTTGGATTTTAGGTTTTTTGTGTGTTTTGGTGTCTAATAAGGTCATTTATGACCATGTGGGAACATCTTGATCCATTTTGGAGTTTTAATAGGTTTTTTGGTTTAAAAATGTAAAAGTTGTCAAATGTTGCTAAAAAGTTGTCATGCAACTTTGGAAAGGTGTCAAAAAAGAAAGAAACAGTTACATGCAAATCAAGAAACCATTTCAAAGAGTTTGGTTTTGATTAGGAATGTATAAATACACCCTCCAAAACTCGAATTTGGGGGTTGGAGACATTTTTCTGAAGTTTTCATGAATGAAAACCTTAGTTTGTGTGCATTTTTTTGAGTCTTGCATTGTTTTTAGGCTGAAGTCATGCATTGTATGGCCTGGTATGGCATCATATCAAGTACTATAATATATGGATTGAAATATATTTGTTTCTAGTAACTACAATTCTTTTTGTCTCATTGAATTTCATTGAGTTTTGTGGGAGATATGGACATTTTGGTGAAGGTTGCCCTGTTCTACCAATGTTTTCCAAAATTTCTAGTTTGAAAATGTGCTAATATGGCGATGTACAATATAATATTTGGATGAAAACTATTGAAATATATGAATACATTTTTCTATCCCTCAATGCTTTTTGTTTGGATCGTTTTCATGGAGATTTGAATAAGTTATGACCCTTTTTGTGAGGACGGGTCTGAACCCTAACTAGGGTTCCCACTTTTGGAAAAAATGCCATAAAATTCTGTAATTATGTTATCTTCAATCCCACTGAAGCCATTGGCTTCATTATTTATTTTTTGAAATTTATTAATGACAATCCATTTTCATTTCCTCATTGAAACAGTCATAAAATATATTGTATGGTTGCTTGATAAATTATTTTCATTGTCTCTTAAAGTTTGGGTTTGATAAACATTATTTCATGTTTTTGAAGGTCTATACATTCCAAGGAGTCAATTGGAAAGCCTAATCCTTCATTGTTAATCCTTTTTTTTGAAGTCATTTCCTTGTCACACCTTGGGGCAGCAATATCTAGTTTGCACAAATCTTTGCAAATTGATCACTTGTTTGGGATGGTATATGTTTGGGAGCCCTTGCCAAGTTTTCCCTTACCCCATTCCACCCTCAAATTTTGAGTGATGTTAGGGTGTTGTCCCATGTGTTAGACTTGAGGCACACATTTCCAAAATGACCAAAAAAGCACTTGTGCCTTGTTTGCTTTGAAACCCTAATTGGAAAGTGTCAAGACTACTATTTTGAGTCCTTCCTACTCTGCATCAAAATTTTCCCTATTGCCTATCAAAATATATCATTTTTTTCTCAAGAGAAGGGAAAGGATAATAGATGTAACATACATAATTAATTGTAAGGTGCAACATCCTAGAATCAAGTGGAGATTGCATCAAAGGAACTTCCAAACTCTTTGTATACAATAGATGTAGATAGTTACATGGAACCCTCAAACATTAGTGGTGAAAGGAGTTGGAAAGGTACTATGGAGGTGGTAATCTATATAAATTTGCATACACCATATGTTTATGAAATATGGAGAATGTGAAATAATAGGAAACATCCAAGATGGAAAGAAACGTGCTTTCTTAGTTTAATATTGAGGATGGAATGGATAAGAAAGATTCTCAGCTAGAAGTAATCAATTCTATCCCTCACTTGATATCAAAAAAGAATAATAGTAGTCTCCCTAAACCAATTAAAGTGAAGGAAGTAGAAATTATTTTGTTCATGATAGAAAATACTTTGGATTGGATAGATTTCCCATTGAATTTTTTCATGAATTTTGAAATAATCTAATTTAAATATATTCTACAAGTATTGAACATTTTTTTGGATGAGGAATTTTGTAGAATACTTCAAATTAGTATATTTTTATATATAATAGAAGTTATAATCTCAAATTTAGATTCACTAAGTCTCATTGCTTTCATGTTAAAATCATCTACTATATTGGAGCTTTCCTTTTCATTTTTATTGAACCCTTCTAGATCATTGGTATTTTTCTTCTCTTCAACCATGAAATTTTGCTATATTTCATAGAATTTATAGCATTTTATGAAAAATTGTATTAATTTTTCATCCCTTGGACTTAGATTGTTGACCATTTCTTCTTAAGTCACCACATACATATTGTGTCAATTAATTTTGATACTGATGTCATATTACTAATATTGCCAAGACTTGCAAGTCAATAGATGATGCCATTACACAAAAAATCTCTATATTTATATTCTCATTATTATCTAGTTGTAATATAAAATAGATTGTCTATGATTTCTTTCACAACTATGTCTTTATGGTTCCCAACTCAAAAGTTCATTTAATTCAACCTTAGACATCCTAAAAACACAATTTTATTTATATCTTCAATACATTAGAGACATGTAGAGAAATAAATTAAATCAAAATGAAGTGTTGAAGGCCCAAGTAATCCCAAAAATTAAATTTGTGTATCTCACAAATTTATGGTGCGTGGCCACTTTGGATTATGTGTAAAGTTAAAAACATTAAAAAAAAATTATTAACTTGTTAAGTCACTTGTAAAAAATATGGGTTCTAAGCAATGGGAAGAACAAATAAATAATCACCCTAATTATTTGAGGAACAAAAAGGGGTCTTTGGAAAAATAGAGAAAGGAAGAAATAAATTATATTAATGACCAAAATTAGGTTAATGGGACACAAGAGAATAATAGTTTGCAATAGAAAGTTTTATAAAAAGAAACCTAGAAAGGCCCCACAAATAGGATGGATAAAAGAAAATAAATACAAAATAGCAAGGGACCACCTAGATAATTTGTCAAGGAACTAGTACATATAGCCAAGAAGGTGGTACCAAGAACCCAAAAATGTAAAATGTTGAGGAAAATTGGAGAACAAGTAGGGTACTCCCACTAGGATCACATTAAACATCCAAGGTTGAAGTAACCCTTTTATTAGCACAAAAATCATAATTTTCATAAACCCTTATGACCAGGGGGGTGAGGCATGGGTTCTTGGAGAGGATTACATATATGCCAATGAGGAGAGGTATTTAGGAAGAAAAAATAACTATATTGAGGAGGATCATGTAAACATAGACATTGTGAGAAACATACAATAGGTCTATTTGAGTATATACGAGTAGCAATATTTGAAATCAATTTAGAGTTACCAATATTTTGGATGTGTTAGGAGGTGATCAATCTAGGGTCTCAAGAATCACAAGAGGCCTTGTATAAGGATTTATGTTGAAGGGTGAAGCCCTCTCAAAGATAAAGGGAAAAACTATGCTAGTCTTGAAATTTGAAGAAAGTAGAGGGATTGTTATTAGATTCCTTGTAGAATTAATAATATCTCCCTTTAATATCATAGAAAATGGATCATTTGAGATGAAATTATACTCAATCTCTACCTCATCTTAGAGCTAGTGGGAAAAGACTCTTATTTATCCAAGACGAAACCTAAATCCATGTGACAAATGAAATTGGAGATGATGAGGATTCCATAAATACACCTATAGAAAATTCTTAGCATAAAAATCAAGCTTTGGGTTGAGTGGCACAAGAAAGGAGATCCAAGTGACTTGGATGTACTACTTGTAGATGTCCCTTCTAGTATCTTTGGTGATGGTTCCCTTAAAAGAAAGGATATGATGAGGAGCATCCAATAAATACATGAAAGGGAGTAGTCTACCTATATAAATGTCAATGGAAAAGAGTGAGATAGTCATAGAGTACCAATAGTGATAGTGTCGAATTAGGTCCAATGTATTAATCCTCTGAAAAGAATGAAATAAGTATGGATATCTATTGCAACCAAAATTAGAATCATCCATGAATTTGTGTTTGTGTATATATAAATTCAATTAGAAGATAATATTGAGATGTAATGGTTGGGAAAAAAACTGAATCTAGAAAAACATTTGAGGAATAATTCACTTGCACCTAATAATGTGTTGCAACATGAGAGCCTAGACCCTCTCAATATGACCTCAAAAAAAAATCCTGTGTGAGGCCCTCAAACATCAAGCCATATAAAATTGTGGGCTTGATGATGGTATTCAAAAGGTGTATCTTTGAATAGAATTACTGGAAGTGGATCTAGATACATGGAATTCCAAGATAGAGAGAGAGAGATATATATCCCTTTCAATGATGTGAATTTTATGTAGGATTCATATTGAAGGAGGGACCAAAAAAAATCAGCCCCCAAGTAACTGTAAATGGATACAATCTTCAAAGTTTCCCCTTGTAAAATAACTAGAATTTTGAAAGAAGACATTTGGAGATGTTGAAAATCATGACCTTATTTTTACTGAAGTTAACCACAAGTTGGAAAAGTTAACAAAAATGAGCAAGGGAATCAAGATTCCATTATAACCCTTAGACAAAATAAAAGAGAACAACATATTAGCAAATATTAGAATGGAAATAACCACCTCATGTAATGTATAACCATCATTTGTATGAGTATGTAGTCAAAGAAACTCCTCTAACTCATCAATGTAGATGCTAAAGATGGTTGGAAATAGAGGATTCCCTTATTTGACCCTAATTATACTCACAAAATTGAAGAGACCACGAGATGTATGAATTTTCCCAATAATTCTCTCGTAAATCCTCCTATAAATAGTATTATATGATTCAAAGGCTCATAATTGTCACAGATTTGTAGGAAAAGAAAATGTCTCAAAGTTGATTCAAAGGCCTTCTTTAAGTCCATGAAATAACAAAATATTTTGAAAGAGTAGTGCAAAACCTTCTGAATAATAGCTTGGAGTGTAAATATGTGGTCAATGGTTTGATAACCTCACTTGAAGATGACTCGCTCATGAGTTCAAAGATTACCTTTCTCTAGCTAATTAGAAAACCACATGTCTAACATTGTGGCATAAATTTTGTTAAATGTATACCCAATCATGATAACCATATAAATTTTTAGATTGGAGGGAATTCTAGACCTATGAATAAGATGCATTATATTTCAAGATCAAGATTGAGGAAATCTTGAACAAAAAATTGCATTGACAAGCTTTGCCAAAGGGGAGACAAGGCCCGAATCAACATTTTATTTGAGAAATTTAGCTTAGATGTCTTCACAATTCATTGATATGCTAGTACATAAATTTAAAATGACCCTCCAGACATTATTTGTGGGGAAAATGATAGAATTTGGTGGTAAAGTGGGGACCATGATGGCAAGCTGGTATGGAACATCCTAAAGAGAGCAATAAAAGAAAAGGTAAAATGTAAAGTAGAAGCATTGAACTAAAAATAATTAAGTATATGCATTTTTCTTAAAGGAATTTTGGGAGGATAGTTAATGTAGTAAATGAACTTGTGGATGAACCCAACACCTTTTAGTCAATCAATCAGGTTGATGGAGGTCTAATAAGGATTCAACCTTAATTTTTTATTTTTCCTATTGCAAAACACTATTTTTTTCTCTTTGTGGCTCTCTTTCCATGTTCACAAGATTAGATCCATTTAAAAAAAGACTAAAAAAAATTCAATATTTACCTAGTAGGGTATGGGTAATTCTCATCAATAACACTCAATGATATTAAGGAGAGTTTTATAGGGATGCTTGAACTTGAGAGTATGATATAAATTTTGTTAAAATCAAGTATTGTCAATCAATTATGTGAGCTTTTACTCAAGCTTGTTTCACACTTACCTCTTTGTGCAATTTTTTTTTTTCAATTTTTCCAAAGGTGTGGTGGGAATAGTAATGGTTTTGGAGTTTTCTTCTTTTCCACTATTTGTACTTGAAATACTATCTCTAGTCCTTTTGTTTTTTTATTTCACATCATGTCTTAAAATCCTATTTATATTCTTGCCTTCCTACATGACCAATTTTTGTGTCTCCCTTCTAGTGTGTAATCCCAAACCCTAGCCTTTAGTTTGTGATTCCAATATTGAATCTTGGAATTACCTCTTGTCCAAAGTTAAAATCTCACCTCTTGTGCATTTTTTCTCTACTAATATATCTATCCAGACCCCATCCCATAAAGGAGCATGTCTAGAAAGATGGGGGACCAAAAAGTGGCCACAACCATTTTTTTATCAATCTAGTGCATAACATAATCAAGTTACAAAGCACTCACATTATAATGCACTCATTCTATGGCTTGGTAGTTACTAAACCTAGGCTTGGTAGCTACCAAACCAAAATCTAAGCACATTTTAATATGCTCATGTTATACCTATAATAAAAATAATAATGCAAATCCATTATTCTATTTTTCTATCTATATCTTTGTTGAACAAGATAATTGAGAGGGATGGGGGTGAATCGGTTGTCATAGATTTAAACTTTAATTCATTCATCGGAACTAATCCTTAACACTGCTTAAATGATTAAACATTAAATATTAGTGCAGAAATTGAAAACCATCACATAAGCACAATAAAACTAGATTTACGTGGAAAACCCAATAAGGGAAAAACCATGGTGAGGATTAACTCACACTATAGAGAATATCATAAATGATTACAAGAGACTCACTACTTGAGAAACAAGGCTCACTACCAAGTCAAAGACTCACTATCTGAATTCAGGCTTACTGTCCAACAGGGCTAACAACCCAGAGGGATCATTTCCACATGGATACAAAGAAGATAGAAGAGATATGTTACAAAGAGAAGACAATCTCAATGTAATGGAGAAATCCACCACAATTTGTTCAACCACTTGTAGACATGTATGAATGATAGAGTACACCTTCAACTCACTGCATCTAGAAACTCAGCATTTAGGCTTCGCATTGATCTTCCACACTCGTATCACACACACTCACTAATTCACATCAATCTCACATCTATCTGCTCTATTTCTTTTCACTTATCTCTCTTTCCTCTTTCTATGTTTTATTTCACCACTAACTCATCCTGTATTTATACCATCTTCAACTTTGAAACATATCCAAATTCTGCCATCCAAATTCAAATTCAAATTAGGTTGGTACCAAAACATCCTAGGGTGGAATTAGAATGAGGGCAATCCAAAAACATGCTTCATAAGGACCCAAATAGATCCAACATGCTTCATCAACTCTGAAGATAGTGTTCAACACAAGGTCATCCAAACCAATGTAAAACACATAGAACAATTAAGCATGAACCTTCCAGATACCAAAATTATCTTCAATATAATCAAAACAACTCAACTCTAGAACCGCAAGTTATAAGACTTTAACAAAGAGAAATCTGGACCAACAACATTTCTCCCAGACCTCAACCAGAAACACAAAAAACCACAGTTCACAACTGGTGAACATAACTCGCATTGTACAATGAATTAGCAGCCAAAAATTTGGATATAGTACCTTCCAACAACCATGATTAGCATATTTGAACCACACAAACATAGGAGAAAATCCCAGAGCAACCACTGAACACTTGCGACATATCTTCATTACAATTTTCTCAATATCCTCAACATATACAACCAATAACCTATATCCATGACACTAATGACAACAACAATCAATTGATAACCAATTGACTAGCTGAAATCAATGACAACACCTTCATTCTTTCCATTCTTGCAAAAACCTCCCCCTTTGTCATTGATGGCAACACATGATATGAAAAACCATCAAAGACACCATACTAGCTCTAAATACACTTCTCAATATTTTTCTTTCTGTTCCTTTATGTTTCTCCCCTTAGTAGATAGTCTTTTATATTCTTCCTCTATTTTTTCTTCACATGCTTCCTCTCCCCCTTTGACATTAATGGCAAAGGAAAAAGATGTTTTACATTGATTTCCCCTTTGACATAAAAAAAAATAGAATACTCTTAATGACAACACATTACACAACCTACTCCCCCTAAGAGGTAGCCACCAAAACATCAGCCCAGAAGAAAGATAGATCCATAGATCCACCGGATTGATGCATCTCCATATGTATCTAGTTCAAGAAAGGAGGGGAAATGACCCCTAACTTCTCCTGGAGATACTCAAAAGTATCTTTAGGAAGAGCCTTCATAGATATATCAACAATATGATTCTTCATCATAACATACTCAAGCTTTACTTCATTCTCCATGACCTTCTCTCTCAAGAAATGATACATGATAGATATACATATGCTTCATCCTCGAGTGCATCACAGGATTCTTTGAAATGTTAATTGCACTTGTATTATCACATAAGATAGAAATAGTATCATCATACACCATTGTGATATCTTTCAATGTTTGTTTCATCCATAGAACTTGTGTACAACAAGATGTAGTAGCAATATATTTAGCTTCAGCAGTAGACAAGGAGAGTG
Organism: Sequoia sempervirens; assembly: GCA_007258455.2. Lineage (NCBI taxonomy): Eukaryota > Viridiplantae > Streptophyta > Pinopsida > Cupressales > Cupressaceae > Sequoia > Sequoia sempervirens. The sequence goes on along the minus strand of VDFB02252616.1, from coordinate 17,573,680 downwards.
AATCTTTCTTTTTACTCAACCATGCCACCAATTTGCAACTAAGAAAGAATGCACCACCACTTGTACTCTTTCTATCATATGCAAATCCAACCCAATCTACATCTGTATAGGCACTTAGAGTAAAATCAATATCTCTAGGATACCATAATCCATAATCCAAAGTGTCATTCAAATATTTGAATATTATTTTAATAGCAATAGCATGTGTTTCCTTAGGATCTTCTTGAAATCTAGCCACAAGACAAACAATATGCATAATATTTGGTCTAGTAGCAGTCAAATACAATAATCCACCAATCATAGATCTATACTTTCTCTGATCAACCTTAGGTGAATCATCATCTTTACCAAATTCGCAACCAGTCACCATAGGAGTACATACTAGTTTGGAACCATCCATCCCAAACTTCTTCAACATCTCTTTCACATATTTAGACTATGAAATAAAAATTCATTTCTCTATTTGATTAATGTGTAGCCCAAGAAAGGAATTCATCTCTCCAAACATAGAAATTTCAAATTATTTCTGCATCTCTTTTGCAAACATCTTGTGCATATTTTTATTTCCTCCAAAAATAATTTCATCAACATATATAACTACAATCAATATTTTGTCATTTTCAATCTTAAAATATAGATTACTATCTATCATACCTTTTTTGAAACCTTGTTGAATCAAATACCTATCTAGCTTTGCATACCAAGCTCTAGGAGCTTGCTTCAATCCATATAAAGCTTTCTTCAATCTGCACACCATATCCAATTGATTTGACAACTAAAATCCTTCTAGTTGTTCCATGTAAACCTCTTCTTCTAGCTCACCATTCAAAACTGTTGAATTGACATCCATCTGATAGACCTTCAAGTCTTTATGAGCAATAAATGCTAAGAACATCCTTATAGTTTCCATTCTTGCTACCGGAGCAAAATTTTCCTGAAAATATATACCTTCTACTTGTGAGCAATCTTTACACACAAGCCTTGCTTTGTTTTTGACCACTTCTCCATTCCCATTCAACTTATTTCTGAATACCCACTTCGATCAAACAATAATGTTTTATTTATCAGTCTTGGGACCAATTCCCAAGTTTTATTCTTCTCAATTTGCATAAGTTCTTCTTTCATGGCTTCCATCCAATTGTTCATCTTTACATGCTTCACTTATAGTCTTCGGTTTAATCTCGGAAAATAAACACAGATTTACTTTAGTAGTAGCTCTTCTTCTAGTTAATACTCCTTTAGTCTTATCTCCAATAATCTAACTTTCTGAATGATTCTTTTGCACATATCTAGGTGTCTTAGGTGACACCATCGGAGCTTCTTCTTCTATTTCATTATTTTCCTGTTCTTCCACAATCTCTTCAATTCTTACACAATCAAGTTCATCAAATACATATCCATCAATGTCAATTGAATTCTTCATTATCTCATCAACGTTGACATTTGCACTTTCTACAATTTTTCTCAATCTTTTATTGAAACATCTGTATGCTTTACTTTTAGTAGAATATCTGGAAGAAAAATTCCTTCATCACTTCTTGCATCAAACTTACCTAAGGTTTCTCCATCTCTTTTGATATAAAATTTGCTTCTAAATACTTTGAAATACTTGATAGTAGGAATTCTTCTAGACCATAGCTCATAGGGGGTATTTTTACTATTTACTCTTGCTTAAACTCAATTGAATACATACATAGAAATATGAATAGCTTCTCTCCAATAAGCTTCCAATAAACTTGCCTCAGTAACCATTGATCTAGATGCCTCTTGAACTATTCTATTTTTCCTTTCAACAACTCCATTTTATTGAGGAGTTCTCAAAGTGCATAATTGTCTTCTTATTCCATGCACTTCACAAAACATATTAAACTCATGGGAGGTGAATTCTCAACTTCTGTTAGACCTTAAGCATTTTATCTTTAATTTTACTTCATTTTCAACCATAGATTTGAATGTCTTGAATCTATCTAATGCATTTGATTTCTCTCTAAGAAATGTAACCCATGGGTAAAAGCAAGAAGTTGAGTACACGAAGAGGGGAAATTTTGGGCAACAAAAAAAATTTCGCACAAAACGCGTATGCGTTTTAAAAAAATGCGTACGCGTTACGTAACGGGTACCCGAACCTAAATCCGAACGCGTACGCGCTGAGGAACGGGTACCCGAACCTAAAACGCGTACGCGTTACGAACGCATACGCGTTTAATAGCGCGTACGCGTTTATAACGCATACATGTTTCGAAACGCGTACGCGTTATCGAAAATTATTTATTTTTTTAAATAAACTGCTGGCTTTTCATTTTATCCACTGTTTTTGTCGAATCAACAGAAGTCAAGCAAGAGCGCGTACGCGTTTGGAGGCTGTTGCTCGCTCCTCCCGTCATCACACTTGACCTCTGAGACCTCCAGGTTAGTTGATTTCTGCCCTTTTTTGCTTTGTATCTTGTTTTTTTGTTTTTGAATTAGTATTTAAGTTTTTTTTGTTTAATGCGTTTTATTTCAATTTTTAATAGTTTTAAATTGCATTTAAAAAATAAATAACTTTAAATTGTAAATTGAAAACCATATTTTATCTAAACTTAGAAATCTAAACCCTAAAACGTAAAACTAAAAACCTCTTAGAGACCTCTCTCCCCTTAGGTTACATTTAGAATTAGTTTTTTCATTATAATTAGGGTTAATATTGGAATTAGGTTAATATAGGATAACCCAAACCCTAATCTTAACCCTAACACTAACCTTCACCATAACCCTAATCCCCACCATAACTCCAATTCTTATTGTTACCCTATTCATAACCCTTAATCTAATTTTAACCCAAACACTAACCCTAACCCTAACTCAATCTCTAATCATAAACCTAACCTTAACCATGTAATTTTATCTCTAACCTTAACCCTAACCATAATTTTAACCCTAGCTCTAACCTTAACCATAACCCTAACCCCAAAACTAACTCTAATTCTTACTCTTACACTAACCTGAACCCTATCCTCAACCCTAACTCATGTTTTAACCTTAACCCCAATCGTAACTCTAATTTTTACCCTTTTCCTAACCATAACCCTAAACCTATGCCCAAAAAATAACTCTAATTTTAACCCAAACCTAACCCTAATTCTAACTCTAACTCTAACCCTAACCCTAACCCCAATATTAAGCCTAACCCTCACCTTATCCCTAACCCTAATTATCTATAACCCTAACCCTAACTCCAATCTTAAGCCTAACCCTAAACTTATCCCTAACCCTATCCCCAACCCTAACTCTAATTTGTACACGAATTACAAACCATAGGTTCCAAGAGAGCAACTTAAAACTTATAAAAAATAGGTATTGTAGGAGTCACTTGGATAATAATTCAATGTATCTTAATTACTATCCCTATATGGAATTTGTCATGATTGATTTATGAATTTTCATCCATTAACTATATATGAAAATAAATGGGGTTCCCTCCTCTAATCTCTAGTGATAGGAAAATATGGTGTCCAATCTATTCAAGTAAAATTAATGGATAAACAAGAATACCACTCTCAATCTTAGGATTTAATTAAATAGCTATCTTTTAATTTCTTTCCTTTTTACAAGCTCCAAAATAAACCTACATGTACAAACCTTTTTATCAATGCCACTTTAAAATTACATTCTTTATTACACTAGTGGCCCCATAACTAGGGCACTCATAACATACTTAAATATTATAGTCATTTCCCTATTTTATTTTCGTAAGTCCAATGAGAAATAAGAAATATTTTAGGATATCATAAAATTTTATTGAAAAAAGGGTAAGGAGAAAAAGAGGAATTCTTCTAAAAGAATTTTCAAATTCTAAATCAAGGCTAAAGGAGTCAAATGGGCTAATTCTAGGAAGTTGGTTGAATATTTAATCATAAAAAATCCCAAAAGGAGGGAAAAATCAACAAAAAAAAATAGTAGAGCAACATGTGACACCCTTTTGAATTCCTAAAACCCCATGTTTTATAGGAAGATGAAGAAGAATTTGAAACCATTCCCCTCATCCCTTAGGAATAATCTATTAAGGAGAAACAATATAGATTAATAGAAAAATATTTGAATCAATGAAAATATATGAGAGAAGCCTTATCTTTTGAAAAATGTTTCAATATGGTAAGAAGTTCCATCTACAAGAAATGAGCAAGGAATATAGAAAGTGAAGAATAGGGAGATAAAAAGTAAGCTAAAAAAATTTATACACCTAAGTTTGATTGTAGTGACAAGATTTTTCTCACCTGCCCAGTTGGAGAAATTAGAGACTTACTTCACCCTCAACCCCATAACCCTAACCCTAACCCTAATTCTATCTCTAAGCTTAACCCAAACCCTAATCTTAACCCTAACACTAACCTTCACCATAACCCTAATCCCCACCATAACTCCAATTGTTATTGTTACCCTATCCATAACCCTTAATCTAATTTTAACCCAAACACTAACCCTAACCCTAACTCAATCTCTAATCATAACCCTAACCTTAACCATGTAATTTTATCTCTAACCTTAACCCTAACCATAATTTTAACCCTAGCTCTAACCATAACCATAACCCTAACCCCAAAACTAACTCTAGTTCTTACTCTTACCCTAACCTGAACCCTATTCTCAACCCTAACTCATGTTTTAACCTTAACCCCAATTGTAACTCTAATTTTTACCCTTTTCCTAACCATAACCCTAAATCTATGCCCAAAAAATAACTCTAATTTTAACCCAAACCTAACCCTAATTCTAACTCTAACTCTAACCCTAACCCTAACCCCAATATTAAGCCTAACCCTCACCTTATCCCTAACCCTAATTATCTATAACCCTAACCCTAACTCCAATCTTAAGCCTAACCCTAAACTTATCCCTAACCCTAACCCCAACCCTAACTCTAATTTGTACACGAATTACAAACCATAGGTTCCAAGAGAGCAACTTAAAACTTATAAAAAATAGGTATTGTAGTAGTCACTTGGATAATAATTCAATGTATCTTAATTACTATCCCTATATGGAATTTGTCATGATTGATTTATGAATTGTCTTCAATGATTTTCAATATTTTTCATCACTTGTTCTACTAACCTTCTATTTTTATTCAACTCTCATTTATAGTTCTTAAGTGACTATCGGTTTCTATTCAACTCTCATTTATAATATGAATTTGTAATGCTATGATTTTTTAATGTTATAAATTGAATTTTAATGTTATAAATGAAATATATTTTGAATTTGTGCATGTTCAATGTGATTTTTAAATAACTTTGAAATTGTGTACATTATTTAATTAGTTTGTTGATATATATTTTTTAATTGTTTAACATGCAGTTGCCATATCATTTCTCGTCCATGGATCCACTTTTCACTTTAGAGGATTTCATGCCTAATCCAGAAATTCCTATAGATCCTGGTGCACACCCCACCCCACCACATGAGGATATGCCTCAGTCACCTCCACATTCTCCACCACCTGAACCCCCACCCCCTCCTCCATTTGACCAAAATCAACTCAGAGATAATATTCGAGCCAACTTAGTTGTGATTCAAGGGAACATAGATCTCATAAAAAATGAGACTAGAATCCCTCCTCATCTCGCACGGTTTGCATCTACAATGCAAACTATTGTCGATTCTGTTCGATCTATCGATGCGGACCTAGATAGGTTCCATCAATGGAGAGAAGAGATGAGACAATTCTATGCAGATGGGTTGTCATATAAAGAAATCAATAACCTAAAAATCACTAAACAAGCTATATGCCAATATTTTGTGAACCCCCAAACAAACGAACCAATACCACCCACAAAAAAAAGAATTTCAATTTTATGGTGTAGGCACCCGCAGATAGCTGCAAATTTTTGGGATAGATGGTGGATGGTGTTTGATACTCCACCACATGGCAATAGTGAGGTGCCCTTATATTTTTTGAGAAAGTTATGGGCTGAGTTTGAGTTGGGTAAAAAACCCAACTATTTTGATATGAGGTCATTTCAGGGAGCTGGGCATGGCATGCCCCAACATAGACTAGGAGCACGTGTCGATCCTCAGCGACGTGCTCCAGTTGCGCCTCTTGTTCCTCCTCCTTCTCCTGGTATTCTCGCTGCATTTCAGCAGCAAACCATGTTATCTACACTAGGAGCATTGAGTTCACTTTCAGGACATCTCACTTAGCAGACTACACACGTGGCCACTGAAGTGGCCAATACAGAGCATGGAGGCTCGGGCTATAGGGATACTCAGACATCCACTTCAGGTGAGGCACATGCATATGGGGCGGGATCATACCTAAATTTACTATATTTTGAGGATCATCCCACATAGGTATGTTCATCTTTTGAACTTAAATTTAATTCAAGTTTGAAATGTAAAAAATTCATGTAATAATATAACATCAAACTATATATATAATATAATATTAATTCAATAATTTTGTGTTTGGTGTATAGACACATGATGACGTGATGCCCGAAACTCAATATCATCATCGTGTGTATATGTCGAGTGCTGTAGATTTTGGCTCACCTTTTCAACAGGTACTTGAACCAAAATATATTAAATAATTTGTGTGTCCATATATATATAATTTAATTTGAATTTGTACACATGTGTGAATTGATATATTATATCTAGATGCAGGGAAGTCATACTATTCCTAGTATTGATGAGCCACAAGTTACAGTGGTGAGCGCTCCTGAGACATCATCAGCTCAGTTGTGTGCTTTCAAAAGTTTGTTAAGTTTAAATTAAATACACATCATAGATCTAATTTAATTTTTACATTTATATACACATGTGTGAATGATCTATATGAACTGTTGTACATCTATATGTAGGGATTTGATGAGATAACCATGGCGGGCCATGCACCTGAGACATCATTGACATCTATTCATGGGCAATCTCAGGTGCGTGATCATGAGGTCATATCATTCGAGGTTGTAAACTTTACTTTAAATCTCCTATACAAATTTTACGAACATTATATATATATATATATATATATATATATATATATATATTCAAGGTTTTCACATATTGTTTGCTTTATATGAATATGCAGGATATAGTGGATCAGGCATTTCCATCTTCTCAACAGACAGTTATGTTACCTGTTGAAGAAAATGTGCCAATTGATTCACATGACCATATGGTAATTTATGCATACTAGAAATCATTTTTAATATATTTAGTCGATATTTAATTAGTTTTTTTTTATCTAAAAGTTTATATTTTCAATTTTAAATATGTTTAATTATATCAAAATTTCTAAATAAATTTAAATCTAATTTTGAGTTTCTTGAACTCTTTTATAGCATGATGCAGGTACATCTAGTCAACGTGGAACAAAGAGGAGACTTGATTTGACCGATCAGCCTGAGAGTTAGATAGTTTTATATTTTATGGACTACAAACCTCTAGTTTCATTTCAATATATGTGTTGGACTTGACATATAAATTTTATGGACTATGTAGATCTCTAGTTTTATTTTGAACATGTTATTATCATATATGTGTTTATTTATATCAGTTGACTTTAATATGATGATTATATATGCAGTCAATTATGAGATCATGTTATGTTCATTTTCATAATTATATGCATTTATATACATATCTATATATTTATATTTTATCAAATTTTCAAGTAATACATGCACTATATAATAATTCTTATCTAGAATCAAATTTCAAATATATATATATATAACTTATCAGATGGTTAGGTGACAAATTAAAACATTCCTTAAATAGTTTCTTAAATCATATTCATAATAAATTAAGGGCAAGTAATTCTAACTATTTTCCAATTACATAGCAAATATCTGAATCAATAAACAAAAATCCATCTCCTTGTATGTATATTTAATGTATAATCTATACAATTGAATAATTATATAAAATGTGGTAAATAGAAGACACATGAAATATGTATAATCTATACAATTTGAATAAGATATTTAAAAAGTGACATCGAACAAACATATATAATGTACATCAAGAAGTTTAATGTACAACTATATAACATGATGAAACATATATGTGCATGTAGATACAATTAAAGCTTATCAACTTTAGGTGAATACCAAAAATTGATATTTACATAGTCTCCAGATAAAATAGTTTTTCAGTTCAACAATCACATTGTAGACCGACTTGATGAGAACTTGCAAAAATAATTAATGTAAGTAACTACAATTTTTACAAGTCATTTAAGTAAAAAATTCATGCAAGAAAAGAATTGCATATAGTAAATTCCATACAAATTCAAATGATGTTAGCCATAGGATGGATTAAGGGGACCTAAGAGGTTGGATTAGGGGGATGAAAGAGGGTGGATTAAGGGGAGTTGATAAAATGAGTTAAAGTGATGTAAGAGGGTGGATTAGGGGGAGTTGAGAGAATGAGTTGAAAGGATGTAAGAGAGTGGATGGTGGAAGAGGGTGGATAAGGGATGGATGGAATGAGCGGAAGGGACGCAAAGAGGGCGG
>VDFB02252616.1:17536096-17565085 GCA_007258455.2 Sequoia sempervirens | reverse complement strand
GGTTGTGAATAGAAGTCTAGGTAACCTACTGAGATGCTTGGTAGGAGATAAACCTAAGGGATGGGACTTGATCTTACCCCAGGCAGAATTTTCTTACAACAATTCTGTCAATAGAAGTACTGGTAGATCACCATTCAAATTGTGTATGGAGGTAGTCCCAGAACCGCTCCAGAATTGAGGAAGATGGACCAAGAAAAGAAAACTAGTGCTGAAGCCAAGAATTTGGTGAGCACATCAAGAATATATACGAGAATGTCGTGAGAACATATCAACAAGATGAATATGCAGATAAGGCTAAGGCAGACTTAAAAGGATAGGCGCGAGTTTCAGACAGATGTGAAGTGATGGTCCACTTGAGGAAAGAAAGGTTTCCAGTGGGAACCTATAACAAACTGAAGATGAAGAAGTTCGGTCCCTGTAAAATTGTGAAGAGGTATGAATCAGGGAATGCATATGAGGTAGAGTTGCCAGATGGATTCAACATTTCCCCTGTGTTCAATATTTCAGATTTGACAGAGTATCATGAAGGTGGCGCAGAGGAAACACCTACAATGGAACAGTTTGGCATTCCAGCACCTACTTCAGAGAAGGAGGAGATTGAAGAAATCCTAGATAGCCGTGTGGGAAGGAGTACCAGAAACAGGCAGTATGAAGAGTATCTGGTAAAATGGAAAGGAAGGCCTGTGGAAGATTCTTCTTGGTTGTCTAAGGCAGAGGTTGACCGCTTGGGTTTTCCTCAACCATCTGAGACGGATCGGTCACTTCTCAAATTACTTCCCTCGTGTCCGGGCGCAGACATCCAAAGTGTGGAGGGCACCAAATACCCAAAAAGATGATTTCCATTTTTGTTCCCTGCGAGCTTTTTGTAGATGTTTTGTATTTCCGATACCTCTTTTCGGCCGAATAAGAGTTTCCAACTTTAATTGCTTCTTTCTTTTTTTCTCGTCAATCAGCTATTTTTAGCAGGTTTGCATTTGAAGTCGTGGGAAGACGAAATTTATGGGAAGGTTCAGGATGGAAAAATACACAGTCTGGTGAAAGAATCAAGTCAAGATCATTCATGACTTGAAAGTTATTCAAGTTCCAATTTCTGCTTTTTGACCTGAAAAACCTTCCGAGCTCAGTTTGAGGCACCAAATGATCCCGGATGGGCCTGAAAATTTGCGAAAACGCCAAAGTAGTCCGCCAAAGGCCTACTTTGCAAAAAATCGTCTTTTCGAGAGCTTTCCGAAAAGGTATTATCATTGAAGATCCGACGGTCGGATTAAAAGTTATGGCTGCCGGAAGTTGGTGCATATTTTAAAAATGTGCTAATTTTCAACTGTGAATTTATCTTGAATTTCAAATTGTAATTTTGGCGCCAAATCATCAAAAATCTTATCTCGAAGGTTGTTTTTGGTTCCAAACCGAAATGGGTCTATTTAGGGACTTGTTTCTGATTTTTGGGTAACTTTTTGGGGAAAAGAAGTTCGCATGCTGTGAAAGGGGATCTGGGTAATTTTCTGTAAGTTTGTAATTTGCATGTATCACAGAGCTCGAGGATTTGTGATCCTCTGCATGTAAGATTTTTCATTATTGAATAATAAGAAAGTTTTCTAGTTGTGTGCATTATTTCTGTGTCTCGGGTTTGCTCCCTCGTCACCTCACCTCTAGCACCCCATTCAAACCTTGTTGCCAATGAGACCCAACATAATCTTCACAATTCACCCAACTACTAAAGGGTGACACTCCTCATGCTTTAGTTGATACTTGAGCAACATCATCATCTAGGAATATTTGTGTGCCTCATCAGTGTAGTACTGCAGGCATACAAGTCTAGGTCCTATGGGAGATACGAATGAGCCTCCCCTAGACACATCTAAGTATGAGGTGCATGATGTGTAACTTGGAGGAGATGAGGCACCAGTGCATACTATAGGCACAACGAAGATGTGCAAGGGAGGAACAAGTACAATGTCATCCACCATTGGAGATGAGGAGAAAAAACAACAATATTTTGTACAAGTAAAGCTTAAATTTATTTCATAGTGCATTTCATTTAAATTTATTATAGCAAATAGTATATGTTACTAATGTACATTTAAGTGGGATTGAACAATTGATGAAATAGGAAGAGATTAGAGATGTGCAACATGACACTCTTTCAGCCATTGAATTTGGCCTACACACATTGGAATATTTTTTTGTCTATGATGTAAAACATTTTTATTGTATGCATATCATTTAAATAGTGATTAATTAAATACATACTAATTTATATCTTGATCTTATTTTACTTTTGCATTCTACTCAAGATGTGACTGATGTGACACCTTTTATCATGGTGAGTTCTTCTCAATCAATTATCTTAGTTGCATCACCGATTCGGGTATATGGTTTTTTATATCTAGTACATATATAAGTTTGTAGATATATGTTAGTTTATGTTTGTTTTTCAATAATTATATAGTAATTTTATCTTTTTATTTTTTCTTCTTGTAGGGTATGCCTCATCCACGTCCATGGATCCAAGACCAAGACAATATGGTAGGACTCTTGAGCGTCCTAAGGGACCATCATTTGTTGAACATTTGTCAACCAAAGAAAAAATGGTTAAGGTAATGAATAATTGAATTTGACATTAATTTATAGTATACTATAGTGATTAGATGTTATTTTGAAAGATATGAAAATAGTAAATAACTTTCTATTTAGTAGTCTACGGTATTTACCTTTGAGAGCTAATTAATCTAATTTATGGTTCAAATTGTTTTTGTGCAGGCATCTTCTCATCAATTAGGTGGCGTGAAGAGGATACATTTTGGTGATCCACCACAAGATTAGGATTTTCTTGACATGTCATAGTAATTTGACATATACATTGTATATATAGACCATGAGATAGCATATTCCATATTTTACAAATATTTTTTGAGTTGGAATATATGCCAAATTTGTATATGTACATACACAATTACTTTACACTTTTATATATAAAAATTGATATTTGGCATATTTTGTTCATTGTGTGCACGGTTTCCTATTTTGAAACTTTAAATTTGAATGTATAATCACTTTATAATGGTTGAGCTATGATGGATAACATGTTATATAGATATGGATTTCTTTCAATCTTGCATTGTAATAGTTTGAGTTACATATCATTTTTACTCATGTTATAGTACTGTTAAATTTGGTTGCCTTGGGAAACTTCACCAAATGTGATCCCTTTATCATTATTCTCTATAGTTGCAACATCCTTTACCCTTTGATTCCTTGAACCATTAACATCCTTAGTATGTATAGTTTGATTTTGGTATTTATCCTTTCAATAAAGTTATATTTTCCCTTTAGCAATGATGGAAATTTTGAAATTTGAATTTTTCTTTCGAAATTAGTGCATTAAAATAAATGACATATGTTTGGGTGCCTATATCTTTTTCTAGGTTGGGAAAGAACTCATAAAGTTTACGAGGGAACAAATATTCTCTAAGCACACCAAGTTTCTCAAAAAAGAGGATGGGATTGGTAGGAATGATAATACCCTCTTTTTAAAAATCATGAATTATGTTTGGTCTATACCCAAGGCCCACCAAAGTGAAAGGGATGCACAATAACATTATTTTATGTTTTGATATATTTTAGATCTTTTTCTATTTTTGGATTTTGTACTTATTTTGATGCCAAAAATTATGGTAGAAAAGTTATGAAAATACATTATGTACAAGAATGTAATATTCTATTGTTTTCTCTTGATAAGATGAATGCAATTAGGAAAAAAAATATTTCCTAAATGACCTTCCTTGTAAGGTTTTCACTAATAAAAGCTCACTTATTTCCATTCTTTTAATAATACAAGAAAATAAGCTTCACAAATAGAAAAGTGAATAGATTGCAAGGAAACAATACAAAATTATGAACTTTATAATATGTCTAGTATGTAGGCTATGTGATGCACAAGATAAGGTTTGAAAGGATACAAAGGGATATTGTAACTAAATAGTTATCCTAATATTAAGTAAATAGATTGGAAATAATGATGAATTATAAAAATGAATCCCAAAGGACACTCCCAAAGCTAATCAAAAATTTGTTGCAAAGCTACATAAGAGTATTCAAGACATTGAAAACTCTATCCAAGAAAATGGATGATATCCTAAGGGTTGATGAGGGAGAAACTTCTCCAAAGATTAAAGTAAAATATATGAAAAAGAAGTCATAAGATCATGGAAAGGAATAAAATATTGTTGTCCTAAGGGCTGATGAGAGAGAGCTGCAATCTAAAAGACAAGTGCAAAATATTCACCATTGCTTGACTATTACGTAGGTGCCAACATATGAACCAATGCAGGAATGTGTGAGTGATTTTGATGTGAAAATATATAAATGTGACATTCATGAACATACATAGGTAGGTGTATACACATAATATTTGTTAATCTATGCATCTTTTCATCATAATCATCATTAATTACATATGTTCGACACACTTGATCATGATTACACAAACATGTGACATTTTTCAACATACACATGATATTCATAATAATCATAACACAACATACATTCTACTATCAATATAACCAATAATGCTTGTATATTGTATTTTTCATGTCCTCATGTACAAATACATCTCATATCATTTTTTAAACATCATAATCATCAATACAACTAATAATGGCATATAAATTTATTGATATCCTCATTTACAAATACATCAATGCATCTTGCTATAAATCTATCATAGATACACCCCTAATATCCTTGCTCCATAACACACATCTCAAATAATTGCTACTATCACAGACACCTACATTGCAATATTATAAAAATTATTAAAAAATAGAAAAAACACCGTGTAAAAGTAATTGAACAATGAAAGCAACATGAACTCCAATGTTGGATGCATTGCAATCAAACCTCACGTCCTACTCAAAGATTTTTTTGGGAAATGCCTACATATAAATTAAAAAAGTATGGATTATAAATAACATGAAAAACAAAGTAAACTAGTCATTCTTTGAAATCAAATGTAAAATTGTAAATCAATATATTAAAGTATATGAAGAAGATACCTCCTTATGAATTACATTGAATGTGTCCTCAATGTTAAAGAAAAATGTTATAACTTTTTCTTGAATGGCTTCTTGACGTAATAGTATTGTGTAACACCCCACAATGAAACCTTAGAGGACAACACACTACAACACATAAAAATGGAACAATTTTTTTTATTTTTTTTGAAGTGCAACATACTAGGATTGCAAATCATGCAATAACTTGTGTTCTAACCTAAGTCCTCCAGGGTTCCATGACTACGCTAGAAGACTCCCATTAACCAAACTAACAAGAATTATAATTCAACTCATTAGACCAAATTTTGTCTAACAATATAAAGTGATATTATTCCATCACATTTAAATGATCTACTAGTAAGAATCACCCATATCATATTAAACCATTATAGCAACATTCATGATCATTACAATTAACTAACATATACAAGATACAACATTTGTATAATCCATTATAAGAGAGAGTGCACAATAATTACAACATTACATCATTACAATAGTGCTTCCAAGATTAATAGGGAAGCATATACATTTGATTGCAATGTATGATACAACTGATTTCAATACAATACAAGTACATGTAAGATATTCTACCCAAACTAGGAAAAGTGTAGAAGTCCACATCATCATGAGTGGTCACCATGAACACAAACACCAGCAAGGGAAAGCTAATGGAGTACAAGGAACATTCCACCTGACCATGTGGAACCCAAAGGTCCAACCCCTGTACTCAAAGATAACACCTGGTCCCACAACAACAACAACAACTAGGTGACCACAACTGACATAACAAGGCTAAATAGAGAGCAACTGACATTACAACAGCAATGACATTACAAAAGAACAAAAATTACTTCCAGAGGACATCACACACCAAGGGAAGAAAAAAAATAAGGGAATACCAGTCTGCAGAGGGAAGAGTGTCATTGCATGGTCCTGACTTCGGTTACCCTAATAGTCTCTCACTAGACATCAGCCCCCATCTATGGTTACCCTGAAAACCTCTCACTAGGTGCCAGACCCATAGGGCAACACATGCGGAACCAATATTCCTTTTGTGAGGACAAGGAAGTTGGTCTTGTCAACCAAGCCTTCTCAACCCATCCTTAGCCAAAATGAGCACTACAGGCATGGGCGAGGCATTCACTTATCTTGATTAATGTGTAAATTATCCAACCCCCTAATTCATTTTAATTTATCACTGAGTTAAGAAACTCCCATTGGGCTACCTTGGTGCCACATTGTACGTCGGCCCCCATTGAGAGCCACTCCCCCTACTAGCATCTAGGAGATCAAATAAAATCAATAGGGTGAAACAATCACATGCATCGAACAAACAACCACAAAAGTATATAACCCAAGCAAGGCACAGACCATCTCACTCTCAAACACAACTGTAAAACCAATAAGTGGTGCATGGTTAAAGACCAACAATAACCCAAAGCAAGGGTAATATCAAGCATTTCAAAGATCAAACACAATAATTCACCCAAAAACATATTTTCCCAAACCTCTAGAAGCCTCCCAACTCCATTTAACACAAAGGACTCCACTTGTACAATTACAATAATACTCCAATATCCAACAAGCAACCATGATGCATTGTACATGCAACAATTCCACTAATAAACTTAAAAATTACATCAAGTGAATATAAATGGCATTATCAGTCATATTTGACAAAGAGAAATAAATATGATTCTCTCATTTAACTAACTACCAATTATTTAAATATAAGACACACGATCTACCTTAGCATAGACCAATTTCCAAATTCATTCTTAATAAGGTCTTCAATCTTGAAAAGGCATAAATATGTTTCAATATTTAAATATATACATAACCCAACTATTGGAATACAATTTTCTAACCAAATAAATCATGTTCCATATAGAGTTGCCCAATTTGATCATCTAACACAGTCCACTAATTATGAAGACTGGTTTATTCTTTAACAAAACCATAATATATACATACATATATATATATGAATATATACATATTCCTATATATATATATATATATATATATATAAATAAAGCTGAAAGAATATTGTTTGTATCACAATTCAGAATGTAAATCATATACCTATATTTTAATACATATATATATATACAATCCAAATGTTGATCTATGAAAGAATGTAAACAACAAAGTGAAACAGAATACAAAAGCATATGTAATACGTGACATATGAATTTAGTACCTTTGTAACTCATATTCATCGGTTTGATGTAAACGAAATTCAAGACAATGAACATACAAAGCAATTACATTAAGTTTATAATGCATGTAATTCAAACTTAAACTCACTGTTTAACGTTCGATCTAACTAAAGTTTAACCCATATAAGGTGCTAAAAGAACATCAAGTTACACAAAGAGCAAAGGTAATGTAGTCGACACCCTAAATGCCACTGAGCGGTAGTCCACAAGTAACAAGAGGGAGAAACACAGCTGCCTGGACAAGGAAATTGAGATTTATTCAAGCTGAGTATAATGGTTACCATTTTGAGGTCCCTCCAAAGCAAAATGAAAGGGTGATTTTAACATTGAATCTACAGGCTATGGGATACCGAGCAAGATTCATACACAATGAATGAATGTCAAGCAAACTACTTGTAAAACGTTTTCCAGACTTTATCAAATCGTCATTAATGGAGACAAATTGTAATCAATATCGAATACCTCAATAAGTTTATTCTTCAGCTGAAATGTAAACACCGACTTAGCATATGATAAACCTTTCAAGGTTAAATGTAATACAGAGTAATTGGGCGCCATAAATAGTGTTCACAACAAGATTAAATGGACCATATACACACGTGCACAACGGCTAGTCCACATGAAAGAGAGGAGAATGGAGGGCGCTAAATCAATGCATGAAGGGTTGAGCATTCACCATTGTAGCAACTACAGGTTTCCAGATAAAGTAAGAATGGGACTAAATCAAAATTATGGTTAAGATACAATTTACAATTGTGGATCATTTCTGATCGGACCGACTCAACCAACTGCATGATTGCAATTCATCATATAATAATAAAGACTCGCCTATTTAACAATAACTCAACTTCTAAATTAGCTTTGCAAGATTAAAGTAAGAAAGTTAAATGATTATATAGGAAATATACCTTGGTTTATGCGCAAGAGAGTAAATGCTCCAACATTCCCAGCCAAGGCATATAATCTGAACTGGGAGAAGGTAAAGAAACTAAAAGATATTCAGGAACAGTAAGAGATAACATCACGTATTCATCAAATACAACACCTAGATTATGACTTCAATTTCCAAAATAAAATTGCATAAGCAGTGAAGAGGAGGTGCACAATAGAGTTCGATGATTCAGTTTAGAAACTTCCAAGCATTGTACATGGTAGATGAAATCCTTAATAGAAAGCCTGAAAGGAATAAAGAACAAATTGGTAGATGGAAAACCCGATTCCACAACCTTTGCTTGTTTCCTTCTAGCATGTGATTATATGAACCCTGAAATCGGGTATCACCATTGAGCATAAAGGATAGAGGGGTACTTTATTTATTTGCAATCAAATTGGGGAAAACATTAAGTAAACAAGGAAATAAGTAAAATGTCCCCAAAGGACTTGAGGTTTCAAAAGCTGTATGGTATTTATAGAATGAACACACTTCGATTTTCAAGAAAGGCTTCGTAAATTTCCAGACCATGCATTTGCTAAATTGCACACTCAGAAATTAACAAGAATTTGTTTTATTTCAAACAACATAAATACTCCATTTGCATTTCGTACGGAATTAACATTGAGAATAGCAATGGAACTTGGTTCCTCTTGCCTAATAAAGTGAAGATTTGATGATGAGCTCGCCACTCCCAGCTTGTAGTTTCAACACACTTCCAAAATCTCAACAAACACTGCATGACCCAATTTCAAAACAACCCAAAATCCCGAAGAAGAGCTTCCAAGAATCCATAAAACATTCACCAAAAGGAAACAAGATTAGTTTTCCCCAAAAAATGGCGCAAAAGCCCCCCCCTTTCTTTAGCAAATTAACCAATAAATTAACCACTCCCCCCACATCCATTACTGCATGCACTCCCTTCTTTAATTTAATTAATTTATTTTATTTTTCAACTATCGCTTACCACCACTCTTCAATATATTTATTAATAAAAATATCTCTATTTAATTACGCACAATAAATCAACTTTTAAAATGTTAATTTATTAATTTTAGCTTACCTTTTTAATTTTATTTGCACCACAATTTAATTAATATATTTATTCTTATATCTCTTTATTAAATCAAAATTTTAAATTTATTTAAACCAAATAAAACATTAATATTATTTTATTTTATCAATACCATAATTATATAAAAGCTTTTTATTTTAATTATCACAATGTATTTTATTTTCAATAACTTTATTTTAATGCAAAAATTTATCAAAACACTGATTGACCAACTTAAAATCAATGGATGAAATACCAAGCAATCCCTGTCCTCATAGCGAAGATGGTAAACAAGACCACGACAAAAGAGGCGAACCAAATCACAAATGAACAACACTACCAGGGTGACAACAGATACTCATCCTCGCCAAGGGTGATGACTCAACAAGGGACCAAATGCTATCTCCATCAATGATTTCCATTGGGTTTAAGGCACGCTCAGACCTATCAATTTAGGTGGAGTCGATGCCTAGTACCTGCAACCTACAACAAACCAACATAGTCAAACATGTACATAATCATACAGTCAAACACACCATAAGAGGAAAGTCGCAGTGTCGCAGGGCACTCAAAAGTGAGCGATACAACACTATTTCCCCTTCACCAAAATACATCAACGCACAATAATCAAATGCTAACAATATGATAAGAGAAATTATGAGATAATCACATGATGCACATAACAAGATTAATCCATGAAATCAATTAAATCCATATACTAGTCATAGCATAAGCATGAAACATCAATGATAAAAGTATCATCAACTATCATCATAATAGTGAATCCAACATCAAGCAAAGTATCATAATGGCCCAATCCGATACAAACAATAGTCAGTTAATCGAGAACAAACTAAGGGACACTACATCCTCCCCCCTAGAACTAGGCTTACTCCTGGAAGCCTACAAACAAGTATGGGTCACAAGGGCCCTTATTACAAGGAGGTTCATTTTTACCTTAACCAATTTCCTCACCCTCAGAGAGAGGACACTCCTCAAGGTCCTCGTCAAAATTTACATCAATTTTCATAGAAGAGGAGGGTTGAGTTCGTAGGATCTCCTTTTCCTCAGATAATAAGGGTGTGTTTCGCCCACACCCAAGAGGCCAATCCCTGATTGTGGAAGGATTCTTACTCTTGGGAGTTTTCTTTGATTCCTCAATTTTCTTTCCCTTCTCTAGCTTAAGATGAGTGAGGACTTGACCTAAAGTCTACTCATAAGGATCCCTCGCTTGATTATTTTGGGAGGCCCACTGTTCCTCTCAATCACTGTCGAGGGAACTCAGAGAAGGGATGTTCTAGAAATTAATCTACCTCAACCTCTATCTTGACCTCTAGGAATCCTCCTACACATCAACATCAAAAGACAAGTCATAAATATTAGGCGAGGATGACAGAAGGGAGAAAACAGAAGTTCGAGAATCTAAGCACCATATTCATAATTTTACATGCATTCTCCACTTACACACACAAATTCACATCACCAAAAATCACATTGCAAGGTCACACAAGGGTCCATAATGCATCCCCAATAGAAATAATATTGGTGCATTGCGCACTACACCGAGGGTCCTATCCTTTCCACTGATTTTCTACACCATTGAACAAACACCAGCTAAGGACAAATCTTAGGTTTCTAAACAAGGATGTCCAAAAGGAAACACATAAACTCAAGGGTACAAACAACTAAGTCAATGTAATGGGCTCATATGTGTTCAAAGTTCCCAATTTATGAACCTAGGCTCTACTAGCACATGTGTAACGCCCTACCGCGAAACCCTAGAGGATAACACACTACAACACATAAAAAAGGAACAATTTTTTTTTTTGAAGTGCAACATACTAGGATTGTAGATCATGCAATAACTTGTGTTCTAACCTAATTCCTCCAAGGTTTCATGACTACACTACAAGACTCCCATTAACCAAACTAACAAGAATTATAATTCAAATCATTAAACCAAATTTTGTCTAACAATATAAAGTGTTATTATTCTATCACATTTAAATGATCTACCAGTAAGAATCACCCATATCATATTACCATTATAGCAACATTCATGATCATTACAATTAACTAACATATACAAGATACAACATTTGCATAATCCATTATAAGAGAGAGTGCACAATAATTACAACATTACATCATTACAATAGTGCTTCTAAGATTAATAGGGAAGCATATACATCTAAGTACAATGCATGATACAACTGTTTTCAGTACAATACAAGTACATGTAAGATATTCTACTCAAATTGGGACAAGTGCAAAAGTCCACATCATCATGAGTGGTCAACACGAACACAAACACCAGTAAGGTAAACCCAACGGAGTACAAGGAACATTCCACCCGACCATGTGGAACCCAAAGGTCCACCCCTCGTGCTTAGAGATAACACCTGGTCCCAAATCAACAACAACTAGGCGACCACAACTGACATAACAAGGCTAAACAGAGAGCAACTCACATTACAACAAAAATGACATCACAAAAGAACAAACATTGCTTCCAGAGGACATCACACACCAAGATAAGAAAACAAACAAGGGAATACCAGTCTATAGAGGGAAGATTGTCATCACATGGTCCTGACATCACACACTAGGCCTTCTCAACCCATCCTTAGCCTAAACAAGCATTACAAGCACGGGTGAGGCATTCACTTATCTTGATTAATGTGTAAATTACCCAACCCCTTAATTCATTTTAAGTTATCACTGAGTTAAGAAAATCCCACATGGGTTACCCTAGCGCCACTTTGTGCACCAAACCCCATTAAGAGCCACTCCCCTACTAGCAGCTAGGAGATCCAATAAAATCAACAAGGTGAAGCCATCACGTGCATAGAATGAACAGCCACAAAAGTATATAACCCGAGCAAGGTATGAACCATCTCGCTCGCAAATGCAACTATAAAACTAGTAAGTGGTGCATGGCTAAATACCCACAATAACCCAAAGAAAGGATAATATCAACCATTTCAAAGATCAAACACAACAATTCACCCAAAAACATAATTTTCCCAAACCTCTAGAAGCCTCCAAACTCCATTTAACACAAAGGACTCCACTTGTACAATTACAATAATACTCCAGTATCCAACAAGCAACCATGATGCATCGTACATGCAACAATTCCACTAATAAACTTAAAAATTACATAAAGTGAATATAAAAGGCATCATCACTCATATTTGACAAAGACAAATAAATCTAATTTTCTCATTTAACTAACTACCAATTATTTAAATATAAGACACACGATCTACCTTAGCATAGACCAATTTCTAAATTCATTCTCAATAAGGTCTTCAATCTTGAAAAGACATAAATATGTTTCAATATTTAAATATATACATAACCCAACTATTGGAATACAATTTTCTAACCAAATAAATCATTTTCCATATAGATTTGCCCAATTTGATCATCTAACACAGTCCACTAATTATGAAGACTAATTTATTCTTTAACAAAACCATAATATATATATGAATATATATACATATTCCTATATATATGTATATATACATATGCATATAAATTTATAAAGCTACAAGAATTTTGTTTATATCAAAGTTCAGAATGTAAATCATATACCTATATTTGAATACATACACATATATATACATTTATTTATATAAATCTATATACAATCCAAATGTCGGTCTATGAAAGAATGTAAACAGTGAAGTGAAAGGGAATACAAAAGCATATGTAATATGCAACATATGAATTTAGTACCTTCGTAACTCATATTCATCGGTTCGATGTAGACGAGAGCCAAGACAATGAACATATAAAGCAATTAAATTAAGTTTATAATGCATGTAATTCAAACTAAAACTCGCTATTTAACCTTTGATCCAACTAAAGTTTAACCCATATAAGGCACAAGAAGAACATTGAGTTACACAAAGAGAAAAGGTAATGTAGCCAACACCCTCAATGCCACTGAGTGGCAGTCCACAGGTAACAAGAGGGAGAAACACCACCGCCTAGACAAGGAAATTGAGATTTATTCAAGTTAAGTATAATGGTTACCATTTTGAGGTCCATCCAAAGAAAAATGAAAGGGTGATTTTAACATCGAAACTACAGGCTACAGGATACCGAGCAAGATTCATACACAGCAAATGAATTTCAAGCAAACTACTTGTAAGAAGTTTTCCAGACTTTATCAAACCGTCATTAATGGAGACAAATTGTAATCAATATCGAATACGTCAATAAGTTTACTCTTCAGCTGAAATGTAAACACCGACTTAGCATATGATAAACCTTTCAAGGTTAAATGTAATACAGAGTAATGGGGCACCATACATAGTGTTCACAACAAGATTAAATTGACCCTATACATGCAGGCACATCGGCTAGTACACAAGAAAGAGAGGAGAATGGAGGGTGCTAAATCAATGCATGAAGGGTTGAGCATTCACCAGGGCAGCAACTATAGGTTGCCAGATAAAGTACGAATGGGACTAACTCAAAATTACGGTTAAGATACAATTTACAACCGTGGATCATGTCCAATCTGACTCAGCCAACTACATGATTGCAACTCATCATATCATAATAAAGACTCGCCTATTTAACAATAACTCAACTTCTAAATTAGCTTCACAAGATTAAAGTAAGAAAGTTATATGATTATATAGGAAATATATAAGGCTTCTGCACAAGAGAGTAAATGCTCCAACGTTCCCAACCAAGGAATATAATCTAAACCGGGAGAAGGTAAAGAAACTAAAATATAATCAGGCATAGGAAGAGATAAGATCAAGTATTTATCAAATACAACACCTTGATTATGACTTATATTGCCAAAATAAAATTGCATAAGCAACGAAGAGGAGGTGCGCAACAGAGTTCGATGATTCGGTTTAGAAACTTCCAAGCATTGTACATAGCAGATGAAATGCTTAATAGAAAGCCTCAAAGGAATGAAGAACAAATTGGTAGATGGAAAGCCCAATTCCACAACCTTTGCTTGTTTCCTTCTAGCATGTGATTATATGAACCTTGAAATCAGGTGTAGCCATCGAGCATAAAGGATTGAGTCAAATGGGGAAAACAAAGCAAACAAGGAAAGAAGTAAAATATCCCCAAAGGACTTGAGGTTTCAAAAGTTGCATGGTATTTACAGAATGAACACACTTTGATTTTCAAGAAAGGCTTCATAATTTTCTAGACCATGCATTTGCTAAATTACACACTCAAAAATTAATAAGAATTTATTTTATTTCAAACAACATAAATACTCCATTTCCATTTCCTATGGAATTAATATTGAGAATAGCAATGGAACCTGGTTCCTCCTGCCTGATAGAGTGAAGATTTGATGTTGAGCTCGCCACTCCTATCTTGCAGCTTCAACACACTTCCAAAATCTCAACAAACACTGCACGACCCAATTTCAAAACCACCTAAAAATCCTGAAGAAGAGCTTCCAAGAATCCAGAAAACATTCACGGAAAGAAAACAAGATTAGTTTTCCCCAAAAAAATGTGCAAAAGCCCCCCCTTTCTTTAGCAAATTAGCCAACTTATTAACCACTCCCCCCATATTTGTTACTGCGTGCACTCCCTTCTTTAATTTAATTAATTTATTTTATTTTTCAACTATTGCATACCACCACTCTTCAGTATATTTATTAATAAAAGTATCTTTATTTAATTATGCATAATAAATCAACTTTTAAAATGTTAATTTATTAATTTTAACTTACCTTTTTAATTTTATTTGCACCACAAAATTTAATTAATATATTTATTCTTATATCTCTTTATTAAATCAAAATTTTAAATTTATTTAAACCAAATAAAACATTAATATTATTTTATTTTATCAATACCATAATTATATAAAAGTTTTTTTTTTATTTTAATTATCGCAACGTCTTTTAATTTCAATAACTTTATTTTAATGCAATAATTAATCAAAGCACTAATCGAGCAACTTAAAATCAAATGGATGAAATACCAAGCAATACTTGTCCTCACAGTGAAGACGAAAAACAAGACCACGACAAAAAAGATGAACCAAATCACAAATGAACAACACTACCAGGGTGACAATGGATACTCATCCTCGCCAAGGATGATGGCTCAACAAAGGACCAAATGTTATCTCCATCAAAAATTTCCATTGGGTTTAAGGAACACTTGGATCTATCAAGGTGGAGTGGATGCCTGGTAACTACAACCTGTAGCAGACCAACATAGTCAAACATGTACATTGTCATATAGTCAAGCACACCGTGAGAGGAAAATCGCAATGTTGCAGGGCACTCAGAAGAGAGCGATGCGACACTATTTCCCCTTCACCAAAATATGTCAACGCATAATAATCAGATGCTAACAACATGATAAGAGTAATCATGAGATAATCACATGATGCACAGAACAAGATTAATCCATAAAATCAATTAAATCCATATACTAGTCATAGCATAAGCATAAAACATCAATGATAAGAGTATCATCAACTATCATCATAACAGCGAATCCAATATCAAGCAAAGTATCATAATGTCCCAATCCGATACAAACAAAAATCAATCAACTGAGAACAAACTGAGGGTCACTACATATTGTCCACTAAAATGACCTACACTTGTTAAGAATTTTTAAGAAACATAAACTTGAATCTACTATTGACTCAACAATAGTTAAAATTAAACATGAATATTGGAAAATGAAAAAATTGTAAGATTTTTAGTAATTTTGGCAAATGGGTGGCATGGACACATTGAATTATGTAGGTAAATACTAGGTAAGGCATTTGTTTGTTGCCCAAGTAACTCGATTATTTTGGGTTGCTCTTTCTGAGGTAGTTCTTAAGAGCCCTAAAAGCCAAAAATGGTCAAACTTTCAAAAAGTCATTCTAGGAGCTCGTAGAAAATATGAATTATTTTTTTGGACCTATGGGTGGATATCAAATACCTTCAAACCAACCTCTCTTGGTTTGGGTCAACTCAAAACCATTTTTGTTCCAGTGTCAAATACATTCTTACAAAAATTATCAGTGGAAAGCAGTGCAAAAAATGGAAAGAAGCATTTTTTTCTACATAATAGAGTGAAACCACCTATACTAACATGTCAAGGTGGGAATTCCAATGCTAAAAAATGCATTCTTTTGTCGCCCAAGTCCTCGCATGATTTCAGAGTGCACTTATATGAGGTCGTTTTGAAAGTGTCATAAGAGCAAAAAATGCAAATTGTTAAATTTTTAGTATTTTTGACATATGGGAAGCATGGACACATCTAGGTAGGTTGTTAAATACTATGGTAGGTCTCTTTTAGTTTCCCATGTCACTTGATTGTTTTGGGGTGCTCTTTTTGGGGTAGTCTCTAAAGTGCCTTGAGAGCAAAAAATGCAAAAATTGTTATATTTTTAGTAATTTTGATGAATGGGAAGCATGGACATGTTGAGGTAGGTAGGTATATACTATAGAAGGTCTGGATTTATTTCCCAAGTCACCCGATCATTCTAGGGTGCTCTTCCTGAGGTAGTCTCTTAAGTTCCTTAAGAGCAAAAAAATGCAAAAAATGCTAATTTTTTAGTAATTTTGACAAATGGGTAGCATGGGCATATCGAGGTAGGTAGGTAAATACTATCGAAGGTATATTTTCATTTCCTAACTCACATAATTGGTTTGGGGTGCTCTTTCTGAGGTAGTCTCTTAAGAGCACTAAAAGCCAAAAAATCGTCAAACTTTGACGAAGTTGTTATGGGAGCTCGTGGCACGTTGGAATGCTTTGTCTAGACCTATAAGTGGATATAAAATCCCTTCAAACTAATCTCTCTCAATTTTTTTCAACTCAACACCGTTTGTGTGTTCTAGTGTCAAATGCATTCTTGCAAAAATTGTCAGTGGAAAGCAGTGCAAAAAATGGAAAGAAGCATTTTTTCTTGTGCATAATGGAGAAAAACCAACTATACTAACATGTCAAGGTGGGAAGTCCAACACTTCAAAATGCCTCCTTTTTTCACCCAAGTCCCTTGTGATTCCAAAGTGCACTAATCTAAGGTAGTCTTGAAAGTGTCGTAAGAGCAAAAATTTAAAATTGTTAAGTTTTCAATTTTTTGAAAAATGGGTAGTGTGGACAAATCGAGGTAGGTAGCTAAATACTATGGAAAGTCTCTTTTCATTTCCCATGTCACTCAATCATTTTGCGGTGCTCTTTTTGGGGTAGTCTCTAATTTCCTTAAGAGAAAAGAGTGCAAAAAATATTAGTTTTTTAGTAATTTTGATGAATGGATAGCATGGACATGTCAAGGTAGGCAAGTAAATACTATGGAAGGTCTGAATTTTTTTCCCAAGTCACCCAATAATTCTAGGGTGCTCTTAAGTGCCTTAAGAGAAAAAAATAGAAAAAAAATGTTATTTTCTTAGAAATTTTGATGAAGGGAAAGTGTGGGAATGTTGAGGCAAGCAGGTAAATACTAGGAAAGGTCTTTTTTCATTGCTCAAGTCACCTAATCATTTTGGGGTTCTCTTTCTAAGGTAGTCTCTTAAGAGCCCTAAAAGCCAAAAATTGTCAAACTTTGAAAATGTCATTCTAGGAGCTTGTAGCATGTAGGAATGCTTTGTCTAGACCTACAAATGGATATTGAATCCCTTCAAACCAACCTCTCTCAGTTTGGGTCAACTCAACATTGTTTGTGTGTTCCAGTGTCCAATGCATTCTTGTAAAAAATTTCAGTGGAAAGTAGTGCAAAAATGGAATTTTGTTTTGTGCTTAATGGAGCAAAACCAACTATACTAACACATCAAAGTGGGTATTCCAACACTAAAAAATTCCTCCTTTTGTCACCCAATTTCCCCCGTGGTTCATGAGTGCACTAATCTGAGGTAGTCTTAAAAATTCCATAAGAGAAAAAATGCAAAATTGCTAAATTTTTAGTATTTTTGACAAATGGGAAATGTGGAAACATCGAGGTAGGTAGGTAAATACTAGGGAAGGTCTCTTTTTGTTCCCAAGTCACCCTATCGTTCTGTGGTGCTCTTTCTAGGGAGACAAATATGACAATCAATACCTAGGCATGTTATCTTTCTAAATAAGCATTCCACAATCATTAGTCTTTGAAAATATACAATCATTCTCCAAAAAACCTACATTTTTACATATCAATTAATTTTTATGCAAAATTTTAATGTACTTTTGGTCTGTGTACATGCTAGCTCTTTACAAGTAGGTTCAACAACAAATGTGTTGACTCTTTCCATTTTGAAAATAAGGCCTCTTAAATGTGGCACCCATAAGTAACCTTTTTGTCCTTATAGATGTAAAATACAATGCAGGAATTTTAAGGATAGAGCAAAGTGAAACAAAATGAGAATTTTGTAGTAAAGATGCACCTTCTCTTCAAAAGAACAAGTTGGATCTACTTTCTTGGCCACTGTCTATCTAAGATTTGTTTCAATATTAGTAATTTCTAATTCATGGAGATCATGTATATTTTGAATAGATAAGACTTCTTACAATGTACATACGTTGAGATGGAAATTAATGAGAATTTAACATACTAAAAACTATCATCATTTCATCTTATTATAAAACAAGGGCTCATTTCTACCATCACAAAAACATAGTAGTATCAAACTCAAATGTACGATGTAACATAATTTAACAAATATGTACCTTCAAAATATATTGATCTACATGATCTACCATGGATGTTTTGATCTGAATCTCTTGAAAATATACCTTTGTTCTCTAAAAAAACTACATTTTTACATATCAGTTAATGTGTATGCAAAATTTTAATGTACTTTTAATCCAACCCATAAAAATAACATGAATCAAAATAAGATAAACAATATATCATACATGTCCCATACAAAAAATAATCCAGTACTCAAGTGTGCCTAAAGGGTCATCTCTTACCTTCAAAGTATTGAGTAATGCATCATGATCAACACTACTAATTGTCCATAGTTTCTTTGATCTTGGTTTGGCATGATGTCTCGGTAACTTAACATTTTTTTTCTATAACAAGGTGTGAATACATGAGAATGGTTTTTGTGTTTCTCATAGCCTTCAAATTCAAGTATGTCGTTCTTTCTAATTATATATGTTCGCAACCAAGTTTTGACAACAACAACTAAACCTATAGGATACATGATGCCATCATCATTTGTCATTGATTGTGTTAGCTTCTTCTTTCCCTCCCACCCTACCAATCCCTATCTCCTTCTCTCTCTATTCCTTCCACCCTACCACTCCCTATCTCCTCTTCTCTCCCTCTTTCACCCTCCCACCTTACTTTCAATCCCTATCTCCTTCCCTTTCTCTCTCCCTCCCACCCTACCAATCTCTATCTCCTTTCTCTCTCTCCCTCCCACCCTACCAATCCCTATCTCCTCTCTCTATCCCTCTCACCCTACTATCCCTATCTCCCTCCTTCCCTCTCTCTCCTCCCACCCTATCAATCTCTATCTCCCTCCCTTTCTCTCTCCCTCCCACCCTACCAATATCTATCTCTTCTTCTCTCCCTCCTTCCCTTCTTTCTCTCCTCCTCTCTCCCTCCCACCCTACCACTCCCTATCTCCCTCCTTCCCTATTTCTCTCCCTCCACATATCCCTCTCTATCCCTCTCACCATACCATTCCCTATCTCCTTTTCTCTCTCCCTCCCACCCTTCCAATCCCTATCTCCTCTCTCCCTCCCACCCTAGCAATCTATATTTCCTTATTTCTCTTTATTCCTCCTACCCTACCACTCCCTATCTCCCTCCTTTCCTCTCTCACCCTCCCACCTTACAATCCCTATCTCCTCTCTCCCTCCCTCCCACCCTACCAATCCCTACCTCCTTCTCTCTCTATCCCTCCTGTCTCTACTCCCCTTCTCCTCCTTCCCTCTCTCACCCTCCCACCTTACTAATCCCTATCTCTCTACTCCTCTCTCTCCCTCCCACCCTACCAATCTATATCTCCTTCTCTCTCCCTCCCACCCTACAAATCCCTATCTCCTTTTCTATCTCTCCTTCCCACCCTACCAATCCCTACCTCCTCTTTTTCCCTCCCACCCTACCAATCCCTATCTCCTTCTCTCTCTCTCTCCCACCCAACCAATCTCTATCTCCTTATTTCTCTCTATTCAGGGTGTGGGGAATTCGAGCTACAAATTGCACTATTTGAAGGGATCTTAGAGATGGTATGATGACTACCATGGATAGTGTTGTTGTTGATCTAGCTTTTGGTTTTATGGCAATATTTTTAAACCTCCACGCTAAGAAGAAGAAGTTGAAGTTATAGAAGGCTTGGAAGCTATTTAGAAGGGGTGTGGAGGCTAAAAATAATATTAGTCAGTTTATCACCTTCTTGGAGGCTAATTTGGATTTGATTCCACAAGATGTAGTTGCTAGGCTGGTAAAAATAGCAGATAGTGTGGGATACTTATTTCACCTCATGTAATGTCATGGTTCTTGATATGTATTCAAAAGGTGTAGAGCTAGGTTGGTATGCTATTGGTGTGAGATACTATTTCCACCAAGTATTTTACCATGGTTGAAAATGTAACTATTACTTGTTTCATGAAATATATGGAGCTACCCCCTTAGGTAGTGCTTACCAAAAAAGAAAATAATAATTATACAAATAATATAGTATTATAATATTATATAAATAATATAATAATATTATATATAATATATTAATATTACATATTATATTATTATATATAATATATTAATATTATCTATTATATTATAATTATATATAATATATTGATATTATATATCATATTATTATATATATTATTATATATAATATTATATATATATGAATATATTATACATACTAATATAAAATATATTAATATTTTTGGTTTTAATAAATGTGTATATTCATTTCTTAGCCTTTAATAATGGATATTTGTTATGCAACCTTAAGCAATATATATATGTTTCCTATCGGATATCTGATATTAATGGATATCCATTTTTCTTTGGTATTGCTTTGGTATTTGGCTTGGGGGCGACCAACCTGAAAAGTCAACATCCCCAATGTGTTTACAAGGGTTGCAAGAGTTTTTCAAACTTCACCCTTCATGCTAACAACTTTTTTCATCCGATTTTGATGAAAAGAAAAGGGTTTGTTCAAAAAATTGATAGCATTCTCCCGATATAAGATATGCTTTATTTTGAATTTAATAAGTGGGTATGTGCAGGATCATGGTATGCCAAAAAGTGGCAATGGAGAAAAAATTACATGTTTCATTGACTCAAAAACATGAAAATGTCAAGTTGACTTTATTTGGCTTGGGTGTCAGTACACACTACCGAAGCAAAGCCCAAACCTAGATTTCCATATCGGATATTCGATCCAAATCAAATATCCGATTTGCGACACATATATATTTCATTTTGGCCTGATTAAAACTCATTTCACATTTGTTTAACCGCGGGCACATAGTGAAAACTTCATTCTGTAAATCAGATATCCGATTTCGTGCAAATCCATCTTCAAAAGGTTAGATTCTTGGTTTTCCTTTGCTCTAATCAAATTTTCAATTAGATTTGTGTAATTTAGTTAATTTTTTATAGATTTTTTTCAAAATAGGGTTTTTGATAGATTTTTTATGAAAAAATTGAGTTTAGTATGGATTTTGATGAAAATTGAATGTTTGTAATGGATTTTGATGAAAATTGGATGTTTGTAATGGATTTTGATTTAAAAATAGTGTTTTTTATGTATTTGGATTAAAAATTAGAGAATTTTATACATTTTTGTTAAAAACTAGGGTTTTGTTGGATTTTTTAAAAAAACTAGGGTATTTTTATAATATTTTCATTTATATTGTCTAATTTTAATTAGATTAATTTGTTTTTAACTTTAATCAGGCATTATGGCTGCTGACAATGAAAATGTACAAATGCCAAATGCTCCACCACCTCCACAGCCATCAATTGAAGAATTAATTTGTGAAAAATTGCAACAATTAAGGGGCATTTCTGAAGTTTATACGAGAGTCCCTCGATTATCTGAGATGTCAAACACAATGAAAGAAATAATTAAAAACATAGAAACCCTCTCCTCACAACATAATTCCTTTCATTCGTGTGAGAAGACATGAGAGAATATTGCACATGTGGATTGTCCTATGATGATGTGAAAGATCTTAGAATAACCAAAGCCCAAATAGCCTCTTTATTTGTTAACCCCACACGGGTTTCCGTTAATGTTAATAAACCAAAACTTTCTATAAAATGGTGCACCTCATAGAGACATTGTAGAAAACTTTTGGGATCAAGTTGGTGTATGGTTTTTGAAAACCACCAAAAAAAATTGTGATATACCATTTTACTTTATAAAAAAATTATATGATGAGTTTGTGTTAGGGCATCATGTCAATTACTTTGACATTAAACCCTTCCAGGGCATTGGTGGAGGTATGCCCCAGGATAGACTAGGGGTAGTTAGAGTAATATCCCGCCCATATGTTCCCCCTCCTCCCCTTCCTCCACCACCTTCAGTATACCATCCAAATATTATGCAGGATGCAGCCACACAGACTATCCACGCTATTCACTCTTTGAGTGGTCTTTTGGTTTTGCATGCTCCTGTAGTAGCTCAGCCACATTCTGGTGATGTTGGTGATGGCTCGAGTGCTGCTGCATCATCCTCGTCAGGTCCACATATTTGTGTACCACATACTTGCTCCATGTGCCGCCAGATATGCTTGGGTCCCTTTGTAAGCTGATGAGCATCCCTTGACACTCGGACATGACGCATGATGTGGCCATTATAGATCAAACAGGGAGTGGAGCACACCGTACAAGTCCTCTCTTGCTAGAGAGGGGGACATTGGAATAGTGACACAGGTAAAATTTAAGTTGTGAATTCATAACTTGCATTTGTTTTTAAATGAATATTAATAAGAGATAGTATAATGTACTAATATTTATTTACATGGTCTATTTAATAGTTGATGTCCCAGGACGAGCTCCACACAAGTGACGGATAGCACCGGAGGGCCATTTCATTTGGCCTCGACACGCACTCGATAGTATATTTTTTGCACTCACTCATTTACATTTTATTTATTATATACTTTCTTGTCATTTGAATTGTCATTAATGAAATTATATAATAACTTATATGTTTATCTTATTTTCCTCTTGTAGGAAATACCTAGTGCGAGTGAGGTGCAGCCTTGTCCAAATTATGGAAGTGCAATGTTGGATAAGGGGAAGGTAATTGAACTCAAATTTGATTGAATTAAGAATTTTAAGATCTTATATTGATTATACATACATCGACATAGATTGGTAGTTTCATATGTACTTGTCATTTTTATGTGTAGGGAATTATGAGCTATACGTCCTTGTTGACAAGTGCCACAATGCCCGAAGCAGTACATATTGGAACACTTGAAGGAGTAGGTGTTGAAGCACCTCATGAAGTGTTGAAACACCTAAAGGAGATAAAGAAAAAGATCAACCTAAAGAAGTATGTGTTCATTTTATTTTGTGTTTGGTATTTATATGTTCCTATTACTAACAATTGTATGCTAACTTGGATCACTTTTATGTTTTTGTTCACCTATATAGATTGAAATTACAAAAGATGGTTTGGTCGGTTCTTTGAGAGGGGCATATTCTAGGACTCCTGACCCTTTGAAGAGACGATATTTCAGGTAATCAAGATTACAATTTTAGAGTTCAATTATAATTTAATGTATATTGATTTTGATGTTAATTATTCAATTTTAAATTATATAGTATAACTAATCTCAATTGTGGTTTGACTTTTTCTCATGCAGCCTACCTTCAAAGGCAATGAGGCTTCAAAGAGGCTCCATTTTGATGTGATCCACCAATAGTTTAGGATGAGATAGATATTTTGGGATGTAAATATTGAATAGATACCGATGGCATAGACCACATATTGTAAAATTTTGTTTGAGTTGGCGTTGATGCCATTTTTGTATATGGACATACACTTGATTATTGGATAATTTGATATATAGAAGTTGACAATCAAAATTTATTTGCCTCCTCATGTCATAATTAAACTCTTTGAAAATTTAATCAAGTGAGCAATGGTTAAATATCTTGATGTACAATAGCATAAAAAGAATGGTTATATTATGTAGTTTATTCATATTGTTGATTAAGTAATTGTACTGCACATCTTCAAACTCAAAGCATTACTCATACTGCATAAGTAACAACTAGATTTATAGATGTACCCCCCACCATAATATAGTTTCTTTACAAAGTCAACCTAAGAAGTTATGCAATTACTCTACATTACATAACTAATAATTAAAAAAAAATTTATTCATATTATTGGATTACATTTGCATTGCACAGCTTTCAAACTCAAAGCATTACTTCACATTGCATAAGTAACAACTAGATGCTGATAGATGAAAAGATTTCAATTACAAGCCTGTTGCCCCCTCATTCCACACACTATGCAACCATTTACTTGTGGTGTAGGGGCCAAACAATGGAGAAAACATGTAAAAATAATATATATATATGCAGCCTAGAAGTATGAATTAGTACCAATATTAATGCATCAACATTGATTACCTTGAAGTAGAGATTTGAATCAGCATCATTCTTCAAGAAGCCCAAACTAGATAGGTACCGATCAATCCTTTCGTACCATGCATGAGGAACTTGCTTAAGACAATACAAGGCCTTCTTCAGCTTACACACATGTGACTTCTTCCCATGAACCTCAAAACCATCAGGTTGCTTGATGTAAACTTCTTCCTCAATCACGCCATTGAGAAAAGTTGTCTTCACGTCCATTTGATGAATCTTCCATCCTCTTGATGCAGCAAGGGAAATGATAGTTCTGACAGAAGTGTAACAAGCAATAGGAGCAAATGTTTCTTCATAATCAACTCCCTCTTTCTAAGAAAACCACTGTTGATCAGCCAAGTGTTGGTGTCAGTGGGTACATTGCTTGACAATGCTAAGCAAAACAAATATTCATTCTTCTGTGGAGAAATAACATCTACATCTACAACGGAGGCTTGATGCTTAGGTCTATTTGAACAATGTTTCGAAAAGTGACCAAACTTATCACACCTAAAGCATTGAATCTTGGATAAGTCTCGCTTCTTCTTGGAAGGGGGAGCACCATCATTTCCTTTGTCTCAATTCCCCTTGAAGAATCCCTTCTTTCCACTTCTTCCTTTCTTCTTCGAAGGTTGGGCGGAAAGAACATGAATCTCTTCATTAGTAGAATTTTGGCCAACACCTCTAACCATCAATCTTGATGCATAATGAATGCAATCGGCCCTCAAATGATTGAACTTTGGGAGTTTGGACCTTGCACTAATTCCTTGAATATAGGACTCCTAAGACAATGGCAAACCGTTGAGGGAAAGCATTGTCAAATCCTTATCTTTAACCTGTTGATGCGTGTTTTATGAAACACTTGTACATCAAAATAAAAATGCCCAGAGACACCCTATCCTCTCTTGAAAAACCACCCCATATGCTAAGATTGCGAGAAGATCATATGGCGATTCCAAGGTTTCTTATGTCAGGTCTTGACATGTGGTAAGCTCAATGGGCGTTGTGATTTGCTAGTAATCACAAGGGGACTTACGCTGGATTTTTTCAATTCACAATGAAGGTCTGGACAATGAAGCTCTTTTATTTGGGTTGCAGATCAAACAAACTAAAAAAGGAGACAAGGGGTTAGAAGTTCTAATCTACTTCCTAAGAATTCAAGAGACGGTATTGACTTGGTGAAATGAAACCAAACTTTGTTTCGCCACGCAGGAATCGTGCCAACTACGCAAAGCCATTGCAATCTTCAAGGAAATGTGCTTATGGTTTTCATATCATGAATAACTACCTTCCAATTGAATAATATTTACCCAGACAGAAGTTAGGAATCCACAGAGTAAGCTCAGGCTAACTTTACGCATTGAACGAAAATCATCCATTCAAAGAAAGTATGAGCAAAAGTTCCACCATAAATCAATGCTTATCAAATCTTGCATTCATCTAACAAATTATCAAAGAAAATTTTATTCCAAGTGTAACCTAATTCTAATCTATCTCCAATCTATGGTGGAAGAAGTTATGCAACCATGCACACTATTTGACTATAAAAGTGGTTCAAATCAAATCATGCATAAGAACTATTATTATCAGAAATAGTCTATCACAACAATTCTATACATTGTCTCCACCCTTTACAAATGAGGGGCGAGCTCAATTTCACTTTAAGGCTAGTAGACTTCCTCTTTTCTCTTACCATTTCAAACTTAACATGCTGAGCAAACTTCACTCATTCACTTTCCATGTTCATATTCTTCTAAGTGCGGACACTCATTATCCTCTTGAAGCGGATTTGGGAAGATTCCATCTTTTATGCCATGTCACTCTTCGCTAAGCACGGACCTTGTCAAGTTTCATGGCCAAGACATGTGGCGGACTTCAATCATGTTTGACACATCCCTTTCTTAACATGGGCGGGCTTTGTTGCGTGTTTGTGCCAAGAAACAAGGGCGGACTTTCCTTTATGTATTGCTAGCAGACTTTGCTTTATACCAAGCCATTGATTATTTCCTTGGAGTGGACTTGGCTATATTGTATGCCACTTTTGTATGGTTGGGCGGGCTTAGTCTTAGCAAGTGCCATGTTTTACTCTTGAAGAAGAATCTACTATCCTCTTTGCTAGCGGACTTCCTTCTCTCTTTTCCAAGCTCTATCATGTGTTGGAATGGCTAGAAGAGATCGACGAAGCTGCTAACATCAACAGAATTGTGGTAGCTTGATATATAGAGTCTATTGATGCCAAGGTTCAATTTGTATGATATTGAGAGTGGTAGCTTAATAGAGGTCCACAATACCTTTTTGTAATATCATAGAACAGGGCTCATAGACCGACCTCCAGTCAAAATGTCTCTCAAATGCACAAAAAAGAATGAAATTACTTCAAACCAAGTTTGTGAAGAAGTTAACTCTATTGCCCACTAGTTTCCCTTAAGAGTCCAAAGTGCTAAAAGGCAACAATTTTTGAAGGGCTATTACCATGAGGCATACAGATTCTCCATCAAAAGCTATGGGATCATGTTAGGACCATCTACAAAAACCTCTCTCGGTTTTTGCTATCTCGGAGTCATTTTCCTGTGGTGATGACTTTTCAATGGAGGGAAAAGTTGCCAGATGCAAGCAGTGTAAAGTTGCAAAGTGGTGCAACTTTCATTCCGCAACTCGTACGACCAAACGGACTGTTCCAACACGTACATATGGGTACGTTTACGCTAGGGACAGTCCTCTTTTGCACCCAAACATGCTGAATCACTCCAAGCTACATTGGACCGGCAATTTCCCTTAAAGTCCAAAGTGCTAAAAGGTAGCAATATTTGAAGGGCTATTTCTCAGAGACCGTGGGGCATACAGACTCTTCATTGGAGGCTACGGGATTGTGTTGGGACCATCTACAAAAACCTTTCTCGGTTTTTGCTATCTCGGAGGCGTTTTCCTATGGTGATGACTTTTCATTGGAGGGAAAAGTTGCCAGATGCAAGCAATGTAAAGTTGCAAAGTGGTGCAACTTTCATTCCGCAACTCGTACAATCAAACGGACTATTCCAACACGTCCATATGGGTACGTTTACGCCAAGGATGATCCTCTTTTGCACCCAAATACTCTGAATCACTCTGAGCTACATTGGATCGGCGATTTCCCTTAAGAGTCCAAAGTGCTAAAAGGCAGCAATATTTGAAGGGCTATTTCTCAGAGACCGTGGGGCATATAGACTCTCTGTTGGAGGCTAAAGGATTGTGTTGGGACCATCTACAAAAACCTCTCTCATTTTTTGCTATCTCGGAGGTGTTTTCCTGTGGTGATGACTTTTCAGTGGAGGGAAAAGTTGCCAGATGCAAGCAGTGTAAAGTTGCAAAGTGGTACAATTTTCATTCCGCAACTCGTACAACCAAACAGACTGTTCCAACACATGTGTATGGGTACGTTTACGCTAGGGATGGTCCTCTTTTGCACCCAAATACACCGAATCACTCTGAGCTACATTGGACCAGCGATTTCCCTTAAGAGTCCAAAGTGCTAAAAGGCAGAAATATTTGAAGGGCTATTTCTCAGAGACCATAGGGCATACAGACTCTCTATTGGAGGCTATGAGATCGTGTTGGGACCATCTACAAAAACCTCTCTCAGTTTTTTCTATCTTAGAGGCATTTTCCTGTGGTGATGACTTTTCAGTGGAGGGAAAAGTTGCCAAATGCAAGTAGTGTAAAGTTCCAAAGTGGTGCAACTTTCATTCCGCAACTCGTACAACCAAACGGACTGTTCCAATACATCCGTATGGGTACGTTTACGCCAGAGATGATCCTCTTTTGCACCCAAATACTCTGAATCACTCTGAGCTACATTGGACTGACGATTTCCCTTAAGAGTCAAAAGTGCTAAAAGGTAGCAAGATTGTGTTGTAATTGTAATTGTAAGTGCTAAAAGGTTGGATCAAGCTTGTGCAGATTATAACAACGTCATCTTTAATTGTAATTGTGTTGTTTAAATCCACCTGGCTCATGCATCAGAAAACTCTTACTCAATCAGCTTGAACATTATGCACACCCAAATACCTTGTTTCCACTTTGCTAGATCAAAGACTCAATTACATTGGAAATGACCTTCACATGACATTTTTTAATTTTTTTGGGAAAAAGTGGCAAGCCACTATAATTTATTATATATAAATAGGAGATATTACAAAA
>VDFB02252616.1:17426447-17535996 GCA_007258455.2 Sequoia sempervirens | reverse complement strand
AACTACATTCAATTTCCCACAGATTCTATTCTTACATATTTTTGAAATAATATAGATAACTTATTCAAATTTTTACGTCAAGTTGCCTAACTCTGATTTTTCTGAATTTTCATTGCCATTTAAGGGCCTGTTTGGCCCATCATGATCCTGCACATACCCAAGTAATTATTATTGTTTTTCTAAATGCACTATGTGTAAAGTTTTGATTGATAGGTTGATTGAAAAACATCTATAACTTTTAAACGGTTAAACATTTTTTGAATCTAAAAGATGCATCACACACTATGCTTCACAAATTATAGTTTAAAAAAAAATATAATTTTTTGACCAAGTTAGGGTGGTCGGACAAATGGTTTTTAATATTTTAAAAAATTCCTATTAGAAAATTCATAACTAAATATTTACTTGCAAAAAGATCATAAAAAATATGCATCACATCTATGCATGTGTCCACTACTTATATTGAAAGATTCGGAAAAAATATTTATTTTTTCTACCCATTAGGGTAGCCAAACAAACACTTGTTTTTTTATTTTTTTCTTGATAATTTAGTAAAACTACAATGGAATTTCAAATTTTCACCAAATAGATTTACTTTTTCCCAAAAAAGGATTAGTAGCTTAGAAACTACATTCAATTTGCTACAAATTTTGTTTTTACATTTTTTTTCAAATTATGTTAATAACATATAAAAATTTATATGTCAAGTTGCATAACTTTGTTTTTTAAAATTTTCATTGCCACTTAGGGGCCTAGTTTGGACCCCCATGATCCTGCACTAACCTATTTGATATTATCAAGTGTCAAGGCTTTTAATAGTGATTTTTTTCCCAGTTCTACAAGTTTTTCCCTCTTGATTTCAAGGTTTGGATACCTTGCTAGCCATGATGCGCATTCTAATATAAAGTACATGTTTTCAAGGAGAAAACACACTAACATCTAACGGTTGTAGTCTATGTGAAGTGTGTGCTGGAAAAGTTAGCAAATCTATTCCCAACCCTCTTGCTTCTTGGATGGTTGTGAGTGTGACATGGTTCCCATGCCCATCAAAAATTAGCAACTACCTATTGGTGGGTGGAACGCTGCCTATAATTGATTGCACAAAGTGGTGCAAACATTTCATAAACAACTCCTTTGTTATCCATGCGTGTGGTTGGGTCGCCATGCAAGCAGTTGGTTCGTAGTTTGCAATGTAATTGTTTAAGTGATTTTTCTCCTTAAACAAGTAAAACTTGGAATGCTCTACTCGACAAAATTAACACAACATAGATGGTTATCCATTCATGACCCTTTGGAAAAATGTAGAACACATTCCTTCTACCTCTTTTGGCCAACACCCTCATGGCCCCGTTTTCGCCTACCTAGATACCAGTTTCATCATAGTTCCAAATATGATGAGGACCATATGAATTTTCATCATATGCTAAAGACAATGTCTTGTAGAAAGTGGATACAATGGGTCTAAGGTTCAGTTCCTTATCTTTGTCTAGGCCTTTAGCTATCTGCAACATCAGCTTTGGATGTTGATTCTTGAAACCAATCCACAAGACTTCCCCAAGAGCCTATTCTTGAAAAGGTTGGGTCTACTTTCACAAATTTGGGTGACCTCTATCTTAAGATTAACAATCTCAAGGTCATGGCCTACCACAACCATTTCTTTGCACCATTCCACAATCAAAAGCTCTTCCTCTTTGGTGAGGGTGGTTGGAGGACCTTTCTTTAAACATGGTTGTTAGGCTACCAAACCATTTGGAGAAGGTGGTTGATGGGATTTTCCATTTTTTTGAAGCTCCCCTTATGGACATGTCATTCTCCTCTACATTATGGAGTGCCCCTATCATGTCCTTTATTAACCACAACAGTTGTTGCATTATTACCTTTTGCAGTCTTTGAGGTGTAGTAACCTCTACTAGTGGTGCAACAAGTTATGGATTGAATTCTACATCAATTGGAGGATCTACTTTTGGGGAAAATCTAACACCTCTTTTGTGGGAAGCCAACCTTTTGGTGGCTCTTTTTAGTTTTTGTTGTAGTATGGGTCGCCATTCCATTTTCCTTAGCCATCTACACATAATAAGTACAATCTAAACCAATACTATTGAAGGAAAGAAAAGCATATACTTAGTTCTTCAGAAAATAATACATACGCTTTTTTATATTGAATGACAATTTTATTTGCGTAAGATGACAATGATGCTTAAATAGAACATTAACTAGTTTGTTTATGTGTTTTATTTTTAGTTTGTTGCATTGACATTCAAAAATACTATAACCAGTTCAAAAACATAGCAATACATATATAGAGAGCAAGATGGTTAACCTATGACTATAATGGAGAACAAAATAGTGAGTGGAACAATTTCATTGTGATCAACATTGGAATTCTCAAGCATATATAGAATACACATATACTCTCACCACAAACTATGAACTGCAACTATTAACCTATGACTCTAGTGAAGGAAAAAAAACAAGGGGATGAATAATAGTCAAGACTTTAACAAATCTCATATTTGACAGGCATGTACAATATAACTATAGACATATCTATGCACAAAAAATTGGGAAGTACATTTAAATTGTATATAAGGGAAACACAACTATAAATCTATGGCTAAACTATAGTACAAAATAAGGGAACTACACTTACATTGTATAAAAGGGATACACAACTGTTAACCTATGACTATAATGAAGGACAAAATAAATCAAAAGGCATAAAAAATAGTAAGTCAGAGTTTAACAAATCTCATATCTGATAGGCATGTATAGTATACACACACTCACACACAATGAACTAGGAACTACACTTACATTGTAAACTAGGGAAACACACATGTTAATGTATGGCTCTACCGAAGAACAATATAAGGCAAAGGGATGAAAAATAATAAGTCAAAGTTTAAAAAATCTCATATCTAAAAGGCATGTATAGTATGCACATACTCACGCATAGCAAATTGGAAACTACACTTACATTATATAGAAGGGAAACACAACTGTTAAACTATGACTACAATGAATGCAATATAAAGCTTAGGGAAATACAACTGCTAACCTATGACTATAATGGTTGTAATGAAGAACAATATAAAGCAAGCTTATGAATAAAAATAGTAAGAATTTAACAAATCTCACATCTTATGTACATGAACAACATATTCGTTGGAATAAATAATCTCAATATAATGCATCTGGAGCAATATGGAAGCTACTAGCCTGGATTATGTGTTGTTGCCCCCTCTTCTTGTTATACCACTCAATTATGTGCTTGTCACTCCTCTTTTTCTTATGTCACTCACTCCAGAATAAGTTAAGTCTTCAAGGATTTCATGGCTATTTGAATTATGAATTATTGTGATTTGTTTCATGGTTATTTGATATGGTGTATTAAATTCGTGTCCTCTTTCAAATTTGAAATTTGAATGATATGAATTGCAAAATTGATATATTGCAGCCATTAAATTGTGAGTTGATTGGTTAGGTGGAATGTTTGCGTATTTTTCCATAATATTTTTCAGGAAGAATGGTGGCCTTACAACTTGTTTTTTGTGGATACAAGTGGGCGGAGAGTTGAAGTGCCCAGTACGTGTGTGGTTCATTTAGTGAGATGTGATAGATGGATGCCTATACGTGTTGAAGGGGTTAGGTTTGATGAGAGGCAGATGCCTATACATGTTAAATTGGTCATGTACTTGTGGGAAACCTAGTTATAATAAGTTATATTATGAGTCAAAGTTGAGACATATGGGTTTGTATGGTGTTGACGTGGCAAGACTATTTTATTGTGTAGTTGTCCATTATTTGTAAGGGAGTCTTGTGTTGGTGCGACAATTACGTTTCTATGTTTATGTAGGTGGGGGTCTACTTTTAGCATATGACTCTTTTATGAGCACCAAGGATTTTGTTAGTGATCTATCAGAACTACTTTGAATACAGTTTGACTCGTTTGACTACTAGCCTGTACTTAATTTGCAAACAAATAGAAACTAAAAATTGTGCATTTAATATCTAATCATTGATTGAGCTTTATGTGGTTTTTTATCCATGTTAAATTTTAGATTTGGTAGACTAGAGGTGTACCACTATGGGTCCCTATACGTTCCTGTCATATAGCACGTATTGGACCCCACGTATGTTTCGGCCCATCTCCCCTACTCACCGCCATATGACTACGAGACATATGACTTACAAGAATATTTTGTCTCAAACTATTGTCCAACGTACACGCAAATTGATAATTCGTAACTCACTATCAACAACCCCACAAATATTATTATTACAATACCCAAAAGACAAATATGGCCTTGTTATAATTGTAAAGATATCATATTGGACGGAAACCAAGAGCTAACAAGTATTCTTGTGGTAAATAATGTGATATTATACCACTATGGACGGCAACCAGTCGCCAACAAATATTCTATTATTACAATACTCCAAAAGATACATAGGCCACTCGTATCATTTGTCATTATTATTGAAGATACATAGGCCACTCAAGTCTCATTTTTCCTCGTTTATCGATGTTAAGTTTTGTAAACGTGTTTTGATATTTTGGGTACTAGTGATGTTTTAAGTATTCTGGCACACAAAGCAGGATGTGTAAAGAGTTACTAAGATATGGCTATGGCCGTGGCAGCATACCGGGCAACAAGCACCTCAAGACAATTTGCAGTGATCATCAATAAGAAAGGCATTCAAATTCTGAAGAGGATTTATGCCTGTGCACATACATTAAAAGGCAATGTGAATAACTCATCTTCTTCTGGTGCTCAGTTATTTAAGGTGTCTGGCCATAGAGGTTTCCTACCAGCCGTGGATCCTCTGCTTCATCTCTCACACCCACAATTCAGTCCATGGGAAGAAACTCTCCATGACCTCCCCAAGTTGCTTGTTGCCTTCGACCATGGCCAAAAGCTCCGCCAAACTATAGAGAAACTATCACCATTTTCTTACCAACAATTGTTATTAGAAGGGGATTCAGAGATTTGGAGAGGAATGTTGGTTTTGGCGTTCATGGCACACGCTTATGTATGGAGCTCTCCATCTCCGGTAAGTGTGCTTCCCAGTAAGTTGGCAGTTCCATTCTGCAAAGTTTCTTCAAGCCTGGACATGCCTCCTGTTATCACATATGCCACTTATAATCTCTTGAATTGGCGGATTTTGGACGAAAATTCTGCAATCGAGCTGGGAAACATAGTCTGTCTTCATAATTTCTATGGTGGTTTGGACGAAGAATGGTTTCGTCTTGTTCATGTTGATATTGAGGCCAAGGCAGCAGTGGGATTGAAGGCCGTGGTCGATGCCCATGATACTATTGCTCAACAAGATGTGGCTCAGGTAAGGGAGTCTCCATACTTTCTTGTTTCTAACTACATGCATTGTTTAAATACGTTATTTTTCTTACTCTAGGGTGCTTCTTCATGGGGTTTTTGTCAACAGAATACGGGCTTATCATTACACCTGATTTTTTTCTTTCTTTTAGTGGGGGAGGGTGAAGAATCACACTGTTATTGCACACTGACTTAAAAGTTAAATGATAGAACACCTCCACATGCTAATCGGTTATCATTCAGTGGTGTTCTATGATAAGGGTCCTATTATAGTTTTAGAGAATAAATGCACAAGGAAAGTAGAAGCAGGTTGAACTCTTTTGTTTTTGCAGGATAAGATCATATCATTGTCGCTGAAACTTGGGCAAATGCATTAACCTAAATGTTGTACCCAATATTCTTGTATGCTTGACATATCCATGTAATTGCAACTGGTC
The DNA here is from genome assembly GCA_007258455.2 of Sequoia sempervirens. Taxonomy (NCBI): domain Eukaryota; kingdom Viridiplantae; phylum Streptophyta; class Pinopsida; order Cupressales; family Cupressaceae; genus Sequoia; species Sequoia sempervirens. Next base: position 17,530,223 of record VDFB02252616.1, on the reverse strand, counting down.
GATATAGAGGTTGGACTATTAGGATTTCATTGGTTGGAGGACCTGGGTTCTTTCTCCTCCTGCCATTAGGATACCACTCAAGATTATCTCTAATAGCATGCTGGCAGTTTGCCATCTTCTGAGCCATCAAGCTTATATCTAGGATTCTCTATGGCAGTTGGATCCTTTAATAGTTTCCTACTTCAAATGACCTTATAAGTTTGGCCTACACAGTCCTATGGAAGGGACTACCGGACTTTTCTCACAAGATGCTACTTCAAGAATTTAAGTGTGTTTTTGTGCAAAATCTGTCCATGTGCTTCTTGAGAAAACATATAAAATAATGTCTGCTAAGTGTAGAAGCTCCCCATGTTTTATTGAAGTTTATGTTCTATGTGTTTTTATAATAATTAGCTTCTATGGTACCTTTGCACATTTAAAAACCTAGCCTTTCCAATTTGCATCGCAATTTTCTTGATATGTCGAGGCTGACTTAAGGCCAAGTGCTATAATTCATGTATGTAATTTAAACTAAAGATATAGAGGATTTAGCAAGGAAGATGCACTCTGTACATATATGCATATGCACACGGTCTCGTCAATTTGATGGCTAATTGGCAATTAATAATTATTTTCTTTCCAGATCATCTATGCATACCACAGTGTTTGTGCCCTTCTCCTTTCCCTGTACTCAAAGGCTGAAAGTGTTAAATGAAATAAATGAGAGGTGTAAGTGAGAATGATTCTTTTTTCCGGTCTTTAATATGAATCTTGGATGAATGAATTAAAACGTTAAGGAATCATAATCTAGGACGAGTGAAACCTTTTATTTTTGGGAATAAAGAGAAAGCTATTATTAGAATAGAATCTTTTTACAGTGGCCAAAGCTCCATACAGCAAAATCTAAGGAGCCAAGGGATGGTAGTGTAGAATATACATCAGTGGAACCCTAGATCAGTGAAAAGCAGCAAAACAGTTACGATAAGCGATTATCTACTAGAAGCAAAAATGCCCTTCATATGTAAATAACTTTTGGGGGCAGAAGGGAAAACAGCAGAAAACACTGCAGAGATTTGATCACTCGCCCCTCCAGTGGTTCTCAGATTTGGTTCTTCCATGAGAGCAAGCAGCTTCATTGAAGTTTTTTTTCGAAATAGAAGTGACAGGGAGAGGTCTCTACAGAGGAGGGTTCCTGTTCCCACCTGTAATAACGGCATCAATAGAATTTCAGGTTGGACAACATGCCTTTACTGACCTTGATATTTTATTGCATTAACTTAGTGAGCCGTTTCCTTTTTTCCTCCATGATGAGTATTTGCTCAATGGCCTCAGTAGTGCTTAGAGAAAATTGAAACTATGGTTCACATACAGAAGAAAATTTTTTTATTTAACATTTATACGTGAAGGGCTTCAACGTATTCTTGCTGCTGCTGAATGCATTTGACCATGATAACACAGGGCTTTTCCATGAATAGGATATCAATGATCTTTTCATCAACACATGGATCACATTTTGGAGAAGCCAATAATGTTTTCAAAAAACAAAATTGAATTTTTTATCAAATCACATTCCATATCCATCTTTATTTCATCTTGATGATGGATCATGGAGTGTAGTCCAAAATGCTCATACAGATAAAACAAAACAAAAATTCTAATTTTTTTTCACTCATTCTCATGAACGATGAACCATGAAAACCTCATGTTCATAAGGTAGGATTCTCGTAATGGACCCTTTATGTGGTTGCTGATAGGTTTGTCTAGGTTAGAAAGCAGTCTACTAAGAGGATTGGAAAGGTTATTCGTATTATCCTAAGTTACCGATTTTGGTAGTGGTTCGGGTTTGGGTTCGAGGGTTCGATTTGCATGTTTAGTCAAAAAAAAAAAGGTTGGGTTCATTTTGGATTCATCCATGTACAAAATCATATAAAAATAAAAAAATATATACATAATTGCAGTAGTAATTAAGTTCAAAAATAATCAAATATTAGTCAAACTCGAATGTTGTGATATATATTAAAGTTAAAAAATAATAATGTCAAGTGTCAACAATCAGCCATCATTGATCAAGAATCATCATATGGGTCTTCAAAAATATCATCATCATGCCATCCATATTAAATGATGTATGTACCAGTAAATTAGAAGGGCCACAAATAGTGTCATTGGCACTGACACTAGCACTAGCACTCTTATGCTCGCTCGTTGGCTCATCGTCAACATCAAGTGTAGCAAATTAGGAAGTGGAAGCATCCAAGTCAATATTCTTTGGCTTGATATCCCACTTTCATGTGCCCCCTTCCTTGTAGCCACTTTGTTTGTGTGTAAGGAGCCACAAGTTTGAATGCACATACACTAAAACCTCTACCTTTTTTTAGTGTAGTTGATTTCTCTTTAGTGAGTGGATGAAAGAGTATGTGCTCCATTCCTCTCAAATACAAATGAACTAGCAACCTATTAGGACAAAAATAGTGTTAAAAGTTGGAGAATTTAAAAATTAAAATTATAAAATTAAAATATAAATAAAATATAAAAGATAAAAGTTTTTTTTTTAAACTTACTTGCAATAAAATTTTGATCGCAAGACATTGTTGGTGTGTGAATGATTGACCGTGAAAATACCACGAGCTATGAGCGTTGACCTTATACTTTTCTCAAAGAGCATTAATACTAATGTTTTTGGAGCATGCAAAATCCATGAACTCAACCCTCACTACATCTTAAATGTCAAGATCAATGAAGAGTCTATGAAGTGATGTCATGTACTCTTGACTAACTTTGACATCTCTATAAATGGGGAAACTCTTATTGACACAATAAGGAGTTGAGCATTATAATTTTTGGGACTTAATGCAAAGGCAAGAAGATGTAACAAAGTGGTCATTTTGTTTCATCTCTCTTCAATGATTTTTTGTAGTTGTTTGAACATTTTTTCTTCATGGTCTTGCTCTTTTACATTTATGATGGCTTTTATCTTCTCAATCATGGAATTGATTCCATCAAATATCTTACCCAAACAAGGCCTATCCATGTTGATGTAAAAAATAATTCTCAATATGGGCTCAATGAAATTGAGATACCCAACACAATTCCACCAAATGTCATCTAGGATCATTTGTTTAACCTTTGTTACCCTTGTCATGTCATATTGCCTCCATATGGACTAATTTAGGTTGATGATCGTGTTAGAAATTGCTCATGAACCTTCATAAGTCATCTCAACATAATTGTGTTGGAGGAAAAATGAGTCTAAGTAACCTAAATTTAAAAAATAAAATAAAAATTTTAGTAAAGTGAAACATATTTAACTTACCTTAAATATCTCCAATTTCAAGAATGTTCTAAATATTCCTTGTGACATATGGTGGTTAGTGACAAAATTTGGATTTCTTTGATCTCAACATGCACTTGCTTGATTTAATCAATTTTGGTGTCAAACTTTTGTAGCATAAGGTTGAGGGAGTGCACAACACAAGGTGTCCAAAAATGTGTGAATAACACTCCTTAACCAATAACTCAACTCCTTTACAATTTTTGGCATTATTTTTTATAACTTGAACAACATTTCAAGGGCCCACTTCTTCAATGGATGGGAAAAGGATGTTAGAAATAAATGCACCATCCTTCACCTCCCCTTAACAATCCACTACTCTCAAAAAGATTTCCCCTTTAGGGGAAACTGTAATAACATTGAATGCTAGTTGATTTTCTACATATTTCCATCCATTAGAAATGGTGGACACTCTTGTTTGACCCGTGAATCTATATTATGGGCTTCAAGGACTCCTCTAAAAACTTCACCTCTTTTTCCAATAAGGTGTTGCATAACTTTTGATAACCTACACCCTTGTAGCCTCATTAATTTGTTTCACCATTTTTTGCCAATACGGTGTGAGAAACATTTAATGTCAATCCATTCACATAGACACATCTCACTATGTGTTGATTGGTTTAATATCTCGATATTCATTTTGAAATACCACTTTCCAATGGTCCCTTTGATCTCTTATGTGTATAGATCAATGGGTGTTCTTCAAATCTGCAAAAAAATGGGTATCTCTTTGTAAGTTGAAGATTATAAGGAAGTGGAGGGGGCTTCATCCCTCAAGATCCTCTCTTTAACAAAGGATTTTTTGATGTATGACCTACTTGATCTACTTTTCTTCTCATCAATATTCTAAGAATTGCTCGATTTTTTAATGACTTTACCATATTTTTCTAGGAAAAATTTGATGCCTAATCTAGTGATATTGCACAAATGGCCTTTCAATCAACTATATGAGCTCTAATATCTAACATTACATTAACTAGAAATCCAAATATAACTCCCATCTCCTACAAGTTGTACCATTTCAACATATTTCCAAAGGGGAGATTTTGGGTCTATTTTGAAGTGGGGTCAGCTCACAAAGCTAGAACTCAATGTCATCGTAATACCTAAGACAACAAGTTCAATAAACAACACATTCAAAGAATTCAAACAAATGAAAGAAAAAAAAACTTAATTCATTCTAAAAATTAAGTATTTGATATAGATTTCTAAAAGAATGAAGACAAACAAAATAAGAGAGTTCATTTGTAAAAAAATGTACGAAAAAAACCAAAAACTTGAAAAAACCTGTGACCTCTTTTGAAGAAATTTTCCTCTATGATCTCCTTGGCAACAAACGAATTCTTGCAAATGTGTGGGAATAACAAACCAACCAGATTGGAATATTCACTGATCAATCTTCAACTCTCTTTGTGTAATGAAAAGCAAGAAAAAAATTTCAACAATGATGAATAACATATTTTTTTCATTCACAATATGATAAATGAGTTGTTTTTGTCTTTTAGATCTATTCTATACCATTTTTTAGGGTTTGGGGTACAAATTGCACTTTTTGATCAAATAAAAAGTCAAAAATATTTTTTAAAATAAATGGTGAAATTTGTCGATTGAGTATGGGTACCTGCCAAATTCACCCTAGGTTCACCAAGGATGGACCCATTGGTTAAATGTGTGACCTTGGGTGACCTCAAAGGTATATCAAATCTAGACCTGAACATGGGTCAGATTGGACCTTTTTTCAAGACATGTCTATAGCAAACTAGTAACATGGGTATTATCCCCTAATATTTCTTATGAGATTAATATGGCTAACTACACCCTTTCAAAACAATCATGGAGACCTCTATTCTCATAGTCATCATTTTTCAATCTTGGCTACCTCATAAAGGGTGCTTTAAGGCACAAAGGTTTCTCATCACATCATTGATGTCATATTTTCATAAATTTCTCAAGTATGAATGGTATGTAAGACTCTCCACAAGAAAATATTTATTCATTTATCATATGGTTCAAGGTTTCAAAGCCAAACATCAATATATAATAAATGTGATTAAGATAATAATCAGTGACCATGCCATGTAAAATTGTATGTTCGAGTCTTGATGTTCCTTGATTTTTCTTGGTTACAAATTGAAAAGTATTACATATGTTAGGTCACAATATTTTTACAAGACTCTATTTCTCAATAGATAATTCTTAGTGATCCCAACATTAGGTCAAATTTGTAACATTTGTACTTTCAACTTAGAAATTAATCCATTTGTGAATTAATTATTATCAAATGTTTATGCTTTCAGAATACTTTAAATGTTCAATGTTACAAGGTGAAAGTCCCTTTTATAATATGGGTCCATGTTAGAGCCATATTCATGATAATTATGTGTACTTAATTCATTTTTAAATTAATTATTACTAGGCTAATGCTTACATGATGTACCACCAAATAGGTTTGTATTGAATGAGTATAATAAAATAATGTTAATGTAGGTTTTTATTTTCCTGGTGAGTTAACTTATTTTTCCTTAGTCCTAAGTTTTTCCTATACTTTTTATTAAGCTTGCTTAGTTTAATAAAGCGGGTATAATTATTTAATAACTAGGAGATAAAGTGTTGGGTATCACCATCCTAAAAGGGTGGAGCATTTACTATTTTTAGACCACTTGGTGATCACTCCCTAGTGGTTGGTTTTTCCACTTCCATCCTCTTCCTAGTTCTATATAGACTCACTACCTAGATTTTGGATACTCATATTCATTTATTGTTGCATTCCTTGGAATACATATATATTGATGCACATAATCATGATTCTACAACTCTTCTTTGAGCTCCTAATGCAATCTTGTCATCTTGATATTTGCAAATATCTTGGAATTTTTGGTCTATAATTGTGAACTATTTCATTTATAATTTTATATCTTGTCTCTCCCATAAAAATATCTTGGTTATTCATCTATTTCAAATTTCTAACATGGTATTAGAGGTTTAGTTTTAAGAGTTTTGAGTATGTAGATTCCTAATTGAGAGATTGGAGTTTTTTATATGATCTTGTAAATTCTTTATGCTCTTCTCTTGTGTTTTAGTATGATATGGAGAATCATAAAGGAATTATGAAGATCTGTTAATCCTATATTTGCATGTATTTTTGGGGGGATATGGTAATTGCAACTATGTTGGCTATACTAGCAGTATTTTTAACTATTCTATTGTGTCTGAGAATCTTGATCAAGAAAGTAAAATTTGGATTTTGTTTCACTCAATTTGGCCATCATATGACACAGTAGCAAACAAGGGTTTGAAACTCAAATCTATTGAATAAAATTTTACTGGAGAATTTTCAACCCAAATAGACCTTTCAATTACACTCAAGAGGCCAAATAGATGAATTTTGATATAAATTCTTCTCATATTTGGTGTCAATTGGTTTTGAGACAAAAACATTTAGCAAGCAGGTCGTATGTCCCCTCCCCCTCACCTATGAATATTTGAATGATATAATTTTCCATTTTCAAAAAAAATGAGATTTTATTTCTATGCCTATTTAGCACATATGTACTAAGCACTCAGGTTCCAACACTTAGCACTCTATGCTCAGTGGATTATAGACCCACAACCGTAAGGTAGCTAGTTGAAGACCTCCAACAGGGTCGCTACCCCTAGTCGATAGCAGTTCAAACTTAATCATGGTCGAAACTTCAAAAACCCATGGAACTTCTGCTAATAAAAATTGACTACCTTACCAACCTACCACCAAACTATTGAAGCCAATGGTCACCATCACCAATGGCACAACCCAAGGGCCTCTCAGAGACCACCAGTTCCCACCCTATAGGCCAAATTGGGTCTTTTTTCAAACTTGATTATTTTTAACAAGACATAACTTTCACCCCAGAGCTCTATATTTTTAGAAATGAATAGGCATTGTAAAGGTATTTAATTTAGTAATGCATAGCTATAGGTTTAATTTTCCATATTTTGTATCAAGTTCATTTTGTATCAAAAGTTGTATTTTTTAAATTATGGGCCTTGATAGTTGCATTGTAATTTGGTTAAATCCTTGTACACACACTAATCATAAGGTACCAACATTTTTATATGTTTGGGGTGATTTCAGAGACTAGTGGAAAGGGGGTGTTCTTTTTTTGGTGTTTTTTGTATCATTTGAGGATTGTATCATGGTTTTTTTCACCCTTCTTTGATATTCTAAGAGAAAGATAATTATGAGTGTTGGAAAAATAAATTTTAACCCTTCTCAAATGACTCAAAATTTTACTTTACCTTTATGGGCTCATACTTAAACTAGAAACACCTAGAATGAAATCAATATGGGGTAATGAAGTTGATCATATAATATGATTAATTGGTTTTAGTGTTGATCATGACACTAGGTGGGCTATAATGGACATTTATTGTCCTTGCACACTTTGGACTAAGATTTTGGATATGTTTGGAGACACTAATTTTTTTTATTTTGAAATGATCCTTCTTCAAATTACCTCATCCTAGTTGATGATGTAGATAATATACCCTTTGATGATGATATTTTAAAGGAGCTTAATTATTTTTGCGAGTATTGAACATTTAGATGACATGGAGACTTATCTTCTTACGTCTCCTCCTCATATTGAGATCACATCTCAATCATCTATTACTACTTTAGAGTCCAATGTTACTTCTTCAAAATATTCCATTGATTCCTTGTAGCATGACATACATAGTCATTCTTTCAAATTCAGCTTTTTGGGATGATCTCTTGACATGTATTTTAGACTTTTTTATGGAGATGCATATTGCAGATTTGGGAGACACTATTGATTGTATTCATCTTCTCTTTGACATGGAGTTTTTTTTTTTCAACTGTTGTGATAGAACACATTACCCTCTTATTAATTCTCTATAGGATCATTCATTAAATTTTGACATGAGTGTGTATACTTTGGATTAGAATTTGGAGGAGACGTCTTCAAAGGAGATACATGAGTCTTTGGGTTGTGTTCTACAATAGTCTCTAGGAGACTCTAATTTTAAAATTTTAACAATACGGCTTAGAACTCTTGATTTGATCGTGATGACTTTCACAATTGACATGGAGACACTTGAGCCAAGTTCAAATACTTTGAATACATTTTGAGAACTTTCTTCCTACACATATCTCTTAGGAATGGGAAGATAGATTGCATGCACCTTTGGTTTAGTTTCTTCATAAGGGAAGGAATTATTTTTGATGTTCACAGTGTTGCAAGAATGATGGTGTGGGTATGTGCAGGATCATCATGGAAAAGACAGGCCCTTAAGTGGCAAAAAAATTAGAAAAATCAGAGTTAAGCAACTTGACGTAAAAATTTGAATAAGTTATCTATATTATTTCAGAAATATGTAAGAATAGAATCTGTAGCAAATTGAATGTAGTTTCTAAACTACTAGATTTGTTTAAAAAAAAAAAATCTATTTGGTGAAATTTTGAAATTTCAATGCAGTGGTACTTAAATTTCAAGGAAAAAATAAGAAGTGGGTGTCTGTCTAACCACCCTAACCACAATAAATTGATAATATTATTTTATAATATTTTAGATATAAGTAGAGGACTCATGCCCCGATGTGATGGATATTTTTTTCTAATTTTTTTCCATGTAAATAATTAATTATGAATTTTTTATTAAAACTTTTTAAAAAATATAAAAAATTGTATGTCTGACCACCTTAACTTGGTCAAAACTTCATGACATTCAATTTTTCTTTTTTCAATCCTATAGAATGTGAAGCATATAATGTGATGCATGTTTTGGATTCAAAAAATGTGATATCGTTTGAAAACTATAGATGTTTTTCAACCAGCCTATCAATAAGGACTTTAGTCGTAATTTGAATAGAAAATGAATAATAATTACTTGTTAAATTCAAAGTAAAGCATAATTTATATCAGTGGAAATCTGAGAATCTCCTTTAAAAACCCTTTTCATTTCATCAATTTTGGGTAAAAAAATAGTCGTTAGCCACATACCATCATATTGCCACTTTTTGGCCCATCATGATCCTGCACATACCCGTGTTGTTATTGATGTCAAAAGGAAGTCTGTTGGCTAGTGTTGTCATTAATATCAACCATGGGATGAATACGTTATGATATTGAGAAAATTGAGAAAAGAGGAAAATAGGTTGTACATGTGTAGTTGAGACCTTAAGGAAGTGTTGTGAGTACATGGATCTATTCCCTTGTTGCAAGATCTGAAGATGAGTCGGAATGAAGTAATGAGCTAAGATGTTAGTTCGGGTACTTAGTTTTCAGAAAATTTATTAAGCCAAGTAAATTGTTTTGTGCAAATGTTCTTAGTGTGCTCTGACATTTTTCTCTGTGTTCTTTTTGTGTTGATTCTATGCATGTGTGGATCTTACAAGTTATTCAAGGTTGACAGAGGTTTCTATATTCAAAATTTTGGTTTTTGGATCGTTGTATGTGATGCGAGATATTTTCACCAATGTGTGAACTAGTTGTTTAGTAATATTTCTTATGGTCTATGAGAAATGTATTTTCTCTACATTTCTTCACTATTTGGCTTTAGGTTGTGTAGATTTGGGAAGTTTCTTATAATGCTTTCATCTTTCTATATTCAAGGTTTTACTTGATTTGGTGGAGTAAAATGTGAGTTTCATTTGTTAGTGTGTGAACAAGGGTCATTAGTTTTCATGAATTAAAGCAGTTGTTGATGCAAAGCTTGGTTGAATTGTTTGATGAATCTTAAGTACTTCATGGATTGTTCTAGATTGAGTTCAGTAAAATTATGTTGTCTGAAACTTTCGACTTGATTTAAGGAAGTGTGTACTTAATTATTATGGCACATTTAGTATGAATGTTGGCTGAGCTTGTGCTAGCACTACAAGCAAAACTTGTGGAAGCATGTTGAGGTGTGCTTGGATCCATTTGTGTCCTAATTAAGGATTTATGTAGGTCACCTCTCATTCCTATTGACCACAAGAATGTTTGTGTGCCAACCTATTTCAAATTTGAATGTATAACGGCTAGTGGTCAACATTGGAGAAGGTTTTTGATAAAACAAGTGATATAAATATGTATGTTGCCGATGTAAGAGAGTGTGTGAAAGAATACGAATCAAGATAGATGAGATATTGATGTGAGTGATGTGTATGATACGAACATGAGTAGAGCAGTGTGAACTTCATGTTACTAGGGTTCTTGAAGATAGTGAGTTGAAGGCATTCGAAATCTTTCATGTATGACTGCGAAAATGTGCAAGAAATTGTGATGGAATCCTTGTTGCATTGAGAAGTGTATCTCTCTATAAAATTCTTCTTCTATCTTCTTGTATTCTTTATGTGGCAGTGAGCCTTGGATGTGAGCCTTTTTGGACAGTGCACATCTTATTCTTGTAGTGAGACCCTTTGTACCAGTTTTGCTATTACTTATATTATGAGCTAATCCTCACCGTGGTTTTCCCTCATTGTATTTTCCACATAAATCTAGTGTTCTCATGTGTATGGTGTTTTGATTTCAATTTTCATTATCTGCATTTCATGTTTAATCAATCTAACAGAATAAGGACTTAATGAATGTTTGTGGATCTAATTATTGTTGAGGGTTTTTGAAGGTTTAATTCAAATGCTACAACTAATTCACCTCCCTCTCAATTTTCTTGTTCATTTTAACAATTGGTATCAAAGAAAGGTTCCTTGAAGAAGATCTTAACCGCTTGAGGTAGATCTAGGATGGTGAACAAGATTCCTTTGGAATACCCTAGATTCGATGGCACAAATTATGCATTCTAGAAAACACAGATGGAAGGATATTTGTGCACTCAAGGATATGATATTGAGAAGTCGTATCAAACTCTATACACTCCACCTCTGAATGGTTTGAATAAAATTGCAGAGATCAAGGCACATGAGATCAATGCTAAGGCAAGGTACATTATTATGAATAGCCTTTCAAAACCTGAATTAGTTAAAGTTATGAGTTTGAAAATTGCTAAAGAAGTTTGGGATAAGTTATAAAGCATTTATCAAGGAGGTTTGAAGGTCAAGTAAGCGAAGTTGTAGAACTTGAAGGAACAATTTGAAATGATGCATATGTTTGAGGATGAAACAATTAGAGGCTACATTCAGAGAATTTATGGACTGGTGAGTGATATGAGAGTTCTTTGTGCAACAATCAAAGAATCTAAAGTGGTGAATAAAATTATCAGATCTCTTCCACATTGTTACAGTGAAAAATTTATCTGTTATTGAGGAAATAGTTGATTTTGATAAATATTTCAAAGATTTGTTGATTGGAACTCTAACTGCATTTGAAATGAGAAGAATGAAAAATGGTACAAAAGCTAAAGTTGCTTTCAAGGATGTAAAATTAGAGAAGGTTGAAGATTCAGGTGAAGAAGATCTTGATGATCTGGAAGCTAACTTCATGAGGAAGATGAAAAAGGGAACCGGTAAGTATCAAGGAAAATTACTATTCAAATGTTTTACCTGTGGTGAGATAGGTCATTATGCTTCTAGATGTCCAAAGAGAGCTATAAACAATAAGAACAAACGAAATAAAGGGAAGATGATTAGGAAAGCTTACTATGTGAGAGAAAATCTTGGTATTTTTGATGATGAATCTAATTATGGAGACTTTGATGATAAAAAAATGTCTATTTTTGGCTATAAAAGAAGAATATGGTTCTCCTAACCCTGAAATTTGTGTGAAGGAAAGTGTTCTAGAGTTGAAGGATAAAGTTGAAGGTACTTTGGTATCTTCTTTTCATGTCAAAGAAGATAATAATTACTAGGTTGTTGACAGTGGTTATTCTAATCATATGACCAGAGACAAAAGTAAGTTTGTTAAACTTGAAAAATAGGATGGGGGATTAGTTAAATTTGGAGATGATTTAGGAGCTAAGATTTGTGGAATAGGTTCAATCAGTTTTGATGGCACTTGCATAATACTGAAAATGTTTACTATGTTAAGGGCTTATGGCATAATCTCTTGAGTGTTGGAAAAATGTGTAGCAAAGGGTATAATCTTGTATTTAAGGATGAAGCATGTGAGATCCGAAAAGGGTCTAGAACTGTGATTGCTACAAGTAAGAGAACAAAAGGAAAAATCTATTAGCTTAAGGGTGGTAATGGTCATTTCTTTATGTCACAGATCAATGATAGTTGGTTATGGCACCAGACGATGTGTCACATGATTTTTGATAATTTGGAAAGGATTAATTCAGTTCATGTTGTAAGAGATTTACCTAAGATCATAAAACCTATCAATGTTGTTTGCGAGAGTTGTCAATTTGGAAAACAAACAAGGAGTAGCTTTAAGGGAAAGGAACAATCTACTACCGAACTACTGGAATTATTGCATACAGATATTTATGGTCCTACAAGGGTGAGAAGTCTACAAGTGATAGGTACTTTATGCTTTTGATTGATGATTACTCTAGAATGACATGGGTTACTTTTCTTAGAGAGAAATTTGATGCATTAGATAAACTCAAGGCATTTAAATCTTTGTTTGAGAATGAAATGGATTTGAAAATAAAGTTCTTAAGGTCTGAGAGAGGTGGTGAATTCACCTCCAATGAGTTTAACATGTTTTTTGAAGTTCATGGAATAAAGAGGCATTTCTCTGCCCCTAGAACTCCTCAGCAGAATGGAGTTGTTGAAAGGAAAAATAGAACTATTCAAGAAGCCGCAAGGACTATGATGAAAGAGGAAAATCTACCAGAGGTCTACTGGAGAGAATCTATTCGTACTACCATTTACATACTTAAAAGAGTTCAAGATAAAGCTAACAGCACAAATACTCCTTATGAGCTATGGTATAGAAAGATTCTGTACTGTGAAGTACTTTAGAGTGTTTGGAAGAAAATGTTACATCAGAAGAGAAGAAGAAAACTTAGGAAATTTTGATGCAAGGTCTGATGAAGGTATCTTCCTTGGATAATCTATTAAAAGAAAAGCTTACAAATGTTTCAACAAAAGGTTTAGAAAGATAGTTGAAAGTGCAAATGTTAAAGTGGATTCAAAAACTTGTAGAATTCTATTACAGTAGATGGATACATGTCAAATGAACTTGATTGCAGAAGAGTAGAAGGAATAATTGATGAATAAGAAGTACATAATGAAGAGGAAGAAGCTCCAAAGAAGACCCCTAAAACCCCTAAGTATGTGCAAGAGAATCATTCTAGAGATCATATTATTGGAGATAAGAGGAAAGGTGTATTGACAAGAAGCAAGGTTGTTGAAGTTGAGGTAATTTTTTGTTTACTCTCTAAATTTGAACCTAAATTAGTAAGTGAAGCATGACAGGATGAACATTGGATGAAGGAAATGGAAGAATAACTTATGCAAATAGAGAAGAATCAGACTTGGGAATTGATCCATAGACCGGAAAAAAAAGCATAATTGGAACTAAATGGGTATTCAAGAACAAGTTGAATGAGAATCGAGAAATAGTAAGAAACAAAGCAAGACTTGTAAGGGTTAATCACAAGTAGAAGGTATATATTTTGAGGAGACTTTTTATCCTCTGGCTAGGATGGAATCCATCAGAATTTTTTTGGCATTTGTAGCACATAAAGATTATAAGGTCTATCAAATGGATGTGAAATCTACTTTTCTGGATGGAGAATTGGAAGAAGAGGTTTACATGGAACAACTGGAAGGTTTTCAATTTTCAGAACAACTAGACAAGGTATGTAAGTTGAAGAAGGCACTATATGGTTTGAAGTAAGCTTCTAGAGCTTGGTATGCAAGATTAGATAGGTACTTGATACAACAAGGTTTCAGTAAGGGCTCTGTAGATAGCAATCTTTACTTTAAAATTGAGGAAGAAAAAATCCTGATAGTAGTTGTATATGTGGATGATATTATCTTTGGAGGAAATGACCTGGTAGGTACAAGAAATTTTTTGAAGAAATGTAGAAATAATTTGAGATGTCAATGTTTGGGGAGATGAATTTCTTTCTTGGGCTATAGATCAATCAAACTAGTAAAGGTATTTTCGTTTCACAGTCTAAGTATGTCAAAGAAATGTTGAAGAACTTTGGAATGGATGACTCCAAACCGCTATGTACTCCTATGGTGACTGGTTGTAAATTGAGCAAAGTTGATGATTCACCTAAGGCTGATCAGAGCAAGTCTAGATATATGATTGGTGGACTACTATATTTAACTGCTACTAGACCAGATATCATGCATGCAATTTGTTTTGTTGCTATATTTCAAGATCTTAAAGAAACACATGTTGTAGCAGTGAAGAGAATATTCAGATATTTAAGAGGCACATTGGATTATGGTCTATGGTATCCTAAGGATACTAATTTCACATTAAATGCTTATACAAATGCAGATTGGGCTGGTTGTGTTGATGAAAGGAAAAGTACAAGTGGTGGTGCATTCTTTCTTGGATGTAGATTGGTATCATGGCTAGGCAAGAAACAAGATTTAGTTCCTTTATCCACTACAGAGGTCGAGTATATTTTCTAGTAGCTCATCATGTTGTACATAGGTATTATTGATGAGACAAACATTGAAGGATATCAAATTTGTATTTCACGAACATATATGTATCTTCTATGATAATACAAGTGCAATAAACATTTCAAAGAATCCAGTGATGCATTCAAGGAAAATGCATATATCTATATCACTTTCTGAGAGAGAAGGTTATGTAGAATAAAGTGAAGCTTGAGTTTGTTCCTATAAAGGATCAAATTTCTAACATATTTACTAAGGCTCTTCCTAAGGATAATTTTGAGTATCTTTGGGAGAATTTGGGGGTTATTGCTCCTCCTTTCTTGAACTAGATACATATAGAGGTGCACCAGTCTAGTGGATCTATGGATCTATCTCTTTTTTGGATTGGTGTTGGTGGCTACCTCTCAGGGGGAGTAGGTAGTATCATGTGTTGTCATTATGTTGGTGATTTAGTTGTGGGCACTCCTAAGGGGGAGTATTCAAAGCAAGTATTTTGGTTTAGTGTCAAAGAAGGAAAAAAATGCAAAGTATTTTATCCTTTTCCATTGATATTAAAGGGGGAGAGAGAATCATGTGAAAAAAAAGGAGAGCTTATCTTCTTAGGGGGAGAAGATCATGAGAGAGTGTTCAGAACTATTGTGTGGTCTTTGGTGGCTTTTCACATATTGTGTTTCCATCAATGACAAAGGGGGATATTGTTGCAAGAATGAAGGTGTTGTCATTGATGTCAATAGGAAGTCTATTGACTGGTGTTGTCATTGATATCAACCATGGGATGAAGATGTTGAGGATATTGAGAAAATTGTGAAAAGAGGAAAACAAGTTGTACATGTGTAGTTCAGGCCTTGAGGAAGTGTTGTGAGTACATGGGGCTATTCTCTTTTTGTAAGATCTGAAGATGAGTTGGAATGAAGTAATGAGCTAAGATGTTGGTTCAGGTACATGGTTTTGAGAAAATTTATTAAGCAGAGTAAACTATGTTGTGTAAATGTTCTTAGTGTGCTTTGATATTGTGCTTCACATTCTTTCTATGTTGATGTTATTCTTGTGTGAATCTTACAGGTTATTCAAGGTTGACAAAGGTTTCTATATTCAAAATTTTGGTTTTTGGATCATTGTACAGTGTGAGATATTTTCACGAGTGTGTTAACCACTTGTTTAGTAATGTTTTATGTCATATAGGAGAAATGTATTTGCTCCACGTTTCTCCATTTTTTGGCTTCAGGTTGTGTGTATTTGGGAAGTTTCTTATAATGCTTTCATCTTTCCATATTCAAGGTTTTACTTGATTTGGTGCAATAAAATGTGTGTTTCATTTGTCAGTGTGCGAACAAGGGTTATCAGTTGTCCTGAGTTAAAGTAGTCATTGATTTGAAGCTTGGTTGAAGTGTTTGATGAATCTTAAGTAGTTCATGGATTGTTCTAGATTGAGTTCAAGTAAATTATGTTGTTCAAAACTTTCAACTTTATTTAAGGAAGTGTGTACTTAATGATTATGGTGTTTAGCACGGGTGTTGGACGACCTTGTGTTAGCACTACATGCGAAGCTTGTGGAAGAAAGTTTAGATTTGTTTGGATCCATTTGGGTCCTAATTAAGGATTTATGTGGGTTTCCTTTCTTTCTTATCCACTGTGGGAATTTTTGGGTGCCAACCTATTTGAAATTTGAATGTATAATTGCTAGTGGCTGACATTGGAGATGCTTTTTGATAAAACTTGATACGAATATGTATGGTGTTGATGTAAGAGATTATGTGAAAGAATAAGAATCAAGATAGATGCAATATTGATGTGAGTGATGCGAATATGAGCAGAGCAGTGAAAACTTCATGTTAGGGTTCCTAAAGGAAATGAGTTGAAGGAATCCAAAATCTTTCATGTGTTGAAGGCATCCAAAATCTAGTTTCAGTGCAAGCATCTTCAAAGATAAATATCACAAATTTTAGGAATCTCATGCCTGCACATAATTTGGACCAAGTTTTGGGAGATTTTTGGAGATCCACATGATCCTCCATTACTAGAAGATATTGCATTAGATTTCCTTATTCCACTTGATGATGTTGACAATTTACCCTATGATGATGAGACCTTAGAGGATCTTAAATATGATAAAAATTTGAGAATCATGATGATCCCAAGACTTCTCCTATAGATCCTACTTCTCCTATTGAGATCACACATTCATGATTCATTGAGAAATTCCAGTAATTCGTTGCAACATGTATGTCATGGGACCACCTTCCTACTTGGGATTCCTATTTATTAGACATTGCATCTTTGTTTGTGGAGTCTCACATTTCAAATTTTGAGGACCAAATTGAGGTTTTATCTTTGATATTTGATGATATTTATTGATCAACTATTTTCAATTCATCTTTTTCTTTAGATTTATTTCAAGATCAGTTTCTATTTGTTCCTAGTTTGTTACTTTTTGTTGTGATTGGACATGTACCTAATTGGACTGTGGCATCATATTCATCAACTAAGAAATGGCAACACCTAAACATATTTTAAAGACACAATACATATGGGTTATACTTTCTACTAATTCTTGTTTGGAATGGGAAGCATTCCTAAATTTATACTTGTCTTATCTTCTTCCCAAGGATAGAAACATTGTTCAAGTAGGAATTGGATCATTTTTTGTCTTCATACACTTACCATTTTTGTAAGTGATTACACATTATGGAGGGATATATTGTCTCTCTTTCCCTCTTTTTGGGGGATATTCATTATATATATACATGATGGATGAATTCCTTGGGGTATATCATTGAGCCCTCCATACATCATCTTGGTTGTTTATTTTCTCTCTTTTGGAGAGATTTTTTGTCTTATTAAGTTTTCTCCTTTTCTCCATTTGTGAGAGATTACATTTGCATTTGTACATGGGTACCTAACATGGCCTCATTTTCAAGACCCATATTCATATTCATCTTTGCATAGTGTGCATAATAATCTACTTCCTAAGTTTCACTTAAGGGGGGCGTTGGTGTAAATAGGTGTCTTACCTAACTAGTTAATTAGTGGGTCCTATTTATATGTTAAGTTTACTTAGTTCCTAGGCATATTTAACGTGTTTAGATGATATTTTATCTTTTTAGATTTTATTAAATATTATATTCCTAGGTTCATTTAATGTTGGATTGTGTCATTTAATTATGACATAGTCATTTAATGTTGGTATTTCATCACACCTTGCATATATAAGAAAGGCTTATCATTTTAAATTCAATCAATCAATATTGTATTCATAATACAACAAGTTATTCTTGTCATGTTCTCTCTTGTGGAAAATATTTTGGTCTAGAAACTATTCCTAGGGGTTTGGGGGGTCTCATTTATTCCTACATCACCATCCTAAAAGGGTGGAGCATTTACTATTTTAGACCACTTGATGGTCACTCACTATTGATTGGTTTCTACCTACCTTATCTCCATAGTTTTATATAAACTCACTACCTAGCTTATAGATAATCATATTCATTCATTGTTGTATTACTTAGCATTCATGTACATTGGTGCATGCAATCATTATTCTGCAACTTTTATTTGAGCTCTTAATGCAATATTTTCATCTTGTTATTTGAATATATATGTTGAACACATTATAGTGTTGAGAGGGGGGGTGAATTAGCATATAACTTAACCATTTCTATTTTCAGATTAAGAATCACATCACATTAACTAAAAGAAAATAAAAATAAAAATATGCACCATAGAAGGACACCAAGATTCTTACGTGGAAAACCCAATGAGGGAAAAACCACAGTGAGAGTTAACTTGTAATATTTGAAGCTCATTTCTTACAAAAATTATAATTATGATCACTCAAAGACTTGCAGACTAAGGTGTACAACCTTAGGAAAAGATACAATGACCTAATGAGACTCACTATCTTAGAGCAAGATACATGAAAATTATAGAGAGTAATATTGAGCATGAACTGTTATAGAAAAAGCATTTATCCTATACTGATGTTGCTGTCCCTTTTTCACACAATTAATCCTTCACACTAACTTTGCACACTTAATTTTCAACATGTTGCACATATTCCCAATGCTCATTCAATTTATTGCTTCCTTCATAAAATAATTTGATCTTTTATAAATATCCTTTGCAACAACACACAACTTAAATTAGGTCAACTCTTAAAGTGGCCACAGGTTGGATCCAATTACATGCATCATGAAGAGATAAAGATTTATGGATAAATACAAAAAAACTACAAGACCCAAACACACCACAACACATCCTTCAAAGAAAAATTAATTAATTAGGACCAACTATAGATGAAGGAAAAAAACATGTCAGTCCAACCACCATCAACACCACCAAAACTGTGAACTATTCAACTTGAAACCGCCAAGGAGAAACCAAAAATTGTATGGGGCCAAGAAGCAAGCATTGAAGTCCATGATTAATATCTCTTCAATATTTTCTTAATAATTTTGATCACCAAATGCTCGTGTGCAACTAAAGAAACACATTGAATATGCAAGAGAAGAGCATTCCAAACAAACTATAGAAAATTGTCATTTGAAAACTAATGTTACAGACCACCAAAACATAATATATAGAAAAATTGTGTGAATATAGAAATATTTATCATGTCTTAAAAACTGTAATGCCAAATTACTTCACTTTCAAAGAAATATGGAGCATTCCAACATCCCTTCATCAACCCATTATGTTGCTAGAGTATAGACCGAAACTCTGTCACTTAAAACTTTCATTGTAGGTGTAATGACTTTGAATTCTTGTATATAACACCCTCACATCTCAACCACCTTATATTCTAAATCACAAGCCAAAAATTTACACTAAGAGGGATGTTTCAACCAAAATACTATAAATATGTCATAAAGTATACACTGTAAATGTCATATCATAAATTTTGCAAATTATCTTCATGTAGTACACCAAATAGAAATGTTATCAAATTAGACATGTTGGAACCATATTGAAACAATTATACCCTCCTCTTCAACACACATGGACATCAAAAAAAACACCATTTCTCCCTCTTACAACACTACTGACATATACTCTACATACTAACACTCTCTAGAGTATGTACAAACTTCAACACACATAGTTGGCATCAATGACAACAAAACTTGGGTTGACATTAATAACAACACATATTTCCAACAATATCCACCTTTGTCATTGATGGCAACACCCATATATCTTCAAGACTTCTCTCTCCCTTACATCAAGGGGAAAGGGCATAATATCTTATGTATAACTCCCCCTTACGATATGAATTCTTTAGACAATACTCCCCTTGAGATGGAGATACCCAAGATTGATGCAATGTAAAAAAAAAATCAATCAAAAATTGATACTACAATCCTCTACAAAAACTCTACAAAGAAAAAATTGTCTTATCTACACCTTTGCAACCTCTTTAGAAGGAAAAATATTCTTGTGAATTACCTTAAGTTGTTTCATAGTTGCAACCCAATCTATTTTTTATAAGGTGAGAATATGATTTTGGCATTCAAATTCCATGTATAAATCCTCAGCCCCATTCACATTACCTGGAGTCTTCATTTTCTGCTCAATCTTTACTACTTCATCAAGCAACCTAGACAATGAAGCAAGTCTCAAATTGATTTCTTCCCTTAACTGGCCATATTGCTCCTTTATTTTCTCTCTGTGGTCCAGAAGAATAGACAACTATGAATTTATATTTTGTATTTGGGCTCTATTTGACCCATCTTTATCCTTTGATTTATCATATATCCCATCCATTTGAGTGATCTATGACTCAATCGAGTCAATTTGATCCTTGATTCTTTTAGTGGAATTAGGCCATCTCAAACAAAATTGATAGATATCAATAACTTCATCTGCATATTTGTTAAGCATATTCATATTTTCTTGTAATTTGTTGTGTGCATTGGCACACCAGTCAAATGCATCAACCATCCTTTTTTCTTTTTTCTTTCTCAAGGCCTCTTGATCCACCTTTTTCTCAATTTGTGAAGAATGATCCTTAAAATAATCCATTAACAGCTTTAATTTATGTTCTAGAGCCAAGGAAGCATCAATGTTTACCTCTGAAAAACCTTCTTGAATAAATTTTATTGCATCATCAATTAAACCACTCTTCCTCACATGTTCTTATAGAATTTTCCTCCTTGTAAAGGCATGTCTAATATATTTAAGTTGTAACTTGTGAAGGGGAGAAATGTTTGATCAATCAACTTGTCCTTCATGAGTGGGAATCTATAGAAGTTGAGGTGTTACCACTGGCTGAAATTGCATTTGCATCCCTAATAGGTCGTTAAACAAATCTGATGAAGAAGAATCTTGACCTATAGAATCATCTTGTTTCTCAACTACCTTCTCTTTTGCATCCTAAACTATCTTGATATTACCCTCTCTTATTTTCTCATTATTCCATGAATTCTCTAGAGGGACACCAACTTCACCTTGATTTTTTGCAACTTGTACATCAGTATTCACTAGAGGAGTAGTCTCCTCATTTTTATTTATATCACAACTAGTCACATTTCCCTCAAAAACTAATAGATCTATTTCTTGAGTAGACACATCAAGAATATCTTATAGGATAATGTCATCCAGAGGAACTTGATCCTTAGAAGTCACCTCAACCATCTTCATTTCTTCAAGGATCTTGGTTTTCTTTCCTTTAAACTCATTATGTTTTTTTTTTCTATGTCCATACCAGAGACTATTTGCACTTTATAAACACTAGGGACACCTTCTCCTTCTTGCAATCTAGAGGTTCATTTAACTTCTTCCTGACTAGATGTGTTTTTCTCATTTGTGATCTTTGGATTAGGTACTTTTGGATCAACTTCACTTTACATTTATCATTAATGATTTCTTTTTGTTCTATTCAGACTCATTTTGTTTCTTATTTTTGACATTTTTATCCAATCTCATTAGTAGATCTATTCTCCTTTTGGTGCAGAGCTCCTTGGCTTGTCTTCAAACAATCGTTATTTTTTCTTCCTGAGAGACTGAGATTCCAAACTTGTCAATTTCTTGATGTTTCATTTCTTCATCATCCTATATAGATTCTTCTCTTCTCTATCTTAGAGCCTTAATAAGGCTATCTAGATCTTTTTCAACAATGTTGTTGAAGGGATTTTTTCGCATGAGCATATATTTAATGATTTCCTTCTCAATTATTTTCTTGTCTTCAGAAGGGAAATCTAGATGTAGCTCCATTATACTATCTAGTAGGCTATATTCAACAATTATATTTAGGATGGCCCCAAAATCAAGGGATTCATGTATAACTGAGATGTTTTCTCAGCTTCCTCTTTTGCAATCTTCTTCCCTTTCTTCTTTTGTAGGGAGATATCTTTTTTTCAACTTCTTCCACATCATTTGTTTCTTCCTCATTTGTCTTATCTCTCTTTTCCTTTCTTTTAGGCTAGGCATGCCCAACTTTGGTGGCCTTTTTCTTCATATGAGATGTAGATGTAGCTTTCCTTTTATTGCTAAATATTTGTGTAGACTTAGAGGGTTGCAAAGTAGATGCAGCAATAGAGGAAGATCTACCTGATTTCCTTGGACCTTGACTGGATTTTGGAGGAACATATTTGGAAATGGCTACCTCCATAGGGATATCAAATGTATCCTTTGAAGAAGTACCCAATATTTTGTGAAGCTCATCTCTATATTTTATCTTTTAGTATTGTGGAGCACCCATCTCATTAAGCACCCTTTACACTTTCTTTTCACTCGCTTCCTCTCTCCCCTTTTGGTAGATCTCATCCATAATTTTTTAACATAAGGAAGCTTAGAAATCCATGAAGTTATGGGCTCCACTTCTTCCATAAAATAATGATCCTTGTTTATCATAAAGTTTCTCTCATTTTCATACTTCCAGACCAAACTAGATGGTATCCTATATCTGCTTTGCATCTCATTTTGGAGATTTCTAAAAACCCCCAATAGAATATAGTGAAAACTTGCTCATTCTAAAAACTTTTCATATGTTATTTGATTTGTGTTGCTACCAAAGTGAATTTTTCCCACATTTTACCCTTAAAACCATGTAAATCATTCAAAAAGAAGAAAGTAAGACATATAATCAAAGAATCAAACCTAAAATTATAATTGGTTTCTTTTTTTCTCCATAGGTTCTCCATTAGCTACTCTCTTAACAACTTACATAGATCAAAGTTGGAACCTTATTTTACCATTTGATATGCGATGTGAATTACAAATTCTATGGAAGAATCTTCTTTGCTTGTGAAGTAAATATTATATACAATCCACATTGATGCATACCAGACATCAGGATCAATGATATCCTTAACTGTTAGGGTTATCTTATCAAAGTTAACACAATTGAGTTCCATAACTGTTTCATTCTTCACAGATTTAGCATTGGGACTAGTCTAGAGGCACAAAGACTAGTAACAAGCCTAAATGCATCCTTTGTGATCATGTAGGGTTTGTTGAGCCAAATGAAATCCCCATGAATGTGGCTCAAGATCATTCTTACCCATCCCTTTCTTTCATAGAAGTCTAGAAAATTTTTCCAAATGTTCAATCCTTTTACAACATTCGCATACTCCAATTTTTATACTCCATTCTCATTTAGCAACTCATGATGGACCACTTTGAAAGAAGAGGTATGTTTAATCTCATTCAACTAGGCATAGATGTAAATCCTTATATCTTTGTAGTACACAACACCCACTAGAACTTTTAAAAATGTGCCATCTTTATCCACCTCCACATCTTTGAATGGAAAATTCTTGTATTTGGGCCTTGGCCTCTCAGCAACATCAATAATAATAGGTGTAGCCATGATAAAAAAATTTGATACTATGGTTTTACAAGAAAAACCATAAAAATACATCTAAATATTATTGTTAGGTTTTGCATGCAACAGACTAAAATTCTTCTTCTCTTCCTTAGTGCTTTCACACACTTGATATCTTTTGAATGGGATGAATTTTGATCAATTAGGAACTAAATATGCCTCATATCAACCCTAGTCACTCCAAAATAAATGCATTCATTTTTTCTTGACACTTAGCAGCTTTTTATTGTCTAAGATATCACAATGATCCATGATCATTCAAAAATATTTGAAAGAAGGTGTATTTTCTCTGGAACTTTGAGTAAACAAAACCATACCACCTTTAACCATTATGCTAAATAATTCAGCATCTCAATATTTATAAGGGTTTGAGAATATTTACAATTGCAAATCCCCCTAAGCCAACACTTTCTCTTCTATTACCGAAGGATTCATTTGCATCACTCTGAGGTAGAGATTCACTCTTTACTTTACTTTCTGCCTTCTTCTACCATACTTTGTTCATTTCCTTTTTTTCTAACCAATATCAGGCTTCTTTTGAGGAGAAAAAGATCTTGCTTTCTCTCCCTTGCAAAACCTTGCAATGTGTCCAAGTTTATTGCAATTGTAGTAGGTGATACTAGCTTGCAGAGCATAATTACTTCTCATATTAGATCTACAATCAACATCCCTATGAACAAACTTGTTGCATGTGTAGAATTTCCCATAGAAGGATTGAGAAGTCATAACATTACTATTCCTTATCACTTTGCTTGTACATTCATTATCCTTATGACCAAATTTATTGTAAGCATACTAGTGACCATGAAATGATTGATAGTCCATAGCATTGATAGAAATAATTTTAGCATGAGTCACTAGTGCTAACAATGATTGAATTTATTGTTAGCACTAGTGACTCATCTTGCTTCTACACTCAACCACCTTATGATCAAACTTATTACAAGAAAAATAATTACCAGTGAACCTAATAGGATTAATTTATCTAGGATCAAGGTTCCCGAAGTTCTTCTTGTTCCAGACAATAATGAATCCCTATCCTTTCTTTTTTTCTTGATTTATTTTTGCATCTCTGGAGGATGTCTCCTTGGGATTTTCAGTGCAGGATTTATCCTCCTTTATTTTAGACTTCCCTTCTACTTTGAATTTATCATATTGGTTTGTAGATGCAATGAATATAAGACTTTATCCATTTTCAAAACCCAATCTAGATTTCTCTTTTGATGTATTTTGATATATAATCAATTCATCATGAATTTAAAAACCTCCTCTTAGTTTTAGACCCTTTTCAATTTTCTCTTTTACTTTTTCAAATTATTTTCTTAGAGTGACAATCTCTTCCTCAAGCTTTAAACATTAAGAAGTTTTATCATTGAGCTTAATATTCAAGCAATCCTCAATCCTCTTGCCTTCTTCAACTTTTACTTTTAAATTTGAGATCATATCTTCAGCTTCTTTGACTTTACTCTCGCATCCATTTCCTCCTTCTATTTGAACTTTCAGTTTGCCAATTTATTCTCTTGATTCTTTATCTTTTGCCTTCAATTTGTCAATTGTCTCCTTTGATTTTCTAGCATACACTTATATTTGATGATTTTTAATCTTGCTTCATCTAGATCTTCAAGAGAAAACCGAAGTTCTTCAAAATCTACTTCACAATCTTTTGGATTAATGTCCCAGCCTTCAAGTTCTATTGAGTCTAGATCCAGTTCTAGAATAAATGTATCATTGATCTTTACTATAGACCCCATGTGTTTAAGAGTAGGATCAGCCTCAGTTGTTAAGATTCTCAAAGTAAATTAGCTCTAATACCAATTTTTGAACATGTTGTCGTGCTAAGAGGGGGGTGAATCAACATTTATTAAAACTTAAAACCATTTCCATTTAAAGATTAAACATCACATCACATTAACTAAAAGAATAGTATAAAATAAAAACATGCACCACACAAGGACATCGATATTTTTAAGTGGAAAACCCAATGAGGGAAAAACCGTGATGAGAGTTAACTCACAATATTTGAAGCTCACTACTTATAGAAGTTACAAGTAGGCTCACTACCAAAGACTTGTAGAATAAGGCGCACAACCTTAGGGAAAGATATAATAAGATGATGAAACTCACTATCTCAGAGTAGGATACATAAAAATTATAAAGAGTAATATGAACATGAACTATTATAGAAAAAGAATCTATCTTATGTTGATGTTGCAATCCATTTTTTGCACAATTAATCCTACACATTGACTTCACACACTTCATTTTCAACATGTTGCACAGTCTCAATACTCTTTCAACTCATTGATTCCTTCACAAATGAATTTTATCTTCTATAAATATCTTCCACAACAACATGAAACTTAAATTAGGTTGGATCTAAAGTGACCATGGGTCGGATCCAATTGTTGAAATGACCAAGACAACTAAGAGGGGGCGTGAATCAGTTGTAGCAAGTTAGAACATCAAAACCCTTAATAGTAATCAAATTCACATGCATTCACCAAACCCTTATTCTATTAGTTTGATTAAACATGAAATGCAAATAACAAAAACTGAAATCACATCATACACCAGAGAACACCAGATTTACGTGGAAAACCATGGTGAGAATTAGCTCACAATATAAGTAATAGCAAAACTGGTA
Organism: Sequoia sempervirens; assembly: GCA_007258455.2. Taxonomy (NCBI): domain Eukaryota; kingdom Viridiplantae; phylum Streptophyta; class Pinopsida; order Cupressales; family Cupressaceae; genus Sequoia; species Sequoia sempervirens. The sequence goes on along the minus strand of VDFB02252616.1, from coordinate 17,503,982 downwards.
CAAAAGGGCTCACTACCAAAATAGGACATATTGTCCAAAAGGCTCACTACCACAGAAAGAATGCAAGAAGATAGAAGAGAAATGTTACATAGAGAATAATTATCAATGCAACAAGGAATCCACCACAATTTCTCACACACTTCCTCAACCTTGCATAGAATATTTTGGATGCCTTCAAGCTCACTGCCTTCAAGAACCCTAATACTAAAATCCACACTACTCTACTCAAATTTTCATTGTACACATCACTTGCATCAATCCCACATCTATATTGCTTCTCAAAACACCATTATACTTATTTATATTAACCTCGTCCTCAAAAACCTTCTCTGATGTCGACAACTATCTATTACACATACAAATTCAAAATAGGTCGGCACCTAAACATTCCCACAGTGGATAGGAATGAAGGAAACCTACATAAATCCTTAATTAGGACCCAAATAGATCCCAACACAGCTCAACACACTTTCATAAGCTCGCATATAGTGTTAAACACAAGGTCAACCAACACCAGTGTTAAAACAACATAATCATTAAGTACATGCTTCCTTAAATCAATTCATGACTTCTAGACAGCATAATTCACATGAGCACGATCTAGAATAATCCATGAACTACTTAAGATTCATCAAACACTTCATCCAAGCTCACATCATATAGATACTTCATCTCGGAATAATTGGTAAACCTTATTCGCATACTAACAAAAGAAACTCACTTTGTACAACACTAAATCAAGTGACATATTGAATACAAAAAGATATAAGCATTATAAGAAACTTCTCAAATTCATACAACCTAAATCCAAATGGTGGATAAATGTGGAGAAGATACATTTCTCCTAGGCCATAGAAAACATCACTAAAAACCTAGTTCACACACTATTGAAAATATCTCGCATTGTACAATGATCTAGAATGCCAAATTTTGAATATGGAAACATCTAAAGACCATGAATAACATTTTAGATTCACACAACCATATCATCAACATAGAAGAAACATGGAGCATAGTACAGAAGCACACACTGACCATAGTCTACTTTGTTTATCAAATTTTCTCAATATCCTCCATATGCAACAGACTTCCTCAACATATAGTTGACATCAATTAAAACACCAACCAATAGAAATCCTATTTGCATCAATGACAACACCTTCATTCTTGCAACAATCTCCCCCTTTTTCATTGATGGAAACACAAGATGTGAAAAACCATCAAACACAACATACACACTCTCATTTTTTTGGATTAGATAGCCTACACAGCATTCCTAAACTCTCTCCCCCTTATAGAAGTCTCTCTCCCTTTGATAATAATGATTAGAAAACATACACAAATTTCTCCACTAATACCTTACATGATTCTCTCTCTCCCTCTGAGTAGATAAGCTTTTTCACATGATTCTCTCACCCCATTTGATATCAATGGAAAAGGATAGAATGTTTTACATTGTTCTCCCCCTTTGACACTAAACCAAAGTACCTAGTCTAAATACTCACCCTTGGAGTACCCCCAAATAAATCAGCAACACAATGATAACACATGGCACTACCCACTCCCCCTAAGAGGTAGCCACCAACATCATTCTAGAAAGAAGATAGATCCATAAATCCATTAGAATGATGCATCTTCATATGCATCTAGTTCACAGAATGAGGGTCAATAACCCCAAACTTATCTCCAAGATACTCAAAATTATCCTTAGGAAGAGCCTTAGTAAAAATGTCAACAATCTGATCCTTTGTAGGTACATACTCAAGATTCACTTCATTCTCCATAACCTTCTCTCTCAAAAGTGATACCTGATAGATATATGCTTTTTCCTTGAATGCATCACTAAATTCATTGAAATGTTAATTGCACTCGAATTATCACAGAAGATAGATATTTTCTCATCATATACAACTCTGATATCCTTCAATGTTTGTCTCATCCTTAATACATTTGTACAACATGATGTTGTTGCAATATACTCAACCCCTGCATTAGACAAAGAAACTAAATTCTACTTCTTACTCAACCATGACACCAATCTACATCCAAGAAAGAATGCACCACCACATGTTCTTTTCCTATCATCAACACAACTAGCCCAATCTACATTTATATAAGCACTTAATGTGATATCAGTATCCTTAGGATACCACAAGTCATATTCTGGAGTACCTCTTAAATATCTAAATAGCCTCTTCACTACTACAACATGTGTTTCTTTAGGATCTTCTTGAAATATATCTACAAGACAATCTGCATGCATGATATCCAATCTAGTAGCAATTAGATATAGCGTTTCTCCAGTCATAGATTTATACTTGCTTTGATCAGCCTTAGGTGAGTCATCATCTTTGTTCAATTTACAACCAGTCACCATAGGAGTGCATACTATTTTGGAGTCATCCATTCCGAACTTCTTCAACATATCTTTGACATACTTTGATTTTGAAATGAATATCCCTTTATCTATTTATTGATTTGTATCCCAAAAAAGAAATTCATCTCACCAAACATTGACATTTGAAACTCTTTTTGCACTTCTTCAGAAATTTTCTTACACATATCATCATTTCCACCAAAGATAATATCATACACATACACTACTACTAGCAATATTTTATCTTCCTCAATTTTGAAGTAAAGATTACTATCTACGGTGCCTTTACTGAATCCTTTCTATATCAAGTACCTATCCAATATTGCATACCAAGCTCTGGGAGCTTGCCCTAATCCATATAGTGTCTTATTCAACTTACATTCCATATCTGATATATCTTAGAACTGAAATCCTTCTAGTTGTTACATGTAAACCTTTTCTTGCAATTCGCCATTCAGAAAGAAAACTTCACATCCATCTAAAAAACCTTAAAATCTTTGTGTTGGAAATGCCAAAAAAAATATGATAGCTTCCATCCTAGCCATGGGATCAAAAGTCTCCTCAAAGTCTATACCTTCCACTTGTGAGTAACCCTTATAGACAAGTCTTGCCTTATTTCTTACTACTTCACCATTCTCATTCAACTTGTTTATGAATACCCATTTAGATCCAATTATGTTTTTGTTTTCTGTTCTAGGAACCAATTCCAAAGTCTAATTCTTCTCTATTTGCATAAGTTCTTCCATAAATTTTTTATGTTCAGCTTTAGAAAGTAAACATAGATTTACCTCAACTTTAGTAGGTTTGCTTCTTGTCAATACACCTTTCCTCTTGTCTCCAATGATATGCTCTTCAGAATGATTATTTTCCACATACTTAGGTGTCTTAAGGGTCTTCTCTAGAGCTTCTTCCTCTTCATTTTTCACTTCTTCATCATATTTTTCTTCTTCTATTCTACAACCAGGTTCATTTGACACATATCCATCCACTGCAATTAAATTTTGCAAGTTTTTATCAACCTTAACATTTGCACTTTCGAATATATTTCTCATCCTTTTTTTTTAACATATGTAAGATTTGCTTCTAGTAGAATATCCAAGGAAGATACCTTCATCAAACCTTGCATCAAACTTTCCTAAGTTTTCTTCTTCTCTTTTGATATAACATTTGCTTCCAAACACTCTAAAGTACTTCACAATAGGAATCATTCCATACCATAGCTCATAGGGAGTCTTCGTGTTGTTAGCTTTGGCTTGAACTTTGTTAAGTATGTAAATAGTAGTATGAATAGCTTCTCTCTAGTACACTTCTAGTAGATTTTCCTCTTTCATCATAGTCCTTGCAGCTTCTTGAATAGTCATGTTTTTCCTTTCAACAACTCCATTCAGCTAAGGAATTCTAAGGGTATACAAATATCTCTTTATTCCATGAACTTCATAAAATATTTTTAAATCATTGGAGGTGAATTCACCACCTCTATTAGACCTTAAAAATTTTATTTTCAAATCCATTTCATTCCCAACCATAGCTTTAAATGCCTTGAATTTATCTAATGAATCTAATTTTTCTCTAAGAAAAGTAACCCATGTCATCCTCTAGAATAATCATCAATCAAAAGCATAAAGTACCTGTCACCTTGTAGACTTCTTACCCTTGTGGGACCACAAAGATCTGTATGTACTAATTCCAGTAGTCTGGTAGGATATTTTTTTGTTCCCTTGAAACTACTCCTTGTTTGTTTTCCAAGTTGACAACTTTCACAAACAACATTGATAGGTTTTGTGATTCTTGGTAGATATCTCACTACATGAATTGAACTAATTCTTTCCAAATTACCAAAGTTCATGTGATACATCCTCTAGTGCCATAACCAATTGTCACTAATCTAATACATAAAGCAATGTCCATCAGCACCCTTAAGCTGATAAATGTTTCCATCTATTCTCTTACCAGCAACAATTATAGTTCTAGACCCTTTTTTGATATCACATGATTCATCCTTAAACACAAGATTATATCCTTTTCTACACATTTATCCAACACTCAAAATATTATGCCTTAAACCCTTAACATAATAAATATTGTCAGTGTTCTACTTGCCATCAAAGCTGATTAAACCTATTCCACAAATCTTAGCTCCTGAATCATCTCCAAACTTAACTAATCCTCCATCATACTTTTCAAGTTTAAAAAACTTATTTTTATCTCATGTCATGTGATTAGAGTAGCCATTGTCAACGACCCAGTAATTCTTATCTTCTTTAGAATGAAAAGTGGATACCAAAGTACCTTCAACCTTATCCTTTATCTCTGGAACACTTTCCTTCACACAAATTTTAGGGTTAGTAGAACCAAATTCTTCTTTTATAGCCAAAAATAAGAATTCATTATCATCAAAATCTCCATAATCAGATTCATCATTAGAAATACTAGCATCTTCTCTAACATAGTAAGCTCTTTTAAGCATCTTTCCTTTGTTTTCCTTATTCTTATTGTAAATAGCTCTTTTTGGACATCTTGAAGCATAATGACCTATCTCACCACAACTAAAACATTTGAAAAGTAACTTGCCTTTGTACTTACTGGTGCACTTTTTCATATTTCTCACAAAGTTAGCTTCCACATCATCAAGATCTTCTCCATTTGAATCTTCAACCTTCTCTGATTTATTAGCCTTGAGATTACTCTGTACTTTTATATCATTCTTCAAAGAAAGTTTTCTCATTTCAAATGTAGTTAGTGTATCAATCAATTGATCTCTAGAATAATTGTCAAAATCTATAGTTTCCTCAATAGAAGATACCTTTTCACTATAGAAATCAAGAAGAGATCTGATAACTTTCTTTACTACTTTAGATTCTTTAACTGTTGCACTAAGGACTCTCATAGAACTGACTAGTTCATCAATTCTCTATATGTAGAATTTAATTATTTCATCCTCAGACATCTGCATCATTTCAAATTGTGCCTTCAATTTTTGCAACTTTTCTTGCTTGACCTTTGGATCTCCTTCATAAATTCTTTCTAGCTTATCTCAAACCTCTTTAGCATTCTTCAAACTCATAACTTTTACTAATTCAATTCTTGAATGACTATTCACAATAATAAATCTTTCCTTAGCATTGATCTCATGCACTTTGATATATGTACTTATACTTGGACCATTTGGAGGTGGGGTGTATGCAATCTGATAAGCCTTTTCAATCTCATATCCTTGAGCTTCCAAAAATCCTTCCATAGTTTTCTTCCAGAATGCATAATCTATGCCATTGAATCTAGGGTATCCCAAAGCAACCTTGTTCACCATCTTGGATCTACCTCAAGAGGTTAAGCTCTTTTACAAGGAACCTTTCCCTGATACCAATTGTTGAAATGAAAAAGAAAACTAAGAGGGGGTAGCAAGTTAGAACTGTTGCAAGTATGATTAAGTTTGGTTGTGTTGTCATTGATTTTTTCATTGATGTCAACATAGTCTAGGATGTTGCAAGTTGTGCATGTATAGTTGAGATGTTGATGAGATGTTGTGAGTACATGGAAAAATCTTTATGATGTTGCAAATGTGCTGATAAGATGGGTTACCAAGTGCTTTTGAGAAAATTAATAAATAGAGAAGTCAGAGTTGTGTGTATGTTCATAATGTGCTTCGGTTTGTGCTCCAAATTTATTTTGTGTTGATCCTATGCTTGTGTAGATCTGAGGTGTTGTTTATGGCCATCTGTTGGTGATATCTCCTAGTTTGTAGCTTCTGGTTTGGTGAATAATGAAATTTGTGTTCACCAATGTGTGAACTGGTTTGGCAAAGTTGTTTGTCTATGACTAGGAGAAATGTTTCTGCTCCGTAGTCCTCCATTTGTTCATTTCAAGTCTTACAGATCTGGAATATGTATTTTAATGGTGTTCTCTATGTTCTAGCAAAGATTTCCATGGTTTGGCACTCCAAAAGTTGAGTTTTAGTATTTTTGTGTGTGTCTGTATAGTCCAGATGGACTGGTGAGAGGTGTTCTAGGTTTGAAGGTTGTTGCAACTAATGCAGATGAGTCTAAAGGAATTTGAGATGTGTTATATTGATTGGTGAAGCATTTCAAGTGGTCTGCATGTTATCTTCTCATTGTGGAAGCATGTACTTCAAATTTCATTTGCTTTTTCATTAGGTTTGGTCGACCTGGTGTTTACACTTCATACGAAGGATTAATAATTAATTAAGGAAGCATGTGATTGATCCAAGATGATGTTTTGGGTCTTGGTTAAGTGTTGGTTTTTTCTTCTCTCATTCCTTTCCACTGCAAGAATGTTGAGTTGCCGATCTAATTTCAATTTTTGAAATGAAGTGTGTGTAGCTGACCTTGGAGAAAGTTTCTAAGGTTGAAGATGATATAAATACAAGTTGAGATGTTATGAATTAATGAATCAAGCCACAAGTTTGAGAAGCAGAGTTGTGCAAAAGTGAATTGAGGCAGAAATATTTTAATGTGTTAGATTCCTAAAAGCAGTGAACTGACAATGTCTACAATCCTTCTGATCAAGTTGCGGATGTGTGTAACTTGCAGTGGTGGATCTTTTTGTAATATTTTTTCTATAGGTAGTGAGCCTCCTTCTGGATAGTGAGTCTTATCTATAGGTAGTGACTCTCCTTCTAGATAGTGAGTCCTATCTATAGGCAGTGAGCTTCTTTGTATTCGGTTGTGTTATTACTTTATATTGTGAGCTAATCATCACCATGGTTTTTCCCTTATTGGGTTTTCCACGTAATCTGGTGTCTCTTGTGTTGATTTTTCTTTCTATTATTTGCATTTCATGTTCATAATTAATAACAGAATAAAGTGGTTGTGAAGTTGATAAGTGTTTGAAGTTTTGTGTTTGAATTTGGTGACAACTGATTCACCCCCCCTTCTTGGTTGTCTTGTGCCTTTCAACAAGAACATCAAAACCATCAACAGTAATCAAATTCACATGCATTTATCAAACCCTTATTCTATTAGTGTGATTAAACATGAAATGTAGATAACAAAAACTAAAATAACATCATACACCAAAGAACACCACATTTACGTGGAAAACCCAATGAGGTAAAAACCACGGTGAGGATTAGTTCACAATAAGTAATAGAAAAATTGGTACAAAAGGGCTCACTACCAAAATAGGACACACTGTCTAAAGGCTAACAACCAAGGCTCACTGCCACAAAAATAATACAAGAAGATAGTTCTAAGAGAAATGTTACAAAGAGAGTACTTCTCAATGCAATAGGGAATCCACCATAATTGTTCGCACACTTCCGCAGCCTTGCATGGAAGATTTTGCATACCTTCAAGAACCCTAACACTAAAATTCACACTGCTCTACTCAAATTCACATCACACACATCACTTGCATCAATCTTGCATCTGTCTTACTTCTCTCTTGCATCTCACAACACCATTATACTTATTTATATTTGTGATAGGTCGAGTGTGAGCGTTAGAAAATAAGCAGCAAGTAAAAGAGTGCAAAAAAACACCAAAACAACCTACACCTCAAGATTAGCCTAAGTTAGAATCAAAACAAGATAAAAAAGAAACAAAATGGAACTTTATACTTTGCGTCGAATCGATCCTTTGGTTGGCCCTTCAATCTTTGATATGTATGCTCCTTGGATGGCAAGTAGATGCAAGCTAAATGATGATGGGAGGATGAGTGCAAATGGATGAAAACATGAAAATGGCTAAGTGTAGGTTGAGAAATAAAATTGCAAGAGTTTGGCTAGCAAAATGATCTCTCCCAAAAATGAGAGAAAAGAGGGGGTATTTATAGGAATTTTGAGAATTCCTAAGGGAAATGGATGGCCAAGATTGAGCCACCAAATATCAAGATGTAGGGCTAAGGTGAGTTGAGAACTCACAAGCCCTCACATCTTGACATGTGGCATGTGATATAGCCCTAAAAGGTGAAGTGGACATGAGGTGGAAGGAGAAGTACATGACATGGAGGGGGGTACAAAGTACCTTGGGATTGGACAAGATCTCCTCATAAAGGAGGTCCTTGTCTCCATGTGGGTGAGAGGACATGTGAGGAATTAAAAATTCCTCAAATATGCTCATGGGGAGATGGGAAAGAATAAATAATAAGCGAAGGACATGTGGGGAGAAGTGAAGGAATTAAAAATTCCTTTTGGGTGCATTGGGGGATTAAAAGGTGAATTAAAAATTCACATGGGGAAGGGAGATGCCTTGTCAAAAAAGAAAAGCATTTAATAGGGTTGACTAAGGACACATGTCATAAAGGACATGGGGAAGAGAAAAGGAATTTAATATTCCTTGGAAGGATAAAAGGAATTAAAAATTCCTTGAGAGGTTGATTAGGCTAGTTAGTGAGGGATTAGAGGATGGTTAGGTGGCTAAGAGAGATTAGAGGCCAACTTGCAAAAGTTGGAGGATGTGACACATCCTAATCAAGGATTAGGCATGTGCACATCCTAATAATGAGATTAGAAGAAGGATTAGGATAAGATAAAAATGATGGAGGATGTGACATGAGGGAATTAAATAAATGAAATATTTATTTAATTCAATTGATGGAAGGAGGATTAAAGAGATAAGGTATTATTGATTAAATACCTTAGGGATTTGGTAGAATTAAAGATATTAATTAAATAATAGTAGTATTACTTAATTAACGAAAATAAGATGAAAGGGAATGAATATGGATAAATTAAGTGTCCAAATTTAGATGTCTACAATATTAAACTCATCCTCAAAAACCTTCTCTAATGTCGGTAACTATCTGTTACACATACAAAATCAAAATAGGTTGGCACATTAACATTCATGCGGTGGATAGGAATGAAGGTGACCTACATAAATCCTTAATTAGGACTTGAATAGATCCCAACACACCTCAACAAGATTTCATAAGCTCAAATATAGTGTTAAACACAAGGTTGGCCAACACTAGTGTTAAAACACCATAATCATTAAGTTCACAGTTCCTTAAATCAATTCATCACTTTCAGATAACATACTCCACATGAGAATGATCTAGAATAATCCATGAACTACTTAAGATTCATCAAACACTTCATCCAAGCTTGCATCATACAAATACTTCATCTCATAACAACTGGTAAACCTTATTCGAATACTGACGAAAGAAACTCACTTTGTACAACACCAAATCAAGTGACATCTTGAATACAGAAAGATATAAGTATTATAAGAAACTTCCCAAATACGAACAACCTAAATCCAAATAACATAGAAACATGGACCAAATACATTTCTCCTAGGCCATAGAAAACATCACTAAAAAGTTGGTTCACACACTGGTGAAAATATCTCGCATTATACAACAATCTAGAATGTCAAATTCTGAATATAGAAACCTCTGACAACCATGACAACATATCAAATCCATATAGGAATAGCCTCGACACAAAAATAAAATTGGAGTACAGTACAGGAGCACACATTGACCACAATTTACTTTGTTTATCATTTTTTCTCAATATCCTCCATATGCAGCAGACTTCCTCAACACATAGTTGACATCAATGACAACACCAGCCAATAGAAATCTCGTTGACATCAATGAACACAACTTAATTCTTGCAACACCAATTACATGCATCATGAAGAGATAAAGAGTTCTAGATCAACACACGACACTACAAGACTCATCACATCGCAGCACATCCTTAAAATAAAAACTAATTAATCAGGACCAATTGTAGATGAAGAAAATAAGCTTATCGACCCAACCACCAATAACACCACCAAAACAACCAACTATTCAACTTGAAACCACTGGGGAGAAATCAAAACCTTCATGCCAACCAAGAATCAAGAAATTTAGTCCATGCACAATATCTCTTCAACCTTTCCCTAAAATGTTTGATCACCAAATTCTTGTGCAACTGAAGAGACCCACTAAATATGTAGGAGCAAAGCATTCTATACAAACTATAGCAAAATATTATTTAAAAACTGATTCTATAGACCACCAAAATAGAAGAAACAACAAAATAGTTTGAATATAACATTATTGATCGTGTCTTCAAAATTGGAATGTCATTACTTTTGGAGGAATGTAGAGCATTCCAGCATGCCTTCATCAACCCATTATTCTGCTAGAGTACATACCAAAACTTTTTCACTTAAAAATTTCATTGTAGAAGGTGTAATGACTTTGAATTCTTGGATATAACACCCTCACATCTTGACCACCTTATATTTTGAACTGCAAGACAAAAATTTGCACTATAGAGGGATGCTAACCAAAATGCTATGACTTTGTCATAAAGTATACACTATAAATTCCTTAGCATAACTTTTGTAACTTATCTTCATGTGTGGTACACCAAATAGAAATATTATCAAAGTAGACATGCTAGAACCATATTGGAACAAGTGTACCCTCCTTTGCATCACACATAGACACTAGACAAAACACAATTTCTACCTCTTACAATATTGTTGACATTTACTTTGCATACCAACACTCTTTGGAGTATGTACAAACTTCAACACACACATTTGGAATCAATGACAACCAAACTTGGGTTGACATCAATGACAACACATATTGCCAACAATATCTTTGAATTTTGGGTCTATAATTATGTTATTTCATTAGTTTTATAGCTTATATCTCACATAGAAAGATATTGTTTGTTCATTTGTTCAAATTTCTAACAAAGAACTATAACAAAATATGGCCATATCTAGTTCAAATTCATCCAAATTCATCTATTTGGATCTATCTTTTAAATACTTGTATAAATTTTACCTATTTTTTTTGGTCTCTTGAATGAATTGAAGTTTTCTAACCAATTAACCATGAATAGAAGGAAAATAAATTTGTCGATCATAATGTTTTGGGTGTAATAAAGAGGTCAAGTTATGAATTTATGGTCATAATTCATTAAAAAAAATCAATCTAAAATTAAAAAGTAGATATAAAACTATTTGTACAATAGGAGGAATTACACAAAAGTCATGAAAATGAATAGAAATTTGTTCTTCTCTTCTTGTAGGTTTATTGTCTTATGAAAATATGTCTTTTTATTTTATTTGTGTCCCATTCCTATGGATTTAGAAATGTGTCTCATTACATGCATTGTGGGTTTTCTTGGTCAATGTGCTATATTTCATAACTTGTGTTGGTAAGGTGATATTTTTCACAATCAATTTTTTTTCATTTTGTGTTCAAGTTTACATTATAATTCAATGTGGTAGAGTGAATGTTTCTTTATATTAGTCTCAATTATAGGGACATCCATACATGCTCTTGGGATTTGTATCAATAAGTGTATAAAAATATGTTGATATTTATAGAACTTTGTGCCAAAATGAATTTAGGTGGGATTTGAACCATGTTTATGCTCTTGGTATTATGCAAGGGGCTTTGGAGCCTCATTTTTTCAATTATATATTCATTGGTGTATGTAATTATCTTCCATGTATATTTGATGTGTGTTTTCCAAGAGAGGAAGATATTTTCACTCATGACCATCTTATTAGGTCTCTTAGAATGGTTATCTACATTCATTTTGTGGGGTCACCCATTTCCACCTTTTTTCCATCTCTTTTCTATAATTTTACCCTTTTTAATTATGTATTTTTTGGTCAAAAGTATAAAAATCTCAACAATATTGTTACATGAGGGAAGCTACCTTCTCAAGAATGGAGAGGAATCATCAATTTCAAGATCAACATGAGTCCAATTTTCAACCCAAGTTGGATTATTTTAGGTTTGTGTTAGATTTTTTTATATAACAACTAACATTTAAAATCAATATATCATCTAATTATGTTTCTTGGTGCTAGAAATTAAGGTGATGCAATAATGTAATCAATTTATTTTTCCTTTGATGAAATAGATTACTAATGAACTGTACTTTTGCAAGAGATAGGGAAGTAAAGTTGTAGTTATTACAATTTATTATGGATGCCATTACAAAACAAGGCTTGCAAGTAATGGTGTCTAGCTATTGTGTATTTTTCATGAGGGGTATGCTAAAGAAATTTGAGGGAAATAAGTCAAGTTCCATTGAGAACATAAAATGTTTTTTATTAGGCATCCAAAAATAAGTCAAAGTGAAAATGATGGTGAAGGTAAAATTTAAAGATGCAAGGGAGGGAGAAGGGAATGATATACAAATGAATTCATGAATATAAAAGTCAATGTAGTATATGTGGTTAGGAAAATTTAAAAAATGTAAAAATAAGAATGGTGAGGGGTAGTGAAGGGAATACAATAAAATAAAAGGAAGGTGTATGAACCAATAGATGAGTGATCCAATTCAAATAATCAACAAGGATGAGTGCATATTTAAATAACACGATATTATTAAAAATAACTATGCATTACCCAAGTTGAGACTAATAAAATATATTATACAGTCTTGCATAACAAACAGAAAAATTATCATTTTAAATTGTAAATATCCTAACTTCTTAGAAATTTTAGTTTATCTATCCTAGCTCTATGTTGTAGTAATTAATTTATCAAATACTACCCTCTATTATACATCATAGTCTTAAGATTGTAAGAGAAAATTTTGAAATCACTCAAACTTCACATGCAATTGATTTGGTGAAGATATATTCTGATAAATATTGAGTGGGACAAAATTGAAGCTAAATATTATGTTGTTGAACATGATTACTCATGAAATAGAAATAAACCTCAATGTGTTTTGTGCATTCATGGAATTGGATTATAAATCAGTTATAAAATATACTAATTATCATAGTACAAGATCATTGGTTGTGTTTTTGGCACTTCCATTATTGATATTATACAATGTAACAATATCACATTGTAGAAAACTCTAATTGGTTTATATTTTTCCTTGGTATAAGATTGATAAATTATTTTTTTCTTACTTTACCATGAAATTGGATTAGGTCCTAGAAGGAAAACAAGTCTAGATGTTTTTTTTTCTTGTCATTGATGAACCTTGCATATTTTGTGGCCATGTAATCGAAACATGGAAAAAGTAAAACCCTAGAGATTTCACTTTAGGGTTTAAGCATTTTTCCTAAACGTTTCATTAAAGATTTGAATGGTAATGAGGGGGATTTGGACAAGGTATGAGACTGACTTACAACTTGAAAGGTGAGTAAACCTACCCTTAACCAAATTTGAAAATTTCCTAATGATTAAATGCAATTATCTAATGGTCCTAATGATGTAAATTAGTGTTTTGATGCAAATATAGAAAATCTAAGAATTCGCAAAGGTAGTCAAATAGTAGAAATAGAAAGGAGAGGAAACTGTGCACCTATGGTATAAATTTTAGCCTGATTTACAAGGACATTTCCTCTAGGCATGCCACTATCCTAGTAAGTCTTTTCAGATCTATTTTTGTAGTCTTTTGATGTCAGATCTACACTTCTATTTCCCATTTGCAAACTTGACAGATCACTGTCGGATATTTTTGTAATTGAGTTTCCATGAGTTTTAAGGCCTAGGGTTTTGAATGCAACAATTAATAAATTTCCTTCAAGATCCTTTCAATCCTCATTAAACATAAAATTTGCACATTCACAAAGAGACAAAATTTTGTGCCATTTTAGGAGCTTTCCTTGGTCAAACCCCATATTAGTGTTTCCACTTCCACAATGGAAATGTCACTGATAAAATGATAATGGATAGAAAGGAATGATGAATCATAAAATGTTGCAATTCACCGCCCTTAAATGGCTTCCTTGAAGGATTGAAGTCATTCACATCACCTCAAGGTCATGGATCTTTCTTTCTTGAATACTTTGGATTTCTTTAGAGACCTACATCAAGGGTTAGTGTTCACAAAAAAATAATAACATGAACTCACATACACTTTGACATGATGCTAATTCTTGAATTGTTCTAATAAATCTCTAGTGGTTGATCTTGACTTGTTGAATAGTGCTCTTGATAATTACTTGATCATAAATTCTCCTAAGCAATGCTTTTTATTAATGTTCAAATGATGTAATAACTAGGTATTTATATGTTATTATTTTAATTTCAAAAAAAAAAATCCTAACAATTGACTTTAGATATTTGAATTATAAATAATAAAATATTGGCACCAACATGTTTAAATTTGGAGCCAAAATATGGGGGACATAGGCACCCTAGGCGCTAGTGTCCCAGCCCTATTTTTGGAAAATTAAAGTGTCGAGGATAAAGTATTAAATGAGAGCATTTTTTTATGCTTGTAAATTGTCAAAAAATATTTAAAATAGGTTATGGAATACAAAATTTAGGAAATTAAGAGCTTAATTAGGTCAAATAACTTAAAGGGGAGCAAAAAATAGTGTGAAATTATCAAGGATGACAATTTACAATACTACACTTAGCCCACACTTTAGTGAGAGTATGAACTTATGCTCAAACTCACACTAAAGTAGATAAATATATATCAACAGAGGTACAATTGTGCAACTATTGAAGAGATAAGATGACAATGAATCTAGGGAAATGAGTAAGCCCCCAAGATCTAAGATCCCATGGAAAACCAACATAAGCAAAAAGGAATGAACATGTATGAAATGAAAAAAGACAACATACACAAACATACATGTCATAAAAATGAAGTGTACATGATGAAAACACATAGAATGATGGAACATAAAGATGAAAGTGAAATGAAAATAAACACAATGCCAAAATGATGTAAACATGATGTAAACACAAAGAGGACACAAGGCTAGTACTCAAAGTATTTGAGTTTGTAAGGCAAAGAGGCCTCAATCTTAAATTTGTCTCAAATACCCAACATCATCCATCAAATAAATGAATGCTCCCATGAGGACTAGAAAGTTGTGTTATTCCAAATCACTCATGAAACACACAACTCCACTACCAAGAAAGCTATGTTATGCTAGGTGGTCATGTTAAAAAGGGATGTTCAAGTTTAGCATCTTGCGAGATGAAAAAACCCACCTCGGGGGGTTCACAAGTTTTAACATCTCAAGGACAAAAAAAACTCACCTTAGGGGGTGCACAAGGTTTAACATCTCAAGGGATGAACAAAAATCACCTCAAGGGGTGAACAAGGTTTAACGTCTCAAGGGACGAACAAAACTCACCTCAAGAGTTGTAGAAGGTTTAATGTCTTGAGGGACAAACAAAACTCACCTCAGGGGGTGCTTAAACAATGACAATATAAGGCTAAAAAATCAAGGGGTGTTATAATGAAACCACACAAAAGGTGATTTAAAAAACAAAAAATGGGTTCTTATATGAAAGGTCACACCTTAGAGAATATCACACATTATATCACCACTAAGAGAGGAAAAGTCAAAGAATAAAAAGATCACACCTTAGGGAATACTAGCCATAGTATTACCACCAAGGGGAACATCATATGCCGAGAAAATTCACATCATTAGGGGACATAAAGCCTAATATCACCATAAAGGGGACATGAGCATAGATTAAGAAAACCACTTTCATTACCAAGGTCACATCCCTAGGAGATGTATACTATCATCACTAAAAGGGACCATTTCACATGCAAAAAATGAGCGGGGGACTATATGCCCCCCCTTAAAGTGTCAACATACTTGCTATGTTGGTATTTTAAGGAGAATATAATGTACATCTTGAAAACTAGTTATGCTTTCCCCCAAGTTTCGAGACAAAGACAACCACACAAGAGACTATTGTGTTGCTTGCATGAAAAATATATGGTTGCATTTAAGATTGTACCACAATGAATGGAAACAAGAAAATACATAGGGCTAAAAATGCCACATAGTGAGGAGAAATGTACCATAGGATGAAAATTATTATTTTTTAGCTCAAAATTAGGTGCATCAACACATTGAAGAACACCACAATCATTAAGTTGTTGAATTTTATTACTCGGGGCTTGATATTCATTGGTAGAATGACCATGCACTCGATGATATGCACAAAATATATATTTTTTATAAAATTTCTTTCATTTTTTTGGAGGGAGAGATATCAAATGGGCATTGAGAAGCCTCAAAAAAATATGCTCTTTCCCAATAGTAGAAGATATTACTTTGTCTTGTGAAGAAGAGCTTTCTTGGTTACTACAAGATATCATACATACACAGACTCTTTAGGTTTAATAGATTGTGATATTTTATACTCCAATAAAGGAGGGTGTAAAATCTAATGAACCCCAATCATCACTAAAACAAGTGTTTGAATATGAAGAAATATCATGACCATTATTTATATTTGTCATAGAAATGTTTTGTGTGATGGCATTAACACTAAGAAAAGGTTTCTTCAATTCTTTTGTTTCATTCAAAGGACAATAACCAAAAGGTCTCTTATTGTTTCTTGTGTGTTTGGCTCTATAGGGACACATATTCCTTGTTCTTTTACACCACATTATTTTCCATGATAACCAAATTATTTTAAAAGTTGATAACCTCTTCCATAAATGGCTTTCATTTATTTTGAAGAGGGTAGCTTTTCATGATCATTTCCATCATAAACAGATGTGTAATTTGTGGTTTCCTCTTTTATGGAAGTTGAGGATGATTCAGTGATGGATAGTGTTGATTCATTGTGGTTTATTTCTCTTTCTTTTATTTTGATTGTGTAATATTATATTCCCCATGAATGTAGGTAAGAAATCTAAAAATCTCCAATCATCATCCAACAATTTTTTCACAATTGAAAGACACTTATATCATTATCCTCAACTTGTAAAGATTACACTTTTATAGTTGGTTTCAATATTCTAAGAGGATTCTTCATTCCTATTTCAATTTGTAAATATTTTTTTAGATTTTGGATTAACTTTTACTGTGTAAACCTTATTGTTGTAAGAGCATTTCACAATGAAGCATTGAAGACACTTGTTTCATTTCATGAATCCATGGTCTACCCAAGAGAAGATTATATGAAAGATCATGAGGCATGACATGGATGGAGTTTGCAACACAACTGTACCAACTTTAACAGGTAATGTTATCACACCAAGTGGTTATCTTTTCATGTTATCAAAATATTTGATTGAAAAATCAATGGGTTGAATTAAAGTTTTTTTTTCTCCAATTATACCCAAAATATTTACACTACAAACATTAATCCCTAAACTATTACTAATAAGGGTACGTCTAATCCCAATCCTATTAATAATATCCATTATCATCAAAGCATCATTTTTTAACGTTCCCAAAGGAGATAATTCATTTTGATGAAAGACAATGTCCAAATTAGTTGAATTCCTATTCTAAATCAAAGTTGCCACATAATCCGGTTGTGCACTAGAAGCGATCACAACTTTTTTTAAAGAAATTTGGAGCATTCCATGATAAACAAGTGAATTTTAAATTAAATCCCATAAGGAGATCTTAGCAGGAGTGTTACAAAGTTGCTCAATGAGATCAAGTTCTTTACCACTATGCTAAGGAATATTAGGTGTGAGTGGAAGGTCTGGTTGGGGTGATGGGATGGATGTTGGATTTTTTTTTGGTTGCTTATTATTTCTAGTACTATATGTGTGAGCAACTATATGATAACTTGGTTGTTACAACACATGAACTTATGAGTTATTTTCCAAATTTTAAGATATGGCCATGATATTTAGGAGATCCACTAATGAGAGATGACTTAGGAGGTCCAACAGGATTTTTAGGAGGTCCAATAATAAAAGGAGATCTAGTGGTCAATTGTGCATTCATAACCTCGATGGATTTATCTTATTATTACTGATCTTCTATTGAGGGAGTCTAATGTCACCTTAGCATCTTCATATATGAAATCCATCTTACTATATTTTGAAAGAAAGGTATCAATGATTTCATCCTCTTGTCCAAAAATATCTTCCCAAGTGGGAGAAGTATTGGGATGGGAACAAACAAGATCCTCATGACGCTCAATGATTGGATCCTATAACACCCAGATACCTTCTTCATAAGTAGGAGAGGTATTAGGAGAACTATGATTGTCATGATTGTCCATGATTGTATCCTTTTGCACCAAAATTTTCTCACAAGTAGGTGAGATATTGGGAGATGCATGACCATTAGGAAAAGTTATATTAAGAAATGTGTCAATGATTTCATTCTCTTAGACCAAGATACTCTTACAACTAAGAGACCTATTGGGAGAATGCTTATAAATGATTTCATTTTGTTTCCCTCTATTTTACTCATAATTAGGGAGATTATAATTATACAAGCCATTTGTTACCATATCAAAATCACATATTTGAAAAGGTAACATGTTGCTACTAGCCCTATGGATCTGTGTGAGGAGGAAATCTACAAGTGTAAATAAGATTAAAAAAAAAAAGAGTAGAAGCTAATCTAATCCAAAATAATGATCAAGATTCATTCCTTCACTCATGAAATGAACGATTAAGAACACTAAATTTAAGAAATGTAAATGAAATAATGCAAGAACAAATGAATTCACTAAACTAAATCGTTACCCATCACATGTTAGAGTGTGTCCGTGAAGATGTGGTTGCTTGTATCAATGTGAAGCCTTTATTGTTGTGTGTGAGAGTTTTGAAGAGCATGCATGCATTTGATTGAAGATGTGTTGAAGCTTTTTCAATGTCGTTTATGATCTTGGCATCACTTTGTTGCATGAGGTATGTTGATTCTCTGATGATTTTCTGTGAGGAAAGAGCTTTGTTATATATAATTTGTGATTCGAAATGAACGTTCTAGATCGCATAGTAGAATATATTGATCGATGGTTGAAAGATGTTGAGAGGAAATAGATAGGAATAATCAGTGTAATTGAAGAAATATCTATTGGGTGTTCAGTGGAATTGAGGAAATAGGTGGAGCAATTCATGAAATTGAAGAAATCAATTTGAGCCTTCAATGGGATTGAGGAAATTATATGGAGCAATTCGTGAAATTGAAGAAAGTGGGTAAGGAAATCATATTGGAGCAATTTTCTCAATCATGAAATTGGGTGAGGAAAATTAATTGATTGATTTAATTAATTAGTAATTTTTGGAGTTGAACGTGCAAATCAAGTTTGACTTTTGCAAACAAAGTTGTATTTGTTTGTTTTTATTTTTGATGATGTCTTTGAATAATTAAATTCAATTATTAAAATTATGGAAGGAAAGTGATTTAACTAAACTATTATGTTTTAATAATTTAATTGACTTAGGGGAATAAAGTGAATTAGTGACATAATTAAATAATTGATATAATTTATAAAATTAGGGGGAATAAAGTTTAAATTAGGACTTTATTAAAAAAATGAAATTTATTTAATTGGTCAAAATTGATGAAAAAAGTGAATTAATTAAATAATGTAATATTATTCAATTAATAGAGGAAATTAGGGTTTTTGATGAGTTTAATTGAAATGCAGTGATATATGCTAGTTTGTAGACTAGGAAAATTTTAGGTTTCTACATTTTTCCCGTCTTTGATATAATGCAATTTTGAGCATTGCGTCAAAAAAAATATCAAAAATTCATGCTCAAGAGTTTCCCCAATATTCCCCAAAGTTCCCCCACTATGCCCCAAATGGGATAGCATGGTGCCCCCTCAAGAAATTTGGTAAAAATTTTGGATAATGAACCAAATTTTCTGATAAGTTGTTGTGATGTGTTTAAGTGCAAGGACTGACAGAAGAAGTGTTAACTAGAAGAAAATGTTAGTAAGATTTAGAAGAAAATTGATGTTGTTAGCCTTTGATGAGTTTTTCTTTTTCTTTGCTTGGAGACTTTGCATTTTGAACAATCCTTATTGCTGTAGCAAATAGACACGGTGCACCAAGGTATTAATGACCAAGGCGGATTTGTATATATTGTGTGGACTTTGACTCTACAAATAATAAATATTCTTTCTCATACTAGACATACGGAAACCCTATTAGAGTGTATGGGTGAGAAGCTTTAAAATATTTCAAACCAGCTACACAAAGATGTATGAAGTACCTAACATGCAACCACTACACGAAATACCTCAAAACAACTTCCATACATAGAACAAAGCAAGTATTCACCATGGTAGTATAAAAAATATATCCAACAAACAACAAACTGAAATGACACTCAATTTCCCCCATTCCTCCTCTAAATCCTTATGGACATCCTCGAGAGATCCTAGGAATGAGTCAATAAAATAAATCAGAAATATAAGACTGTAAAAAGATAAAACATTGTTGTAGTATCACTTGCCATATCTGTTTTGGGTGGGGCTATTATCCAATGTTGATCATGCCTATTATAGGAATGGATCCGTTAAGACATATCTCAGGATGTTGTTGGTGAATTTTCAAAAGATATGTAGTCAATTCTTTGGCATTGTCTTTCTCTATTTGCGATCAAATCTTTGTGATTGTTTTCCTAAAATTTCTAGCTTTTGATGTTGCTTTGTTTGTTTGTCTATTTTGTCAAAGGGTGAGGATGACGATTTGTTTATTTACAGATGAAGGTTTATTGTGGATTGTGATGACAGAGATAGGATTTTTGAGCTTTTCCAAAAAAAATGTGCTTTTTGATGTTATCTGATGTTGTTTTTGGTGTTTTGTATATTTGTGAATGTTTTTGGATTTTGACATTTTTGACTAAAGTTGAAATAAAGCATGATAGACACCTAAGGGGATTGACCTAAGGCCTCAGGGGATGATTAGAGATAAGCCTTGCCTATGTTGTACATGCAGAGACCACATAGTTCGACCATTTTGACTCAAAAGCATAACATGTTTTGGATTTCAAACAACATTGATAACTTGGATTGATATTTCACTTCTGTTTCTAGAGGATATATTGTAGGAAGTCTACTTGAACTAGCCTTGAGATTCAAGAAAATGTTGATATCTTAGAATTTTTTAATGAAGGAATAATCCAAAGTTGTTTTGATTTTGTTATTTTCTAGATGTTTTTGATAGTTTTCAAAAAAAATTGGATGTTTTTTTAATTTCTTGATAGTTTTGAAGGTTACCCTAGTATTGCATCGGTGGTACACCTTGCTGTTGGGATGAATCTTTTTTAAAGGTTACCCTAGTAGTGTGTTGGTGGTATACCTTTTTGTTGGGTTGATGTCTAGATCACACATTGAGTTTAGAAGACATAGATCAAGTTTTATTCTAAAGCGAGATGTAAGTACTTTCCCCCAGTGTCTAACAATTATGGATCATCTTGTGATAGGATAGTATGTTTGGTTAGAGTATGCCCCTTTGGAAAATGCCTCATGGCTCAGATAATGTTGGATAGGATAGGATCAATGATAGTGACCCATGTTAAGATGTTTTCCATAAGCAAGTGTAAATTGTACACCAACATTTGTCAAGATAAAGATACATAGGATTTGGATAAAATTGGATTGGATTTATTATGGATATGTTGAGATGCTTCCACCTAAAATGGTGCACGTAGATGCTTGATTCTACACATGATGCATGTTTTCTAGGTTTTCACCATGGTACTTTTCCAAAGTGCCACTATAGTGGTTTTCATTGGAGGATGATTTTTATCTTGACTATTTTTATTTTTTCCTAATGTCACACAAGATGCCTATTTACTAGGTTTTCATCATGGTGACAATTTTCCACTCATGTTGAACCACCTAGCGGTGCTGATGTAGATACTTCTAGTGCTAATATGGGTGTTGTTGTTGTCATGATGTGCCAACAATATTCTGCTTGGAGGAGTTGTTTTGCTAAGATATGGGTGCTTGAATGTAACCCCTAATAATTCTTGTCTTCTTTGTCGATACCGAAGTTAACCTTACCTTTGTAGCCACATCGTGATAGGGTGCCTTTAGATTCCTTATGATGAAGAGTCAATGTCAATACATGGTCAATGTGAGATTTGGATATCATGGATGGTGAAACACGTTGAGGGATATGAGATTCGGATGGATTGGTTGAAAATTTGGAATCTTTGACTCTCCAAACTTGGGAAGATGAGCAATGATGGGTGGATACAAAGATTTGATTGGGACCAACATCTTCATATACCTTATAGGTCACTCTTGAAGCTTTCTTTTGCATTGTTGGACATCTTTGATGGATGAACTTCCCTTTTTTATTTTTTCCCATAGTTTCTTTGACTAATGGAGTTTGATAGGGATGATTTTCTTTCTTTTGCTTTGGTATCCATTTGTATTTGCTTTGTCCATTTTACTTTGTTGATTCTTTTGCTTCAATTATTTCCTCTTTTCTTTGATATAACTTTCTCTCTTGTTGTTGGTCCCAATTAGAGGGTTAAAATATGTGTGGATGATGATTCATGATATGGCTAGTTGTAGTGTTGGTATCAATGTCATCATAAGGATTGCTCTCTATGTTGATGTTTGCATTAGATAAACTTTCCCCCGATATTATAGAGGTATCACTGATATGATTAGCTTCCTTAATTTCAAAATAACCAATACCTTGATTCTCAGGAGTGCCAATAATTTGCACTAGTTCTAGGATACACTGTTCATGTTGGCCTAATCCTCTACCTTGATAATTCATCTGTCGAATTTTTTAATTTTCAATAGGATACAATTTTCCTTGGAAACAAGGTGCTAATCCTTCTCTACTATGTTGTGGATCTTCAAAGGTGATAGCTTCTTCACTGGTAGGATAGCTTTCTCTAACAAAGGTAAGTGATCCAATTTTATAAGTGATAGGATCATCCATATGTGGGATAACTTCTTAATTGATATCTTTGGCTTGATCTTGTGAAATATCATATTTTAATGCTTCTTCAATAGGTGTTGATGATTCACAACCCACGTAAAAGTCTTCCTCATGATTCATTTTTTATATTTCTTCACAGGATGTTTCTAATTCACAACTTCTGTAGAAGTCTTCTTCATGATCCATTTCTGATATGTCTCTAGATTTTGCTATATCTTGATCATGTGTACAAATGTTAAGAGTAGGAAACTCTTGTTCCTTGGTAATGATATCAAGAGTATGAGACTCTTATTTTGAATGAAGATCATCTACATGTCCATTAGGAGTAAGCATCTCATGGGTAGGTGTATGTGTGCTTGGTGTATGGATTTTTTCTTCTTTTGGAAAACATTGGATGTCTTGGAAGATATTTGCCAAGTCATTGTAGTATTTTGATGATAGGGATTCTTGATCTTGACTTTTATGGTATTATCTTTGATATACTTTGGTTCATGCTCTTTACATGACTCAATTTCAAAGAAGGGATTTTTGGTAAAGGATCCTTGGATTTCCTCAAAATGTGGGCATATGAGTTATAGCTATTGGCTTAGATTTTTTGCATTAGATATAAGTGTTGGATTAAGAGTCTCTTGATCATCAATACGTACTACCATGAGGTTGGATGATGTCAATATATCTTGGACTGAATCATTGTTAGACTTGGGTGATTGATTTTGATCATTCTTGGGATTAAATTATTGATGTATGTCCTCTTGCTCATTGGATGATGTAGAGATATTTTCATCGTGATTAGTGGTAGATAGATCTTGATCATTTTTTTAAACTTTTGAGATATTTTCAATGTTATCATCAATAGATGGCTCGTTATCATTATCTGCCACATTTGAGGTAGAGATATTGTTCATTTTGTCATTGGTAGATGGCTCTTGATCTTTTTTTTTAACTTTTGAGGTTGATTCAATGTTATCATTGATAGATGGCTCTTGATCATTATCTACAACGTTTGAGATAGAGATGTTGTTGATTTTGTCATTGCTAGATGGCTCTTGATCTTTTTTTTCAACTTTTGAGGTTGAGATATTGTTAATGTTTTCCATAGTGGTTGAACCTTGAATGTTGTCTTCAATAGACATTTATTTTTTATCAATAAGGTCTTGGATGATATTTTTGAGTTCTATGCATTTTTCATTGTGTGACCCTTGATTTTGTGGAACTCACATCGTTCGTACTCATTATACCAAGTGAGTTTAAATTTTGGTTCACCATAAGTTCAACTGTTGTTGATTTTGATAAGGTTTTGTTGTACTAGTTTGTGCATGATTACCTATAAAGTCTCTCCCAAAGGGATGAATTTCCTTCATGATTGGTAATATTTCCTATGTTGCCCTCCTTGATTTGTTTGTTGGTTGACTGCTTGATTGTTTTTGGGATAGGTAAGTTGGTTGTTTTGTACATTATTTGGAACATAGCTTGTTTGCACCACTTGAGGTTTGTTTGGAGGTATATTTTGTGGATTCCATAGTACTCTAGCATTAACTACTCCACCATTTGTAATTTTATTGTTCTTGGCCCAAATCTTAGGTTTATCGTTTGAACTAGAGGGACTATCTTTCAAGCTATGCAATTTAAGGACTCATCTTGCTATGAGGGATCTCTCAATGTGTAACCCCTTTTCAATGGTTTCTTTGAAGTTTGTGAGACATAACATAGTGAGTTGGTAGTTGATATCGGGTAGAACATTTGAAATGAAGATATCAACAACTCCTTGTCAGGAATGGGCCATTTGTATCTACTAGCTTTGTGCCTCCATCTCTATAGGTAGGAGGTAAAGGATTCTCCTTGACTTTTTTTAATCTTGGATAAATCTATGATGGTGAAATCTTGTTCTATATTGAATAAGAAGTGGCTTATGAATTTGCTAGATAGTTTTTCGAAGGTTTTAATTCCTAGTGACAGATGGGAAAACCACTCCATAGCATGACCTATAAGGCTACATGGAAAGAGATTCATGAGGTAAGAGTCATTTTTTTTTTACTTCCATACATGATAATGAAAAATCATGTATGTGCTCTATTGGATCTCCTCTTCCTTTGTACTTGTCAAACTTGGGTATTTCAAAGTTTTTGGGAAAAGGTAGCATAGTGATGGAACGATCAAATAGGACTGGACATATTTACTACATGGTATAAGTCTTCTTTGTTTTCCCTACCTGCATGTTTAATATTCTCTAATTCATCACCTCTAGTTGTAGTTTCATCTTAGTTTTGGGTACATGTGTTTGCAAGTCTTGTGTTTAATAGCCTTGTCCCACAACGTGTGTTTGGTCGTAAGTTGGATAGAACATGGGTATTGAACCTTGGTAGTTGTTTTGAATGTAGGGTGGATTAAGAGCTTGTTAAGTGTAAGGAGGGTTAGCTCCTTGTTGAACATAAGGAGGGTTAGCTCCTTGTTGAGTGTAAGGAGGGTTAGCTCCTTGTTGTTGGGATGAACCATACTAAAGGTTACCTTGTTGATGCATTAACGAGACACCTTGTTGGTAGGATGAATTGAGAAGGGTACCATGTGGCACACCTTGTTGTTGGGATGCAATGTTTCAAAGGTTCCCTTGATGATGCATTAATGGGACACCTTGTTGATAGGATGAACTGGGAAGGGTACCCTGTGGCACACCTTGTTGGTTGGAAATGGTACTTTGTTGCACACCTTGTTGTTGATACTATTGGCTAGATAGGGGGCCCTATGGACCACCTTATTGGTGGTACTATTGATTGGAAAGGGGACCCTATGGTCCACCTTGTTGAAGGTACTATTTATTGGGAAGGGGACCCTATGGTCCACCTTGCTGACAGTACTACTGATTGGGAAGGGGACCCTATGGTCCACCTTGTTGATGGTACTACTGATTGGGAAGGGGACCTGTGGTCCACCTTGTTGTTTGGGGAGGGTACCCTGTGGTACACGTAGTGGTTGGTACTATTGATTGGGAAGGGGACCATATGACCCCCCTTGTTGATGGTACTGTTGTGGAAATTTCCCTTTTTGATTTGATACATTTTGGGAAGGGTTAATATATGATGTGTTTTGAGGTACGTATTGACCTAGTGGTAGGTTGTTTCCTTGTGGCATGTATTGGGATGGACCTCCTTGATACTATTGGGCCACTACTGCTTGCTCAATTTGAGTTGGTTTTTTGTACAACAATTTTTCCATTGGTTGACCATTGTTTTGTGAGAATATGGGTAGCATGTTTGGAATCTCAATGGGTTTGAATATCTATCTTACAACTGAGTTATCCCCTCCACATTAAATTTTATTGGAAATTTAGCAATTTAGTCTATTAGCAATTTAGAACCACTATGTGATAACTTGAAGAAGTAAGAATTTGGGTCTTTTCTCAATAGTTTGTCCATCAGTTTGAGCACCTTGGGGTTTTTGGAATGTTGAAAAAGTTCTTCATCATTTATCTCCTCTTCACTATCCACTTCCTCTATAACCACACCTTTTGGGTTCTAGTTTGATTGCTCCATCACTTCCTATCATTTGTGGTTTATCTCTTCCTCATTAAATGCCTCTTTGAATGTGGGTCTCTTTTGAGATGTTTTGAGGTCATTTGGCTTATAGCCCCATGGTCCACCTTCGTCGTTTGTGGTGTTTGTTGGCGGTATGCTAGAATTTTTTTTGTTTGCTTCCATGTTCTTTCTATGTTGTGATCTCGTAGTTTTCATAAACAACTTCCAAGATTTTGTGAACGTTTTCATGACTCCTAACTATGGAAAATAATGCTTTTGTTTTCTATATTTTTATTTTTTAAGGAATATGAAATTGCTTTTGTTTTTTTTGGTATTTTCTATTGAGTATTCAATTTTGGTTCACCCATTGAAAAGTGTAAATAGAAGTGCCTTAGTCGGATGTCATGGTTGTGGTAATTTTTTAGGATGTTCCCCTTGGCAAACTTTAGACTAGAATGGTTCTTTGAAAGTCAGAATATGGATTTCCACTAAAGGATTTTGCTCTTACCAAAGATCATAAAGGATGTTAGATTTCTTTTAAAATAAAAAGAAAAAATGAAATGAATATCTTGTACCAAGTACACATGAGGTGGTAATACAGGCCTTTCAACAGTAAGGTTTGCCTTTCATTCTTCTTTGTCTAAAATTCTTGTTGTGTTTCTCCACTGGTTTGGTGTTTCATTTTTCTCAAATATGAAGCTGCTTAGACTACTAATGATATATGTTTGTTTACCTTCGACATGTGTGAGAATTGGTTGTAAGATTGGTGTCACAAGGTTTGGTTGTCAAACTAGAGCAGTCAGATGCCAAATGGTCATAAAGTGAAATGGTGTTTTTGATATGGTTGTTATGAAACTCAAGACCCTAAGGTTTGAGTGTTGTTTTGGAGTGACACTATTCTTGGAACTCAAAATGTTGAAGGACCTAGATCGATATTTCACTTCTTTTATTCTAGAGGATATGTTGTGGAAAATATTACTTGAACTAGCCATCAAATTCAAACAACTGTTGATATCATAGAAGTGTGAGTGAAGGAATGATCCAAGTTGTTTTGCTTTAATCTTGGTTTCCAAAGATAGGACAAAGTGTTTTAAAAATGAATGAAGGGCTATATGATGTATCTAGGATTCTGATTATTTCATTTCAACAAGGATCTTGTAACTAGCTTTAGTTTTTTTCTCTAACTGTCAGTAGGATAGAGCAAAAGTGATGGTTTTTTAGTGAAGTGACCAGTTTCTAAGCAAAAGTGATCAATGTGGTCAACTACAAGCAGATTGTTGTCAAGGGCATTGAATTTTGGAAAGCAAGTGTGCATAGAAATTTCAAGTGTTACTGTTGTGGATATTTTCAAATTTGGTGATTCATATAGTCAAAAGCAATCTCTTTTGGCAAGTGCGCTAAAAGTTTGTCAAATGCACCAAAAGAAGATCAAGAGTGGCCAACTATGTGGCAAGTGCACCAATTTTTTCAAGAGTAGTAGTTTTTTATCAATAGTTGTTTATGGGACAGAGAGGAAAAGTGTTAGATTTTTGGAAACTATGATAGAAAATGGGTCAACTACACTATATTTTTGTGCAAAGGTGGCCTCTATGTAATTTGTTTCTAGTTTGAGAAAAATTTCTCCATTTTTTTTACAATTTTAGGCTTGTTTTTCCTTAATTTCTTTGTATTTGGAGTATGGAAAGTGATTGGTGAAGCCACAATAATGGTTTACAATTCAAGTGAGGAAGGAAAACTCATAAAAAATGAATGCATGGCAAAAAACTTGATTTTAGGGGTTCGTATGAAACTATTGGTTTGACCTAACCCATTAGGGGTTCGCTAGAACCTGGGTTCAGGCGAACCCTTTTAATTCTTTCCGCCAAAAAATCCAACAAAACCCCTTATAGAAGGGGTTTGAATAAACCTAGTTCAAATGAACCCCTAGGGGTTCGCTCAAACCCCTATGGGTTAGTTCGAACCCCCCTTATTCCTCATCCCCCTCTTGAGACACAAAAAAACCTAGATTTTGGCACTTCAGCTCGGGTTGAGGATGAAAATGGAGGAATCTTCAAAAACCCAACTAGAATCAGGTAGTCCTCGGAATGAGCTATCCAACAAACATAATTTTAATATGTTTTGGTTTTATTATGTATTTGTTTTTTTTTTTATTAAACATAGGTTTTTCATTGAAAATGAAGGTCTTTGTTCTACACATGTGGAAAAATAGCAAATTATCAAAAAAAAATGAAAAATATGAGTGCACCAGATATTGAAGTCCTTGATCCAACAAAAAAAAAATTGAATTTCGATATATACAAAAAAGTTATGCATTATCGATTCTATATGAATTGCAATTGGTTTGACTTGAAACTTGATTAAAAAAAAATATTCAATAAAAATTGTCTAACCAAGTGGAAGCACTAGATATCAAAGTTACAAATATAAATTCAAAGGAATTAGAATTTTATCCTTCATGGAAAAAAAAAATTATGCGTTTTACGATGTGCGTCACTTTTAAAAATGCTATTTTTTGAAAAAAACTAGTTTTCGTGGGAGATGGAAAAAGAAGTGCAATCTGATTCTAAAAATTTTGAAAAAAATATTTTAAAAATTTACAAACAAAATGTGACAAGACTCTAGTTTGCATCATCTTCAAATTCTTCATGGTCTAGCCAATATAGGTGCCCGAATGTGAATATTTAGTTAAAAATAATAATTTCAATGTCTAGTTTGTCCAAAAATTGTAAACCACTATTGTGGGATCACCCTGATACAACGGTGTTTGACTGACTCAAAAAGCATACACTTGTGTGACCTGCATGTCTATGGCTTTAAGTTGTGAAATCATGATACCCAAGCCATAGTTTCCAATGTTTACTTTGAGTCAATGTAGCTTGAAATTAAAGCCTAAATATTTGAAAACCTTTAAGGAGATCCTTTAAGGAGTGCAAATATAGGGCTCCTTTTAAAAGAATACACTAAGTCAAATGGTTTATGATCTTGATAACATGTTGAGTGTTTGTCTTGATGTGTTCTTTTTAGCTCAAGCACAATGTTTGATGTCAATATTTGTTTTGAATGTTTTGGAAAGTTTTACATAAACAAACATCACAACCCTAGAGATAGTAACCATCCTTTTAGGTAGGCTTGCCTCATGCACCAAAGGGATGATTTTACATGCAACTTATGGTACGAGCCTGAAGTCGGACATGGTAATTAGCTTCTCAAAAGTAGACCTCAATGCACCACTTTCAAAGAATGTTTTTGGATAAAGGGGTAGCTTCTATAAACATTGGTTCTTAGTCATGTTTTAGGATTATTATTTTCTAATGTCTATACATGTGGTGATTCACTCAATTAAGAGGCCTCACAGCCCTTGCATGTTTTGACATATCACATAGATATTGGGGGAGACATTTGTCGATATAAAATAGCAACACAAAGTGGGTGAGAAATTTCCTCACACCCAAAATAATTTATATAGTGGACCAAAACAAAGTACCACTTGGATCACCTTTGAGTTCTCTAGTGTGGGATGTGTCTCAAAAGGAAGGGCCTCTAAATGTATGCTTTGAAGTAAAAAAGTGTGAAACTCAAGATGATTTTCATCACCCAAGATCGCTGAAAAGGAATGAGGGGAGAGGATAGTCACCTAGTTTTCCAAAAATGAAATACACAGAATACAGTTGATCACAATTTGATTCTTTTTAAGCACCTCAAGTGTGAGCTATCCCCAAAAAGTGTGAATAAGATAGCAATGGTTCTTTTTAAAGCATCCAATAGAAGTGTTCCGGATATCAATGAATGAGATAGAAAAGGTGCAATACAAAGATTGATTTGCTCATTTTTAAGCCCAAAACTAAGTGTTCATTCTAAACCATGTCTTAACGGTCAACAAAATGAAATCAAGCGTTTGTCAACAAAGGGAAATTGCTTGGTCAACAAAAGAATCAAACATTCAAAGCAAAAATAATTGAAAACTTCAAAACATCCATTTTAGATGAACAAATTAAAAGTGTTTTATTTGTGGGATTCCTTTTCAAAGCCCTAAATTGAAAGTTTTTTGTTTGTGGGGTTCTTTTTAAGCACCAAATGAAATATTTTCTAACTTAGAAAGCTTGAAATTTTGAAACTCTTTGACCATTCGTCTTCCCTGTAACAAATGTGTTAGTTGTTTTTGGGATAACCATCAATTATACTTCTGCATATCCTACATAAACAACATTAGTACTTGTCACATATTCAAATCAGGCACCCGTTAGCATTAGAAATCAAATTTTAACTTGTAAATCTTAGACACCGGTTAATCAGGAAAAAGCATAGAAAACAAGCAATAGCAGCCTCTATCAGAGAGCAAAGACACCAGAAAATGTCAAAAGCACCTTTTGTTAGAGAGAAAAGGTGCTAGAAAATATCAAAAACACCCTCTGTCAGAGAGAAAAGGCACCAGAAAATGTCAAAAGTACCAAAAACCAAGTCAAGTGCACTAGAAAACAAGTGAAAGGCATCAGATCCGTGAAAGAAAATGCAAAAAAAAATTGGAACCAGTGCATGAAAATTTTTCTAGAGCACTTCTAGGACCTGCAACTTCAAATGTAGCTCACAAAATTGTTATTGTTAAGGATCGAGGTCCCACCAGGTGTGCCAAAATGTGTGAGAGGGAAATCTACAAGTGTAAATAAGATCAAAACAAAGAATGGAAGCTAATCTAATCCAAAATAATGATCAAGTTTCATTCCTTCACTCACGAAATGAACGATTAAGAACACTAAATTCGAAAATGTAAATGAAATAAACAAGAACAAATGAATTCACTAAACTAAATTGTTACCCATCCCATGTTAGAGTGTGTTCATGAAGATGTGGTTGCTCGTATTAATGTGAAGCCTCCATTATTGCATGTGAGAGTTTTGAAGAGCATGTGTGAGTTTCATCGAAGATGTGTTGAAGCTTTTTCAATATCGTTTATGATCTTGGCATCACTTTGTTGCATGAGGTATGTTGATTCTTCGATGATTTTTTATGAGGAAAGAGGTTTGTTATATAGAATTTGTGATTCGAAATGAGCACTCTAGATTTCTTAGTAGAATATCTTGGTCAATGGTTGAAATATGTTGAGAGGAAATAGATAGGAATAATCAGTTTATTTATATTACATAATCAGTGTAATTGAATAAATCTTTGTTGATTGTTCAATGGAATTGAGGAAATAGGTGGAGAAATTCATGAAATTGAAGAAAGTGGGTGAGGAAATCATGTTGGAGAAATTTTCTCAATCATGAAAGTGAGTAAGGATAATTAATTGATTGATTTAATTAATTAGTTCTTTTTGGAGTTGAACATGCAAATCAAGTTTGAATTTTGCAAACAAAGTTGTATTTGTTTTTTTAATTTTTGATGGTGTCTTTGAATAATTAAATTCAATTATTCAAATTTTGGAAGTAGAGTGAGTTAATTAAACTATTATGTTTTAATAATTTAATTGAATGAGGGGAATAAAGTGAATTGGCGACTATTAAATAATTGATGTCATTTAATTAATCAAGAGGAATAAAGTTTAAATTAGGACTTTATTAGATAAATGAAATTTATTTATTTGGTCAAAATTGATGAAAAAAGTGAATTAATTAAATAATGTAATATTATTCAATTAATAGAGGAAATTAGGGTTTTTTATGTGTTTGATGTGAAATACAGTGATATATGCTAGTTCTCGGGCTAGGATAATTTTAGGTGTCTACAGGATCAAATGATCAAAATCAAACAAATCTAAAAACATAATTGAAAAATAGAAACCTAATCTAAATAGAGAATAGACACAAGAATTTAGATGGAAAAATTTAGCTCAAAATACTTGGACAAGGGCACCTAGGGATCCCATGTTCTACATAGGTTCTTAAAAATTTTAAAATTTGACTATGTACTATATAGTTTAAGGATCTTAGGTCATTGTACAAACTAGTCTGACAAGGAACATTTTTATAAAATTTAGCCAATTTATGGTAATGTAATTCAAGATGCAAGTATGCAAGAATGTTGAAAATGATTGAACAATAAAAGATAATTTCAAATGCAATTTCCAAATCTAAGATGGAAATTTAACTCAATCTAATATGCTAAATCTGAAAATGATGTTATGAATATACTTTTGAAAGAAACTAATGCAATTTTTTACTTTTTAGCAATATGCAAAATACCTAAATGTATGAAAATGCAACTTTTTTATTTTGTTTTAGATTTTAAATGACCTAATGTTGATTTGTGAATAAAATTTGAAAGTGGGTCTAAGCTAAAATGACTAAAATAAACCCTATTGCAACCTATGATGTAATATAATATGCAACTTTTTGAATTTTTATGTTTTTTTTATGATGTAAAAATAAATACCTAAATGAAAACTGCAAAAAATGCAATTCAAAACCTAGATCTAGGGTGCAATGCTTTACATTTCAAAATGTATATAATGTTAATATGCCAGGTTCACCATAATGAAACATAGAAAAAGTGAAACCCTAGAGATTTAACTTTAGGGTTTACGCAATTTTCCTAAATGTTTCATTAAATATTTGAATGGTAGTGGGGCTTTGATAGGATTTAGACAAGGTATGAGACTTAATTACAACCTAAAAGGTGAGTCAACCTACCCTTGACCAGATCTAGAAATGTCCTAATGATGTAATACAATGGTCTAATTATCCTAATGATGCAAATTAGTGTTCTGATGCAAATACAAAAAGAAGTCACATATGAAATCACATAGTAGAAATAAAAATGGGAGAACACTATGTACTTGTGGTACAAATTTCAGCCTGATTTCTGAGAATGTTTCCTCTAGGGGTGCCATTGTCCTAGTAGGCCTTTTTCAAATCTATTTCCAGTCCTTTGATCTGTTGGATCTACACTTTTATTTCCCATCTACAAACTTATTAGATCACTGTTGGATATTTTTGTAATTGATTTTACATGAGTTGTCAAGGCCTAGGGTTTAAAATGCTACAATGAATAAATTACCTTCATGATCCATTCAATCCTCTTTAAACTTGAAATTTGTACATTCACAAAGAGAGGAAATATTGTGCCATTTTAGGGGATTGCCTTGGTCAAACCATGTGTTAGTGTTTCCACTTCCACAATAGCAATGTCTTGTGATAAAATTATAATGGATAGGATGGAATGATGAAATCGTAAAATACTACAACTCGCCAACCTTCAATAGCTTCCTTGAAGCACTAAAGTCATGCACATCACCTCAAGGTCTTGGATCTTGCTTTCTTGATTTTCTTAAATACTTTGGATTGCTTTGGAGACCTATAACAAGGGTTAGCCTTCACAAATAATGATAACATCAAAACACATGAACTCATATACACTTTTACATGATGTTGGGTCTTGAATTGTTGCAATAAATCTCTAATGGTTGCTCTTGACTTGTTGAATAGTGTTCTTGATAATTTCTTGATCATAATTCTCCTCAATGTTTTTTTAATGTTTAAATGAAGAAATAACTAGGTATTTATATGCTATTATTCTAATTTCCCAAAAATTAAATCCTAACAACTAACTTTAAATATTTGGATTTTAAATAATAAAATTAAATCCTTCATCATTGAAATGGAGCTAAATCATGAGATCTAAATACCTAGACTCAGTAGCCCCAAAAAGACTCTTCACTCTGGAAAAACCATTGGAAGGCTCAAAAATGTGGAATTTCATCATCATTTACTGAGATGTACTCTCCCCTTTTCTATGATGGACTTTCAACAATAGAGAAAACATTAAATTTTGGGAAGATTCATAGAATGGGAATCCTCCATTATCTTTGGTTGATGGTCTATAGGAGGCTTAAGATTTTCTGAAAGGAGTTTGGGGATCAAAGTTTAAGCATTATGTAGTAAAATATAATTCAAGTTTCAATTCCAACATTTCATGGAAAAAAATTCACAACCTTCCATTCCCCCAACACCAAAAAAAAATTTGCAATCAATCTTGGATGCAAGAACTATTTTACTTTCATATTCTGAGGATAGAATTATTTGGGCCTCATTTAAGTCAAGACAATATAATTTCAAACAGGCTTACAAATATTTGACCTTTGGGTATAGAATTAAAATAGGTAAATGGCCATATAAGTTTTGTTGGAACTCCTCAATTCTCCCTAAATTGGGTGCTTTTTCTTGGTTAGCTATTCACAATTTTTGTTCCACAAGATATGGTCTTTCTAAGTTAGCCTTATCTCAACCATTCAACTATATTCTATGTGGTTCCTATCAAGAAATATTATTCTACGTGGTTCCTATTAGGATGCATTATTCTAAGAACTCGTGAACATGAGCAAGGCTCCATAAGCAAGCAAGGTGTGTTATTTTAGGTGGCCTTGAATTTAGGGGTTTTGAGCTTCATAATTTTAGAAAGCTACATTATGTCAAACACTTATGAACAATAATGCACTATTAAAGTTTTGTTCAAAGGGACTTTGCTTAGTTTTGTAAGGTCTTCTTCTTAGGGAACATCATGCCTAATGTCTCCAAGAGAGGAAAAGTCAAGAGTAAAAGACTCACAACTTAGGGAATGCAGTGTGTCGCATAACCACTAAGAGGAAAGTCATACACCAGGAAATATCGCACTCTTGGAGGACATCAAACCCAATGAAACCACCAAGAAAAGATGCATCACAAGAATAAAGAAAATCACACCATGAAACATGAGAAATGTTGAAAGATATTATCAATTTATGACCCCACTTTAAAGTGGTTGCTAACACCATTACTGTGAGCAATTGCTTTAAAGTATCCAATGTTCAATCATAAGACATGAGAGCTTACTCAGAAAGCCTTGCACCAAGTCATATGTTTCCAAAATAAAGCTACGTCATGAAAAATGAAAGAGGGGTTTCCCCCAAAAACACATAAGGGATCTATGGATTTAGAGCGAGTATATATTTGCTACAATGTTGTTATAGAGCTCAGAAATGCCATCATTCCCCAAATACCCATAGAACTAGAAGAATGACACATAAAGATCGAAAACAAAGAAAAATATTTTGGGTCAACATGGAAGAGACCTAAATATCTCGATGCCTTGCGTCATCCCCAAAAGGAAAACACAAGACAAGCGAAAAAGTTAAAATATTTATGACATAAAGAACAATATTGGGGATCATATTATGCACATGCAATCACATAAAGAAATATGAAAAATAAAATAAAGCAAAATACTATTAAGGCGCATGCAAGTCAACCTATAGTAATTCATCGGCATCCCAATCTCGATTAGTATATGCAGAAGGCGGAAAACTAGCCAAAGGGATAACATCAAGTGCCAAACTAGGACATGCACCAAGTTCAACACTCTTATTAGTAGAATCACCATTTAAGCTTGTGGAAAAGGATAACAATGAATTCAACTCATTATGCACTTGTTCATCAATCTTTGCAATATCAATGTCATCATCTAAATTAATCACAACAAGAGGTAGAATGATAATGTCTCTAAAAGGTTCTTGTTTACGTTGTGACAAAGGTATAAAGTCATCATGCATTGCTTCAGGAAAGTTCATATTTTTATTTTCTATGTTTCTCTTTTCTTCTTTAGTTTACAACATAAGAGTAATAGCACGACATCTATGCCTACGCTCTCTAGCATTTTGGTTTATTTTCATTATGTTTTCAATTTGTGATTGTGTAGGAGCGGGTTTTTCAACCATAGGTTTATTTTCTTCCCTTAGGGGAGGAATGGAAGGAACCATGGGAGATTTTTCAACAACTTTCTCTTTAGCTTTGTAAACTTTTTAATTTAGTAGGCACAACGAGATTGTTTTGATTATCTTGTAGTCTCTTATAGGAAATGGTAGGAGGATTTTTCATAGGCCACTCTTGGATATTTGGAATGGATTTTGGTTCAATCATGTTTTTTTCAAGGATGGGTGGCTCAATCACGGGTTGAGGCATATTTCTAAGGAATAATTCTACTATGTGCTTTGCCTTAAACTTTTGATATGCTTTGAAAAAGAAGTTTTCACGGGATCTAATAGGTTCAATAGGCTCGGGCCAAAAGAAATACAATGAAAAGTTCCCATGGGAAGACACAATATTAAAGCCACTATGATGCACTATAAATATTTCATTGCCAAAGGGAACTTCAAACATTTATGCACAACCGACAGGATGACATTCATGGAGTGAAGTCATGGATAACCTAACTTCACATGAAATTGATCTGACAACAGGATGATGGTGAATGAGACATTTAATGTTTTTTGTCCAACCTTTAGAGGGAGATTTATCAATCCAATCGTAGGGAAAGCAAAACCATTATGCGTTTTGATCCATGCTTTCGGTCTCTCATATGTATCTTGATAAAGTTCATGCATAAATAGGAATTCTTCAGTGATCATGTTCTCTAAATAGATGGGATAAATTAATATCCCATTAGTAGGCTTGTCATTAATTATTCCAGTTATGTAAAGAGGACCATCGGGTCCATGTTTGATTATGTCATTTTGTGAGAAAGAAAAATCAAGGGGCACTTTGGTTTTTCCCTTATGACTCGATTTAGCTTCAATAAATGACACTAGTCTAATCATTTCATCTTCATTGTCATATTTTGTGTTTTCATCATCTATGTCAACTTTCATCACAACATTCTTTGTGTCACTAGCTTTGACAAATGAAATAGTGTGTTTTGGCATGGGATTGGTAAATACTTGTAAGTTTTGGTTAGGAGGAGCTATAGTCTTATTACCTCGATCATCCACACCTCCAATTTGAAGTCAATTAGAATCAATGAGGTCTTTCACAAGATGTTTAAGACGCTTACAATGTTCCATATCATGTCCATTTTGTTGGTGGAAATGGAAATAAGCACTTGATTTATAGTTTGAGGGTAATGGTTTATTTGGATCAGGAGCTTTGACAAGAGGTAAGGAAAGCATATTCTTGTTCAAGAGTTGTAGCATGATATTATGAAGGGTTACGGGTAAAGGGTTAAATTTTCTACTCCTATCTCCAAAGGAAAAAGGATTTTGTGTCTTTATAGCAGCCACTTGGTTATCAACTTGTTGATTTTGTTGAGGGGGATTAAGTTGTAAAAATCCTCTATTCTATTTCTTGAAAGGTTGGTAACTATTTTGAGGTGTGGATCCAAACTTTTTAGGATGGATAGGGGGATTTTTCACATCATGACCATAAGCCGAATTCTGATAGTCATGAAGGGTTGTACATAACTGTGTGAAGGATGACAATTTCAACATTTTGAGTTTGGTTTGGATTTTATTTTGTAAATTGGCAATAAAAATTCATTGAAGGTCAGCATCAGGAATCTTATTTTTTATTTATGAATACAACATTTGATATCGCGCTATAAAATCAATAACCTTTTCATCATCCTTTTGTTTACATGTCATTAAATCAGCTAGGATCATCTTGGGACCCATGTGAATGTGTAAGTGGTTGTAAAATACATCAATAAACTTATTGAATGAGTTTATTGAGTTGTTTGGTAAAGAGAAAAACCACTCTAAAGCAATATCCTTCAAGGATCTAGGGAAGAGTTTAGCCAAGAGCTTAAATCTTCAAAGATGAAGTCACTACATAGGGTTGTATAAGCAAAAACATGGCTAACAGGATCTCCTTTCCCACCATATTTCTTGAATCGAGGAACTTTTATACCTTGTGGCATTTGTGTTCTCAATATCTCCATGGATAATGGGTTGGTTTTGATGCATTGTGAAGGTTGGTCGTTGTTGTTTTGATTTAGGATGGTGATTTGTTGTTGAAGGGCTAACATGTTTTGTAAAAGTGTGTTAATGATGGGATCATTGTTGGTATTGTAATATGGAGGGGAATACGATGGAGTGGTGTATGTTTACAGAGGGCAAGTGAATTGTAGGTTTGTAAGGGGAGATGATTGAGGAGATATGAAATTTCAATGCACAAAGCTAGAAGTATTCCCTATGAAAATACCTAAGGAAGTGTTGAAAATTCTAATTGGTTGAATGGTTGTGGTAGCATGTGCACTAGTGTATGTAGGAATAGAAATGGGTATTGTGGAAGGAGGAATTTAATTTCAACCTTGGCTTTGAGTACATACCCCAAAGCTTGAATACAACTAGTCATGGTAGGGATGGTATTGTTAACAACGTCATGCACATTGGTTGTAGGTAAGGAAGTCATTAGAAATGAGGTATGCATGCTATGATCCATAGGGGGTTGATTATCAACACTATTAGGAAGAGAGTTAGAAAACCCAAGATCCACAGTGAATGGTGTATCGCGGAATGACATGAGTCTCAAACTATGTCTCACAACAATATTGTTGTAATGACAAAAAATGTATCCCTCTACATTTTTGCACTTGTTTGGGCCCTCCCTATTAAATTGAGCCTAATGTGGCCTTGATTTAGTGTTGTAATGTGTTTAACACATTCATATTAAGTCTTGGGCCCTTGTAAAATAAATAAACCTAGTTATGCCTTATTTAGGGTGTTGTAAAGTGTACCTTTACACTTTCACACTAATCTAGGGTTTCATTAATAAACTGGGCTTCTTTATGCCTTATTTGGCCTTATTTTGCATCCACAAACCTTAATTAATGCATCTTTCCAAGGATAATCCAGACAAATATCAATTGAACAATCAAAAATTAATGATTTTGGATTGTATAGCCCAGATTTAGTGATTTGGGACTCATACACCACCTTGGGCATATGGGTCCCAGCTAAGTTTCAAGGCCTCGATCCTGATTTTACATACATCTAAGCATTTCTTGGAAAATGTGTCCCAAAGCCTCGCCTAATGGGACTCATACACCACTTTTGGTGTATGAGTCCCATGTGGCTTAAACCTAAATTAAATTTAAATTCTTGGTAGGTTTTTATTCTCCTATATCTGATGTCAACTTTTAGTGTTGTAATTTCGAGGAATTAGGAATAAACAAGTATAAATACAAGGTTATTTCTCTCATTTTCTTCTAAGCTTTCAAGTGTTCATGCATTATAACAAATTTATGATCAAGAGAGCCTTCAAGAGCTGATTATAAATAATTTTGGAGCATTATTTAAGTATCAAGAATCATGTCAAAGTCATCATGCATCATGTTTGTTTTTGAGCTAACATTTGTGATGTAGGATTTCATGATTCAAGAAAGAATTCAAGAATTCAAGAGTCAAGATCCACATCCATTGGAGCCATTTCATACATGTTTGCAACCTTTATTCCTAGGGTTTGGTGAGTTACAACATTGTTTATTTGTTCATTCATCATTCCTCCTTTCTGTTTCATTTCATTTCAAGGTTTGAGTACCAAAACGGGGTTTGACCAAGGCAAACCCCTTTCTACTAGAAAAACAAAAAATTTCCCTCTCTTTAGTGTGTGATTTGAAAATCTAGTTTGAAGATGATCCATTGAAGAGCAATATTGGAAAGAAGTTGTCAAGGTTGCAAAATTATCAAAGTTGTCATCTTGTTTACAAGATCACTAAAAAGCATCTATAGAGCAGAATTCAACAATTCAAACCCAAAAATTAGGTTGAGAAGATAGAGCAGAGATTGAAGAGAAGATTCAAATCTTGATCCTCCAAAAAATATAAGTAGGATTGATACGCCACTTCTAGCATATGATTCCCAGTACAGGTCATTTTTGAAATTTCTGAAGATCCAGACTTGTCATCATCAGATTTTTGTTTCATCCCCAAAACCCTAATCTAGAACCAATATGCCCAGCCTAGCGTATGAGTCCCAACGTGCCCTAAATTTAGTATTTTCATCATTTCATATCTTTTTTCAAGCCTCTACAGGTTCCCAGGTGCACCTGCCTGATTTCTCAATTTGTTGTTTTGTTTTACATTCATTTCTAGGTCATTTATTCAAGTCTTGCATATCATTAGGTTTTACATGTTTCTTGTCTTTCCAAGCCCTAGCTTGGTGGTGAACCCTCTTTTAGTCCTTTATCACACCCTAGGATACCTTATT
Source organism: Sequoia sempervirens (assembly GCA_007258455.2). Classification (NCBI taxonomy): domain Eukaryota; kingdom Viridiplantae; phylum Streptophyta; class Pinopsida; order Cupressales; family Cupressaceae; genus Sequoia; species Sequoia sempervirens. The sequence continues at coordinate 17,463,586 of VDFB02252616.1, read as the reverse complement.
TCGAGATCTATTTCCCCCTTTCTACCCTCAAATTGAGATCACTAAGGTTTCCTTGAATGAAACATGAGGGAAATAGGTCTAGGTCCTAAACCTTAGCTCGTGTCCTATCTTCCACAAGGATAGGGCACCCTATTTCCATCATTTCAATTGCTAATAGGAAACCAAGTTGTAAAGCTCATACAATATTTTACAAACTTAGTGTACGCACCCAAAATGGAAAGAGGGTAAAGTGCAATGCAATGACCTAGAATGCAATGTGTAAATGCATTTTTCAAATTCTAAACAAGGTAATTTTCTAATTACACTATGCAAAAACCTAAAAATTATTTCTTGTAAATGAAATTTTGAAATCACACAATGCACTAATTTTATCAAATTAAGCTAAATATGAACAAATTGAATAAATATAAATTCTGTAAATACAAACAAAAATCTAAAAACAACAAACAGGAATGCAGAAATGAATGTTTTAATGCCTAAAAAAATAGAATGTGACCCTATTCAGGGACTCATTTGACCTAGGTCGAATGGATCCTAGGTAAGGGTTTTAAAATAAGTTTTTTATTTATTTCTAAGTTAAATTTAGTGGTTTCTATATTTTGATCCAATGTTGCAGCAAGTTGCAGTTTTATTTTTTTGTAAATTCAATGTTGAATGCAAATGCAAAATGTGAAAAAATGACAATCTAGAAAATCTAGTTTGATATGCAATTTTGTTTCAATTTTAAAATGCAAGTTCATATCATGCAATGCTATGTAAAATCATATACAAAATGACTAATTTTTTTGTATTTTTTTAGATTTAAAGAATGCAAAAATGCAATCCTAAAACCTTTGATGCAATGCCAAGTTAATGCAAACTAGACACCCTAATGAGACTCAATTCAATGCAAAGAAATACAAATGAATGCAAGATCTAAATCTAGAGTGAAATTGGACTCCAAAATCAGAAAATGTAATGATCAAACTTAGGTTCACCACAATGAAACAAAGAAAATAAGAGGTGTTAAAAGGGGGTATATATAAAAGGGGGTTCACCAAACTAGCCTATTTTCCTAATTTCATTCAAGAAAATGAGATCCAAACAATGAAGTGACTATCAACCAAGAGGTGAGTCAAGTCAAGGTATGAATCAACAAATTTCCTATCTATGTAAGGATGATGCTATGAACTAAAAAGCACTTTGGGGAGAAATTTTAAGACCATTAAACAAACTCCAAAATGCAAGCTATAAAATGAAAATGAAGAATAGTAGTCAAATCTAATAGAAACAGTAATCAAAATGTAGATGTAGAAAGGGGAAAACAATGTGTACCTTTCACCAAAAGTCACCTTTCAAAGCTCATTGAAGACTCATTCACCCTATGGTGAATGGGTCCTAGCTAGGGTTCCTGAAAAATGCTTTTGGGGTTCTCTTCTACGAGGTCTGCACTTCTAGATTTCTGATGTTCACTTTCGGACAACTGGAAATAAATTTTGTAGAGGATTTTATGTGATTTGATAAATTTTCTTGCAACTTTGACAACTTTGCAACTTTCTTCAATGTTTCTCTTCAAAGGATCTTCAACCTAAAATCTGCAATCACACATCAAAGAGAGAATGAATGTTGTTTGTTAGGTGAATGGGGGTTTGCCATGGTCAAACCTTGTTTTGGTAATTAAAATTTCAAATGAAATAGCAAAGCATGAAGGAATGATGAATGAATAACACTATGTAACATCCTTCAAATGAAGTATCAAAGCATGAAGGAATGATGAATGAATAACACTATGTAACATCTCACCAAACCTTATTTGAACCTTGGATTGTAGATCTACAACTTGCATAAGTTGGCTTCAATGGATGAGGATCTTGATCATGAAACTTGTCTTGAAACAATTTCCTTGAATGCTTGATCAGATCTTAAATAGTACATCACCATATTAGCCTAAACAACATGCATGATGCACTAAATCTTTGACATAAAGGAATCTTGATTGCTGCAATAATCTTCAATAATCTTCCCTTGAATGCCTTAGAAATGCTCTTGTTAAAATACTCTTAAGATAACTTGAATTGCTAGAAAGTCTTAGGATGCTTGAATCAAAATTGCTAGGTGAAACCTAGTGAAATAACCTTGTATTTATACATATCAAGTAACATTAATTCCTGAAATTCAAATATCACAAGTGAACATTGAATTATAGATTTCAAATCATTAAACTACTACCAAAATCATATTTTAAAGGGGGTCCTAGGTCTAAGTGAGGACCCATTTTCCATAGGCCACTTACTTAGGACACAAATTGCTTAGTGTTAAACATAATTTAAATTAGGGTCCTAGGTCTCAGTGAGGACTCATTCGCCCTATGTAAAATGGGTCCTAGGTCACTTACCTCTAGGACACACATCTTCCAAATTTAAGTGTTGTGTAATAGCATTTATGAATGTTGGGTTTTATCCCTTAGAAATTTTAATTAATCATTCTTGGATTTAAATTAAAGGGGCCAATTAAGTCAAATTAACCTCGATTAATTAATAAATCCCTAGATTAATGTGAAAGTTTAAAGGTACACTTTACAACATAAAAAAATAAGGCACAATCAAGTCCATTTAATTTAAACTAGCCCTAAAATTAATGTGAATATGAAAAACATATTACAACACTAAACTAATGCATCATTAGGATCATAAATTATTATTAATTATTTCCAAATTAAGTGTGAAAAAGGGATACTTTTTCCTATACTACAAAAATCAAGCACATGTTTAGTGGTTAAGGTTGGTAGGGTGAGTGGGCTGTCATTATTGAGCCTTTCTGAGGAGTGCATATGTGAAGCATGGCATGGGATGTGAGGAAATGCATGCTTGGACACATGAGGATGTATTGAGAGGCTTGATGCTTTAGAGGTATTCAATGTAGCTCTTGTATTGCCTTATTGTTGAATAATATGATGGAGTATGGATGCTTTTGGAGGCTGATTTTTTCCCTCTTAAGGGTTTTCCTAGGGTATATCTTGTGTTATCTTGTGGTGTGTCTATTTGATCTATTCACTTTGATTACCTGTATGCATGTTTATCTCTCATGGGGTTATGTAGGAAATAGAATTTAAGTTTGTGGGTTGAATGCAATATTTCTTAGCAAAAGAGAGAGGTAGAGATGAAGAGATAGAAAGCAGGAGATAGAGAGGGAGGGAGGGAGAGAGAAGGGGAGATGAGAGAGGAGGAAGATAGAGTTTGAGAAAGGGAGAGAGATAAGTATCTAGGAAGAGCTGGAGAAGGATACATGTATTTTTACTTCTCAAAAATATGAGTGTGTTGAAATACGAGAACATTATAACATGAGTGCACTATTATGCACTTGCATTTTTAGTTTCCTTGAGTATTGTTAACCCTTAGGGTTATTTTTTTCTTAGGAATCCAACCCAAAGGGTTGGACTTGCATGTCAATGCTTAAAATCATGTTTTTTGTAAATTGCAAAAAAATGATGTAATCTCAAGTGTGCTCTCTGTCAATTTTACTTGTCTTTCAATTTTGAGTTAAAAACACCACAATAATATTGATCTCTCTCTTAGCTTTCTAGCCATATATTTTTTCTATATTTCAATTATGTTAAGGTTTTTATCTTTATTTTTTCCTAGTGTCTTCCTTTTTTTGTTGAAAACCTATGTATAGTATTTTTTCTTTCATTTTTTATTCGTTCATCAAAATTTGAAATAAATTACATTTTTAGAATCTAGACTCTATATATACACATTAAAAAAATTGTTTAGTTTCCAAAAAAAATAGGGGGGGAAACACTCAATTTTTTAGTTTTTAGGATAAGTCCACTTTGAAAATTAGCAAGAAATCATATATTCATTAAAAAATAGTAAAAAAATCAGACATAAACTACATGGTGTTAGATAATTTTCACCAAAGAAATTTTTGAAATACTAAAAAGAGTTAACATTTTAGGAGGAGAACACAAGACATTGTCTTATATTTTTAATAAAAAATATAGTAATTTGTGTGCTCCCCCTATTTGAACTCCTTAATAACCACTATTCTCAAAACAAATTAGTAGTTTAGAAAGTATATTTAGAGCACTCAACTCTTTCTCTTGTTGTTTCTTTAGATTTTGAGCATAACTATCTTCAATCTTTCCTCCAAGATTAGTTTTTCGTTATTTCAAAAAAGTGGCCACTTAAGACCCCCTTTTGGTCCCCCATTTCCATGCGCTTACCCAAAACTACATTTCCTTTCTCCATCTCATAACTAATTTTTATTTTCTCCATTTTACTATCAATTTTCATTTTATTTTATTTGTTTAATCATGTTCAAGGGTTGACCTAAGTTTTTTCAATGATTTTATGATTGGTGTGGTTACAATGAAGTATATAAAAAAAACCATCTTTAGATTTGAGAACTAGTTGGCTAAGATGAATGACATTGACATAAGATTTATAAACATTCACCTTTTTTAGCAATGATGTTCTTAGAATTTTGAAAACCATTAAAAAGTTTATATTTTGGTAATGGTTGCCAATTTTCCTAACACTATTGCAAGTTTAGAGTTGGTTATTTAATGCACAATCCAACATGACCCCTAAAGAATACGTAACTAACACAATATAGGGAGAGTTCATAGCACACTTAAATTATGATTCCTTTGATGAGATTTCCCATATTTACATGACGTGGACTCATTGTTGATGATAGAAGGGTCAATGTGGATGTTCGATAAACATTAATAAAACCTATGAAAATTCATGAATAATTCATTCTTATAAGAGCTCAAGAGAACTCTTGGAAAGATCAAGTATGCAAAGAGGAACAATTTCCAAAAGGATATTGCCTAAGATATAATTTTGTTAAGTCGGGTAGGATGATTTTGATGCCTCTTATCATGGACTATTGGATGGCCATCTTTGTCCAAGAAATATTACAAAAGAAAGCTTATTTTAAATGAAAAATATCATCAATGATTACTTACATATGTAACTAATGGTTGTTCAATGAAGGATTCATTTCAATAATGACAGGTCTCAAATGCATGACATATTTTTGCATAAATTTGAAATGGTCCATAAGTGCTACCTAATGCTTCACCACCAATAATTCTTGAAGGAATATTGCACATTTATTGATTGTTTGGTATAAAGGGTATTTATTGAGTTGAGAGAGGATTCCATGTTCATTTCTTACTAGATAGATGAAAGAGAAATTAGATATTAGGTTGATCAATTTGAATCTAGCAAACATTGTATTTGTAAATTAGAGCCTTCAATTGAATTCACCAAGTAAAAATCTGCCAATTCATAATGTTTCAATTTAAAAAATATCTCTCGTTACCTATAAAATCATGATCCATGGTTAAACATTTGAGGTTTTCATTTTAAGGAAACAAAATAACTCATGGAGAGAAGCTTTGAGGATGTGTGGGTAATCTTTGGTGATTTGACCAAATCTTGAGAAAGCCTAATAATACACAACACTAAGAATGACAAGATTCTCAAGGTATTGGATCCTAAGCTTGTGTACTTGGATGGTATGTTCAAGTTAAAGGGCAAGACATTATTAGTAACCCAAGCCAAGAAGATGCAGCTAAAACAAATGGAACATAACTTCTCATCTAAAGAAGAACCTACTCAATTAATCTTTATAAAAAATTGAACTAGCATTTAAGAGACCAAGCATTGATTGAAAACATTAAACATGGCATTAAGACCTATGGGGCTAAATTAAATGAAGGTTCTCGATGTTGTGGGTTCAAGTCACTAAAGATTGCCCACATATCCTCAAAATCTCTCTTCACGAGTTATGAAATTCAAGATGCTAGCATGTCCACTCAAATTTTGTACATGATGTTACAACCTATGTTGGAAGAGCCAAAGATCTACAATCTACTCCTTGGATATAATTGCCTATGATACTTGCATGTGAATTTATCACCTTTTCAAGACTCAAATTTGGTATGAAAATTGATCAACTCCTTAAGTTTTCAATCCATATCCTAAATTAATGTTTTGCTAATGTCAACAACAACTATTATTACACATTTTTTGTTTATCTAACTTAATGTACAATTCATTCGAGCAAAGAAAGTACAAAACATATTATTCTCTTTTAAAATATATTTATTGATTGTTACTGTATTAGTTTATCCCAATTTATTAATTTGTCGATAATAGACTTTCAAAATATTTTAATTACAATAACATATTAGAAAATCCAGCCTTCCCCAATTTTGTAATAAATTTGATCATAACCAACCTATAAGTTTAATTTTGATGGGGGATTTTCATTTGCCAGCTTGATTAAATTATAAACGAAGTTACTCCACATGATACATTTCTTTCTTGATCGAACAATCCTTACACAAAACCATTCTCATGCATGAAGTATGCAATGCATGGATGGTAAAATGATGCATTACAAATTGAAATAATTAAAAAAAAGATGTTTGGTTGTTATTTTGTGAAATATATCACGTGTTCTTCTCAAACTTAATAAATGACCAACTTTAATAATTCAAAAAATTATTTGGATAGAGGGAAAATTCATAAGTCTTCTTACAGTTCAAATCGTTCTACTAAGTGGTGAATTGGCTGCTCACTGCAGGTTCATTCAAGCTTGACAAAAATGGTCGATACCTTAAAAATGATGCAAAAGACGTTGAGACGAATGGGAGAGAAATGTGATCCTCACATATATTACCATCGAATTAGTAAGTTCATGTCAGGCTGGCGAAGTAATCCAGCACTTCCAAATGGAATGTTTTACGAGGGTGTGTGGAGTGACTCCAAATTTTTCTATGGAGTAACAGGTGCTCAATCATCTATAGTTCAAGCTTTTGATGCTGCTTTAGGTGTAAGCCATGTTTGTGGTCCTCTTTCCGACTATTTGCAGGTATCTTGATCTTGATCTTAAAGATAATTATTGTCTAATTATTGTCTAAAATATCTATAATTCAGTTGTTCTATCTTTTGTTTCCTGGATTGCTTCAATCATTATGCTCTAATTCTGGTCATTTTTTCAGGTCATGCGTTTGCACATGCCCCCGTCCCATCGTTCTTACATTCAACAGATCGAGAACGGCCCTTCAATACGATTATTTGTCACTGATCATATGTCGGAGCTGGGCGAGTGCTATGATACATGCTTGACTGAGCTTTTCAGGTTTAGGGCTCTTCACATGAAGTATGCCTCAGCGTATATCACCCAACCAGGTTAAAAATCTCAAAAAGACGAAAAAGGAACTGGGGGAACAGATTTTATTCCTTACTTGCTTCAAAATGCAACAACTACAAAAGAACATCTTGTCAGTACTAATGAAGTTTGAAGGATGGTTCCTCATCTGGTTAACTCAACAACTTTGTTTTGTTGATGAATTTTGCAAAGCAAATAATGGGTTACAAACCAGAGTTTCCAATTAGTACATGCATATTGATTCATTCTTTGTAACTATAATTTGTTGCTCTCAAAGAACCTACGTAGAATCCTGAACACCCAGACACTACTGTCTTTCCAACGGCTCTTGCACTTTACTTGGATCTTCCAAGGAGAACGAGTTGAAAGTAAATTTGAAACTGATGGTATCAATATCTTGCTCTGCACAATTTAAGAGACAAGTGCCTTCGAATGCAAAAGTTTACATTATATTAAGATAAAATAAGATTTCACACAAAAGGATGAAGTATTCAGATCAGTACCATGTGGAGATCATTAATTCAGAAATCACGGCACAGCCCAAGTGTTAAATATTTTGTGTGCACTTTAAGCTCCATTATTTTGTTCTACATAATGACAGAACCCATCTTAGAGAATCTTATTGTGCGGAAATAATCTTCACATAATCCTCTGGTTTGGGAGTAGGCTCACAACTCAAGCTATTATCATGAGGAGTCTGATATAAAATATAACAATACCTGGACTTTGCTCCTGACACTTGGATAAGGAGTTAGATTCATCATAGGATCATTTATAATCAGTTTTTTGTGGATCGAGTATTCGAAACATTGGTTACTTTAGTTCCTTTATGCTCTCAAATTGATGTGTGCAAATGAAAAATTCCACAATTTGGTCCAAAGTAGAACCACAATTCAGTCCTTGTTTATGTTTCTCTTTGCAAAATATTTCGGTTCAGGGGACACTTAAATCTTGTTCTTTGCGCAACTTCTTCACTTCTAGTTCTGTGCTTGTGTCTAGTGAGACCTATGTTAATTCAGTCCTTGTTTATGTTTCTCTTCGCAAAATATGCCACAGCAACTCTGATCAAGATCTCGACTAAAACGCATACCAGTGTGCAGCTGTACACACACCAACAAGGCTAAATCATTCCTGAAAGTTTATAATAGTAATCGATTACTAACAGCAAGATATAATACAACTGATAGTTGTCCAGTAGAGAGCAAACTTGATCATAAAATTGCAAAGAATCCACAAATCGTCCAACCAACAACGCCATCCATTTTCAGCATAACAAGAAAAGTGCAAACACTGTACCTCCTCTTTTGCTATGTTCTGCAGTCCAAATCGCCTTTTCATTAAATACAAGAAGCATCTAACTTATACTCTTGAAACATCTAACATTTTGATTGAAACAAATCACAAGCTTCTTTTTAAGAAAATAATAATGTCAATGCTAGGATTTATGGTATTTAAATTTGTTTTTTCTTGTTTCTTCAAACATGGCATTTAGCTCTAGGCCTAGTCATGACTAGCAATACCTACCATATCAGCTCTACGAATCGACATCTCCCTTCACTTTGCAAGTGAAAGTACCTAAAAGATAATTGTTGTCTAGCAGATTTCTCTATGTGGTCTAGATGTCCCCATCATTGGCTAAGAATTTTAAGAGAATAAATTTAAGGATACAAGTGATCAATATGATAAATACATAGAATAAATATAATAAATTAATCTAGGTTGCATATGAGCGAAGTGAGAAATTTAAACTGGACTATAGTAGTGATAAGAGAAGTAGAGCCAATACAAAATATCATAAATCACATTTATATCCATTATAGAAAGGACAATATTCCTAAGATAGGAAATCATCATACTAAGGGATTCATAATAAAAGGATCCTCCAAAGAGGCTATATTACACATGTCTAGGAGCCAACAAGATGTATTCATATTTGAATGTGGTGTATTTTTGTCCAAAATGAAGAAGTCAATTATTTTGTAGTTAATTGTTAGGATTATCAACAAAGTAGAAGTAGAACATAAATATCCAATAAGTTAGTTATATCCGCATGATACTCTGGAATGCAATCAAGATGTGATTTCCCTAGATTTTATCCTGGGATTACCCAAAACCTAGCAATGACATAATTCAATCTTGGTTGTGATAAAAAAACTCTCTAGGTTGCACGTTTTCTACCAACCCAAGATATAGCAAATGCAATAAAAATCGCCTAGATTTGTGTAAACCAAGTTTTTAGACTTCACCAAGTATCAAAGAAATTGGTTTGGATCAAGAATCATTATTTATCTCATAGATCATAATTACTTTTTGGATTTCTATTGGAACTAAGTTGAATCTTAATACCACCTATCACTTAGAAACTAGTGGATAAACATGGATAATTCAACATTATAGATTAATATGTCTTTTTATTAATTGTAAGCCATGATTTTGTAATTTTAAAATTATATCCAATGCTGAAATTTATGGTATCAAGAAGTGAAAGTTAAAGTGTTGGTGGAGGGGACATTGTCTAGAATTATATTGTACCTATAATATTTGGCTATGGAGAAGCTACCCAAGATCAATGACCTTCAATAAAAGCACAAGAACAATCCAAAATGAGAGAATAAGTTTATTATATCAAAGGATGCAAATATGCAAATGAGATATTAGAAGAGATTAGTTAAAAGAGTACATGAGGTGAGCATATATAGGATATAACACCAAGAGATGTGAGTGTACAATCAATGTTGAATAAAGAAGATGTACTTAAATGTGTATAGCACAAATCCATCAAACAAAAAAGTATAAGTCACATGTTTGAATGCAACCTACCGAAGTGAGTTTATCATATCCTATGTGTAAATGTGCAATAAAATAATTATATAAATACAAGAAAAATGCACCAATTCCTCTCAATAGATACAACACAAGTGGGTAGGAAAAATAGATGGATGGGTTTGAGCAAATGTGTGTTCTTGTTAGGTGTGCATGTAGAAAATAATGTCTCTCAAAATACGAGAAAGAGAAAAGTTGTAGGAGAAAACTTCCCCAAAGAGATATAAAGGAAGAAGAGAGACCATGAAACTACTAGAAAAAAAAAAAAAAGTCTTGTGCTCCTATGGTAGATGTTTGACTACAAATATTTAAGAGAACCCACAATTGATGAATAACATTTCACCCTTAGGAAGAAACAAACACAAAAGGTGTTTGTAGGATATATTCCCATTCTATAAAGGAATGTGAGGGAAGAAAGATAAGAATGTACATGGTGTCTTTGGAAATTTTTCAAATATAGCCATGTTGGTTCAAGAGGTGCCACAATTAAATTAGGAGTCATAGGCCTAATTGAAGAATTTGACAATTCAAAACCTAGTCGAGTCAACTGTAGAACAAGATCTAAAGACAATGATGTGAAAATAGTTATGATATCATCAAAGAAGATGTGAATGTCCTTAAGGGTGTCCTCTAACTTTACAAAAAGGGGCTCATGAAAAAAACCTAATATAACTACAGTTAAGTTCTCATCCCAAGAAATTTTTATATTGAGTATCTTTGACAAGAATAGGTACAATATGAGGTGAAATTCACCATAGAACAACCATATATCTAGTATTATTTTATTCTAATTACAAAGAACAGTAAGACTAATCCACATAAGTAATAAGAGCTTCCAAAATATCAAAACATATTACCAAATCATAGTTTATTAGATAAAGAGATAACATAAGACTACTCCCAACAACATTTTTGGGTGTTGTATTAATAATCATCACATTGAAAAATCTGAATAGAAGGATCAACCAAGTTTTCAAGATTTGGATCATTAACAACAAGATCATACTTATATTAGCTACAAAGTTAAACTTTTTAATTATATTTGAAATTTTTTATGTTATGCTTCTTAATATACTCTATTTGGATCTCCAATTCCTTCTTGTTTATGTTGCTCATGTCATCAAGTCAAAAATAGACCTTTTTCACCTCTTTTTTGTAGACTAGTGTAAGAGGTCTCCTTTGAGTAGGATAAAAATGTCTTTTGGAATCTCTAGTACCATATAAACATGCATAAAAATAGTTGTAAGAGTGAGCTCATATTGCGAATCAATAAGATGCCTTATTTTTTCCTAGAAGACCTTGGAATTCCTCACTTACCAAATATGCCACAAAATCTCATTAGTAGGGACCAACTAAAACTTATTAAGCATGGGTTAGAAAAAAATTGAAAATAACCAAAAAGGATTTCATACCTGATTAAAACCCTCATTGTTGATTGAACCCACACTTTTCTCTAAAAAGGATGGTTGAAGCTTGAAAACATAGATAGAATAAAAAAAGATGATTAATAGTTTGACTTGTTTCAAAAAGGATAAGTCTTAGCAGATATGCCAAGGGATGATAATTTGGAATTGACAAAAAGTTTTTAAATAGGATTAAGAACCATTTAAAGAACACTTTCTTAGGCTCAACAACATAATACCAAATATTATTCAATATTTAGGACCACTTATCAATGAAAAAAATCAAATTCCAACTAGAATTAAGAAAGAAATAATCTCCTTAGTATTAGCCAAAAGGATGTAGGTATTTTTAGCAATCATTTTATCAAAAGAAGAGCCATTGTCCCATTTCAGGCTCTCAAAAATCTTAATATTCAACTTAACAGAAACTAGAAAATAACCTCATATATTTTTTCAAGTTAAAACATTCTAAGTTCTTATTTGATTATACTAGAGATGTTCATCCCAAAAAGTTGTATTTATAATATGATGAATGTGATCCTAGTACAAAAAATCACAAGAAGCCCCATCTAAAGCAACACTAAATTTTGAAGAAGCAAGAGATGAAGGAGATGAAATGTTAACACATGTCTCTAGAACCTTAGTTGATGAAAGGATACCAAGATTAAAGGGACCATATTGTATCTCCTCAAAAGTATTCACACTAGATGCCTAAGTGTGAACATTAGCCAAAGGAACATCAAAGGAAAAATATGAATTGTATAATATAGACCAATCATCTTCCTCCCCAACTATAACATTGTCTCTATTGTGTAAATCTTGAATGACCATAAAATTTGGTGAGCTCAATGCTCTTCCTTGTCCTATTATGTGTGATCTGGTAAAACAAATGATATTAATTGACAATGCAAGAATACAAAGAAACGCATTGAAGGATCCCCTATTTATGTCAATAAAACCTCTCCCACAAACATGCATATATTTTTTATTATTCATCAATATATGTGGTGTAGAAGCAATCTCAAATGAAAAAAATATACTCTGTGATGAAGCCATATGATGTAAATTTGCATAATCAAGGATTCATCTCCTTGAATTAGAATTTTAAACTACAACAAATATATTACCCTTTTGTTTTTTTATTGTGTATAAGAAGAAGAAGATAAACCTCCTATTATAGTTGAATTTAATTTTATTTGGTTCTTCATGAGAAGATTCTTCAACTTATCAATATATTTTGGGTAACATTAATATTCCTCATGTCTATATTTCTTGTAGTATGCATGTTTTGGATTCTCCTTAGATGATCCTTTGGAAGAGGATTTGTCATTTTCTAAGTTATGGATGTAAATTGTTGTTGTGTGTTCTTCTTAGGCTTGTTTTTTTACTTATCTTTGTCACTAGAAAACCTTCTTATCTTTTACAAGTAGAGTTTGTGATTTTAAGACTTCAAGGCATCTATTTGAATAAGATTATCTTACTCCCTAGTGATTGACATAGAAAAATCCTAAAATTTATGCATCTAAAACTTACCCCCAAAGTACTCTTTGTATTATAGAAGGTAGACATGGGAAGTGACTAGTTATTTCTTAACTTAAGAGAGAACACTTAATATCAACAATGTATCCAATTTTTAAATCCTTCAATTGTGCTCTTAGTAACTTGAATTTGGTGATGAATTCATGTATGTTGTCAAAATCACATGGATTGAGCCTTATTAGCTTATTTTCTAATAAATTTCTTTGATTTCATCTATTTACCCAAAAAAATTATACAACCTAGTTCACGTAGCTATAGGTGTGGTAAGGTTCTTAATGTAAAACAACCTAGAGAGACATGTAATCACAAAGAGCCAATGGCTTCTCTACAACTATTCAATAACTTAGTCTTTGCATGCTCATCTTTAGTTCACCTTCAATCCCATGAACTATTGTGTGCAACCTCTTAACTCTTATCAATTCATTTATAATTTCCATGCAAAATAGTTGTAAGGTGTTGGAATTAGAATCGAATATTTCTCTAGGATGAAGCAAGCAAGATAGAACACATACTAAGGGGAATGCAAAAAAACCACAAGAAGACGCCCTCAATTAAATCAATCAATGATCTGCCTAGCATGACATGATTTAGGCACTTTATATTAAGTGCAAGTACAATTACCACTAGCAAATATCACACAGTGGAATTGATCTCAATGTTTTAAAAATCAAAAGAGACTCAAAATTAAAAATTTAGATTAGTTGAAAAAATAGAATGAACCAACAACACCACTATGTAGAGCTCTGGAAAATTTGTACAATTTCAAAAAAATCACCCAAAAAGGATGTCATACGAACCCAATTATTATGCAACATCTGTGAGAATTTACAAGTTCTAAAAAAAATATGCATCAAAATTAGAAAATGCCTATAAATTTTTGAAGAACATAAAAAAGGACCAAACAAAAAATTTGCATTGAAAAAGGAGCTCTAACTTATAGAAATCAAGTGTAGAAGGAAAAAATCCAATCATGAAGGATGTTGATTGGGAGGTTGAGAGATAGTGATATCAACAAATGTAGGTAGTAAAATGTGTTGTTTTGATTGAATAAAAATCATCATTAAATTTCTATGAGACTCCCTTTTATATGAAATATTGCTTACGAAAAAATAGAAACTTCTTATTTTAGAGCATGAAATTACTTAGCTGGAAATGAGATTATTATGGGGTGGCATTATTAGATTTGTGGAGGCACTGCTAGTAGAAAAATAGAAGGGTCAAGAGGATAAGCTAGAGTGGTGCCACTAGAGGTTTATGGGTTGCAACAAAGGAGCCACTAATTGTGGCAAGACCTATGGCTAATGTTGATAGTAGGGCCTTGATTCCATTGCTAGTTGCCACATGGCTAATAATACCCTATTAGTACTATGTGATGCAACAACCTCAAATAATTATTTTTCTTAGATTAATAAAAAATTAAATTTTATTTCTTTTTGTTCTAGATAGAATAATGTCTACATAAGCAATGCACAAGATATTTTATAAAAGATGCCAATGATGGTGCTATTTTATGGTTGTATAATTGACAAAGGAGGGGAAATTTTTCCTTGATGACCCAAGGCAATGTGATTAGATTTTGATGATTTGATAGTTGATCTATAGGTTCTCAAGCCTTATGGATACAATGGTAGCGTCAATTTTACCCCAAATGTTGTGAATAATGAGTGATTTGTAGATGCCTAACAAAAAACCCTTCCTCTAAACTCGTGTAGGTTTAAATTTTTGTGTTAGTTTTGAATTAAGAAAAAAGAAAGCTAACTTTATTAAACTCTCTAAACTAAATAATGAACTTGGGATCACTTCATCAAGCTCACAAAGCAACTTTCAATACAAATTAACAAATAGGAACCCTCAAATTTTAGCACTTTTATCAATTTTTTTAATTCTACAGGTCATAATTCAATGTAAGAGATGATAGTATTCAAATTTTTAAGAAAATATAATAGTTGCAACCTATATCTCCAAAAAAATAACAAAAATCAATCACACAAGCTCTAATTTATAAGATTTTTCTATGGAGATAACTACCCAAGATCAAGGAGCTTTAATGGAAGCACAAGAGAGACCCAAAATGAAAGAATAATTATATTCCATCAAAGGATGTAAATATATAAATGAGAGATTATAAGATATTACTTAAAAGGGTACATGAGGAAAATATATATATATAGGATACACCACCAATATATGTGAATGTACAACCAATTTGGGATAAAGGAGATGTATGCATGTGTGTAGTTCAACTCCACCAAACAAGGAAAGTAAAAGTCATGTGTGAATACAACTTACCTAAGTAGATACCTACCTAGGAAAGATTATCCTATCTTAGGTGAAAATATGTGATAAAATAATTATCTAAATGCAAGAAAATAATTATGCACCAACAATTCCATAATTGATTGTGTAATTAATATTTCTCAACTATCATGGGTTGAAGATGAGTGGAGGTATCAATCATCTTAAGTACCACTTATCAATGAGTATTTTGACACACCAACTCAAGAAAGGAATAAATCATTTCCACCTATTTTGAAAGGAGAAAGGGTCTCCTCTTCATCATGTCAGGTCTTGGGCATGCTTGGGTAACCCATAGGTTATTGTTTTATTGTTCTAATTAAGGGAATAATATTGAAACTGAAGAAAAATAAAAGTGAATCATTATCTTCCTATTATGCTCTCATCAATGGATTAAATTTTACCAGTTAAGTTCATCAAATCTAACATTTATTCCATTGCATTCATCATTGATATACATTTTCATGTGTAAGCAATCAATAACAAAGACTTGGAGCAAAAGAATAAAAAAATAGGGTACAAGACTAAGTCATTTCAAACATAATTAAAGTAAAAATATAAGCCTAAACCTAGTGTTAATCCTACCATCTATCTAAAATAAAGAACATAATATAAAGGAAGAGGGGATTTAGAGTAACCTATGCTATTTTATTGTAAAATAGGTTTGGTAGAGCAAGCAAATCAGCACAAAATTAGTCTTAGCCCAACTAATTATCAATCAACTAAAACATAAGATGATATAATTTTCCTACAATAAATTAAACTTCAAGATCAATATATATATAGCCACCATAATCCATGCATAGATTGAATATATGAAACTACCTAGATCTTTATGCAAAAGATGTATATATTTAAGTATTATATTTCTTATTTACCAATACCTAAATAAAATGCAAGTATGTGCTCAAAATATCTATTGAACACACTAGAATACTAAGAAGGGGAGGTGAATCAGTATTCTATCAAATCTCAAAAAATTTGGAACAAACAAATACTTTAAACTCTACCGCATAAATAAGAACATGAAAGATGAAGACAATGCACAACACCTTGAATATACGTGGAAAACCCCATAGGGAAAATCACGATGAGAAAAGTTATTAGGAGCTACTATCCTAATCCAACCTCACAAGATGAATAATATTTACAACTTTGATTTAGGGATACAACCCAAGGAAGCTACAAATCCCTAACCTGAGTACACAATTAGGAATGAATATATAATGACAATTCTTCCACTATCTGAAATTGACAATTACGCTCAATCTCTTTTAATGATTGTAATTCTACTTTGTTAAATCTGCAAATGTCCTCTTAGTTTCCTACTAGCCCACTCCTTTTAGAAATTAAGAATTTATTGCTTTCATCTCATTGCCTCCATCAAATAATTAAGCACGCTTCTTTACATGCCTTCTATCACAAGGATATGATAAAAAAGAAACTAGATAGGATCCACCACAACTACTCTTTCTCTTTTAGTCACACAAATATCGCCATGCTACCATGACTCCCCACCCTAGATAAACTAGGTTTATAATTTTTACATGATAAATTGCATTGATTACATTTCACATGTCATCCTACAATAAAAATATTGCATATGTAAATTAGCCAAGGATAAAACAAACAACATGAAACGTGTAGAGGGAAAGACCCAAAATACTACATGCAACACCAAGAAGAGGAAAAAATATTTGTGGAACCCAACACATGCTTAAGCTAGTCCAAAAATATCTTCACATCTTTGGTATTCTATAAACATCATCTGCATGCTTTGAAAATACAAATTAAGTCAGTCATAAACAAGAAAACATGTAGCATGTAGCATATACCATGTTGGCCTTCACATCCATTAGTGATACTCAATAACGATAAAATATTATTTATATTTCTCACAAATCAGTTGGAATGACCCATACAACACCTTCAATTACCCCTTAAGCTCCGCACAAACTTGAACTTGTGGCACATACCAGCATACCTTAGTTAGCCTCAACAAAGGCATAAACCAACAAAACATTCATTCTTGACCACAACCTATACCAAATAATCCAAAAACCACTTTTTGGAACATCAACAAGCATCACATGATATTCAAGAACACTCTCATACACCCATTCACAACTTCATGAACCAAAAGCTAGCATAAGCCAACATACATTAAAACTTACTCTATGGAAGGATTATTGACATGGAATTTTGGATATAACACCTTCACATCTCAATGAACTTAACTTCTAATCCACACAACCATATCTTCAAATGTGGAGATATGCAAAGCCGACCTTTACACCTCTGAGAACATCCTCATAGAATCAACATAGTCTTCAATCTGACACTCTAAAAAACACCTTTCTAGTAATTGAAATGACTTGAAACTTGGACCACACATTCCTTAACACAACAAACAGCTATCCTTCAAATTGTAGGAGCAAGACATCATCAATGGAGAAATGTGGATGATTTCTTAGAGCCTCTGGTAGTCAAACACCAGACTGCAACACCCTTCATAGATCTTTTGACATCAATGACAACCAACCTGGAACAATCTCCCCCTTTTCATTGATGGAAAAACCAATAGACTCTTCCCCTTTGGTGCATAATCTCTCTCTCTTCAAAAAATATACCTAGGCTCTCCCTGTCAGCAACAACCACTACCTGTTCCCCCTAAGAGGTAGCCCCCATCAGTCTAGGAATAAAGATATGACTTGAATTTTTCCCCTTAGACAGATGCACCAACTATGCATAGATGGCAAGGAGGGGAAATTACCCCTAAATTTTTCCTAAGATACTCAAATGCATCCTTTGCAAGTACCTTTGTGAAAATATTTGCAACTTGATCCTTTTTAGATACATACTCCAACTTTACTTCTTTATCTACAACTATATACACCTAAAAATGGTCATCACCTTTAATTAATTAAATACTAGCTATTTGATTAATATTCCAACTACGTATAAATAAATTCTCAATTTATTTATATTGTTCACCCTTCTCTAATTCTCCAAATCCAAAACTTATTCTTCTAAATTAATTAAATAAACAAGGTTCCCTAAACTTGTTTTGTTTAATTAATCTGAACACTAAGTCCAATTAGGAATTAGAGCACATTTCTACAACTTTTGTGTCACCTCACCAAGGTCACATGAAAATAAATAACTCTAATTTTTAATTAGAATTATCTCCAACCCATTTCAAAAAGCACATGGCTCATTTCCTCCCACACTTCCACTAATTTTTTAGCACATGACTTATTATTCCCACACTTCCACTAATTTTGGAGCACATGACTTATTCTTCCCACACTTCCACCAATTTTGGAAGCACATGGTCTTCTCTTCTCATTCTTGAATCTTCAATCCAAATGGCATGTTTCCCATTGGTCAAGAGATTCTTCCATCCAAATGGCATGTTGTCTTTGGTCAAGGGGACAACATCTTGATTCTCTTCATCTTCACCATCCATCTTTCTTATTTGAATATGGATCGTTGATTATTGCCACCTCACTATATGCTTGGAAAAGGCTATAAATACAACCCTTGGGCATTGTGTTTTGCATCCACATTTGAAGTAAAGTTATCATGCAGGTTTATCATGGGAGCTTGGAGCATTCTTGGAGTCTTATAGCTAGTTTTTACATCATGTTTTGCTTTGAATTTACATCTTAGCTTTAAATCTTGCATCATAGTTTCATTTTAGATTAGTTGATTTTAAGTTTTAATTTGAGCATGTATGGAGTATCATGCATAGAATCATATAGATCACTACCACAGTATCCACCTCCACTTGTTCATTTATCATCAACATCATCCTTCACTCATCATAGCCTTTATCATCATTGTTTGCATATAGTTTCATGTATGCATTTAGTTGGCTTGCATGTTGAATACTAATCTCGCTTCTTAAGTGTCATTCTAATAGCCTTTGTGCACATAGAAATCTGAGGGCCAAAAGGTTAAAATAATCATTAAGAATAGAGGACAATGAGACGTTCTTGAAATATTTAGTTTGTTGCAAATTAGAATAGTTTATTTACTTCGAATCTTTGACTATAAATCATTTCATTAAGGTTTGTGTTGATACCAAATTTGCACATTTTACACACACACAAAATGGTGCCCACTGTGGGGCCTTGCCCTGTTTATTACTAACATGCTTGAAAATTTATGTTCATAGGTTTCAAACGTGAGCCTTTTGGAGCCTTTTGCACGCACCTATTTTGTTTCCTTTTGCACATTCTATTGGCGCCTTTGGTCTCTATTTTGGCGCCTTTTGCTCATTTTGTGGCGCTTCTTGCTCATTTTGGGGTGTTTCTAAGAGTTTTGGCACCTTTTTTCTCTGTTTTGGTTCCTTTTGTCTAATCTTAAAATGGTCGTATCTTGGTCATATGGAGGTATTTTTTGGAGCCTTTTTTTTAAATGGGGTAGAATTTCATAAGCTATGCAATGGTGTAGGTGTTTCTCAACTTTTTTCTCTATTTTTGCACCTTTGGTATCTATTTTGGCACCTTTTTTCTCTATTTTGGTGCCTTTTGCATCATTATGGCACCTCTTATCTCTATTTTGGCACCTTTTGTCTCTATTTTGGTGCCTTTTGCACATTTTGTGGTGCCTTTTGTCTCTGTTTTGGTGCCTTTTGCAGTTTCCCAAGGATAATACTTTGTGTTGTTTTGTAGGTTTCCCAAAAATGCTTGTCAAAGACATTCTTATCAAACTACTAACATATTGCAGGGGCTGGAAGTGATTTACTTGTTTCCTTTTGGTTAAGTTAGGAACATAGCTTGATTAAAAGGTTAATGAACACCATGTTTCCTTTTGGTTAAGTTAGGAACATAGCTTAATTAATGAGTTAATGAACACCATATTTTTCATGCTTGACAGATGGTAGGCATATGCTCTCCCCTTAACTGGGTGATCAAAAAGCTAGACCCATTCACTTTTTGTGTGCGAGTGTGAGTGGAGTATATGGCATGTGTTCTCTCTTTATTCATGCGGAATAAAGAGTGATCAAACTATGGGTATAATTGCTCACTTTTATTTATATTAGTGAGCCTGCCTTGTGGGAAAAAGTAATCACCCAAGGGAACGAGCCAACCGGTAACACGCTAAAGCCAAGTGCATTTCCAATCGATATATAAGTGTGGATACTAGAACAAATGCCAATATCACACAGTTGGTTCTGAAAAGAAGGAAAAAAATGGTCTATTGCCACATGGATCAACCCCTACGAACGGAAAGTCCTTAATAAAACCCTTGTTGTAGTTTGGCCAAAATCTTTATCTATTATTTGGTGCAGCAAGGTTCGTTGTGAAGGCATCCACATTCTCACAATTTTTAATAGAGATGAAAAATATTCCATGGGAGATTCATGGGTATTGGTGCTTGGCTACCCCGAGAAGTGAGTGTCGTGAAGGGCAGCTAGTGGGGTCAAGCATCTAGTCATCTGCTAAGAAAAAGTGTGGTTGGGTTAAAACCCGTGTGGAATCCAAAAGAATATAGTCTTTCACAACCTTAGGAGTGTACATTTTCTTGATGTTTCTTTATCCAAGTTTTTTCAAAACAAACAAAACATCACATATTGAAAGTGAAAACCCTAATTCAAAACTACATTCATTGAAACAAACAAGTATCCAATTAGAAAATATGAGAAATCAAACCTTTGGGGGGGGGGGTATTTTTGTTGTTTTGGAGTCATTTTGGGGGTTTCTAAGAGTTTTGGCACATTTTTTCTCTGAAATGGCACCTTTTGTCTCTATTTTTGCACCTTTGGATTCCCAAATGGCGCCTTCTGCTAGTCCTGATTTTCATATTTTGACATGTTTACTCTGAAATGGCGCATTTTGTCTCTGTTTTGGCACCTTTTATCTCTATTTTGGCACCTTTTATCTATGTTTTGGCTCCTTTTGCAAAATAAAAAATAGTGACCTAGGTTCATCTCCCGTCTGACAGTCAGTCTCCTCAGTAGTGTTCAACCATTCCTTAGGCAAAACAGAGTCTAAACATGTGGTTTACCTAATGATTTCATGAAAGATTAAGATCCAGAAACCAAAGTCCAAACCTCTTAGTCCAAAAGAACATCAAAAATGTCTATCAACACTTTATGACTTTAGAGAGAGGTTGACCTTCAATTTTTACAAAAAGGATTGCAAGAAAAATCTCGAATTATACATGTTTTACTATTGTCAAAATCCAAGACTTTTCCAAAGATTTGATTATCTTGTATCTAGGAAGAAAATTTGTCTCCAGTTTCACACTTTGAACCCAAAATTTCAAAAATTTCTCAAGTCCAAAATCATTCCTTAAGTACCTTAGAGTCTAAATTTGTTAAAATTGACCTCTACAAGTGGAATTTGGGCCAACCTAAACCAAGATCTAACATCTAAAAGTACCAACATCATCAAATTTATCACACCTTTGATTATCAAGCCTAGTTTCATCATTAGGATTTGTCATCCTTTCATCATGAAACGAAGCTATATAATCAAATCCAACTTATTCTCATTAGAATTTGTCATTCTATTTGACCTAGTTGTAATCCTTGGTACTTTTTCCAAAACATAGATCAAAGTTTAGTCAAAACTATAGCACTTGTATGCCCGTTTAAACAAGGTTGCAAAAACAAAAACTTAAGGAAAAAGGACTTGAAAATCAAAACATTGAAACTCCAACCACTCAAATTCCAACCATTGAAACTCTGATCATTGAGACTCAAAACAGTGAAACACAAAACACCATGGTAGAGGATGAAGAGAATCCTTTTCATGGACTCAACAACACTGATGGGGAAGAAATAATTGAAGAGATCCAACATGTAGAACAAGACCCCAATTTCCAAAAATGTTTGGAAAATATTTTTAAAATAAATGGGGAAAAATACCTCCTTATTCTAGCCAAACAAGGTGCCAAATTGCTAGACAACCTTGATGTGAATCAATTGAAAGCACCACCCAAAAAGCCCAAAAACGATCCTGAACAAGTGGTTGCTTTAACTCATCAAATGAAAAACCTTCAACAACAAATTTGGGATATGCAAAGGGAAAGAACCACAGAAGGATATTTTTTGTTAGAAATCTATTCTTATTCCTCTGATAGAAATTTTGACATGACACCTTTTCCACCAACAACTACATCATCCAAGTTTAATTTCTTTGATTTTTTGCAAAACTTCAATAAGCCCAAATCAAATTCTTCAAACACAAATGATATTGAACAATCATACCATGTCATGCATCTATCTTCATCTCCCATAAGCCAAAATAAA
Organism: Sequoia sempervirens; assembly: GCA_007258455.2. Taxonomy (NCBI): domain Eukaryota; kingdom Viridiplantae; phylum Streptophyta; class Pinopsida; order Cupressales; family Cupressaceae; genus Sequoia; species Sequoia sempervirens. The sequence continues at coordinate 17,441,092 of VDFB02252616.1, read as the reverse complement.
TCTTAGGATTCTTTCACCCAAGTTAACGATTACATCCATCCACCTTCTTCTATCATATCTTTTGTATCCAATGATTCCTGTCAATCTCTTAGTCCAAATCATGCTATCATAGACTCCTCTACACCTTGAGATCAAAACATTCTTTCCACTTCACTTGATGATATCAAAATTTCACAAGTTCTTCCAATCTTTGACCAAGACCTCATCTCTCAATAATTCTATGATGATCCCCTCCTTTCACTTTTCATCCACAATGATTCCCTTCCATCTCAAGAGAAAAGTATCCTTCTAAGTTCTCCTTCCACCACATCCAATGAATCCATATCATCTCATGATTCCATTGCATCCTAGGAGCATGATAGTTCTTCCATCTCATCTAATGATGTCTTATCACCTGATGATCAAGATATGCTTTCTACAAAATCTCATGATTCCCTTCCTCATCAAGATCAAGATATGCTTCCATCTGAGGATATCCCTTCATTTCATGAGGATGTTCATCCTTCTGAAGATCAAGATATTCCTTTCACACCACTACATGATGATTCCACACCTAATAAAAAGAAAGCTACTCCATCTCTTACACCTCGTGATCCTTTTCCAAGTCAAGATCAAAGTACCCCATCCTCCCCATGTCAAGATCCTTTCACACCTATACAAGCTATCCATGAACCCCACACCTACAAATTTGGATCCTCCACCTTCATCCACTCCAGTTTAATTTCAACACCTATCCTTTCATCCATATCATATCCTCCCCAAAATGGACTTGCATCTTGTTTTATGAACAATACATATCCCATTGGTAAATGAATGTGTCAAAGTATGAACTACAAAGGAAAAGGATTAAGCCTTCACGAACAAGGTATCCTAGAACCCCTTTTTGCTCAAGAAAACTCATATTACCATGGCCTTGGTTATACACCTAAGTGTCCTAGTCCATCAAACCTACCATCTATGTTAGGTCCTCATCCTAATCCACCAAACCTTACATCTATCCTAGGTCCTCATCCTAGTTCATCAAACCTTCCATCTATCCTAGGTCCATATCCTATTCCTCAAGAACAACAAAGGCACACATCCTTGATGCCCTTTCAAAATTCTACCTACACTCACTCATCCATAATACCTCCATACCATTCATCTCAATCCACCCCTCCCATTGCTCTTGGAAGGAATTTAGGTTCCAAATGTCAAAATCTTCCATATCAAAATCCACATGTGTCAAAGGATCAAGATGTCTCCTTGAAGAGGCATGCAAAAATAAAAGAAAATTTGATCCAAAATCAAAGGAAAAATCAAAAAGGCCACAAAGGCCCATCAAAGGAAAAAGGAAATTTTCAAAGACCACAAAGGTCCATAAATCAAAATAAAATTTCAAAAGGCCACAAAGGCCCATCAAAGAAAAAAGAAAAATTTCCAAGTCCACAAAGGCCCATAAAGAAAAAAGAAAAATCTCAAGGGCCACAAAGGCCCACAAAGAAAAATGAAAGTCAAAAGTCATGTGGATTCCAAAAAGTCTCATAGAAGCAATAAAATATAAATTGGCATCCAAATTTTCTAATCCAAAAGATTCCTCCAATCCTCCATATAAAACCCTGTCACCTTCCAAATTCATTTTTCCTCCATCACTCCACCACCCTTCAAAGTGTGTTCCAATGTTGATCTTGCCACCCTTTCCATCTATCTATCAACAAATATTTCCACCTCCTATACATTATCCAACATTCATCCCCTATTATTCTCCTTTAATCCAAACCTTTGGATAGGTCCTTAGTTCCCCCATCATACCTTTGATAGGCCAAAATTTATGAGTCTAATCCCCATTGCCATGGTTTATTAAAGGGATATTTGGTCGTGAAACTTGATGCTTAAGTCCTTCCATCTTCCTATCATGCATATATTATCCTCCACATTTCCACCTTTGATCTCGACAAGGTTAATGATCTTCTTGAACATCATATATCTTATCCTATTCACTTTTTCCATATCTTTCGTACCATATCTTTTGTCTTATCCATATTCCATCACTCTTTCTAGATACATCCTTTCTTCCCTTCCTTAGTCTTGATGAGGAATAGGGGAAAAATACTTGGGCCATGTGTCTGTATCTTACCTAGTTGATCTTGATCATCCCATTTATTATCTTTATCCTCACTTTCTTCCATTTCGTATCTCCTAGCTTATCAAAATCCATGTCATCATGTCCCTTTGCAACCTTGAATCTTATCGTGCAAATCATATTTGAGCCTAGTTGTAAAACATTATCCAATCCTCATATCTTTTGTCAATCAATCATTAACAATAATCAATCTTGTCATACTTAGAGGAAATCAGTGATCCTAAGTACTTATCATCATCATGCCTTATGGAATCAATCAACCATTATCATATTTTGACAAGAGATATGTTGCTTGTGTGACATGTTTTGTAGTGAATCTTTCATTTTGATCTATCATTTATCCATGGTTGCATCACCTCTTTTGTGGGGAATCTTTTTTCTTCAATTGATCATATCATATCATATCCCCCATCACACTTCCATATCGTCATCCGTCATGCATCCATTTTTGCATCATAGCTTGATCAAGTGTTTGTATCATGATCTCCCCTAGTACTACTCAGCTCATTCTAAAAATCAATTTGTCCTACCGCATCACACTGGAGGCATGTCCTACATTGGATCTGATTTGTGTACATTCTTGAGGTCATAAAATCAAAAATCCAAAAAAAATCATAAAATTGAAAATCCAAAAACATTCAAAACATATCAAAAACCAAAAACAATTCAAAAAGTCAAAAAGACAAAAACATGGTCATCTTGCCGAACTATGTCATCTATGATATTTGAACATAGGCAACGTTGATCTTTGATCATCCCCCGAGACATTTAGGTCAGTCTTCTAAGAGTCTATCATAATAGATTGGCATTTTCACATTTGTATCTTCATCTTGTAAAAATTGGTCGGGTTGTCAGTCGAACTGCGTGTTCTCTGCATGTACAACGTAGGCAAGGCTAATCTGTTTATCAGCCCCTGAGGCCCCTAGGATAGGTCTTTAGGTTAGGTTTTAGTCATCATGGTCGTGTGTCACCCTCGATTGGGGGAAAAATCCTAAACTCACTGGGGGCAATAAACTTTGGGCTTAAACCAACAAACAAACAGCAGTAGTACAACACAACCCAAAACAATGATCATAGTGCAACTCAACATTGAACATCAAACACCATTAGAAATAAATGATCACATCAACCAAAAATCCAAATCAATCAAACCAAAAACAAACTTCACATAGATGATGTTCCTTCTGAATCAAGGGTTTATCATGTCAAACACAAATGTTCAATTGTTGTACTCAAATTTTTGTTATCATATCTCTGGAGCCCCCCAATGATGTATTGAACTAGAGGAGCTAGGAAAGAGTGTGATTTTTCTTTGTCTATTGTCTATGAGTTTATCATTATTACTATTCAAGTTGTCATGGTACGTGCTCTAAAAAGTATCACTAATGACATTCTGAATTTGCATAGGAAAATGATTAACTATTGTCTATTTACGCAAGAAATACTCAGGTCATCTCGATTTAATTATACTTAGATGCTTGTGTTAACTTGCACTATCAAACATCATGGAAGTAGTACTCAGGTCATCATGTTCTAAATATACCATTGATTCTTCTACTCACTTTCAACATTTTAAAGGCCCAATGATGATAAAAAGCATGAAAAATTGGTTGTTACGAATGACAAATTTTGCATATGAGATCTGCATGGTTAGAGTAGATTGCATCCATGTTTATCTTGCATCTATATCTATAGAGTTTCCAAAGTAGCAACAATTTCACAAATATTTTATCTCTCTTATCAATGGATTGAGTACACTTGACATTAAACAAAAACACATCATTTTCATACATTAGAAAGCATTCTCATAGCATATAGGCATTATCACATCATTCATCCATCCATGCATCACATCATAATATTTGCATCAGAAAACACAAAAAGAAGTGCATTCAATCTCACTTGCATAATCACAATCATCTCATTCATTATTAATGGATTAATAAATTGGTCCATTAAGAAGATTGAAAGACATATCCAGCAAAGTAATATTTCCAAGAAGAAAAAGCTACTGAAAAACATGATTGACTAACAAGGATATAATGCCCTTGTTATAAACATCTAAACTAGTAGTGAAGATGAATTTGTTATTACTCAAATCCAAGACTGATAAAGGACCAATTGGATATAAACATCACATGTCATTTGCATAATCACATCCATATCACATAGCATAAAACATCATCCATAAAGGCATATCAAATCATCAACCATGCATTATCATATCATCATTGCATACATCACATTATTGTCCCATCATGGCATAATCATCATAATCATCATAATCATCATGATCATCATCATATAAACACAAAACATCATCATTTCATCCATCATACATTCATCCATTCATTGTGTCATTTATTTGCATCAGAAAAGAAAAAAAACATAAAATTCATCACATTTCATTAGCATATCATATCATCATCATCTAGAACACCATATAAGCATCATATAGTACATAGAAGTCAAATGCATCCATCATAATCATCATGATCATCATCATATAAACATCATAAACACATATAGGCACATTGATCAATCATCATCATCTGATGCATATCATATAAACCTCAAAATCATGATGTCAAGTGTATAATGATATCCAAACATGGAGAGATACATCAACAAAGTGGAAAGAATCACAAAATATCTGACTAGATAAGTGTATACATCAGGTCTCAGTACATTATTCAATCCTATACTGGGGCATATCAATCAATCAGAGAAGTCAAACCACATTGCCCAATCAAATTTGAATCCACCTACACCAGATGCGGAAATCCTCCTATGATCATAACATATTGCAAATCAGAAATATTATCAATCAATTCAACCTCGCCTATCATGAGGTTCATCTATCAATGCAACCTTTCCTATCATGAGGTTCATCAATCAAATCAACCTCTCCTATCATGAGGTTTATCAATCAATCAATGCACCTCGCCTATCATGAGATTCATCAATCAATTCAACCCCACCTATCATGAGGTTCATCAATCAATCCAACCTTTCCTATCATGAGGTTCATCAATCAATGCACCTCGCCTATCATGAGGTTCATCTATCAATCCAACCTCACCTATCATGAGGTTCATCAATCAATCCAGCCTTTCCTATCATGAGGTTCATCAATCAATCCAATCTCTCCTATCATGAGGTTCATCAATCAATCCAACCTTGCCTATCATGAGGTTCATCTATAATTGATCCTCACCTATCATGAAGTCAATCATCAATCTATCATTGATCCTCGCCTATCATGAGGTCAATCATCAAATCTCACATTGATCCTCGCCTATCATGAGGTTCATCAATCAATCCAACCTCGCTTATCATGAGGTTCATCAATCAATTCAACCTCGCCTATCATGAGGTTGATTAATCAATTCAACCTCACCTATCATGAGTTTCATCAATCAATGCACCTCGCCTATCATGAGGCTCATCAATCAATCAAACTATCATTGATCCTCACCTATCATGAGGTCAATCATCAATCTATCATTGATCCTCACCTATCATGAGGTCAATTATCAATATATCATTGATCCTCACCTATCATGAGGCCAATCATCAATCCATCATTGATCCTCACCTATCATGAGGTAAATCATCAATCTATAATTGATCCTCGCCTATCATGAGGTCAATCATCAATCTATCATTGATCCTCACCTATCATGAGGTCAATTATCAATCTATCATTGATCCTCACCTATCATGAGGCCAATCATCAATCCATCATTGATCCTCACCTATCATGAGGTAAATCATCAATCTATAATTGATCCTCGCCTATCATGAGGTCAATCATCAATCTATCATTGATCCTCACCTATCATGAGGTCAATTATCAATCTATCATTGATCCTCACCTATCATGAGGCCAATCATCAATCCATCATTGATCCTCACCTATCATGAGGTAAATCATCAATCCTATCATTTATCCTCACCTATCATGAGGTCAATCATCAACTGATCATAAACGCGATCATCAAACATCAAACACAAGGAGGCAACATAAGGCATCAATTAATCAATTAATCAATCTGGCAGGCTCAATCTTATTTTTCAGGAGATAAATAATTTTTGAATCACAAAATTTTGAGATCATCATCAAATCATCGAAAAATCATCATCAAAATTTCCCAAAAATCCTAAAAATTCCAAAATTCACCGATTTATCTCCCAAGGGGGCATATATTTGTCATCACCTGAAAATCAGTGTCTAGGGCATCAAAAAAAAATTTGGGCATCAGTATCAAATTTTTCTTTAAAGAAACATGTAAACACATTACTTCAAAGAGTGTAAAAATGTATACACCTAAAAACGGCCATCACCTTTAATTAATTAAATACTATCTATTTGATTAATATTTCAACTACGTATAAATAAATTCTCAATTTATTTATATTGTTCACCCTTCTCTAATTCTCCAAATCCAAAACTTATTCTTCTAAATTAATTAAATAAACAAGGTTCCCTAAACTTGTTTTATTTAATTAATCTTCACTAAGTCCAATTAGGAATTAGAGTACATTTCTACAACTTTTTGTGCAACCTCACCAAGGTCACATAAAGGTAAATAACTCTAATTTTTAATTATAATAATCTTCAACCCATTTCAAAAAGTATATGGGTCATTTCCTCCCATACTTCCACTAATTTTTGAGCACATGACTTATTCTTCCCACACTTCCACTAATTTTCGAGCACATGACTTATTCTTCCTGCACTTCCCACACTTCCACTAATTTTGGAGTACATGACTTATGAAAAAGAGGGGAGGATAGAATGTGTTTCACTTAGACCACCACCTACTTTCCAACTTCAATTTCATTCAAAGAGGATGTCATAGGATTCCAAATTGGATTGACTATCAACCCAAAGGGTGAGTCAATTCTCAACAAGGAAGACCTGGAAGGGGGTTCTTTAAGCTTTGAGGGGTTCACCACCAAGAAAAATCTTGGAAAAGACAAATGAACATTTAACTCACGAAATCAAGCAATGCAAGCCAAATGAAGAGATGAAATAACAAAATTTTGTAACTGCAAGTTAGGGGGTATGTACTTCGGAAGTCTGGAAATGCAATGATGATTCTAGAAATGCAAAAATATTTTCAAATCAAGCAAGGGAGGACTAAGATGCCCTTACTACATACTTAGTCACACTGCTGATTTTCAGGGGAAATGTGGAATCTTCAAATGTCAGAACAGGATTTGTAAGAATCTCTGTGAAAAACCCTCGAGATGACTAAGACGCCCTTACTACATGCTTAGTCTTGTTTAGAATTTTTGAAATCTCTAAATGTGATCCTTAGATTCTAGGTCTGCACTCCCTTCTTCTCAAATCTAAGGTCTTGAAACTTCCAAATCTGGCCTATAGGTAAGTTTCTGTGGAGATGACAACTTTGCAATGCAACTTGACAACTTTTCACTTCAAAAGATTTTCAAGTTTTCAACCTAGATCTGCAAATACAAACACAAAAGAGAGGGAAAAATTGTTGATTGTTAGTAAATGTGGGTTTTCCTTGGTCAAACCCCTTGTTGGTAATTAAACCTTGATGAAATGAAATAATGAAGGGAAATGATGAATGAACAAAATGCAATGTTGCAACTCACCAAACCCTTGTTAGGAAATATGCAAACCTATGTGAAATGGCTATCTTGAATGTAGATCTTGAATCAAAGGAATGCTTGATAGATGTTGTCTTGAATTACTTGCTTGAAACAAAACCCTACATCACAAATGTTAGCTCAAAAACACACATTATGCAAGATCTTTGATATGATGCTTGAATCTTGATGATGGCTCCAAATGCTTGATGAATTTCTCTTGAATGCTTTCTTGATCACAAATTTTTCTATAATGCATGAACACTTGAAGGATTAGGATGAAAATGAGTGAAGGAACCTTGTATTTATACTTATCTATGCTTAATATCCCAAAATTACACCACAACAAGCCGACTTATGAATGCATTAATTAAAGGAGGCTAAATCCTATCAGAATTTGAAATTAAATTCCAAAAATATGTTAATGGGGACTAAGACGCCCTAGGTGGAATCTTAGTCCCGAGGCTAGAAACTTGGGGCACATACTCCAAAAAGGAGCCCATTCGGGAGGTTTCAAAATCAAGGTCCCAAGACCTATGGAGGACAAAGATGCCCTAGGTGGCATCTTAGTCCCAATCCAAAAATCAAGGACACTCAAATAGAAACATTAAATTATCATTTTTTATTTAAGATTTGTCAATATTAACCATAAAAATATATCATTTATGAGGCTTGTGGATGCAAAATAGGACCAATTAAGTCATAACTAAAGATAAATAAAGCAAGGCGGGCCAAAACAAGTGTGAAAATACAAGGGTATGCATTTTCCTACACTACAAATAGTGTCTAGTCTTATATACCATAACTCATATGGGGTCTTAGAGTATTGTTCACCCTTAGTAATCCTCTGTTGAGAATATAGACTGCAATATGAACTACCTCTTTCCAATAAACATCAAACAAATTTATTTCCTTCAACATAGTACTTTTCATCTCTTAAATAGTCATATTCTTTCTTTCCACTACCACATTCTATTGAGGAGTTCTAGTAGAAGATAGATGCCTCTTTATCCCATGTTCTTCACAAAAATCATTAAACTCATTTGATGTGAACTCACCTCCTCTATCAACCCTCAAACACTTGAATTTAGTATCACTTCATTCTCAACCATTGATTTTAGAATATTGAATCTACTAAAAGCTTCAAATTTATCTTTTAATAATGTAACCCATGTGACCCTAGATAAGTCATCAATATAAAGCATGAAATACCTTTCTCCTAGAAGACTCTTTGTGCTAGTAGGTCTATAAAAATTAGTATGAATCAACTCCAATGATCTAGAAGAAGAATACTCTTTAGAATTGAAACTTATCTTTTTCTTTTTTCCAAACTAACATTCCTTGCATAAAGTACTTATAGGCTTGACTATATTGGGAATATCTCTTATCACATGTGACGAACTGATCTTATGTCTTGTGCTTTCCATCAATACTTATTGTACCTTTTCCATAGATCCTTACTGAAGTATCATCTCCAAGCTTGAATATGCCTCCATTCCACTTCACAAGCTTGATAAAATTGATACTCTCCCCTATCATGTGGCTAGAACAACCACTGTCAATCACCTAGGATTTTTCATCTTTTGCATGAAAAGAAATCCACACAACCCTTGAATCTTTAGTTTCATCTTTAGTCTTCTTAGCATCCATGAACAGTATTTCATCCTCATCATCTAGACCACTAGATTCCTCATCCCTTGAAGAGAAAGAATCTTCCTTGGAGTAGAGACTCTTTTTAAACTTATTTCTTCTACAATATTTTCTTCTCTTTTTATAATCTTTCAAGGGAAATTTAGAAGAAAAATGGCCAATCTCTCCACACTTAAAATATTTGAAAGGTAGCTTACCTTTGTACTTATGGGTACCCCTTTGAACTTTCTTACATTTTTTCTTCTTCATCATCAATGTCACTACTCTAATCAGATTCTTCATACTTCTCCTTATTAGTAGCTTTGAAAGTTTATTCCTTCATTGGAGCTTCTTTGTTAAATTATTTCATTTCATATGAAGTGAGAGCACCATATAATTGATCCATTGAAAAATTATCTAAATCTATAGCTTCCTCAATAGAAGATGCAATAGGACTATAATCTTTAGTAAGAGATCTTGGTACCTTTTTAAACACCACTGATTCTTCCAGTTCTTCACCAAGTCCTCTAATCGCATTGACCACATCATCTACCTAGAGAAAATATCCTACAATATCTTCATCCTCAAAAAATTTTAGGTTCTCAAACTCTCCTCTGTAGATCTACAGCTTGGATTGCTTTACTTTAATGTCACCTTCACATATGACACTAGCCTTTTCTTATACCTCCTTTGCTAACTTGCAATGCATTACTTTTACAAGTTCAAATTCAACTAGCCCACTCAAGAGCATTCTTATCATTTTCATTGTTCTCATAGGCCTTGATCTCTGTCAAATTAATTGGAGGACTAGCAAGAATAGTATAACCATCCTTAACTGATTTCCAAACACGAAACCCTAAAGAGGTTAGATAGGTTTCCATCCTAACTTGCCAAAAAGTAAAATTTGTTCCATCAAATCTAGGCACCTTGTGAGACCCTTCTTGTGCCATCCCATATCTTCCTTAAGCTATTATACATATTCTAAGGAACTTGGCTTTCATACCAATTATGTTACACCCCAAGCGATATTACCTAATTACTATTACTGTTTTGGTTAAATTGATTGAATAAATGAATGTGTTTTATGGATCTTTATTTGAATATGTTTTATCAATCTTTATATGAATATGTTTTATGAATCTTGAATGAAAATATGACAAATGAATGATTGATGCACTTTGATATTTTATAATGTTTCTAACTAAGAAATGTATGATGCATATGATTATGTTGTGTTCAGCTGAATACGGTTATGATGTTCCAAGTTGAGTGCGAGAAAAATTTCAATCCTCTAGAAGAGAGGGGAAGTATCACTCAGGAGAAGAACTTGGTCTAGTAACCCTTAACGAGCCTAACTAAGAAATCACAGACTCACATCCTAATTGGTCATATAGAGATTCAAGTTAGTTTTGGAAAAGGTAAGTGATCTTTGTTGTGAATGTTGTGATTGATAATTGTGATTGAGTCTTGATGTCTTGTGTTAGTCTTTCCTCATATGCTTATTGCAACATCGATGAGATATATGCATAAAATGTATATATATGTATATGTGTACATGTCTACGGTGGACTCATACATGTGAGTGAATACGGACATAAGTATATGTAGGTAGACGTACCTATGCATACTCATGGATGGATCATCCATATGCATGGGGATACTGGTTGGACTAAATTGACATATATATACACATATATACATACATACATACATATATATATGTATGTATGTATGTATGTATGTATGTATGTATGTATGTATGTATATATGCATCCCATGTATGTATTTCAATCGAAGGGATTGTATGTATGTGTATTTTATGAAGATAATAAATAGGATTATGTATATATGTGTGTGTGTAATGTTATAATAATGTACATATTATATATCCATATATTTATATATATATATATATATATATAATTGAACATATAAGTATATGTGTAATACTATGCTTTATTTATAAATATATTTGTAAACCTTATGAAATAAATATATATATATATATATTAATACATATATATGTGTATATATGGGTAAGTGCATGGATCTGTGACACAATTTTGGCTCTTAAGTTGCCACTTTTTTCTGAAATAAGAAAAATCTGATTTGCACAAGAAAATGAAGATAGTTATGCTCAAGATTTCAAGATGCAACAAGAACAAGAGTTGAAGTGCTCCAAGTCTAGTTTCTAAGATACTAATTCTTTTTGAAATTAATGAAGATTAAGGGTCTCAAGAAGGGGGGGCTAAAATAGGTCCTATTTTTATAATAAAAAAATAGCATAGCGCCTGAGGGCTCCCCCTTTTTTATTAACTTTTTTTTAGAATTACAAAAATCCAAATGGTGAGAAATTAGCTAACACCATGTAGTTTATCCTCTTTTTTTGGATAATTTTTTTAATGAATATATAATATTTTATGAATTTTGAAAGTGGACACATCCTGAAAAGATGATATTTTACCGTGCTCCCCTCTAAATTTTTTGAAAATTGATCAAAAATTGAAATTGAAAAAAAAAACCATCATGTGTAGAATGGAGTCTGGTTCTTAAAAATGTAATTTGTTTCACGTTTCGATGAACGAGTAAAAACCCATCCTAAAACGAGCACATGTTGATTTTTGACCAAAAATAGAGGCATTTATAATAGAAGCTATGGATCAAAACCTTAATTGAATCAAAACAAAAAAATAATTATATATTTAGATAGCTAAGAGAGGTTAACGTCATCATATTTTTTTATAAACTTGCATTGAAAGACGTACAAACGTGATGGTGAGCACAGACGAAAATATAAGGAAATTTGGAAAATCATGTCAATTCACTCATCCAAAGCAGGTCATTTGGCAAGTGCCAAATTTGGCGCTCACCAAATGGCACATCACATTTGGAGAGCACCAAATTTGGCGTGCACCAAATGTGATGTGTAATTTGGAAAGCGCCAAATTTGGTGCTCACCAAATGGCATGCTTTGAAAAAAATATAACTTTCCCCTCCTTGGCCAACTACTTTGATAATGTTGAGAGTGTGCGGTTTATGATCGTAGATGGATAGTTGAAGTTTTACCTTTCATACGCTCTCTACCTTGTTACCCTAATTAGATAACTCTCTATCCCTCTAAAGTCTCTCTCTCTCTTAGGGCTCACTCCCTCCCATGCTACCTATACTCTCTCTCACTCCAATCCCTTATCTCAGGTCTCGTTCCCTCCCACCCTACCTAGATAAATCTATCTCACTCCAACCCCTTTTCTCACTCTCCCTCTCTCTCTCCCCCTCTAGTATTTTTGTCTCTCTCACTCCATTTCCCTCTCTTAGGTCTCTCACTCACTCCCTCTATCTCTCTCCCATTTCCTCTCTCTCTCTCACTCCCTCTCTCTCTCTCTCCCTCTCTCTCTCACTCTCTCTTAGGTATCTCCCTCCTTCCCTCTCTCTCACACACACACTCCCTCTCTCTCTCCTCTCTCTCTATATATATATATATATATATATATATATATATATATATATATATATATATATATATATATATATATATATATATCTCTCTATATATATATATATATATATATATATATATATATATATATCTCTCTCTCGCCTCAGGTGTCTCCTCCTGCCCTCTCCTCTCTTGGTCAGGTCTCCTCCTGCCCCTCTGCCTCGGCTTGCTCTGCCTCTGACAGTCCTCCGTTTTGTCTCTCCCTCCTCCCTCTCCTCCTCTCTCTCTCGTGCCTTTGTCTCTCTGGGATCTCTTCCATCACCCTCTCTCTCCATCTCTCTTAAGAATCTCTCTCTCTCTCCCATCCCCCTATCTTGGGAACTCCCTCTCTCAAGTCTCTATCTCTCACTCCTTGTATCTCTCCCATCCCTCTATCTCCCACTCCCTCTCTCTCATACTCTCATAGATATCTCCCTCACACCCTCTCTCTTAGGTTTCTCTCTCACACCCTCTCTCTCTCTCTCTCCCACCCCCTTCAATTATCTCCCTCCTACCCCCTCTCCCTCTCTCAGATCTCTCTCTCACTGACTCCCTCTATCTCTCTCCCACTCCCTCACTAAGAGAGAGAAAGAGGGTTGAGGGATTGGGTTTGAGGGTAAATGGTATCGGGTTGAGGGTAGAGGGTAGAGGGTTTAATGGTTTAGGGTTTAAGGGTTGAGGGTTTAGGGTTGAGTGTTTCAGGGATTACCTTAGAGAGGGATGAATGGATGGAGGGAGATATGGAGGTAGAAGTGTGATAGAGAGGAGAGAAGAGGAGGGAGGGACATAGATAGATGAGGTTTGAGGATCCAATGTTTAGGTTAGAGGGTTGATAATTAAGGGGATAGGGTTGATGGTTTAGGGTAGAGAGAGAGGGAGAGGGAGAGGGTTTAGGGTAGAGGGCAAAGGATTAAGGGTTGAGGTTAGAGGTTTTAAGGGTTGAGGGTTGAAGGGTTTAAGGGTTGAGGGTAGACGGTTTAGGGTTTAGGGTTTAGGGATTATCATTTATGGTTTAAGGGTAGAGGGTGTAGGGTTGAGAGAGAGAGAGAGAGAAATGAGGGGTTCAAGGTTTAGCGTTAAGGGTAGAGGGTTGAGGGTTTATATTTTAATGGTTCAAGGGTTTAGAGTATTGGGCTGAGGGTAGAGGGTAGACGGTTTAAGGGTTGAGGGTATAGATTTGAGGGATTAGGGTAGAGAGGGAGGAATGGATGGAGGGAGACATGGAGGGAGACATGAGATAGAGAGAGAGAGAGATGGTTGAGGTTTGAGGGTTTGAGGGTTTATGGTTTAAGGGTCGAGGGTGTAAGGGCTTATGGTTTAGGGTATAGGGTTTAGGTTTGCAGTTTAAGGGTAGAGGATTTAAGGGTTAAGGGTATAGGGTTGAGGGATTAGGGTAGAGAGGGAGGAATGGATGGAAGGAGAGATGGAGAGATAAGTATGATAGGGAGAAGGAGAGAAGAGGAGGGAGGTACAGAGATAGATGGGGGTTGAGGATTGAATGTTTAGGTTAGAGGGTTGATAATTGAGGGCATAGGGTTGAGGACCTATAGGGTTTATGTTTTAGGGTAGAGAGAGAGGGAGAGGGAGAGGTTTTAGGGTAAAGCATAGAGGGTTAACGGTATAGGTTAGAGGGTTTAAGGGTTTAAGGGTTGAAGGTATATGGTATTGGGCTAAGGGTAGAGGGTAGAGGGTTTAAGGGTTTAAGTGATGATGGTATAGAGTTTAGGAATTAGGGTAGAGAAGGAGGGATGGAGGGAGGGAGACATGGAGGGAGACATGAGATAGAGAGAGAGAGAG
>VDFB02252616.1:17363624-17425749 GCA_007258455.2 Sequoia sempervirens | reverse complement strand
AGGGTTTAGGGTTTAGGGTTTAGGTCTCCCATCCCTCTATCTCCCACTCCCTCTCTCAGGTCTTCCCCCCACCCTAACTGAATAATTCTCTCTCCCTCTCAAGTCTCTCTCTCTCTTAGGTCTCACTCCCTCCCACACTACCTATACTAATCTGTCTCACTCCAATCCCCTCTCTCACACTCCCTCTCTGTCAGGTCTCATGTACCTCCCACCCTACCTAAAAAAATATATTTCACTCCAACCCCATCTCCCACACTCCCTTTCTCTCTCACCCCATTTGGTATTTTTGTATCTCTCAGGTCCCATCCCTCCCAACCCCTCTCCCGTTGTCAGGTATTTCCCCCCATTCAAACTGGATAACTCTCTATCCCTCTCAAGTCTCTATCACTCTCAGGTCTCAGTCCCTACCATGCTACCTAGACCAATCTATCTCTCATATCCCCTCTCTCTCTATCTCAAGTCTCACTCTCTTCCTCTGTATATTTGGAAAACATTCAAAGCAACACTTTTGGAACTCGCCAAATTTGGCAAGTGCCAAATATGTTTTACCTTGAAACAGTAAAATAGGGGTTGACCCCATGATTCAGGCCCACATACTTCTACATTTGTTTGGTTCAGCACTGTATCCAACTCAAAAACACCTTTTTTTATGCAGTTGACTCCCTATTATACCAATCTATGCTTGATCCATCACCTTTCTACCACCAATTTGCATGCTAGACAACATAGAAGAAGACATTTTGAAATTTCTACATCATTTTACATTATCTCAAGTAATACATTCATTTTGGTAATATTGAAATGTTTATATTTAGTAAATTTGTTTGTTTTTGACAATATAAACTAAATTTATTTAATGATTTTATTAATCATAACAATTGGACATAGAATTCAACATTGAATTAGATGGGAGTTGCATAAAAAAGTTTAATTTTTATGAGTTTGAAGAAAAAAATGAAAAACGTGACATAATTTAGATGAAATCATGTTTAAACTTATATAAATGACAACAACTTAACACAAATTTGCTTATGAATTCTATTTGCATTGCTTATAGTAGTCCATTTCTAGCATGGCTAGTGGAATTCACTCTATTTCATTTTAGGTAGATGTTTATATTGAGTTTTCTTTGTTTAGTTTTGACAATTTATAGACCATTCATTTGTTGATTTTATTAATCTTCATTGTTAAACATAGAATTCAACATTAAATTAGATGGATGTTTCATGTAAAATTTTAATTTTTAGGAGCTTGAAGATATAAAATAAAAAACATGACATAATAGATTCAAATTCATTATTAGTGATGGTTGTGGGAAAAGTTTTATTTTCAACTAATTTAGAAGACCTAAGAGCTTTCATCAATGTTAATGCAAGTTTCCATTTATTTTTTTGTGCCATACAAAATTCACCTTCATCATGTGCTTAGATAAATTCAAGTGACTTGACATAGTTGTTTTAATGCAATTTTCCATTCATTCAGACCATTTACCTTTTTAAGAAATTAAAAAAAGGGAAAATTTTGTGCAATTGAAAATTCTTTTTGTCTTTCTAAGTTACCCCATTGCCAAAGAAATAGTGAATAATTCCAAGATATATCAGATCACAAAACCTTCTTTGAATTCATGTTCTTCGTGTTTTGGTTGACAATCACAATGTGGTTTTGACAACAATAGGCACAAGATTCTCTAGTTTCCAAAGGTGGGAGCAACTTATACCCTGGGTTTGACACAAGTCTTTGCTCCTAAGCACTTTTCCACACTCTAAATACTCCCCTCAAACCCTTCTTAACATTGATCAACTCTTACATGAAGCAATTTTGTACAAATCCCTCAAAGTATTAGGTTTTACATAGTATAGTTGCAAAAAGAAACAAAATGTCCTCAATAACTCACACAAAATCATGATTTAGAAACCCTCCTTTTTTCAACACATGCATATAGGCCTACAGAAAATTAGTACCAACTTTCATATATTTTCACCAGACGCATCAAAAGTTATGGGTTTTTTGAAGCTCGCTATAAACCCTAGGTTGGGGACAGCAATGTTTGATAAGATATCATGTAATGTTTGATAAGTCACATTAGTTATGAAATGTAAAGTAATGCTTTGAGTTTTAAAGATATGCAATGCAATGTATCAATTGATATCAATATGTTTCATAAAAGCAGTAAATCAGGTATGATTGTTTGAAAAAATGCATTACTTACTTTTCTTGCGGTATGGAGGTAGATGTATGATATAAAAAAATTTGTAGCATGTGCATGTTTGATAATTCCAAATAGCTCACTACCTTGTTTCATAAAATTATTTGGTGTGTTTCATAAAATGCAATACTTACTTTTGTTCTATGTGTGTTTGTGAACATGTAGCATTCAACGTCATGCCGAGGAAATGACCAAAGGCTCTAACATTGGAAGAATGTGCAATTAAAAATGCAAGGAGAAGAGAATCAAAAATTGTAGCTCATGAAGCAAAGGAATTGCAGTCCATACAGCCAAAAATTCCTGTGCAATCTAAGAGAGATGTCCAATTGGAAAAACAAAGGGCACGAATGAACAAATATCATGGAAGGACAGAAATGGATCTCAAAGTTGGGGGAACATCATCAACTATAGGTGAAGTTGAATGCACATCTCTAGTTGAAGACACACCAACAACAACATGTGGTTTTCCAAGTACATCAGAAGTCACATCTACAGTTGAAGACACCATCAACAACATTGGGTTTTGAAAGTACATAAGAAAACGCATCTCTCTTTGAAGGCACTCCACATATGACATCTAAAGTTGGAGGTACAACATCGTTTACATGTCAATCTCAAGGTATTTCATCAATTACATCTTCGATTGAAGGTACAAGACCTATCATAGATGTTGACATTCCTAACGTTGACACAAATTTACATTTGAGAACTCCTCCTATAGTATTGCATAGAAGACCTATATTTTTTATTGATATTGATTCCAATGTTTTGAAATGGATTCATAATAAGATTCCAAAATGTACATGTCAAAGATATGCACAGAGTATATGGAGTTTATTTTTTGAGAAGCTAAGTGAGGGTGGAAGATGTCAACTATTTGTTGAAATGATGAGGCAACTCAAATTTAGGCCCACCATGAAGGCTCTTTGGCTAATATTTTTGAATGACTCAAGTGAAAATTCCCTTGTAAAGAACTTGATGAGTGCATATGAGATAATGTGTTCTACCTCACGCACCAAGGATAGTTGTGCCACACAATGTGTGATGACAACAACATTGTTAAGTAGTCAAACAAGGAACAAGGTGAACCTTACAAAGACAAGTAAGTCTTTGAAAATAAGTAGATAATCTCTAATGAGAGCCAAAGAAAGGAATGAAAGAGTGGAGGATCCAAATAGCAATGAGTTGTGGGCATTCTCAGGTAGAGTGCCACGAGAAGATAAAAGAATTGCTCAAGCCTTGAGATCTATAATACAAGATTATTGGAAGGACAACACAAGGACCTCTCCCAATCAAAGAGATGTTGTAAGAAGGAGAATTGGTAGTAAAATCTATGAGCCACATCCAAATCATTATTTGGATACCACTCAAACCCAATTTTTTGTTGATTTTGTACAAAAGTTTCCTAAAATTAAAATATGTCAAAGGTATTTTGAAATGCTAAAGCCTTTTTATGTCAAAATAAATCACACACGCACTGCCTATTGTTGTAGAGTACATATTTATTTTCCTAACCATTATGATGTTTATCAACATATATGTGTAGATATGCATACTAACAATGTTTTGTAGGAATGTAACATAAAGCCTTCACCTA
Organism: Sequoia sempervirens; assembly: GCA_007258455.2. Taxonomy (NCBI): domain Eukaryota; kingdom Viridiplantae; phylum Streptophyta; class Pinopsida; order Cupressales; family Cupressaceae; genus Sequoia; species Sequoia sempervirens. Next base: position 17,421,946 of record VDFB02252616.1, on the reverse strand, counting down.
AATCCTCAAGGGAATTCTTATCTTCCATTTTATGTGAAATAGTGGATGGTCAATTTGTTTACAGATAGTCATGTTTGGATGGAACATGTGATCATTGTGGCGGCATGCAACACTTTCCAATTTGCTAACACATGGCTAGTACACACACAATTGGAAACAAAACTATGGAATTTGGAAAATAAAAGATAGTATCCTACAGTCTAAACGATGGGAAAGAAGCAAAGAAGTGTGAAATGGTCAGTGATAAGATGCTAGTATATTAGTTTATGGGAATTTTCCATGATCAGGTGGTCTATGAGTATTCCAGGCATTCACATAGAGCTCGATGGTTGGACTCACAATTCAAGTTATGCAAGGACACATTTCCACTTCATAGCATTGTTTTAGTTGTCAATTTCATGGAGAACTACACACTACAACCATAGAATGAGGTGCAATTACAGTACTACAACTCCACACAAGTTGCTATATTCGTGCATATAGCATTCATTCATGCAAATGATAGTACACAAGATAACAGGAAAGTATTGAGGGAGTATCACTTTTACATCAATGATGATCATACACATTCTACAGAGTTTGTGCAAGGTTGCTTTCAGATGTTCTATGTTGATCTAGCTAGCAAGGGCATATCATTCAGTCAGCATATCATATGGTCAGATAATTGTACATTGCAATTCGAGAACTCCAAAATGTTTTACTGGTTGAGCAGGATGTATAGGATCAGTGGTGTTCCCCATATGTGGAACTTCTCAAAGGTCGGGCATGGAAAGGGGGAGCATGATGGACTAGGTGCATGTATCAAAAGAGCCTTAGAATGAGAACAGTTAAAGTAGAAAGACAATGTAAATTTGATAGATGCAAGATCAATTGTTGAGTGATGCAATCATGCAATGGGTCCAAGTAGTGAAGTTAATTCTTTAGTTCATATATTTTTTCATTTATTAGATGATACTAACATTGAAAAATATGAGGATTGTTGTGCACTAGCAGGATAGAGCGAGCTACACTCTTTTAGAAGTTCCAATGCAAGTACATGGACTATCCATACCTGGAAGATGGCATACTTTTGTTCTTTATGTATACTTCAAGCATGGAATAATTACGAGTCAACAAAGTGGGTTGATAGATGTTTTGTAAGAAGTCTAACCCCACTTGACACTTATCAGCTCCCGATGGCTCTACAAATCACAAAAATGCAATCAACCATTGACTTTGATCATGTATCAGACCTACTAGAACTAGGTAATATATCTTACTTTTAGTATTTTGATGTTCATTAAATACATCTAACAAGTTGAACATATCAATGCAGGGCATGTTTATGTGGTTATTGTAGATGAAGGCAATGAAGAGGATACAGATTATTACATGTGTCGTTGTATCAAGGACAAAAATAAATTGGAGGCCCCAATTATAGATGGAGAAAACATAGAATATCCTACAGGTTTAGTGGTTGTTACTAGAACATGGCTTAGAAGGTACCCAGTTAAGAATGTTGCACTTTGGTTATTTGAGGACTTCAACACGCATCGAAAGATTCTTCACTACTCGAATCTTTTCGTCGCAACCAACATTCATTTGATCAAATATAAGGGAAAACCTACAAAAAAGAGCTTGTGGAAAGTGTGTGAGTCTAACCACGAGGCAATACTTGACACAATAAAGAGTAGAGCAGACCCAGATGGTTCCCTAGATTGATTTGTAAGTATGCACATTGAATTTTTAAAGTCATGTTATTGATCAATGCTTTCTTTCAAGCATCTAAGTTTGAATGTAGAAGGTTTTACAAAATTGCATTATTGTTAATTTTAAAAATGACATTATATGTTTCTCTCTATTGACTACCTTTAAGTTTTCTTATTAATTATATTTTTTATTTAGTGAAGAGATTTGCAAGACTAGTGAAGGAGAAAAAAGGGAAAGGCTTCATTAAATATTATCAACTTAAGAAAAGAACATCGATTGTTGCTACAAGTGTTTAGTGGTATGAACAACATCGGTTGCTGGTGCATTTTCTAGTTTTCAATCTTCTCTTTCTTTTTCATTTCATATATTTGTTGGATTTTTATATGATACATGTTTTATGTTAATTCCAGTGAGAGTACACAACCACGGAGAGGATACTACCCATGTGTTTCCAAGGGAGCAGGGGATGTACATGTTTTGAAGTATTTTGGAATTCAAATAACTGGGCCACATGAGGTGGATTGGAGAAAAGAATATGGGAAACAACTCCTTTTGTTTCTTCTTGTACAATATATTTCATGATCTGGGCTACAAATGGGAGGATTATTTCCCGCATGTATTTCTACAAGTATTGAGAAATCAGAGGATTTTCAAGATGTTCTTCCATCGCTAAATTATAATATTTGTTATTGACCTAGTGTATTTTTTGATACACAAAAATTATGAGAAATTAATACATGCAAATGTGTATATTCCTTAATATATACCTCAATTAAATGTGTATATTACAGTTAAAGTTAGTTGTAATGGTTTATGGTTTACATTTAAAGTTGTCTTGAAGGAAAAGCATGTGGATTTATGAAAAAATCCGAAACAATGTCTTATATTATACAAAGGCATTTTTTCTTGCTCTTCTATAAATCTTAGAACTCCTTCCATGATTATTATTTGACATTAAAACTTGATCAACCCTTCCTCATTTAGTATGCTTCAACTTGAGGCTAAAGTTTGCATCAGAAGGCTATGAACAATGGGGGGTGGCAATGACCCAATACCCTACAACACCTTTGACAACTCCCAAACATTCTTCAACCAACCAATCTCTCCAAACAGTCACTTGGTATTTGGTGCTCTTGTCAACTTTGGAAACATAGTCGCATGGCCAATAGCACAAAAAAATGATGGAGCAGCATGAGCACATACCTTGGGTTGTCTCGGGTTATTAAAAACATATCACATATGTGCATAACTTCTTAGGTTGACTTAGTTCCAATACCATCCATGAACAATGGGGGCAAAAATGTTCTAATATCCTCCATGAAAAGTGGGGGTAGCATGAACAGTGGGGGAAGCAATGTTCTAATACCCTCCATGAATAGTGGGGGTAGCATGAACAATGGGAGAAGCAATTTTCCAATACCCTCCAACACCTTTGACAAAGAGATTCAATGATGCTATTTTTCATTATATTTTGGATCTATCTTTCATTTCATTTACTACTTGAAAGAATCAACCCCTAGTTATCCTCTATTCCAATAATCAATCCCTACCTTTCCTAATACATATAGTGTGGACCAAGTGACCAATTGAAAAAATATCTCATTGTCCATTTCTCTCAAGGAAATGAACTCTCCTTTATACCTAATTGGTGAAAGATTCACCACCTTTCACCATCGCTACCCTTGGAAGGGTTACAACCCTTCATCTTTATTCATTGCCATAAAAACTCTTAATTTAGTTTTAATCAAATCATTTAATAGAATCACTAGTATCTTGGTGCCACCTTTATTTAATCCACCTATGTTATAATTTCAAGTGCAAAATTTTGGTGGAATCCCATAAAGTGTTTTATCACATGAAAGAATAAGAAATCTCATAAGCTATTTAATGGAATCCCTCAAAGAAATGTTATCTCATGGAATACCATGATTGCAAGATATGCACAAAATAGATATATTGAAAATGCTTTAGAAACTCTCAAGAAAATACAATTGGCATTCATCAAAGCATAAAGGATAGAGGAATTTTGTCAAATGTAGTAGTTTCAATTGCCCTCATAGGCACACATGCAAAATCCCTCAAAGAAATGTGGTCTCATGGAATTCTATGAAATTTTCTCTTTATCATCTTGTCACTTTGTTGATATATCAACTTCATCATGATAATTCACCTTGTTGATTAATTAATTATATTATTGATAAGTAGGAGATATTTTCCATAGCGTGTCAAATTGTTATATTGCTATTAGGATTCAACTGTGTAGTTTATGATTCAAACACATTGACCCATGATTCATGAGTAGTGGTTCAGAAGAACACATCTCTCATGAGTAGTGGTCCACTTAGTACTTATTGCAAAATTTGGAGAAATTGGGTTGGCAAATGAAGGCAGCAAAGTATTTCTAGATTCAAGACTTTTACTTAATATTGTGGAAGAGAAGAAAAAATAATTATTTTTCTGCCACCCTTCAACTTGAGGCTAAATTTTGCATATTAGAAGGCTATGAACAACATGAACAATGGGGGCAGCAATGTTCCATGGACTATTTGAAAAAATGACTCAAAGAAATATGGTCTCATGGAATTCCATGGCAAGAAAATGCAATTGGAAACTGCTCCTAGTTATTAGTTATGCAATGTTTAGTAATGCTTTGAGTTTGAAATATGTGCAATGCAATGTAATCAACAATATGAATATAAACTACAAAAATCTATTTTTTACAATTCAAATTAGTTAGAAGTGTATTATATCTTAAAATCCAAATCATTTCATTATTGTCTTCCGTATGTTGTTGCAGCTCTCCATCCATCAAGCATAAATGACCTTGTGCAGTTGTAGAAGGTCCATTCATCCAAGTATAGTATGCTTTTCCTCATGTCTCAGAATATCTCGATAGTGCTTTTAGCATCCTAGACCTGCTAGTGCAAACAAGAAAAGAGATCATCAAATTCATCATCATCAAATCAAATCAATTAAGAAACATCAAGTTCTATCATCACAATTGTTGAGTCTATCAATTATGAATTTTGAGCCAATTTGTTGTCATTGGAAACTTCACAAATTTGTTATCATTCAAGGCCTTCATCCCAAGATCTGCATCTTCACCACATATTCTATTTGATCCTATTCTTCATCCTCATCAAGTTTCCATAACCATGGAACTAGAACTCAAAACATAACCATGGCTTCCCTAGAGCTGCTAGGCATGTCAACATGCATCTTTGGTACAACTATATGAAGCTTTCAAGGCTAATAAAGACCACCCCCTATACCCAAGCCTATAGGCCATAACATTTTTTAACCATATAACCAGCCTAAAATGAATTAGAATGCATGATGAAGAGCAGGGGTGGACAACTTAAAACAACCTCAATCAACGAATCTTGAAACCCTAAAACATCACTTGGTGGGTTTTTCCTCACAAGCCTTCAATTCTTAAAGCTTAAAACATGGGGGTAGAAAATTGGGTTTTTTGGTCCTAACTTTCATTGTAGACATGATATAAAAAATGTAAACACAGTTCTAGATACCCATTTGGACTTTATACAACATACCAAAATTTCAAGGGTGGTCACTTTGTATGAAACCCTTCAAAAATTGACTATCCTTCTATCAATTAGACCAAAAAGGGAAAATTCAGGTTTGAATGCACTAGGGCTTGATCACACAAAGACTTCTAGAGATCTCCCAACCACTGCCTAGCTCTAATAGGGTTCCTCCTACATCAAATGACATATTCCATTTTCCAACAATTAATTCCCCAACTCTCCAAGCACAATTTGTTACTCCTTTCATGGCTTCTTGGTCTAATCCATGGAGATATTTAAACCTTAATCCACCCTAGCATGGTAACATGATCCTCAATCATCCAAGTAGTCTCTTCATAAGGAAATCCCTTCCATTCATTCAAATAATGAAGATAGGCTTTGTTCCTTGGTGTTTTGAGGGCCTTAGTGTCTAAGATGCATTCCAACCTTGGTGGGAAATCTTGGACCCACTCATCATCCACAAATATCTGAGAACCTGCATCATGACCTACAACAACAATCACTTGTAAACAGTACAAATCAAAAACTAAATCTACAACCTTGAAATCAAGTGCTCCTCTATTCACATATGCCCCTTGTTTGCACCTGTCATCTCCAACCTATGACTACTTCCTTACTTCTTGATGGATGGCATACATTGTCATATCACCTTGCTCTCCTTCCATAGCCTACTTCATTTTGACCTTAGGTTGTTTATCCATCAAATTTGCAATCTCAACAAGAGCATTGTGTCTTCTTTCTTTATCTTTGACTCATCATCTCCCTTTCTTCTCCAAAATAGGGTTTTGTAAATAGTAAAAGAGAGGATCCCTCTATTTTTTGTTGACAAAGTCTTAGTGGTAACTACAATCGTGGACTTCTTGAAACCCGTATGCAATCTTCTCTCTATTCATGCGTTAGGATTGGAATCTGATAGATAGATCAATGTCTTAACACCAACATGTCTGCAAACCAACATGGAAAGCATTAAATATAAATGTGGATCATAACATGTTAAGTATGCATTAATCAAATAAATAACACAAAAGAAATCTTTCTCAAATCATATTTACCCTAGGGTTTGGTGAGTTGCCATTGGCAACCAAACCCTAGGCTTATATTTAAAATCATTATGCAACTCGCATGATGAAATGAATTATTCCAACGCATTTAGGTGGGCACATTTACATTGGGAATGGTCCTCTTTCACACCCAAATATGACGAATCTCTTTGAGCTACATTCAACCGGCAGAATCCCTTATGAGTCCAAAGTGCAAAATGGTTGCAATCTTCAGCATGTTGTTACTCAAACACCGTGATGCTTAGAAACTTCTTGTCTAAACCTATGGGATCATGTTGGGACCCTCTACAATAACCTCTCTCGGTTTTCACTATCTTGGAGGTGTATTCCTGTGGTGGAAAATTTTCACTTGGGGAAAAACTTGTCAGAGGCAAGCAGTGCAAAGTTGCAAAGTGGTGCAACTTTTGTTCTACAACTCGTGTGACAAAAAAAAATTCTCCAATGCATTTGGGTGGGTACGTTTATGCTGGGAATGGTCCTCTTTCACACCCAGCAATGCCAAATTACTCTGAACTACATTCAACCGACATAATCCCTTATGAGTCCAAAGTGCAAAATGGTTGCAATCTTCAGCATGATGTTACTCAGACATCATGATTCTTAGAAACATCTTTTATGATTCTTTTGGATCATATTAGGCCCCTCTACAATAACCTTTCTCAATTTTCGCTATCTCGGAGGTGTCTTCCCGTAGTCGTGACTTTTCACTTCGACAAAAAAAGTTATCAAATGCAAAAGGTGCAAAGTTGCAAAGTGATGCAACTTTTGTTCTGCAACTAATGTGATGAAATGAATTATTCCAATGTGTCTGGGTGGGTAATTTTACGCTAGGCATGGTCCTCTTTCGCACTCACAGACATCGAATCGCTTAGAGCTACATTCAACTAGCAGAAACCTTTATGAGTCTAAAGTGCAAAATAGTTGCAACCTTTAGCATGTTGTTACTCAGCTACTGTGATGCTTAGAAACTTCTCATCTAATCCTATGGGATCGCGTTGGACCCCTCTACAATAACCTCTCTCAATTTTTTCTATCTTGGAGGTATTTTCCTGTGGTGGCAACTTTTTGCTTGGGGAAAAAGTTATCAAATGCAAGCAGTGCAAAGTTGAAAAGTGGTGCAACTTTCGTTCTACAACTACTATGACCAAACAAGCTGCTCCAAAATGTTTGGGTGGGTATTTTTACGCTAGGCATGGTCCTCTTTCGCACCCAGAGACACTAAATCACTCTGAGCTACATTCAATCGGTAGAATCCCTTATGAGTCCAAAGTGCAAAATGGCTACAATTTTCAGCATGTTATTACTCAGACACAATGATGCTTAGAAAATTTTCATCTAAGCCTATAAGATCACATTAGGCCCCTCTACAATAACCTCTCTCATTTTTTCTATATCGGAGGCATTTTCCCGTGGTGGCGACTTTTCGCTTGGAGAAAAAGTTGTCAAATGCAAGCAATGCAAAGTTGCAAAGTGGTGCAACTTTCATTCTACAACTAATGTGACCAAATGAACTTTTCCAACATGTCCAGGTGGGTATTTTTACGGTAGGAATGGTCTTTTTTTCACCCAAAGACGCCGAATTGCTCCGAACTACATTCAACTAGCAGAATCCCTTATGAGTCCAAAGTGAAAAATGGCTACAATCTTCAGCATGTTGTTACTCGAACACTATGACACTTAGAAACTTCTCGTCTAATCCTATGGGATCGCAATAGGCCCCTCTACTATGACCTCTCTCATTTTTTTCTATCTCGGAGGCGTCTTTCCGTGGTGGCAACTTTTCACTTGGGAAAAAAGTTATCAAATGCAAACAGTGCAAAGTTGAAAAGTGGTGCAACTTTCGTTCTGCAACTAATGTGACTAAACAAACTACTCCAAAACATCTAGGTGGGTATTTTTATGCTAGTTATGATCCTCTTTCACACCTAGAGATGCTGAATCACTTCGAGCTACATTCAACTGGCAGAATCCCTTATGAGTCTAAAGTGCAAAATGGTTGTAATCTTTAGCTTGTTTTTACTCGAACACCGTGACACTTAGAAACTTCTTGTCTGAGCCTATAGGATCATGTTAGGACCCTCTATAATATTATCTCTGATTTTTTTCTATCTCAAAGGCGTCTTCCTGTGGTGGTGACTTTTCTCTTAGGGAAAAAGTTGTCAAATGCAAGCAATGCAAAGTTGCAAAGTGGTGCAACTTTCGTTCTACAACTAATGTGACCAAATGAACTGTTCCAACACATTTGGGTGGGTACATTTACACAAGGTATGGTCCCCTTTCACACCCAGAGATTCCAAATCGCTTTGAGCTACATTCAACTAGTAGAATCCCTTATGAGTCCAAAGAGCAAATGGCTGCAATCTCTAGCATGTTGTTACTCAGACACTGTGATAATTAGAAAATTATCATTTGAGCCTATGGGATTGCATTGGGCCCCTCTACAATAATCTCTCTCATTTTTCACTATCTCAAAGGCGTATTTCCATGGTGGCGACTTTTCACTTGGGGAAAAAGTTGTCAAATGCAAGCAATGCAAAGTTGCAAACTGGTGCAACTTTCATTCTACAACTAATGTGACCAAAAAAATTGTGCCAACACATCTGAGTGGGTATGTTTACACTAGACATGGTTGTCTTTTGTACCTAGATACATTGAATCACTCCAAGCTACATTCAACCGGTATAATCCCTTCTGAGTCTAAAGTGCAAAATGGTTGCAATCTTCAAAATATTATTACTCGGACACTGTGATGCTTAGAAACTTCTCATATAATCCTATGGGATCATGTTGGGCCCCTTTACAATAACCTCTCTCAGTTTTTGCTATCTTGGAGGCATTTTCCCAAGGTGGCGACTTTTCGCTTGGGGAAAAAGTTGTCAAATGCAAGCAGTGCAAAGTTGCAAAGTGGTGTAATGTTCTACAAATAATGTGACCAAAAAAAATATTCCAACACATCTGGGTGGGTACGTTTACATTAGGCATGGTCCTCTTTCACACCCAGAGATATTGAATCGCTCTGAGCTACATTCAACCGGCAGAATCCCTTACAAGTCCAAAGTGCAAAATGGTTGCAATATTCAACATGTTTTTACTTAGACACCGTGATACTTAGAAACTTCTTGTCTAATCATATGGGATCACATTGGTCCCCTCTATAATAACCTCTCTCATTTTTTCTATCTCGAAGGCATCTTCTCGTGGTGGTGACTTTTCGCTTGGGAAAAAAGTTGTCAAATGCAAGCAGTACAAAGTTGCAAAGTGGTGCAACTTTCATTCTGCAACTAATGTGATGAAATAAAATTTTCCAATGTGTCTGAGTAGGTACATTTACGCTAATCATGGTCCTCTTTCACACCCAAAGATGTTGAATCACTCTGAGCTACATTCAATCGACAAAATCCCTTGATTCCAAAGTGCAAAATGGCTGCAATCTTCAACATGTTGTTACTCGGACACCATGATGCTTAAAAACTTCTTGTCTAAGCCTATGGGATTATGTTGAGACCCTCTACAATAACCTCTCTTGGTTTTCACTATCTCAGAGGCATTTTCCCGTGGTGGCAACTTTTCGCTTAGGGAGAAAGTTGTCAGAGGCAAGTAGTGCAAAGTTGTAAAGTGGTGCAACTTTCATTTTGCAACTCGCGTGACCAAAAAAACTACTCCAACACATCTGAGTGGATATTTTTATGCTAAAAATGGTCCTCTTTCAAACCTAGAGGCGTTGAATCTCTTCGCACTACATTCAACGGGCAAAATCCCTTAGGAGTCCAAAGTGTAAAATAGTTGGAATCTTCAGCATGTTGTTACTCAAACACCGTGATGCTTAGAAACTTCTCTTCTGAGCCTATGGGATCATGTTGGGACCCTCTACAATAACATCTCTCAGTTTTTGCTATCTCAGAGGTGTTTTCCCATAGTGGCAACTTTTTGCTTGGGGAAAAAGTTGTCAAAGGCAAGTAGTATAAAGTTACAAAGTGGTGTAACTTTTTCTCTGCAACTTGCATGGCCAAACGAACTATTCCAACGCATCCAGGTGGATAATTTTATGCTGGGCATGGTCCTCTTTCGCACCTAGAGATGCCAAATCTCTTCGAGCTACATTCAACCAACAGAATCCCTAAGGAGTCCAAAGTTCAAAATGGTTGCAATCTTCAGCATGTTGTTACTTGAACACCATGACACTTAGAAACTTCTCGTCTAATACTATGGGATCACATTGAGCCCCTCTACAATAACCTCTCTCAATTTTCTCTATCTCAGAGGTGTTTTCCCATGGTGGCGACTTTTCTCTTGGGTAAAAAGTTGTCAAAGACAAGCAATTCAAAGTTGCAAAGTGGTGCAACTTTCGTTCTGCAACTCGCATGACCAAACGAACTGCTCCAATGTGTCCAGGTGGGTACATTTACACTAGGTATAGTCCTTTTTCACACCTAGAGATGTCGAATCACTCTGAGCTACATTCAACCAGTAGAATCCCTTAGCAATCCAAAGTGCAAAATGGCTACAATTTTTAGAAAGTTGTTACTCAGACACTGTGATGCTTAGAAACTTCTCATTTGAGCCTATGGGATTGCGTTGGGCCCCTCTACGATAACCTCTCAATTTTTTCTATCTCAAAGGTGTTTTCCCATGGTGAGGACTTTTCACTTGGGGAAAAAGTTGTCAAAGGCAAGCAATGCAAAGTTGTAAAGTGGTGCAATTTTTATTTTGCAACTTGTGTAACCAAATGAACTTCTTCAACATGTCTAGGTGGGTATGTTTATGTTGGGCATGGTTCTCTTTCGCACCCAAACACATTGAATCACTCTGAGCTACATTCAACCGGTTGAATCCCTTAGGAGTCCAAACTGCAGTTGTTGCTAGTGAATAGTGCACCCTTGCTAAGATGTAAAACTCAACCTACTACCCTTGCACCCATGCTCTAAAGTTATAAAACATGATGTGGTGGTAGTTATAGGACCATGTTTCCCAATTATTTTTCATGTTATTTCACACATAGAAAATGGAAGGAATTTTTTTAACTTATTTAAATGATGAATATGGGTGAAATGCGATAACTGCACATGGGTGATACATTCATAAATCAAGTTTTTATTGTTGTTCGTACACATTTAATATCTTCAGAATATCATTAAAAATGACCTGTGGATTTATTTCATTTAATGAGATGTCAAGGGTTGTGATATTAGTAGATGCAAATATATTTTTTTGGTTGGATCAACAACTATCATGTGTTTTGATGCACATTCATACAAGTTCATAGAGGTATATATATGCCTGTGAGGTTTGAAACACCCACTTTTTCTATAGATGCAAATGCAATGATTGCTAAGCTTTACAATCATAACCATTAGTTGTTGGATGCCATCCTCAGCCATGATTTAAAAGCAATACATTTTCCTATGATATTTTTTATGGAAAAGAGCTCTTACAGTTCATTTGAAACCTTTTGGTGTTAAAATCCTTGCCAATAGACAACAATAGAACTTGAGAAGCATGAAGCATACACACAAATACATGAAGCATACACATGAATCATGAAGAATACACATGAATACATGAATTATACATTGGAAGCATGAAGCATACATGTGAATACACACAATATACATGAAGTATACACATGAATAAGTGAAGTATACATGTGAATAAGTGAATCACAAGTAATGGAAGCATTGCAAAGGATACAAACCACCAAGAATGGAGCTTATTTACACAATACACGATTGACGGTAATTAGTTAAGCATTAGATGTAAACAAAATCCATGCCTACAACATTCAAGCATACAATTTATGCACTACGCATGATAACAGCATTCAAGAATGGCAGTACCAAAATAAGATTTTCTTTAATCAAAAAGCGTAAGGCTATACAATGATATATGTTGATAAAATTATATTCAATATATCTAAAAAATCCATATGGACAGGCATAAAAGTATATATAATGAATGTGTTGGGCCCCTATACAATATATATAGGCTTACTACAAAAGAGACATATGGACATAAAATGTCACACACACACACACACACATACATATATATATATATCGATACTACAAAAAATATGTTCCAAAATACCACATAGACATACAACAAACGACCCTAATACGTATTCATTTCCCTCTAGGGGAAGGAAATAGATCTTGTGCTGCCTTTGAAATTCGGCCGGATGGAGTCCCTGTTGGTTCACTTGTCTTTTGAACATGCTCACTAGTCCTCCTCTCTTCACTTTGGACCTTCAGCTGATACAATAAAAAGTAAAGATGTTAATACGTAGAAATTGAATTTTGGAAAGACATATAACAAAATATAATCACTTACTGCATACATATAGTCATCATACACATTGACAACATTACCACATCCATGATCTGGAGTGAAAACCACCTGTACCAACCATCAAGAAAGAAATTAAACTGCATAAAAGTATCATGAAAATTTTCTAAAATATACCATAAAAGAGAAAATATAATGTCAAATAGACTAATTTGTTGCATACCTCTCTCAATGGATCAGAACTGGCTATTGTTGCATGAACTCTACGGTCCATCATGTCACCAACATCACCAGGGTTGTCTGATGTCAACAACTGCAAATGAAACAACATATCTAGCAGTCATATAAAGAAGTTCAAGTAGTCCCTTTGTAACTTTCATAAATGAAAGAGTAAATGGTTGGCCTCAGTTGAGACTACAGTATAGTGCTTATAGATCACATAATGGTGAAAGTACTAAGTCCACTAGGATAGTCCAAACTCTTGCAAATTCCAAAGTTTGGTGCTCATTAAGATTCAAATTGCATATGTCGATGAACTAATGTTAATGAGAGCATGTTTTCAACATAGTGATAATGCCACAATGAAGTTCACATGAATGAAGTGAGGATTACTATGTTACTAGCAACTTTCAAAAGGATAATGGAACATATGATGAATTAGGATGTGTCTAGGGTTTTACTATAGCACATGAAGTTGGTTGTTGAGGTGTGTAGCAATAATGGAAAAGATGACTTTGGTCAATAATGAGTGGAAGGAAATATTTCTTCTAACAATGTATAGGATAAAATTTGGATGGAGGTGCTATAGCATAGAAGGGATACAAAGACAAGACCAAGAAGGGATAATGGAATATATGGTGAAATATAGAGGGTACAATGGGATGGGAGTCGAATGCGATAATGGAACATGGGATGGACTAGAATATATTAATGTGATGGGATAGGATGGGATAACAAAATATAGCATGAACTATTAAAGGTTAATGGGATGGGATTAGGAGGGAATAAAGGAACATAGGGTGAATTAGGGAAAGATAGTGGGACAAGACCAAGAGGGGATAATGGAACATAAGGTGAAATAAGAGAGGGTAATGGTATGGGAATAGAAGGGGTTAATGGAACATAGGATGGACTAGTATAGATTGATGGGATGGGCTATGATGGGATAACAAAATATAAGGTGGACAATTAGAGGTTAATGGGATGTGATTAGTAGGGAATAATGCAACATAGGGTGAATTAGCAGGTGTCTAGGGTTTGACTATAGTACATGAAGTGGGAACTTGGCCTGTGTGTAGTAATAATAGAGAAGAGTTATCTATGATGAAGCATGGATAAAGATAGTATAACATAGAATGGATAAAGGAACATAGGGGATCATGGAACATTAAGGGTGAAATAATAATGGGTACAATAAGATGGGAGTAGAAGGGCATAATGACACATAGGATGCACTAGAAAATATTAGTGGGATGGGCTAGGAGGGGATCATGGAAAATAGGGTGAACTATTAAATGTTAATGGGATGGGATTATGAAGGAATAAAAGAAAAAAAAGTGAATTAGGAGACAATAATGTGACACGATCAAGAGGGGATTATGGAACATAGAATGGACTAGTAGAGATTAATTGGATGATCTAGGATGGGATAATAAAACATTTTAATGGTGAACTATACTAGAGGTTAATGGGAAGTAATTAGGAGGGAATATTAGACCATAAATTGAATTAGGCGGTGTTTAAGGTTTGAACATAGGACATGAAGTGGGAACTTGAGGTGTGTAGTAGTAACATATTAGAGATTCCATCAATAATGAGTTGAAGGAAAGGTTTCTTGTAACAATATGTGTATAAGATGAAATATGGAGTAAGGTGGTATAATATATAAGGTGTTAAAGATTGGGATATGTGATATAAAATGGTTACAATATGTGTGATAAAAGGAATGGAAGAATGAAATGGACGTTGAATGGTAAATATAATTAGGATCTCACAAGACCAATCAATGTTTTGGTTTCTCATCAATTTTTTAGATTTGTATACACAAAATTAAGAAAACTAGCTAACATTGTTTTACAACACCATTAATGAATAAAGGCTACCTGAGTGAAATGTGTTTGATGATATGAATTGTGAGGTGTGGAGGTAGAAGATTCACTAGGAAACTATTTGACATCCAAAGTATGTTATGAGGAAAACATTCAAATATAACATTCAACTGTTCAAATGCATTAATAATATATTTAATACTAGTTGCATACTTGTGGACTCAATGTCAAGAACAAATAAGGGTTTGTAGGAATGCAGCACGTCTCATGAACACTTTGACCCTAAAATTCCATCATATTGATTCTACTAATTTAGTTATGCTTAAATTTCAAAATATAAACTAACAAACAAAATTAAATGAACTTTTTGAATTTTACCTAAGTATCAATTCCAAATGTATTATTCAACAATTCATCTCTCATAGCCATCACCTCTGCAACTGATGTAGGCTATGTAGCTACATCCTAAGGACTCTGATAATCGTACATACAAATAGCACCGCAAGCGCCATAATGGTGGGGTGGAGCTCGGGGCATAGACATCTCCTCCACATCAAGCTCTACTAAAGGCCTTGCACACCGTATAATGGTCTGGGTGAGCAAGCTAATCGACTCCAGTGTGTCCACCTCTGTACACTGTCCTTAACAATGGAAGGAAAGGCGACATGCTCCACCATGGGTTTGGCCAAGGGTCTTGGTGCCAACTGTGGATTACGTCATGCAGCAGGTCCATCATGTGTGCAGCCCCCACCTCTACCCTAAAATTCTAAGATGTCAAAATAATTTGGCATCTTATTGAGGAAAAACTCACAATAGATTTTCCTCAAAAAGTATTGTGGTACTTCATGGTTATTACATGGATGTTGGTCAAATGCCATCCACCACCACTCCCAAAATTTATTATTAATTAACTCATAGTGGCACCAATGGATGGGGAGCCTCCTGCATGCATGAGACAAAGGTGTGTTGGTTCTCGGGTCTGTAAATAGGGCACACAAGTCGACTTTGCTATTTTTTTATTTTTTCACGTCTGCATATGAAAAACCACTAGCATAAAATTGTCTCATCTCATTCTTCTTATTTGACCAAAATTTTATTTTCTCGCTCATTTCTCCTACATGAGATACAATTGACTTCATTGATTTGGCAATCCCTCTCCTATAAGGGTGGGTTTCGGCATGCTCAATTAATCTTCCAATTAATTGTTCAATGTCTCTTCTATTGTTTTCAATTTTATTTAGGATATTTTCTTGTGTTCCTTAAGGATGCCTATGAATTGATGGAGGGGTTTTAGGTTGTTCTTGTATAGGAGGCTCTTTGTGAGGGGGTGATTGGGAATTCTCAATGTTTGGAGGTGGAGATTCATTCCCTAATAATTAAAACATTTTTTTTATTAAAAAAATCTATTTCAATCTACATTCTAAATCAAATTCAAAATAAAAACAATAAAAATACATATCTCTTCGCAATCTTTGACCTCTTTGACGTGTTGGCGGCATCCTTGTGAAGAATTGCAAGCTAAGAGTACAAAAAATGGAAGATATTTGGCGAGCACGAGTTGTAGAGCTGTAAACCTCCAAGCCAAGCCATGGGTGAATAGAAAAATGAGGTTTGAAATTCATTTTTTTGGTTTTATTTATGCTTTTGTATTTGGTGCACACCAAATTTGGAGTGTGCCAAATGGCCTTTTTTGACATTTTTTTTGTTTTCTTCCAATTTGGCATCAAATTTTTGTCACAAATTGGTGCACTTACCCATATATACTATGAAATATATATATATATACTATGAAATATATATATATATATGAGAATTGTAGTTGTTAATATAAACATTAAATCATATAAGATAGTGTTAAACATATTATTAGTAATATCTAGCAATGCATATAATATAAATCATGTGTGCATGAAGCATAAAGTGCAGCTTTATATGGTGAATAATCCAACGCATAAATTGAAACAAGACCAAGTAGAACATTGGAAAAAATTACGTATGAAACATAGCAACTATGTTAAGCGCTTAAGAAGGAAGTAAATGTTGTTTGAAGCAAAGAAATAGTCTATAGGCCATGCCTGTGAAGGTGGTGCCAAAGCTTTGAGGTGGTACCATATATTGAATATTTTGTAATGCAAAAGAAGTCTATGAATTCAAATAAGCCTGTAAATAAGTAATTTGAAACAGTCAAGTGTAAACTTGGCAATATTTTGGAATGGAATTCGAATAGGAAACCTTCTTTCAACTTGTTGTGCCAAATACTTAGTCGACTCAGCCATGAAATTGTCATGTGTTGCAAACCTGTGAGTGAGTTGTTGCATGAGGAAGAAATGTGGCAGAGATACTTGCTTGTTTGTAGCCTTTTGTTCCTCACAAGTTAGTATAAATAGAGGTGCCCATTCTACCAAATGCTACACTTATCTTTCAAAATATCTTGATGATGTTATGTTGTGAGTTGAGAGTTATTTTAGTATTCTGTATTTGTGGTTATTATGAGATTTTGTGAGAAGTAGAAGAGGATAGTCAAGTCAAACTTGGAGGAGGCTTCAACCAATTTAAGGATTCATACTATGAAGGAGTTAAATAATTTGGAGCTTATACAGGCATGCTAGTTTCTATTCCTTCATATTTATGTTGGAAAGGATAAAATTGGTTATTTTCTATGTTGAGAAAAGAGTGTTTTTGAATATGTTTTGGAGTTCTTTGAGGTTATTTGTTTCAAGGTTATGCAATATGTTGTAGAACCTATCTTGTTGATTATGTCTTTATGTACCCTATATATGGGAGTTTATTTGAGTACAATGTAGTTATACTATGTGTAGATATCTTAGCTATACATAGGGAGTCTATGTTAGACATAAGTAGCATTATGCAAGATGTTGTTTAAACACTTTGGTAGTATAGTAATATTGTCATGGGATGATTATGTGGGGTTATTCCTAGGATTGGTCATATCCATGGGAAAGGGGGTAACCTAGATATAGAGTATAATGGTCAATATAAACCAAATCAAGCTAGAGGTGGGTGAACATGTGACATCTACTCTAAGTTAAGGGTAATGGAAACTTTGGCCAAAGTAGTGTAAGTAGCCACTATTTACATTATTGGTTTCATTGTGAATCGGGATTACATACTAGGCATGGGAAGTTCATACACATGTAAGTGTAACCACTATATGTTAGTCTAGAAATGTATAGGACATAACACCAAGATCAAAATAGGCTATTGTTATGAGGTTATCAAACCAATCTCTTCATCGAAGGGTAGATCCATCTTATCAGTTAGGTAGATGTGCAGGGAACCACAATAAGTTTGAGGTTGGAAAAAAAGAACTTGACTGATGCTTGTCCTCTTCAATTGGAGGCCAATATTTGAGGGGGAACTCCTTGACCATTGTACTTTATACTCTTATGGAAGCTTGTTTAAGCTATGTATGTAATTTGTATCCATCTCTATTGAAATTGAAAATATGAAAATGTCATATGCAATTCATGTATCATCATTATTTGAATCAATGAAAGGTATTCTTTTGTATGCAATGGAAAAGATTAAAATATGTTTCAAATGTACATTTATTATTCAAAGTAAAAGAAAAAAATTATTGCTCTTAAATTTTGGATGCATAAACCATTCACTTGTAGGTAAAACATAGGAAAATTATTGTGTAGAACAATGGGCATGTTACAAGTGGTATCATAGCTACCAGGTTTAACTCTAGAACATATGTGCTCGCTATGTTTCCAATCCAACATTATGAGAATCTAATGCTTGGAAATTCTTGTGCTAGGATGGTGTGTCTCAAGATGACTGTAGGGAATTTAGTGATTGGAAATGAGCACTACCTACAACCCAAGAAGGAAAGAGAAGCCCTTGTCTATACCATAGAGGGAACTAACCATGACAATGCCATATGGATAAGCAATACTAATACATTTAGTCATGCTCTATCATGAATTATCCAAGAGAAGAGAAGGATGAGAGATGAAGCCAACTTCAACTATCTACCTCCTATCTCATCGAAAAAATTGAACTCGTTATCACTTTCTGGGGATATGCCTTCAAAATGTAGTTTTAGTCCAGAAATGTTGTTTGGGACCCTCATGTTATACCTATTTCTGAAATCATTGTAATATCCTCAAGTGGAAAATCAAAGTAATATGTTCCCTAAAATTATGTATCAACAAATAAATTTGAGGTATTCCACCCTTTTTGGGATAGAGAAGAGCTAAGATTAGAGGGTTATACCCCACATAGCTATGTATCGAAAAGTGAATCTAAGGGATACTCTCCCTTAGACTATCTTAATAGTCACTCTATGTAAACTTAAGGATATTGAAATTCTTCACCAAATTGAAATAAAAACATGTTTTGTATTGGAAAAACTTGTGTAAAAGTTCTTTGTGATATTCATATATGAATTGTTTGTTCTTTAAATGTTTTTAGAACATTAAATAAACTTTCTTAGATCTAATTAAATGAAACCTCTAGGGAAAATGATCTTGAAAAAATGGTTAGAACATGAACTAACATCGAGGAAAGTCAGGAAGTAGGAGAAGGTATTGAAAATGTGAAAGCTAAGTTGGACCACATCTTGTCTTTAATGGATGAAACAAGAGCAAGGATAGGAACCCTTGAACAAGAAGTCCCAAAGAAGGATGAGAAAGTACCTCATAACGAAGAGGAAGGGGAGAATTATCATGATCACACCCATTCTAGAGAACAAGAGGATGAGGAGCCACATTTGAAGTTGAAAAGAACTTAAAGGAAGCGATTAGCCAATGAGTTGTCTTGAGAAATGAAGGAAATCACTCCTAAGTTTGAGGGTAGTGCTATTGGGGATGTGGCTGAAGCTTGGATTACAGATATGGAAAAATAATTTGAGAGTAGAAATCATTCCAAAGTTACTAAGGCCGTATGGGGAGCTTATCAATTGCTAGGAGAAGCATCCAACTGGTGGATGAACAAGAAAATGGAGTTAGGACTCAGTTCTTTGAAGATGACATGGAGTGAGTTTGTGGAGATATTTCAGAAATGGTGGTTACCACAACTCTTCTATAATCATAAGCTCATTGATTTCTAGAATCTTAAGCAAGGACATTATTTAGTGAATGAATATTGGGAAAATTTCACCCATCTCCTAAGGTAAAGTACCCATGTACCAAAAGGATGAACAATTCTAGATAAGGATGTTCATTATGAGACCAAATAGGTGGTGAAGTAAACATACACGGTCTAGCAACTATGGACTTGGTGTATGAAAAAGTGATTAAGCAAGAGCAGAAGCTTAAGTCCATTTCAATCTATTGAGAAAGGAATAAAAAGAAGATTATCTTGGCACAGGATAATCAAGCACCAAGAAGACCCAATGAAGGGAAAAAAATTAAGAAGAAAGTGGATAAGGGACCTCAACAAAGGTGGAATGAACCAAGAAGAGACCATGGAGGAAGTAACAACTACTATAACAACAACAACATAGCTAGCATAAATGTTAATAACTCTAGGACACTTATGAAAAGGAAGGGATCGGTGAATGGATGTTTTACATGTGGAGGGGATCATTATGCTAATTAGTGCCCTAGTAAGCCAATGGAATCTCAACCATGTGGGAATCATCTTCCTCCACAATAAGTTGCATTTTATTAAAGGATACATGTTGCAATAGATAACCGGTAGGTTGAGTATCAAATCACTTCAGTACAAGTCTCAAGTATTTTGTCTGAAATTCTTATCTCTATTTTAATAGATATTGGTGCCACAGAAAATTTCATTTCTCCTAAAATAGCAAGTCAAATGTCTAGAAATAATGATTTTATGGAAAAATCTTGGGTTGTGGAGTATGCAAACCAGACAAGAGTTGTGGTGAGTCAATTTCTATTTGAAGCAAGGTTAGAACTCCCAAGTTTCTCTGCAGAGTTGAATCTATATGTAGCTCCTTTAGGTTATTATGATGTCATCTAGGTAGGAACGAAATGGCTATGGAAGCATAGAGCTAAAGTGTATTTTCAAGCTAAAACCATAGAATGCTTAGATGACCTAGGTAACCAATGTCCTTCGAAGTGGGGAACCCTTCCCTGATCCCCCACCTAAGGCCGACCCCACCGACCAGGGCTTTCCCACCACCCTAGTTTCGACAAGGAATACCTAGAGAAGTGAAATTGTGATGGATTTCAGTTGTACAAATGCATAGGGAGAAAAAGAAAGGATGTCAACTCTACGCAGTGAAGATGGATAAAATTGAGGAATACAAGGAATCCTTCCTTCAAGATGGTGTCATGTATTATGGACCTCAAGATTCTCAAGAAGATGAAGATGGATAAGTAGTGGAAATAGGGAAAACAGATATGGAGAAATATCCAATCCTACAAAAATTTGAGGATGTATTTCCATATGAACTACCTAGATTGCCTCCTAAGATAGTGTTTGATTTCTCTATTGATATAGTCCCTAGCTCAGAACCTATATCGAAAGTACCATATAGGATGACCACAACTAAATTGATGGAATTAAAGGTGCAATTGGAGGAATTTTTGGCAAAAGTATTAATAAGACCTAGTGTTTCACCCTGGACAGTGCAAGTAATCTTTTTTAAGAAGAAAGATGGTACACTGCACTTATGTATAGACTATCATTTGCTTAACAAAGCAACAGTAAAGAATAAGTATCCATTGCCATGTGTTGATGATCTCTTTGATTAGATGTGGGGTGTGTCTATGTTTTCAAATATTAATCTACGTTTAGGATATCACCAACTAAGAATCAAGGATGAAGATATTTTTAAGAAAACTTTCAGAACTAGATATGGACATTACGAGTTCATAGTCATAACTTTTAGACTAACAAATGCACCAGCAACATTCATGAACCTAATGAACAATGTATTTAGTTCTTGGATAGGTTTGTATTAGTATTCCTGGACAATATTTTAATATACTCCAAGAATGACAAAGATCATAAGCATTTGGAGATGGTGTTTCAGTGATTGAGAGAACATGAGTTGTATGGGAAACTCTCAAAGTGTACCTTTTACCAAATAGAGGTACAATATATGGGACATGTAATCTCAGTAAATGGAATTGTAGTTGATCCTGCAAATATTAAAGTGGTATTAGAATGGTCAATACCCAAGAGTGTACACGAAGTCAAAAAATTTATGCGTTTGGCCAGAT
The DNA here is from genome assembly GCA_007258455.2 of Sequoia sempervirens. Lineage (NCBI taxonomy): Eukaryota > Viridiplantae > Streptophyta > Pinopsida > Cupressales > Cupressaceae > Sequoia > Sequoia sempervirens. The sequence goes on along the minus strand of VDFB02252616.1, from coordinate 17,400,155 downwards.
ATTACCAAATGTTCGTAGAGAATTTTTCAAGGATAGCATTTTCCATCACATATTTGCAAAGGAAGGGTAAAAAGTTTGAGTGGATAGAGAAATGTCAATCGGCATTTGATCTACTCAAATAAAAGTTGACCACGGCTCTGATACTAAAGGTACCATATCTAGATGGTAACTTTATTGTTATTACAGATGCATCAAGAGAAGGATTGGGTGGAGTATTAATGCAAGAGGGGTGAGTCATAGCTTATGTAATAGCCCACCCCTTGTGGCCTTGTTGATGTTATTATTCATCAATGGTTTATGTTCTATATTTTATGTTCTTTTGTGTTGGGAAATATACATTATTGATTATTGATTATTGTTCCTATACATCAAGTTGATTATATTTTTTATTGTTAACTAACTAACTAGTGGTTGTTGTGATTTTGTGTGATATCCAAATGAGGTCTATTCCCTATCTACGTAAGTATGTAATGATTGATAGGTTTCGTTATTGGTAATATCATTATGTATACTAATGGATTTCATCATGTTAGGTGATTTATATTATGAGTTTGAGTAAGTTTTCATATAAAGGTAATGATTGGTATTCAATATTTGGTTGTAGCAGTATTCATTATAAATGAAATAAATTATTGATAAGTGGTAATATTTTGATATTAAATAACATGCTCAATTATTACTTGACTCTAAAAGATATTATGCAAGTAGGTAGAGTTAAATTATATGTAGATTGAATTCCTTAGTTATCATTAGAAGAGTATTTTTCATATGCTATCTATCTCAAATACTATTAATTACGAGAAATACTAACACCTCCTTCTGGTTGAGTAAATAGGTTAAAATTAGCCACTATTAATGATGAGGTCACATAGCCAGTTCCCTTGTATCATTCTTGAAAAATTCTAGTATTGTCAAGGATATGTATCTAACCTTATTTTGTAGGGGTCAAGTGCATGTAAGAGATGTTTCTTATTAGACCTGTGAGTCACCTCTTTAAATGTCATTATTTCTTTTAATTTTTATAATGTCTTTATGTGGTTTTAATTGTTTAAAAGGTGTCCTAGGTGGTAGGTCTATAGAGTAGGGGTCTTTTTATTCTATAAAATCACTTAAATGAATATTAAAAGCCACTCTAATTTCCCACTTATTAAAAGTGTTGAAAATGGGAGTTGGTTGGGTGGTTGGGAAGTTTTGGTGAGTTAGTTTCCATTTTCACTTCTATATATTCCTTATTTTTGAAAGGAGAATGGATTCCTCTTTTGTCTTGGCTTCACTCTCTTGGCCTTGGATTCTCTCCTTTTTCCTTTTGCTTTACTCTTGTTCTTTGGATGCTTTCACTTTTTGGCGGGAGTACTCTTGGTGAAGAATGGAGGAAGGAAGAGAGGATTTGGGTGGTATTCTCTAACTTGGGAAGCAATCTTTGCGGTAGAAACTAAACCCTTTGTTGATCATTGTTTTGATGTATGAAAGAATGCTTTGGATGTTTTCTTATGGTTGCAAAGGTTACATGAAAATGGTGTAAAACCTTTATGTCTTTTATTGTGAATTATGTTTGAGTTTAGTCTTGATATGAACACACACCTTGACTAATTTCAACATGAGAACCCTTTATGTTTTTTAGGTAAAGAAATGATAAGAGTGTATGAATGGTGGTAATGTGAGTTTGATGTGGTGCATTTTGTTGTGAACCCTTTTGTGTAAACTGATTTGTGGAAGTGCTATGTGACCTCTACCTTGGGGGTGGATTGAACATCAATCCTATGGCTGGGAGGAAAGCTTGTGGCCATATTGTTTTATTTTATTGACCTCTTCTATAGCTTCTAGGAGGAAAGCTTGTGGCCATATTGGAGAGACAAAACCCATGGAGGGCTACAACTTCCATGGATTAGAATTGAAAATTTAATTGATGAAGCAATAGCATGGATAGTTGTTCATGAATAAAATTTAGTCGATAGGCTACATACAGCTTGAGATTTAAGCTTGAAACAAGTTTCATGTGGAAAAACCACTGTTGAGTCATGGAAAACAGGTTTTAGGTGTCATTTAATGCTAAACCAACTGCCATTTAATGACAAAAGCCTCTAAAATATCACTTATCATGTAAAAGCCAGATAAATATTGATTTTCCAATTAGATGGGAACATTCTATTTCCATTTAAAATGTTTTTTATCAATTTGATGTCAGCGTCACTCAACTTTCTTTCTTAATTTGCATTGCTTTATGTTTTAAGTTTGTATGCAAATATTTCCAAATCAAATCATGCTTAATTTTTGTACAGAAAAAATCTAGATTTGTTTAAGTTTATTTCATTCCATTATTTAGCACTTATTATTAATTGTTTAATCTAAACACATACAACTAAAATTTGCAGCATATGACACCCATACACACCCATGCACAAGCATGTACTCTCTAGCATATTAACATACATATAGTTTTCGATTGGCGTAATCCTTGAGCCTCCTTTAGGTGCAGGTGCTAGTGATTAATTGGTTTATTGGTGATCTATAAGTTCATGACGCTTGTCTTTATTTGTGGAGTAGATGTTATCATTGTTGGAATTAATGTTACACAATGAGTTGTTATGACAGTTTTTCTTTCATTTATTTCGTTATACTTGGATGATTGGTTGAGGTTTCTCTCTTATAATATTAGGATTACATATGTGAATGGGGAAGAGCTTAAAGTGTCAGTATGTTGACCATGATGTTCCAACACTTTACGATGATCATGTAAATGGTATCTCTACATGAATTTTGACTATATCTTTTTTATTTTTTTTCAATATATTATTTCAACAAGAAAGTTTTAGTATGGTTGTAACTTGAGATAATGTGTAATGTTTATTTTTTTTAAATAATCTACATGGGTGAAACATACACACCAACCAATTTTTTAAGAAATTTAACATTAATTGTTAGTACTAACATGGTCCACCTAGTGTTTCCATTGATAAGAAGATATGAAGGGATTGGTTGAAATGGATATTTCAAAAGGATTGCCTATTGAGATTCTACTTAAATATCCTGGGTCCAATCTTTGGACTATGAAGGGATTCCCTTCAGTTGCAGAAGATGTTTTAAAACAAGTCATGTTGCTACTCAATGCAGATTTGAGAAAAAAAAATGATGGCTACATGATGGAGAGGTGCCTCTCTACAACATTATACGATATAGAAGAAAACTGATCAACAAAGGAGTTTTTCTAAAGTGAGTGTGTCGGAACCACAGGGTCTTGGGGCATCCCCTCCAGATATCTCAAATGGTGGAGCTGCTAATGTTGCACAAAATTATCTTGTTGAAACCCTTAAAGAGCGAGAGATTGGGTCTCAGGCTGCCATTTCTCGTGATAGTGCTTTGGCTATCATTTATGGTGGTTTTTCTGATATGTTTGTGCCTATATGGAAGAATAATGTTGAAATCACTGAGATAGTGGATGCAAGCTTGGTCATCTTCAGGAAAATTGTGTGTTAGCTTGGCATGATAAGGTAGCACAAGTGGAAGAAGGCTAGATTATTATTATGGGCAAGAAAGCAAAATTCTCTAGGCCTTCTTTCGACATGACTCTTTGCTCCCACAAGAGAAGTTCTAAATGTAAATCTTGATGGGTCTTGCTTGGGGGTTGGTTTTTTTGGCTGGTTGTAGGCTGTCCTTTTAGGAGCTTTGTTTTGGATTGTAAAGGGTTTTGGGTCCCTTCAAATCCTATTTTTTCCTTAATCAAAAACATTCCAACAATTATCATCCATTTTGCATTTTTTAAGTTAGCACTAACAAGGAAATTATTAAAAAATAATTCTCTTGTTCAAATGATTTCATTCCTTTGAACCATACATACAAGTCCAATCAAGAAAGGAAGAGGAAATTATTATCATCATTTTGATTGGTTTTACGAGGAGATACAGGTTAGAGAGATTATCCAATGTTTTTCCATAATATAATTCAATATTTTCTTGAGGTTGCTATGTTCAATTGAAAAAGACATATAAATATATATTATATATGCAACACAAACAAATAATGAGACCCCATACTAGAGGTCAAGTTGTCTTAATTTCCTCCAATCTACTATATACCATCCCTAAAGAGTGCAAGATTCTATTTATTTATTTATTTTTGCTACTAGCCATATTACAATACAATTTCCAAATGAAATTCAAATCTCAAAACTAGACTTTATCTAAGTTTAATATTAAGGTGCAAGAACTTATTCTTAACATGATTTGATAGAAATTGGCATCTATGTCATCTTTTATGGCATCACTTTGGGCTTTCTTTGGAAGTATGTTGTCTTCCCTATTGCTATTGTGTAAACTAGAATGTATTTTCCTCCTACATTATTGTTGTCATTTGGTATCTTCAATAATATAAATCCAATTTATATTTTCCCATTTTATAAGTTTTTCATTATCGTATGGAATCCAAAGAGTAGGAAACAATGTACCATGTTTTTTTCTTTAATGACACTAAGTTATATATTTGATTGTGTTATGATATTCTATTTTATCATTAATTTATTTTATGTATGTATGTATGTATGTATGTATCATTAGCTTGAAAGGTGGGGAACTAATGAATTCTTGAGTGCTTATTTTAAATCTTGATATTTGTTATTCTCAAATAAAATGAAACAAAATAAGTTACATAGCCTGATGGAGTGTACTATTCTATTAAGGAGGTATTTTCATTATGTGAATTTTATTTAACTAAATTTTTGGATATTTAAATGGATGCTCTATTGGTTGTCCTATTCTTAATAAAATAGAGACATTACATTCATTCAATAAAACAAAGAGCTACATCATAGAATGTTCAATTCTAAACATGAGCATGGAGCTAAAGGTGAAGAAATTTAGAGGATATAAAAGTTGTAGAGATATGTGAAGGTGGGTCTATATGGATTCAAATGTGGCCATGGAACCAACTTGCAAGAAGGTAAAAGCTAACATTCTTTTTTATATTAAAGATTTTAACTATGTGGTCTTGGATGTGTATTTGTTCTTGGTATTTTTTTATGATTAATTAGGGCACTTACTTTAGTGTTTGTATGGATTATTTTCTTGAGGAATTATTATTTAGCCATTTAGGAGATAAATGGATCTTCAATTTTATTTTGGAAAACCTTGGCTTGGGATATTAATGTCTCATTATATATTTTTTTTTATTATGACTACATTTTTTATTTTTGTACATCTATATTTTGGGTGTATAGATTACATTTTGTTCCTCCCAATTTCATTTGCTTAAAAGCCTCTAAGGCTTGTTCAACTAAATCATTTAGTGAATGAACAATAATCATGACATTTGATGAGACCATGTTTCTTTTGGGTATTTTTTATTGAAAAAATGTCCAACAATAGAGACTAAATTCTATACTTCTTTAGAATCTATTATTAGATCTACAAATATAATCTACTACTATATAAATAGATTAATAAATATTTTAAATAAAAATAAAAATTACCAAGAAAATAATATCTCCAAGAATTTAAAGAGCTAATAGTTCTTGCTTCATTATCAAACAAGGAGGAAAGAGAGATACAAATATACAGCCTTATAGTTTCCAAATCTAATGAGGACAAAGATAACACATAAATCATATGATGTGGGAATTGTCTATTAATTGTTGTAGAAGCCCCATGAGTTGCATTGGAAAGTAGCTATGCAGATTTTCCACTATGTGTAAGGCACTCATAGTTATGAGATTCAATATGCAGTGGGCATGGATAATGATTTGTTGTGATCTCATAGAATCAATTCCATCACTAGTAGAACAAACGCATTGAGATACATACACACTACATCTAAGACTTGATCATGAACACATCATTGATCTTAAATATTATCTAACATTAGAGAAAATTGTAGACATCTTCACTAAACCCTTGATTGAAATAAAGTTCCTTCATATTTAACCTTTTCTATGGATACAACAAGTTTCCTTTTTGTTACCATAGTTTTGAGCATCCTTCCAAAAACTAGGTAAAATCTTGTAAATGGGCCTTGTCACAAAAATATCAACATTTACCTTGGCTCCTAGAACCTCATTAGATTCTGCTTTGATTATCACAACCTTGTTTCATCCATTGCCTTCATGATTAAGCTTAATAGTGCCTTTCTATCGGCTTTCTCAAAGGTTCTTGAAACTATTTCGGTGCTCAAAATGGTTCTCGCAACCTAGCCAAGCATCGAGGTTAAAAGAGAAGAATTCAGTACTTGGTCAAATTTTGGAGTTTTCAAAATTTATGAAGGTTTTGAAACCTTTATAGGGCTCTGGATGGGTTATTGAAACCTTCACTTTATCTGATTACATACTATCCCAGCTTCATAAAGGAACATTTTATTTTCAAAGGGTTACATTTCAAAAGGCTTAATAAAATTGGAAACTAAAATAAGTATTCTAGAACTTTATGTAGGTTTCAAAACCTCTATCGAGCCTCGACAAGGTTGTCAAAACCATGATTATAACCGAAGTATCCTACATTATAAATGTTGGGCTCTTTGGATGGTATTTTGATGAAGAACTATTAGACAATGATAAAAAATTTGAAACCTTTGTCAGCCTTCTATAGGGTTATTGAAACTGATCAATTCTTTGAAAAAGCCTCTCATAATCGTTCTCATTTGAAATTTCAAAAATGTCAAAACTTGGTGCAAGATGGGAAAGCTTACATGCACCAATTATTAAGGGTGTCATTAATGATCACCTACCACTTTTAGACATTGTTTGTAAGTGCCTGTGTAAGAATTATGCTACCTAAAGAATTCATTTTAATGAGCATTTGGAAACAGATTTTACAGGTGATGAAAAGAGCGAATTGCAGAAGAATTTGAATAGTACTTCTTACAACACTAGAGAACAACACCGAGGTATAGTGGTTCGCATCTTAAGTCTTAGCTCATTGTTGAATAATCTGGAAAAAACTCTGGTGAATTTGGAGAGTTTGGTATTGTTTAAACAACTCGCATAAACAAATTTAATCATTTTTTAGAACGAAATGCATCTACACTCGAATTTTATTCATCATGAAGTTTAAGTATCTAGGCTATGAGCAAATTTTTCAAGTCTGTCAAGCATAATTTTGGAGATTGGAGACACTAATTTAGGGCATATAAACTTGGATGAGTTCTAGGAGAGAATTGGGAGGGAAAATAGGCCCCCAATTACTTAGTGTATGATCAAAAGTGGGTTGTTGATGCAAGTGGTAGTATTTCTAGTTACAGTACAATGCACTAATTTGGTTTTGGAATGTATCAATCATGATGAACCCAATACAAGGGAGATAAGAACAAGCGATAATAGACTAGTGATCAGAATCAACCAAGACACATTTGCATCATGTCTGAAGTTGACATAAAGAGAGGTATATGCAAATTTAAATTTTACTCTCATCAATGCTTTCAAGAGCATAAAGGACAACACAAAAATTTTATTGCTCGAGAGTGGTTTACTACACCAAAAATAGGTGAATCTCAATTGCCCAAGAAGCTGCACAAAAACCACTTTCTGAATAAAATTCTTGATATAATCATGTTTTAACATAAGTTGAAATATAACAAAAGAACCCATAATTTTGAAGATTGGATGTATTTCTTTATATAAATAGTCATTCATGGCAAGAAATATTTAGATTGGAAAAAACTCATATGTGACCAAGTGCATTCAATGATAATTCACTTTCCCCTCAACAAGTTCTTTTACATGTCTTCCTAGTTTTTCTATGTCATTTCTTGCACTAGACCGTGGCCAGTTTTGAGACCAGTTGAATTCCAAGATGAGGAAATTAAGATCTATGATTATTATGATAAGCTCTAGTTGGAGAGGAGCTACAAACATTTTAGGAGGGTGAACGTCATGTTTACCATGAAGATAGTAAGGGAGATACAAGGGGATGTAGGTCAGCAAATATCTCCTAAGGTTGCACAATTGATTAACACCTATGGTAGTCATTTCATTCAATTCCAAAGGTTCACCTACATTAGGGTTGGGCTTTTTATGGAATCCCTGCAGTGTCGAGAAATGTTGTCGGTGATATTTTCACACTTGTTTGGGCCCTCCTTATAAAATTGAGCTTAATGATGCCTTGACTTAGTGTTGTAATGTGTCCATTGCACTCACATTAGGTCTTGGGCCCTTGTGAACTAAATAAACCTAATCCTACCATACTTAAGGTGTTGTAAAGTGTTGTAACACATTTTCACACTTTTCTAGGGTTGTAACTAATAATTGGGCTTCTTTATGCTTTAATTGGCCTTATTTTGCATCCACAAGCCTCGTTTAATGCATCTTTTTGAGGATGAACCTAATATAAATCAACATCCAATGATAATTCTGGTGTTTTTAATTTGTGTGGCCCAAATTTGGTGGTTTAGGACTCATATTCCGCCACCTTGGGTGTATGAGTCCCACCTAGGGTTTTGGGTCTCGATTCTGATTTTACACCTTTCTAAGCATTTTTGAATTTGGTCCCATTAATTATGCCTAATGGGACTCATACGCCACCTTGGGCATATGAGTTCCGTGTGGCCCAAAATTAAATTTAATTAAAATTCTTAGTGGGATTTTATCCTCCTAGATCTGACGTCGGCTTGTAGTGTTGTAATTTTGGGAAGTTTTGCATAATTAAGTATAAATACAAGTTTCTTTCACTCGTTTTACACCTAGCAAGTTGAATGATAATTCTTATAGAAAGTTTGAGTTTACAAGATCATTCAAGAGCATTCAAGGGAAAATTATCAAGAATTTTAGAGCATTATTCAAGCATCAAGCATCATGTCAAAGTCTTCATGCATCATGTTTGTTTTGGAGCTAGCAATTGTGATGTAGAGTTTTATGATTCAAGCTAGCATTTCATTCAAGATCTATCCTATTCAAGCAAGAGTTAAGATCTACATCTATTGGATCCACTTCATACATGTTTGTAGCCTCTTATTGCTAGGGTTTGGTGAGTTGTAACATCATACTTTGTTCATTCATCATTCTCCATTTCTATTTCATTTCATTTCAAGTTTGGATTACCAAAACAGGGTTTGACCAAGGAAAACCCCTATCCACTAACAAAATAACATTTTTCCCTCTCTTTAGTGTGTGATTTGTAGGTTTAGGTTGAAAGCACATTGAAGAGAAAGTTGGAGAAAGTTTTCAATGTCCAAAATTGTCAAAGTTGTCACCTTGCATTAGAGATACTTGAAAGACTTCTACAAATTGCAAATCAAGGTTTCAAATCTCGAAATCAATCAAGAAGTGCAGAGCAGATCTTAAAGACCAAATCCAAAATTTAAAGCTTCAGATATAACTGGACTGATACGCTAGTTTTGGTGTATGAGTCCCAGTTTAGGTCAATTTTCAGGATTTTGCAGATTTAGATACCCATTTGCCAGATTCTTGCTTCTATATAGAAACCCAGATCTAGGACTGATTCGCCCGACCTGGCATATGAGTCCTAGTCAATATTAAAGTCATTTTTTTATCAATTCAAACCTCCATCCATTCATCTTCAAGTTTCCAAGTGCACACATTTCCTCTTACAGCTTGTTATTCTATTTTTCATGCATTCTTAGGTCATTTAGTGAAATATTGCATCAAATTAGGGTTAAGCATTACATATTACATTGTATTTGTCTTTCCAAGCCCTAGCTTGGTGGTGAACCCCTCATTAGTTTACAATTAGTCCCTAGAACAACCCTATTGCGAGATCTCTTTCTCTTTTGCATACATGAGGTTGAGAACTCTATGGTTTGTTCTTGAATGAGTGTGTTGGAGTTTTTTTGTTCTATCTCCCTACCATAGAGAAGAGCACCCAAAATTCATCCTTTCAATCCCCTACAAACTGCCCAAATATATAGAAGATAATTTTTTCTTAATTGAATTGTGCAAAAAAATTATGGAAGTAAACAAAAGGGACCAAGAAAGAAAAAAGGTAGGTGTTTAGTTTCCCACTGGCCTTGGTTATTATTCTTCTAATTATATATCCAATTCCCTTTAGTAAGATATACAATGTAATTCTATGAAAGGAGGTTCCCTTTTGATAGTAAGAACTTTGTTAAAGATAACCTGCAATTAGGCCCTAGTTGCCATTGTATCTCATATATAGAAGACTATCGAGCATATTGTGCTAATGAATATGAAGTTTACAGAAGAAGTTGGATGAGGCTTAATTTAAGGAAGATAGTAAATTTTAGATTAAATTGGGATATCCACTTGGTTTGGATGATGATGAGTCAGATAGATATTAGACCCAATTTATGTTAATCATGTGTAAACTCAAAAAATTGTATCTATATATTGGAGCATCAAGGAAGTGGAAACTATTGATGTGAAAATTGTAGTGGTGCTTAGGAGAACACAAGATTGGGTAACAAGGAAGACTATAGAGAGAAAAATGCCCCACCTCCTCATTCTCAAGACACTCAACAACAAGGAGAAAAAAACAAAGCACCTTCATCCTCTGGTATACAATCACCTCTCATTCAGCAAATGACTTTAGGAAAGGAGGGAGATGGCGATGAAGAGCCCCCAAAGAAAAAATTTCCATAAAAGGCTCATGGAGAAGATGCTTTGAAACAAGTACAGGAAAACAAAGATAAATAGGTTGCAAAGGAGGCAGAAATAGTTAATGTATCTTCTTCTCCTTCACAGGAAATTTCTTCTTCTCCTAATTCTTCTCCTCTGAGGGAACCAAAAAATTCTCCCAAGGTAGGCCCTACTCCACCCTCTTCTACTAAAGTAAGAAATTTCAAAACTCCTCTCAAAAGAGTCTCACAGTTCACTTCTCCTAGTTCCAAATCAATATCTACATCTACCCTACATCATGGTTAGAAAAACGTTTTTCCAAGAAAAGGAAAACAATTCAACTTAACCTTCCTGACAAATATTTTGTTGGCCAATTGATTCAAAGGACTCCCAAGCCTAAGAAATTAAAGACTACATCCAGATTATTGGAGGATAATAGCATTGGGAATATGTATGTGGAAGTGGCACGTCTCTTTGTACAAAAATATGTAGACCAAGCAATTATTGGTGATTCTAATATCACCAAAGTTAACTTGGGGCCTTCAACTAGGGATGGAGATGTGCACAATTTTCAAATAACAACTGTCATATTAGTAGAAAGAATGACGAGAGACAAATAAATAAAAAATAAGTTGAAACATCAGGTGACTGATTGATTGAAATCTTTAATAGATCTGAACCCCCAACCAATAAGCTAGGCTAGCGCCACATTTGATCCAACATCCTCTATAGAAAATGAAATGGTGAGTAAGATTCAAGGCTATAAGACCTATGGAAAGGATACTGAAGAGTAGGTTGCAAATATTTTGGTTAAAGGAACTAAATTCATATCCAATCTGAACAAAACATGTGAAGATATTGAAGTAATGATGACCAAGGTTGACTTGTTAGCTCTCAAAAATGTAGGTAAGAATACCTCAAGAGGTTGATATGTTTCAGGGTAACAGACAAGGTCAAATGGTTTAGACCTTCTTCTCTTCAGGTGTTGCTATACCTAGGCGGGTGTACCTATATGAATGAAGCAAACTTGATTTATGCTTATCTCTTTTTTAAATGTTTTGTCCACAATGGAAGATGGAAGTGAACAAATAAAACTGGGTTTGGTATAAATCGTATAGCAATATTAAAACTAAAACCTAATATGTTCAGTTAACAGATGTAAAAAATGAATGATGCTAAATGATGGAAATGCATAGACTAGTGCCTTATTGGGTATGTGGAGTCAAGTGAAATCTAAGTAAGCAACTGCTTTCTAGAAAACATTCAAATTGTTTGGTATAAACATGCAAGATGATGACCACCAAGTTCTTCTTAATGATCTAGATGAATTTCCTTGATTACTATGATTAATTAAAAGGATTTAATCTTTTCTTGAAAGAACCAATTAATCAACCACATAGATACAGCAAATGTGCACTGATAAACTAAATATAAACTTGTTATATCAATTTAAATAACCAAAAAGCACCAACCCTGGAGACAACTTTTTTAATACTTTCAATGAACACAACAAACAATTGACACCAAAAATACGCCACCACATTTAAATGATCTTCATTGATATCTCCATAATCCTAAACATGCATCATAGTCTCATATCTGTGAAACATTGTATTCTATTGTATCCTATTCTTACTCTATCTTTTCTTTTTATATTCTATCTATCCTTTGTTTTGCTACCAAAACAGATATTTATACATCAAATACACGAAAGGACGCATCCTTTCAGAAATGTCACATGTTTAAATAACAAACAAATTGAAAGATAATCAGGCTTTGTTTAGCCATAAATGAACTTTAGACAGGTGATCTAAATAATCTCGGCGTTCATGTGTATCTACCTCTCCAACTGCGTTCCAGATCAAGATCTCCATCTTTATCATCTTCTCATTTTGCTCGCTCACCTCCTCCAATGTCGTATTTTCATCAGTAGCAATCTTCAGGATTTCATGTAGTATCAACTCGTTCTCTCCTTTCCATCTGGTCATTTCCTTTAGTTCTCCTCTATCATCAGAGAATGTAGTCAATATTTTCTTAGCGGCATTGGTCAATCCCTGTGCATCCCCTTGCAACTCTTCATAGAAGTTTTGATGTTTATTTATAAAATGATCTGCAGCTTCAATTTCTATACTATTAGAAACATTTATTTGGTTCACTTCTTGAAACTTCTCCATAATCCATTCATTCATCCTTTCATGTTCTTTTAATGCAGCAAGCGTATGTGAATATTTTCCCCAGAGTTTATTCAACCAAGATGTTAAACTGGCCTGCCTTTTCTTGATTATTGCCACAAGTGCATCATATTTTCCTTGGGAGTAAGCACTTGATCCTTCCCACTGATCTTTTGACTGAGAGCTTTCACCTTGGGTAAGCAGCTTAGGTGACTTCATAGTAACACCTAACAAATCTTGTAGGCGATCATTTTCTCTCAACACCCTTTCGTTATTTGTTTTGTACATCTCTCTCTCCTTAACCAACATCTTAATTTGTGCTTTGTTTAGTTTTGCAACATTAATTCCAATTTTTGTGGTAGCCACAGGATCAGCTTCTCCAACCTTTAAATTCATGACATGCCCGAATGCCTTTTCAGTGTCAATAACTATTGATTTCCTATGGGGTGGATATAAGGACCCAATCATCAATGATCCTTCATCTGTATTGTATTTAGATCTTGCATACACTTTTGTTACCTTTTCTTGGTCTAGCTTGTGTGTAGCATTATTGTCCTTTAAGAAACTATCAAAGACTAGTGCAGAATTGAGATCTAGCCCAGGAAAGATCATGACACCGGAATTTTCCAACATTTTTCTCCCCTTTTCAGGGGTCATACCTGTCATCTCCTCATCTACACACTTCCTCAAATCATTCAACAATTGCTCTTCATTACCTGCTGTAATATTATCAACCTTTTCCCTTATTTCTTTTCCCTTTTGTTTATAAAAGAATGCTTTGAACTCAGGGGAATTAAAAAATTCATCATCTGATACAAATGATTTGTATTCTATATGCCTTGCATCTACTTCTTCATTCTCTTCAATACTCAACTCTCTGGTAGGGAAAATATAATGTTGAGTTCTTAATCTAGATATTTCACTTGGTTGACTCTATGGCATATTATCCTTGGACGTCTCCTCCCCATAAGACAACAACTCTGCATCCTGCAACCTATGATTATATCTTTCGACCACCATCTCTGCTTCTTCCTCATCCAAATTCTGGATCATATCATCAAAGTGATAGGGCACATGTTGATACCCTCCAAAGTTTATCCTTATTTTAGCAAAATTAATATACCCCACTAGGTCAAAGTTCTTTTTGAGTGGTCCTCTCTTCATATTGTACTGCAGCAGTTTATCAAGGATCAAATTATATCCTTCCTTGGCCAATATAGTGAAATCTCCAAAGCATAATGTACTAGGCATGAAAGCCTGCTTCCCAAAGGAACTAAGATTCATAACACTGGAATAATCCATCTGTCTGACAATCTCCAAATATGCAATTCTATAAGGGACTGTCCTTGGAAAAATGAATGGGACATCTTCAAACCCATAAACTCTAATCATAGTAGCTCCCTCCAGGCAATACCAATCTCCCCAATTATGATCAATCAGCCCATTGTGGTCCTTTGGTTGAAGAAACCTTTTTATCTCTTCTAGATAAAGAATAGTCACAAGGATGATTGTACAATTTTTTCACAAAATGTTCTTCAAAATGAATAAAACTAGAATTGGAAAACCTATTATCCCAGATAGCAGTCCATAATTGAACAGGTAATGTTGTGCCTTCTTTATTAAACTGAGAAATCCTCATCTCTGGAGGCCATATTCCCAACTCTTGTCCAAAATATAACACCATATGCATTAACAACAAATAATGTCTGAGATGAGAAATAAAAGCTCCACCCTTAATTGACATCAATCCAGAATCAATCCCCTTAAAAATATACGAGGCATAGTTGAATGGCCTAGAGTTGTGGTACTAAATATCTGCGAAAATTATCATGGGCACAATCGACATATATTCAGGGACATCCATTCCCAATACCTGACCCACTAAGAAATAAGTATATTTCATATAAGATTCAAATAGGTCAACATGAAAAGGAGGTCCATCACTATCCTGAAAAGGAATTGGTTTGCTGCCCTGTTTAACCCTGTGAATTGGTAGCCTCCAACCCTTATAAATCGTGTCCATTCTCGAGAACTCCTTTTCCAATTCTTCACCAATGATCTTTTCATCGCAAACCCCTTCCAAATTGAAAACCTCCCCTATTGCATCCTCTGATAAATGTATTTGTGGTTTCTTGGACGGGTCACATATAGCTTTGAGTTTTGAATTTTAATGATCAGCTAACAATTTTATCAATTTTGTATTTACAAATACATTAGGGCACACCAGTTTTCCCAAATTAAGCCTCCATGGGTTGCATACTGGCTCAAAATGATTTCTCTAATGATAGTGAAAGTTAAACAATTCATATCCCCTTATTGGATTCCAAACATCCCCTATGAATTTACATTTATCATCTAGTTTATCTATTTCTACCCTAAGCTAAGTAGATCGTTTGGCTCTAGGTCCAGAGCCAGGTAACTGGTCAATGAGGTCTTGTTTTAGTCTTCATTCAGTGCCCTCATGTTTTGTCTTAGTTTTTTGTTTCTTTCCCTTAGGTTGACTACTTTCACCATGTTTTCTACTTTTTACTTTTCCTGAGCTAGGGGACTCCATTCTTCAAAGTTACAAAAGTTAGAATTAGAGGAGCTAAGGTGCAATCACTTACTGTATTCTACTCAAAATCTTCAGACTTGGAAGGATGCCCTGGTTCTTTGTTCGCCTTACTGACTCTTCTGCTATCAATTCAACACTAATGCTTTCAACTAAATTCCTCTTGTTATGTTTCATCGCACCATTAATGTGTCAACTGAAGCACGAATGAAGTCCTTTTTTGAAACTCACACTATCACATCAAATGTATTGTTGGTGAGAAATTTTCAAATCTAGGGCGATATCCTTTTGCAACATTCATTAAACCTTTCGTCAAAACATCCTATAGTCTCCCCGATACTTTGATTCTTACCGATAGTTATCGCTTTTAGTCTTATGTATCACTGTGACAATTTTGAGTCAGGGAGATGTTCCGTAGATTATATTGTGTCTTACTGAGATACACCCCGTGGTATTTTTCTGGTCGCTGAGACACAATCACTTTTTCGCCAATGAAACCATACTTCAGCGTGACTCTCATATTTCTCGCCAATGAAATTAGTCTCGCCGATGAAGTAAGTTCTATTGGTAAGACTTTGAAACTCGAAAAGACTCCTACCGATGCTAATTGTCTTGCCAAACTTGTTATTCCAATAAATCTTAATCACATGCTCTGTTCGATGAGACTCTCCCCGAAGCATCTCATCGATGTGATTTTAATAATTGGAGGAACTTATACCGATGACCTTTCTTTCACCGATGCATATTTTTATCGGCAAGACTATATGACTTCATCCCGATAGTCTTTTGATAGAATCCCTTTGCGCTTTATCGGCAAGACCTGATGCTTTCGATAAGACTTCACTCCGATGACTTTTAGTTTGGCCGAAATGTTTCCTTGTGCACCGGTTGGTAAGACATGCATTAATTCGTTATGACTTATTCCGATGATAGCTTTCTTACCGATATGATCCTTCTATCGTCGAGACAATAAATTGCATCCTGCCGATATGTGTTTATAGATGGAATATTTCGGTATAACATTCCTGCACTCTTGTCAATAAACTACAAAAGATAGACATTAGTAAGGATGTTTTATGGATCGAGGAGACCCTCACCATCTCTTGTCTATATGAATTATACTATAAAATATTAAGGACTAGATGGATTCTACGAGACCACATGACAAAATATGGGCAAAATATTATGGAGAGAGGATTTTGTGCTCATGGTGAGGACCGTTTTGGAAACTCATGAATATAATCAACTGCAAAATTTTCAAAATTTTACAGTTCTAACAGTCGACAAGGAAATTACCACTTTTAAACATGAAGAATCAGTTTGGATGAAAATTGATAATGATTTTAAGGAGATGCTCACAACAGGAATGGAAAAACTCACAACTAAACAAGTCCTTCCAAGTGCAAATGATAATATATGTATTGTGGAAGAGGATCATTGAATGGAATTTTTTTTGTTTTAAAACAAATTATATTGGAATAGGGTAGGTCACTTAAAGAGTAATACAATGAGGGTTAAGATTCATAAAATCCTTTTGGGCATTGGTATACATCTACAAAAAAAAAATTCTAATGATGGAGATGTAGAGATAATGAAGGGAATCTTTAAGAGAATGGTTGAAAGCCTTTGCTCCAAACAATATTTTAACATCAATTTAGTGAACTTGTAGCTACGTGCTTTGGGAAGATCAAAGTAGCAAGAGATAACAAGGCCCTATAGAAATTGAGGGCTAAAAATGTTTGATTATTCTGCAACATAGTGACATGCCTCCAATGGTGAAAGTGTTTTATGCCTACAAAGCCAAAATTGCCACATCATCCACCAAGTCATCCCAAATGATTACCAATGATATTCCACCTCAACAATAGTCCTCTTTATTTATTCAATATTTTATGAACTCTTATGTTTTATGGTTTATGTGTTATATTTTTCATTAGATTTGGAAACTATAAGGTTGTATATGTGTATCTCTCCTTCCTCCTTGTTTGATAATGAAGCAAGAATTATTAGCTTTTTAAATTCTTAGAGATATTATTTTCTTGGTGATTAGTTTTCATTAATAGTTATTAATCTATTTATATAGCACTCAATTACATTTGTAGATCTAATAATAGATTCTAAAGAAGTATAGACTTTAGTCTCTATTGTTGGACATTTTTTCAATAAAAAATACCCAAAAGAAACATGGCCTCATCAAATGTCATGATTATTATTCATTCACTAAATGACTTATTTGAACAAGATTTGGAGGCTTTTAAGCAAATGAAATTGGGAGGAACAAAATGTAATCTATACACCGAAAATATAGATACATAAAAAATAAAACATGTAGTCATAATAAAAAATTTACATATATAACGAGACATTAATATCCCAAGCCAAGGTTTTCCAAAATAAAATTGAAGATCCATTTATCTCCTAAATGGCTAAATAATAATTCCTCAAGAAAATAATCCATACAAACACTAAAGTAAGTGACCTAATTAATCATCAAAAAAAATACCAAGAACAAATACGTATCCATGACCACATAGTTAAAATCTTTAATATAAAAAAGAATGTCATATTTTTCCTTTGTGCAAGTTGGTTCCATGGCCACATTTGAATCCATATAGACCCCCCTTCACATATCTCTACAACTCTTATATCCTCTAAATTTCTTCACCTTTAGCTCCTTGGTCAAGTTTAGAATTGAACATTCTATGATGCGGCTCTTTGTTTAATTGAATGAATGTAATGTCTCTATTTTATTAAGAATAAGACCGCCAATAAAGCCTCCATTTAAATATCCAAAAAATTAGTTATAATAAAATTCACATAATGAAAACACCTCCTTAATAGAATAGTACACTCCATCAAGCTAAGTATGTAACTTATTTTGTTTCATTTTATTTAAGAATAACAAATATCAAGATATAAAATAAGCAATCAAGAATTCATTAGTTCCCCACCTTTCAGGCTAATAATACATAAATATATAAAATAGATTAATGATGAAAGAGAATATCATAACACCAATCAAATATGTAAAGTGTAATTAAAGAAAAAAACATGATACATTATTTTCTACTCTTTGGATTCCATAAGATAATTAAAAACTTATCAAATGGGAAAATATAAAATTGGATTTATATTATTGAAGATACCAAATGACAACAATAATGTAGGAGGAAAATACATGCTAGTTTACACAATAGCAATAGGGTTCAGACAACATACTTCCAAAGAAAGCCCAAAGTGATGCCATAAAATATGACATAGATGCCAAATTTTATCAAATCATGTTAAGAATAAGTTCTTGCACCTTAATATTAAACTTAGATAAAAGTCTAGTTTTGAGATTTGAATTTCATTTGGAACTTGTATTGTAATATGGCTAGTAGCAAAAATAAATAAATAAATTGAATTTTGCACTCTTTAGGAATGGGATATAGTAAATTGGAGGAAATTAAGACAACTTGACCTCTAGTATGGGGTCTCATTATTTGTTTGTGTTGCATATATAATATATATTTATATGTCTTTTTCAATTGAACATATCAACCTCAAGAAAATATTGAATTATATTATGGAAAAACATTGGATAATCTCTCTAACCTGTATCTCCTCTTACAACCAATCAAAATGATGATAATAATTTCCTCTTCCTTTCTTGATTGGACTTGTATGTATGGTTCAAAGAAATGAAATCATTTGAACAGGAAAATTATTTTTAATAATTGCCTTGTTAGTGCTAACTTAAAAAATGCAAAATGGATGATAATTTTTGGAATGTTGATCTCAACTAATCCCTTCATATCTTCTTATCAATGGAAACACTGGGTGGACCATGTTGGTACTAACAATTAATGTTAAAGTTCTTAAAAAATTGGTTGGTGCGTATGTTTCAACCATGTAGATTATTTTTAAAAAATGAACATTACACATTATCTCAAGTTACAACCATACTAAAACTTTCTTGTTGAAATAAGATATTGAAAAAAAGCAAAAAGATATAGTCAAAATTCATGTAGAGATACCATTTACATGCTCACCGTAAAGTGTTGGAACATCATGGTCAACATACCAACACTTTAAGCTCTTCCCCATTTACATATGTAATCCTAATATTATTAGAGAGAAACCCCAACCAATCATCCAAGTATAACGAAGTAAATGAAAAAAAAACCGTCATAACAACTCATTGTGTAACATTAATTCCAGCAATGATAACATCTACTCCACAAATAAATACAAGCATCACCAACTTCTAGATCGCCAAAAAACCAATTACTCACTAGCACTTGCACCTAAAGGAGGTTCAAGGATTATGCCAATAGAAAACTATATGTATGTTAATATGCTAGAGAGTACATGTTTGTGCATGGGTGTGTATGGGTGTCATATGCTGCAAATTTTAGTTGTATGTGGTTAGATTAAACAATTAATAATAAGTGCTAAATAATGGAATGAAATAAACTTAGACAATTCTAGATTTTTTCCGTATAGAAATTAAGTATCATTTGATTTTGAAATATTTGCATACAAATTTAAAATATAAAGCAATGCAAATTAAGAAAGAAAGCTGTCATCAAATTGATTAAAAACATTGCAAATGGAAATAGAATGTTCCCATCTAATTGGAAAATCAATCCTTATCTGACTTTAACATGATAAATGAGATTTTAGAAGTTTTTGCTATTAAATGACAATCCGTTTAGCATTAAATAACACCCAAAACTTGTTTTCGATGACTCAATAGTGGTTTGCCGACATAAACATCGAAAATGTACTATTCAGAGGTTTTCATTCAATTTCGTCCAAATTTTGCTTTCTTAGGCCTTAACTTGTCTTTCCATTAACGGTAATGATTTTGGGCATTTTCAAATTGACCATACTTTCCTCACCATTGCCGAGTATAATCTTTTGCAGCCCTGGCCTTGTAACCCGCCCAACCTTCTTGAATGGCCTGAGACTTGCGTGTTTAGAATAAAATAACTCCTTGATATCACCAGAGCTCCCATCCTCGACCTCAATGGTTGCTCCGTTACCTGGTGAGGGACCAACTGGGACAGCTGGGTAAGTTTTCCGAAAATCCCATTCAAATCTCAAACGTATCCTTTTACCGCTAAATTTATTAGTTAATCACTGTTGATAGATCACCAGAACAATGGCTTCAAGATTTATGTTAGAAGATACGATATTAAAAAGGGTGTGGAATTTTTTATAAAGTTATTTGTAGAGGCTCATGTGTTCTTCCCATTGTATGGTGTAGTATGTAATGATAGTAAGTTTCCACAATTCATATTATAGATTTGTATTGTTTCTGGATTTGATTGTGTCAAGAGTTTTTATCTTCTGAATTAGATTTGATGCTAAAAACTCTTGACGTAGTACTTTTCTCAATGTGACTTTTGATTTCATAGACTATCTTATTTGGTAAAAGTTAATTAGGTAAAATTAGTTCTTTCATTCAACAATGAATATTGGCTGCTTCTTTTTAAGTAGTGCTATCAAGATCTATAGGATCTTGTGTATAGGTTTATAGATCATTTTAGGTAGACAATTTAATTAGTATTTGTGAATTTCTGTGATATTTAGAGTATATGTGTTTGGTTATAAAATAATTTTCTATGTTAGAATGGAATCCAATATAGGTGCAAATAGTTACTTGTCACTAGTAGCATGCAAGTGAAAGATGTTAAATGTTATTCGTTTATTTTAAGGATTAGTTGGTTTTCTCCAATACAATAGAGATGAAGGATGGTAGGAGTTATCCATGTTATGATATAGGAGTGATTTAATTAGCGGCTACCAATATCATGCAATTGACAAAAGCTATGAGCTAACCATTGTATCGTAGAGTTTAATTGACTATTGTCAATTGCATAGAGACGATTGATGCTAAGGGTTACCTTTGGTATAATAGATGCCAAGAGCTGCCCCATACCAAATTGGACTTTCATTAGTGGCATGAAGATGATAGATGTCAGGATCCAATGACTGAAGTGGTTAAGCGAATTGTGGAATTCTTATTAATGGCCTTAAGTGTTGTATGTTTTACACTTACACCTTTGGCAGTGATGATTGCAAGTAGTATGGGATGCTTGCTGGGAAAAATTATGGGACCCTCATGATAACATGAGATCAATTGGCATTCCTTTTTTGGCTAGAACGAACTTAAAAGGTAAGTGTTTATGAACCAAAAAATGGTAAGACACATTCAATAGGCTTGCATCCACTTCCTATTGCCAATTGGTCACTATATATGTGTGAGACAATCATTGTGTACTTGTGTAAAAAATGGGCACAAGTGTTGTGCATGTTGTTATACTTGTGTTCTTACTAATTACGACAATAGGTAATATAGGATGTGTGTTTGTTATTATAAATAGCGATGGAAAAAGGGATGGGACTCACAATGTAGTATGGGATGCATTGGCATATGTTTTTCAACTAGGGTGTGCTTAAGAGCTCATGTTAATGAATAGAGTAAAGGGGAAGATGCTTGCAATAAATTTACAACCAATTCAATTTCATCAATTCATCTTTATGTTAACATGTGATATTTAAGGTATTCACATTGTGTATCTATTATGTATATGGGATGTGTGCACAAGTTATCATATTGTGTATATGTGATGTATGTGATTATTTACACTATTTATATGTGACATATGTTTGAGCTAGTCATTATGTGCACCTATGATGTGTGTGTGACACTATGTATATGCACAACATATGACTAAGCTAATTATTGTGTGTGTTTATGTGTATAAAAACTAGTCATATTAAGTACATATGACACAAGGGAGAGCTAGCCACATTGTATGTAGATGAAATATGCTTGAGCAAATCATTATGTGAACATGTGATGCTTTTATGAGATGGTCTCTACGTAGTTTTGTGTGTATTCATACACAAATGTTGGCTTGATCTAACATTTGACTAGAATGCATTTACTATCATAGTATTGTGAATGGGTTGAATTGGAAGCCTAAGATCAATTAAAGATTTTGAATCAAAAGTAAGATCTAAGATCTCATATCAAAGGAGATGATGAAATTTCTCTATTGTTGGTGTGGACTATGAAGCCTTTACTTCACAAAAAGGATATATAAGCAAGACAATTACAAATGAACCCTCAAGGCTTAGGTTTGGGTATAGGGATGTCCTTGACATTAGAAGCTTACTATATTTAGTGAGTATGCAAGATTTCAACATAGAGTTGATGTCATGGCTATGGCTGATACATTATGAAGGTGGCACTTCTAATATGGATAGATGTTGTTTGATCAATTATGATATTATTTGAGGTGTAATGATAAAAAAAATAAAAAAAATAGTAACCAAGGTGGTTATTAAAAAAAGTATGCAAATGGCATACAACTAGAGCCACATGAAACCAAATATTACAATAGGGAAGACAAGTCCCTAATATTTTCTCAAGACCACAAATCATTTTCAACTTACACATTGAATCAAAATAAAAATATGTAAGTTTGCATGATAGAATTAAAATAATATTTTTTCGCTCTCCTCTTCTTTAGTCATGCTCTTTTTAGCAATGTAAATATTTGATAGGTTGAATACAACCTAGAAAATTGTATACCTGATTTTATAAGACATTTGATTATTGATTTGAAAAAACAAGATTTTTTTTTCTCCCTTACAATATATTCATATGAATGTTTTTCTTAACATCATATTTTTAACCCAATCATTATGGTCCCAAGGACCATTATGGTTGTGTGGACACAGTTTAAAATATTTTTGAAAATTAAATTTCTTCATATTTTGCACTAATTTTCTTTCTTATAAAGGGGACATCTTATTTTTTGAATTCCTTAACTATAGCCAGTAATGTTCAAAAATAAGAAGGAAAGTTTTGTTGCCTTTTATGTATTTTTATTTTCTGTGAATGTGTACGATATTTGCATCGCATGCTTTCAACCTCACACTCATTTCTTTTGTTATGTAAGTTTGTATGAAATGTTAATCTTTAAATTAATGGATAATTTGTCTAGTTAATTACTTTTGTGAATTAATGACGGTCTATTTGATTGTTTTGGTTCAAATTGTAATAATGGTGATTTTAAGGATTTATATTTTTTAATGATTTCACAATTAGTATATATAAAGTTTCTTAGAATTTTACTCTCAAATCCCTTTTACAATAGATAATGTGGCCTCTATTTTAGAGTACATGTCTTTGCTATGAAGCCAAAACAATAAATATACCACAATTTTTTTTAATAGAAAATGTTTTTGACTATTTTGTAACCAAAATAATATTTTCTTGAAATTTTAATAGGTTATATAATAAATCAACTTAAATATTATAATGGTTTGGTTTAATCTAAACTAAAAGTCTTATTATAATAATGTAGACTTAATCTTTCTATCTATTTAAATTGCTATTACATGTGTGCATGTTTATAACAAAATAAATAAAATTTAGTTATATACTTGTGTACAAGTTCTTCCACTAAATTTTTTAGAAGAAAAGATGATGCATGAATGCAATTTTTCTATAGCAAATATTGAGTGGCCTAAAACAAGGTTGAAAACTCATTGAATAATGTGTCTACATTTTTTATATGATCAAATAACTTAAATTCATGGATGTAAAAACTCTTTGAATAAGTAGAAATGAAAAGAAAAAAAGAAAAAAAATTAAATAATGTTGTCTTTATAAAGGCTTAAGAGATATAACTTTATTAAATAACTTGGATAAGTAGATATAGATTTTAACAAAGAATGGCTTATATCAATTATAAGTGATAAGACTCATGTTTCTTAGAATTTGAACCTTACTATTATATATTTTACATTTGTATTTTTATTCTATGATCATAGATGTGTTAGATATGATTCTTGAATAACTTTAGGTGATGACTTTAAGATACATTAATATTAAGATGCAAAGATGTTCATGAATCTTTGATATAAAGAAAAAAAGATAACCTTAAAAATATCACATAACACAAGGAACAAATCAAGTTCAGAAAAGAAATTATTAAGTACAAAAAAAGCTCACAAAGAAAAATGTAAGAAATAATATGAACATAAAATTAAGAAAATTCAAACCCATTGCCTACTAAATATCTAAAAGATCATATGAAAGAGGTGGTCAAGGAGTTCAAAGTAATCAAATAGAAGTCTATTAAGTTGTTTAAAATAAATATCCACATTGGGATAAGGAGCAACAATTGTGGAGGCATGTCATATAATTTCAAGGAAAAAACATGACTATACACCATGTCAATGGGTGATTTATATGAACATGTATGGAATAAATGGAAAAAAGGTTTGAATATGCATGAAAACAAAACAATGTAACAATCATAAATTATGAAAGTTAATTAGCTTTATGGTATTATAGCATCATCAAGGACCAACACCTATCAAAGGTTAAAACCAAACAAACTATTAAGCATAGATGGATAACCGATTAGATTACCAATTGTGTGAAAACTCGAATTTTTCTTTATATTTTAATATACTTTGATTGTATGTTTATTAAATGGAGTGTTCCATAAATATGTGTGATGTTATGATGAATATGGGAGTTATAAAGTAGTCTATATATAGTCTATATAACATTAAATAATAAGTTGAATTAATACATTATAGATAAGCCATATCTTGTAATTTCCCAATCAAATGGTGTCATGTGGATTAAGATCTTACCTTCCATTTCTTTTGTTATATAAGAGGTTAGACATATTTTCATAATCATTAATCATAAAACTAATGCATACATATATAA
The DNA here is from genome assembly GCA_007258455.2 of Sequoia sempervirens. Lineage (NCBI taxonomy): Eukaryota > Viridiplantae > Streptophyta > Pinopsida > Cupressales > Cupressaceae > Sequoia > Sequoia sempervirens. Next base: position 17,375,172 of record VDFB02252616.1, on the reverse strand, counting down.
AATCATTTAATAGTTTATGAATACATGTAAATGCTTTTGAAACTCACATTATTTTAAAAAAATACAAAATCATTTGATGGTTCATGTGAAACTCAAACTTAATAAGATTAGATCAAGAACCACAAATGACACAAGATGAGCTGATTTATAGAAAAATATCCCTTGTGGCACAAAGTGTGCATACCGACAACTTCTTGGACATACACCTATTAGAATTATAAAACACTTATCTTCAAAAGATAATTATCTAAAGTTCTAAACAATGTGTTCAAGTTCAATTGCTTTTCATTTTCATGACCATAGATGATATGAGACTAATTCTAACTTTAGGAAGCGTTTCCATGGAAATGGCTTCAGGGCCTATTTTATGGAGTGAGAAATCATATAGGACGAGGAAAAAATATTACATAATATATTGAAATCTTATTCCAGAAAATGCAAGCCTTATATTTTAGTCCTCAAATTTCTAGCAGCTATCTTTAAGGTGGGGCTGGAAATTTCTTTTTTTTTGCCAATGACATTATTAAAAGGTATCTCCAATTTTTAAGTATTAATTGTTGTTTAAGAATCCATCAAACCACGACTGGACCAGCAGCTTCTTAAAAGTTTAAGCTAAACTTTTAACATTGCCTACTGCTATAAAATCCATGAAACCGACTAGTTTAAAAAACACTTAAAAAATTCTTAACAGCGACTAAAATAATTTAGATAGGCCCTCCTTAGGAGGAGCATAGCCTTAGATTGATGAAAATAAACGTTTGAAAGTAAGTATAATTCTTTTTGCTCTAATGCAACGCGCCAACTACTCACATGAATTATATACCTCTGCACAGAAAATCTAATGTTAGTAAAGTTCAGACTATATTATTTTGTCAGTTTGCAAATGGAATGTATTTTCTTGCCAATTTTACATTCAATTCTGCTGAATGGGTAAGTCCATAAGCTTTTTCTTGTGGAACCTCTATTTCCTTTCAAGTTGTTCAACTCCTCAGCAGCCTTTTTCAATGTTGACGTGATATCTCCCAAGCCCCAAGCTACTGATATATGTGGTCGAGGATTCTTATAGAATTCTGGAAGATTGTGGAGTCTAAAAACTTCATCAACAACGCATATCTGTTTAGATATCTCAGATAAGCCTCTAGTTGTAACTTCCAATGCAAGAAAAGATCTATTTTGATCATCATTAATAAATACCTCCCACTTTCCAAATTCTATCCAATATTGCTTCTGACTATGCAATTCGTTACGAAGCATTCCTACAATGGAATCTATCTGGTGAACTCTGATTGCAACTGTCCTTGATAGGCTAATATGATACTCTTCGGCTAGAGTTGGGACATCAACGTGAGCACCATCTTTGTTTTTCACATGTCCTGAGCACAGAGGCAGATCAGTATCTATGGCATGTAGTTCTGGTACAAGCGATCCAGCTTTCTTCACAAAGGGGGCTACCTCCTCCTTGCCAATTGATGATATGTTAATCGGGATATAGACATGAACTGCATAATTTCCTTCTACATGTGGAAAGCTCCTTATTCGATTCCCAAAATGCACATTCGTCAGAGACAAATTAGAGGAGAAATCCAGAAGAGCAGCTGGCGATGGAAGCAACGGAAGTGCATCCTTTGAGTCATCTTCTACTCCAAACCTTGGCTTGTTATTAAGAATTGTTTCAGTTTTGATTTCGTCATCAGATGAAGAAGCATAAGAAGCCTTGAGAGCATCCATAGGTTACTTCAATTGAAAAAGTGCAGGTTGACTTGAAGATTCCAAAGTAATTTGAGCTTAAGTAACAATGTCTGGCATAACTTAGATTAATGCATATATTTGATATAAAGGTTTGTTGTAGGATGTTTCATAAGAATTTTTGTTCAGTTGAATAGTCTAAGAGTTATCAATGATGCCTCTTGTTTGACCCGAATCGACAAAGCCCTGTATAATCACATTTATAAGATTTTTTTTAAAAACATAAGAATGCTTATTTATTTTAAAAGATGTACAAATGCTTAATTACAAGTACAGGATATTCCATCATGCCTGTAACTGTTGCCGGGCTGCTGACTTTACATCTTCAAAACTGGCATCTCCAACTTCAGTGACTGATTCTTGATTTATGTCGTCTACATGGATGCGTTCCCAATTTCAGTCATCATATAACACGAAGCCTAACATTATCATCAATGCTTAGATATTAGCTTTTAATGAATTGACAATACAAATCAAGAATGGTACTTTACTTGTTAGGCAAGTCAGAATATGATTCTAAAATAACAAAATGAATGATATAATGTCAAGCTAACAAATCAAATAACAATGCACAACTCAAATTTGCCCGAAGTGATGGTAATGAAAGAGTGTCTTCTCAATATAAAGGCAGTAAAAAATTTGTTTCACAACATGCAGAGCAACCATTCCCAAAACCACACTGAAGTATGGGAAGGGTATTATAATCATTAATAATGTATATTTAATTAGAAAAGAGTGAAGGAAGAAGAAGCAAGATATATACACCCTCACGAACGAGTGCTAAAATCTCCTCGAAGCCACATAGCCAACACTAGTTCAAAATTAATACCGATGATGCTTTTAGAGGAAGTCCGAGCAATGTCAGTGCTCACCTCTAGAAACCATAGGCGTCAACCTGGATAAGGGGCACTGAGCAAATACATATCCATGTTGACTATAAGTGGTCTGGTACATAACACATCACTGCTAGAAGGAGATGCATGGACACTTGCATAAATATCTATCTGGTGGAAAGCTGAAAACACATGATGCATAAGCGGGATAGATAAGGAGAGATGTGGAAATGATTTGCTACATCTACCACTAGAGATCGAACATCGTTGCAGTGAGTAATGTCTTCCATGCATGCATGTCAGGTTTGCATAAAGGAGTAGTTAAGCAAGAACTGTATCCCAAAAAACAATAAAACAAGCGATTGCAGCTCACTTTTGCACACAAAAACTGTGAATTATCAAGTGAACAGAGCCCTAAATAAATCAACGAGTATGTTTCAACAATCATTGTCATGAACAAAAACAAATTGTCACGGGCAAGGAAGAGGTTGCAGAAAGGAGCATTACACAGAGAATTTTCAGTTTTTACTGGAATTTAGGCTCAACTACTGACAATATTGCAGAAGTCTTATTGATGGTGTCTAATCTGCATCTTAATTACCATTATAGTTGCAGACTACATTCATGAATATATCAGATAAATGATAGAAGATTCTTACCTACTATTTTCATATCATCAATATAAATCTACATAATCGAATAAACTAGCATTGGACATTGCTTTTAGAGTATATTATTGTAATTCATTGTTCTTAAGTCCTTTGATTATCTTGAATTAGTAAATTAAAGGCAAAGGTTGTCACAATTATATAAAGGGACATTCCACATTGCTAGAGGAGCCATAAAAAATACACAGCTTGTGGTTGATGATCAAAAGAAAGTATGGTGGAAAAAGAGTTGCAACATCTTATCAGATGGATGGATAGATGGGCAGAATAGGACTCTCCTTAACCTTTTAGTGGCTTCAAACAGCAAAGTGGTGTTCTTGAAGTCTGTAGAGGCCTCGCATGAAATCAAAAATGCAGAGACTTTGTACTTCTATTGGACGGGATGATCCAGGAGGTTGGGGTTGACAACATTGTCCAACTTATCACGACAATGCAGCAGCATATATAGCTACAAAGAAACTTATTACGGAGAGGCATCCCACTATTTCTTGAACTCCATCTGTTGCACATTGCCTAGATTTTATATTAGAGAACATTGGGAAGATTGGATGGGTCAAAAATGTGGTTGAAGATACTAAATAGGTTATCAAATTTATCTATGTTACCGGGTTTGCCTCCTGCAAGGCCGGATTTGGGTTCTAGTTCGGTTCCTCTGTGGATTCACCAACACTGCAGAAATCGGACAGCAAAGTCTAGGGCAGAAATTTGTCACAAGTAGGAGCAGTCTTGGCCACAAAAATGGATGCAATTTTGCAGAATTACAAAAATCACAATCCAAAATCTGAATGGTTCAAATTATTGTTTGGATATTCAGATTTTGTATTATTGTATGCAAAAGTTCAATAATCTCTCTTACCAGAAACACCAATGCACAGTTCTGTAATTTGAAACCAGATCATTTAAATACCTGATTTTGTTCGTAGTTTGGTTGAATAATCATTCCTATCTTTACAAGTCTATCTACTGTCAAACATTGAAATGTTCAAAATTCCGTGTTTACCTAACTCCCAAAAACTCGCCACATGTTATTATAATGTCTAAATTCACAAGATACTTACAATATGTGAGCATCAAGACTTTGACCAAATTGTTTTGGAGAAGGAATTTGGAACCTCTACTAACACTGATAGTTCTATTAAACATCATAAAGAGTTGCCACTAAACCCACAGGGGATGTGGTCATATTAATGACTCTTTGAACTTGAAGCCTCTTTCAAGTTTATGGTGGTTTTATTGTTTAACTTCATATGATGCTATGTGATATCCTAATCCTAATTCATACTTATAGGCTGCATATATATATATGTATGTATGTAAGTATATATTTATGTGTGTGTGTGTGTGTAAGTGTATAACCCGAACCCGAACCAGTACCAAAACCAGTAACTTAGAAATTTATCTATAACCATACTTGGGTCCTTTCTTTGATGAGAAAGCACACAAATTGCAAGGAGCTTGTGCAACCAGAATTGACACGATTTGCTAGCCACTTCCTCGCTTTGCAAAGCATTCTTGCCACAATTCCTCATCTCAAGCAAATGTTTGTCTAGTGCTTGGTTGCAGTCTCCATTTTCCAAAAAGGTTGAAGAAGAGAAGACTGCAAGAACAATTTTTGATGACTTCATCAAAAATTATCCTAATAATATTGTAGAAGCTTTGCCAATTAGTAGAACTTTACTTTTGGCCAAACAATAAAAAATTGACAAGTGCATAGCAGAATTTAACTCAAAAAATTTGATCTTTTTGCTTTTGAAGGGGGGGCAATTTGAGGGGGATTGGAGACAACTAAAAGATATTCCATATCTCTTGGTCAGCCAACTTCTTTGAAAATTGTATCTTCCAACACTCTAAAATGGAGGCCAACCAAGATATTGACACTTTGGTCAAGCATGCCTTTTATCTTCATGACTTAGAGGATTAGGTTGTGGGAGTTAATTACATATAAAATATACTTTATTGAGAGCACTTGCTAACTTATTCCCCTTGGTCTCTCAATCTCCTGTTCTTGTTACCTTGTGTGGCAAGAAAGGAAAGGGGTTAGAGGTGAAAAAGAGTCGAGAACCTTCTATTAGGTCCTTGCTTGGGAATCATTCTATCCTTCCTCATTCTTGCATTTTGCATTTACATTCACGGCTTCACCAAAACCCTCATTGACAATTGGATGTCCTTCCACCATCATCCCTCTTATCCAGGCCAATGCCTACAAGACCAACAACAATCAAACATGTCCATTGGAACAAGTTCAACCATAAACAACCCCATCCCTTTTACCCTTGTCAATGATACTTAAGAAAAACTTGGATATCATTCATTTCAAGCATTCGTACTCACTTGTCATCTATCTCTACTTTTCTTCCTGTGTACTGCTTCACACTAAATTCTAGGCCTTCCAAAGGAGAAGTCTCTCTAATGACGCATATAAGGTCCTTCAACTTTCTTGCATAGTAGTCACTTATATGCCTTCTAGAAGCCACATCTTGCAACAGCTCTATGCTTATTTCTGTCATACAAATTGTCACATTAGCAGTCTCCTCAGATCCTAGATTTTTATCATCTAGGTGGAGATCAACACATGAAGGCTACTCCCATTCTGTTATTTTATGCAGGTTTCACAAGCAACACAAAAGGAAAGTATTTTAGCTTGGAGTCAACATTTCAGCAAAGTAAGTGTACCTCTACCCTCTCTCTTTGTCATTTCGGATTCTCTACCATTCAGTTGTAGAATGTATATTCTACATTATAAGCCTTGGGTTGTTCTGATTTAGCTAAGTTGCTGAATCAGAATCAAGTATGGGTACAATAATATACTAGTATGGCAAAAAAAAATTGGGCTAGGTACATTTTGGGTACATCCATATAAAAAACATAAAAATTATAAATATAAACATATTTGCAGCCTAGAAATAGCAAGTTTGAAATACCACATATCATGCATATGCTAAACAAAACTGCATGCCAAACAAAACTATCATAAATATTACAAACACGGTATACTATATCTTTATCAATTTTCCCAACTCAAATGTCATGATAGATATTCAATATATTTTATATTTATTTCAATATCAAATACCATAGAAAACTTTATTTTTCCTTATTAAGGCTAAACATTAATCCTTCAACCGAATTAGTGATCTTTTTAATTAGAAGGGGTCTACATCTTTCTAGTGAAAACATATACATTATGGCAATACACATAGCTATGACAAAACATCTAATTTTCTTAAGGATGACCTATACAATATTAAACAATCATTTCCAACTGCCCATTAAATTGAAGAGGTTCCCTTTCTGAAATGCCAATATTCATTGGTGTGATTATAAGTTTAAATTGCTCGGTAGTTGTTGAAGCATCTAGCTTAACTATCCCATTTATCTTCTCGTCTCACACATTTATATCAACCTAAGCTTTACAAGGGAAAGTATCCTATGTTCCACCAAGATTCCAAAACTATGATGGTAGGAAATAGGGGGATGCATTCCTGAGACAACAAGGCATAGGAGGCCTTTTTTGGGGGCAATAGGGACAACAATTAAAAAATAAGGGAAATCTAAAAATATAGAAAATTTCAAATATTCATGTGATAAAGCATACAGCATGTTGATTATATAACCACATTGTGAAACATTAGAGTTGAGTTGAGAATTCAAATGAAGCAAGATACAAATTAACAAAATTTCAATGTCTAATCATTTGAGTTTTCATTAACAACATGCATATGCAACAAAATGATATGGCTTAAAGGCCACAACTACAAAATTAGAAAAAGTAAACAATTAGATCTACTGCTGCTAAATCAAAATCAGACTCTGAATTTGAGTCACTGCCAATATGAAGGACTGCCTCTAGTTCAGCTGAACCACATAATACTTAGTCCTTAATTGATTTGTAGGCATATATACAATAAAAACCTACTAACAACATATCTCCAAACTTGTGTGCCATAAAGAGTTTATATTTAGTCACTTCCAAACTTTCATCTTTTATCCTATTGTGCATATGTACAAAACCATGGCGCACAATTATGGTTTGATTTCAAATACGGCCCCTGGACATAACTACCAAGTGTTAACACTTCCACAGAAACCAAAATAAAAGAATAGTTCCATGAAGTTTCCTAACGGGTAAGCAGGGGGATAGGGTGATGGGTTTCGGGGATGGGGGACCCAGGGCATAAGTTTAGTGACAGCAGGGGGACAGCAGTGCAGGGGCAGCAAGGTGGTAGGGGGGTGGTGCAAATACATATAGTACTTGAAAAATTAGTTATGAAAAGATGTGTAAGGAATAAGTATAAGAATTGCAAATGAAACTTTGGCATGCTAAGTAAAGTTTAAACTAAAAAACATTAAGAACATGGCAATGATTGCATTGAACATTAACAATGGTGGATAGAGGTTTGGGGGTAAATCAGAAATAAGTATAAAAATTGCAAATGAAACTTTGGCATACTAAGTAAATTTTAAACTAATAAACATTAAAAACATGGCAATGATTGCATTGAACATTAGCAATGGTGGGTGGAGGTTTGGGGTGAAGGGGCAAAGCCCCTTGTGGGGATCTAGAGGCAACGCCCCCAGTGGGGTCGAGAGATCAAGGGGCAATACCCCTCAAGCGATCTGGGGGTAGCACCCCTAGCATGTTCCCTATCGCAATATAGGGCAAGGTCAAGGGGTGGAGCCCTTGCCACCAAGCACAAATTAAGGCCTTCAAAACCCCACAAACCTTATTGTGAATGTCATTTACACAATTTTATCACTTAGTTTTTGCAACACCTAGAAGTCCCTGGGATGGTGGGAGACTCCTCAAAGGTTTTGGAGCAAATCAGAAATAAGTTTACAAATTGCAAATGAAAATTTGGCATACTAAGTAAAGTTTAAACTAATAAACATTAAAAACATGGCGATGATTGCATTGAGCATTAACTATGGTGGGTGGAGGTTTGGGGTCAAGGGGCAGAGCCCCTTTTGGGAGTCAACGGTAAGCACCCCTTGTGAGGATCTAGAGGCAAAGCCCCAAGTGGGGTCGAGGGGCAATGCCCCTCATGGGGTTTGGGGGTAACACCCCTGGCATGTTCAATGTCGCAATATAGGGCGGAGTCAAGGGGCGGAGCCCTTGCCACCAAGCACAAATTAAGGCCTTCAAAACCTCACAAACCTTCATAGTGAATGTCATTTTCACAATTTTATCACTTATTTTTTGCAACACCTGGAAGTCCCTGGGGCGGTGGGAGACTCCTTGAAGTCTCTTGAATGTCTCAAGGACATCTGAGGGTCCCCAAACCAAGTGGCATCTCAAAAATGTCCTCGAGACTTGAGTGACAGTGGTGGGATGGTGGGGAGACATTTCCCACAAGTCCGCACATCTTAGAGACGTCACCGTGCTGAAAATATGGGATTTGTTTTTGGGGGGGGGATGTGTCCCCGTGGAACACTAAATAAAATTGATTCCTACACTTAATATTATTGTTAGTCTCTTGCACATTCCTCCATGACCATCAATGACCCCAAATTGTCTAGTACAAGAATGTTCTATGTAATTCGTGAAGAGTGATGCACTAAACCATTATTAAAATCCTATGAATTGTGCTTCTTGAATTATTCCAATGCTCCTTCAAAAATAAAAGTAAACCCATCATTTGTCATCTAAAGTTCTAAACCATAAACTGAATTAATTTGGGCTTCGTCTTTGAAACTTTTGTAACATATCTTTGCACCAAACAATCTTTGTTTAGTATTCCTTTGCTACAAAGAGCCATGCCCAAGAGCACAAACATAGTCTTTGTCACTACATTTCCTATGCATCACATGGTAAGTGTTCTCCCTACTACATATCATATATATAGCATACATTTATGCTTTGCTTCATTGTGTTATTGTTTCCAAGGAACCTATCACCATGTTAACCCATGATTTCTCATAACGGACCTTTCAAATGCTTTCACGAATCTTGGTATTGTTGCACACTCTACCTATAGTAGTTTTAAAATTTTATTGCTTTATTGGAAGAATGCAAAAAAAAAACTTTTCAAGTGGACGGACAATCATCCTCAAAGTTTCTTGTCCTTTTCAAGTCATACTTGAGATGTTACTTGAGAGACGTAAGAGTTAGGGGATGGCAGGGAGAGCATTCCCAAGGCATCACCACATCCACAAAATGTCCCTGTTTCAAGGACACTTGAAAAATGGTATAGGATGCATCCCCAAGTTTCCTTGAAAATATCTAAATTAAATAATGTTATAACCTTAACAACAATATTTTGCATGGTAAGATAATCTTGTGTTAATGAATGCATTTGATGACTCAAAGTGCTTTAAAAGTGTAGTCAAGACGAAGTATGTATGATGGATGTACTTGTTTTCTTCTCAAAGTAGAGGAAGAATACCAAAAGCAAGCTCAAGTGTTTTAGCTATTTTAAAGTAGCTATGTCTTGTTCACAGGCAATGGCCCATATAGGTAGGAGTTTTCATTTATGTCTAGGTTGTATAGTCAATAGTCACAACAAAGAAAATTTCAAGCAGCCGTAAATAAATTTGAGAATGGGGAAGAACACTCCCAAGTGGACAAAAATATGTCTTTGTGTGTTTCTATTATTTATGAACACCAATTTAGCATTTAGGCCTCATTTTTATGGTTAAAAGTCAAACAAAATTGGTCTAAATGTGCTGAAATGTTATTCACCCCCTAGAATCACCCTGAAATCACCTTGCTAGAGCTAGAAACACACAAGTATGAGGCTGGAAATCCACAAGTGAATCAAATCCAAGTCAAAAATGAATTGTGCCTAGAGTCGTCTAGGTTTTTGGCCAATTCAATAACTTAGTTGAGCTCAAAGCAAGCCTTCAATCTATCATTAATGTCGAAATGCTATCCTAATTATCATGTTCTCCCTTTTCAAATTTTCTTCATCCACGTTGTTTCTATCTGCCTTGCCCCATACTAGAAGCCTTTTACTTGGAAACCTATTATTCATCCTTTTTGGTTGTCCTTTATTCACTCCCATGTCTCTTCAATGGTAGTTTCATTAATTACTTCCTGCTTCTTTCCTAACCATCAAATTTGAAGGCTAGTGGTGTAGGCATGGCAATACCCATCAAATAGCAAGCCATAGACATTCATTTTCCACCACTCTTCGCACTCTATCCTTCCCCCTTACACCACCCCTACCTTTCTTCTCTCCATCTCACTCTAGATTCCTCTTTGCATTCTCTCCAACATTGACCAATGTGCATGGTGATCCCTATGTTCCCATTTGGTTGCAGGTTTGTCTCTTGGAAATCGTCTCCCCCCTCCCCTTGAAACCAGTAGTACTCCTCATCTATGCAACAATTTCTAGTGGTTTCTTTGTCCATGGCTCTCTAACGTGTAGTGACATCTTTACTATCATTTTTTTAAGGCTTTCAATGTCAGCACATCAATTTTCTTTTATGTTTCTTGTTCGCTCTATTGTCATCCAATTCTCTCCACCATAGACAAAGACAAAAACATTTGCTCTCCTACCAATTCTAAAGGCAAAGCCCTAGTTCGCAACTCTAAGTCTTTCAACTCAAATTAGTCTAGCCCCATTATCACTACGTGCTCTAACCACACTCAACAATGTGCAATAGCAATCACCAAGTTCAACCAAGACTAGATTACAGGTGTCCTCAAAGCCAAATGATAAACATCAAGTCTTCCATTGAGACAAAAATCAAGCCTCTTTAAACCTAGAGCTTCATATGATCTTGCCCTTATATCTGTAAGCAAGAAGCCCAAACCCTACTCACTCTCATGTGTAGGAGTTTTCGGGCAAACATAATAGACAAAAGTGTTAATATAAAAGTTCTATAACATTGACAAATGTAGCTTCAAAAACTTATGCTACCATTGTAATGTCCCCTTCTCAAGCGTGATGAATTCAGTTGACCGTTGGCCTATTCCAAAGACTCGTAGGCTACTCGGAGGGTAAAATTAGGGTTTCCCGTTTTGGAGGTTGTTGTTGCTCTAAATTTGGAGATTGACTTGCGGATTCTTTCTGGGTTTTCAGAGAGCTTCGCAGTGATATGACTTGCAGTGCAATCCGAGCATCTTCTGGAATTTACTATTTTTAGTAAATTCTATTTCTGGCAGTGGTCCTGTGGTTTTCAGTGCAATTGGCTCTCTTCTTCAGCCAGTTCAGTTGGTTTGATCATTTTTGGACTTGGGGTGCATTTTGGAGAGATAAGTTCAATTAATTTAAATAATGTTATATTTTAATGTTGACCCCTTGGCCTAGCTTCATCACTTCAAGTTGTTCTAAAAAGGTGGTCTTCATGGGTGGACGC
>VDFB02252616.1:17326467-17354454 GCA_007258455.2 Sequoia sempervirens | reverse complement strand
ACAATGTGCTGACTGGTTAAGAATCCCCTATCACCTCATACACTTGTAAAAATGGCAAATATTCGTTGGATTTAAATTCGAAATCCTGTGGTGGGGCTTTGTAGCTTGAACTTGTGCCACATTTTATCTAATTAAAAAGAATAGCAAGAGCAACTTGCTCTTAATTATCAAAAAGTATAGATTGAGCAACACTATAAGAATCACATCAGGTGCTGAGAGATTGCCATTATGGATAATCCATTGTTTAAAAAAACTCAAAAGGATGAATTTGATGATCATGTCTTATCTGTCAAAATTCATTATCTACATATTCCCATACATCTCAGATAGGGACAAGACCACCTCTTTTGTTATGGCCTTGAAAAGATAAAATATGTTTACTATTAATATTGTTTCAACTTTCGGATACCACAAGGGAAAAAATATTTTATACAAATCACAAATCATTGTACATATTGTACAGTTATGAATAACTCATTCCAGCATAAATAAATGGCAGAATTTGAGCAGGGCAGTAATGGCCATAGCAATCATTTTCTCATTCCTATGGCCTGCTTACCTGAACAAGTAACTGAGATCAACACAGCTTTATTCACAAGGGACGATGTTACAAACACCAAATTAATGAGACATTGCATCCATGGCAAGCTTAACAAGATGGATCAGCGTGTCAATGTCATAAAAGTGGAAATCCATAACTCTTTTCACCGCAGATATTCCTGCTGATTCATGGTATGCATCATCCAAACTGCCATTGGCTACTGCAAATGCATGTTGTGATTTTTTAAATGCTTCAACGGCGGCAATGCTATTACGTGTCTATGGTAACAAAGCAAATTAGAGCAGAATCAGTAAACCTCCGAAATCACTCAAACAAACCTACATTTATAGTACACCCAGAATAGAAAGTTGAGAAAAACACAAGTAGAGAAGCAAAGAAAAAAAGTAGTCGAGAAGTCAACAGAAGAGAAAAATTCATTCACAGTTGAGAATATTTAAATTAAAAAACATTGAAAAGCATGCGGCCATCAACTCACCAGCATAGGCGTCAAGTCAGAATAGAAAAGCGAGGACTCATCTTCAGCCTCCTTCGCCTCCATTTCTATCCCTCTCAGTTGATCCTCCTCTTGACATTCTTTCTCTTGCTCTACACTTGGATATTCCCAAGCAATCATCATATCAAATGTGAAGCAACTGAAATCCTTGTCACCTAACTTCTTGATCGATTTCCATGGAGATGAATTAAGCGCCTTAAAGCAAGAGAACTCCACCAGATTACGAGCACATTCTTCTCTGTTATACTTTGCGCAGTCAGGTGTTTCCTCCTCAAACTATTTTCACAGATCCTGTATCGTCATACATAGTGCCCTACAGTCAAATCCACAGATAACTTATTGTTTGCATGCAATGTGATGGAATCGAATGGGTTGTATCGAAACGGTTTGCATGTCAGTTACATACCTCATTCTCTTCCACTACGGGTAGTCATTCTTTTCGTGCATCATCGAGTATCATTTCCTCTCATAACTGCCAATAGTAATCATTGCCAGCAAGGACGTTAATTTTACTTAAATTTAGGAAATATAATAGTTTTTTTTCATTGGTAAATTCTATGTTACTTCCACTTGGCTGTCATTTTTAATACAGTTTCAAAAACTTTATGGAGAATATTCTTTGAATGCTTTCACTGTATAACGCCTCTCCAGAATATATTTTTTTAAAAAAAATTAAGAAATAATTTGTGATTTTTTTATGTAACTTTTAATAACTTATTTTTTCTAGTTAACAATATTTTTGAAAAGTGATGTTACTTTAATAAAGCATAACTTTATTTGTAGAAAGGATAAAATTTTAAATATATATTCATAACACCAATAGGTCTAGTACACAAATATTTTTCATAATTTTTTGTTGCATATTTTTTTTTAATCTTTTTGAAGTGAGATTAGCTGTAATTCAAGCATAGGTTACGTCGATAACACAATTTTTTTTTGTATGCACCCAACTTAACTTTTTTTTTTTTGTTGAAATAAGAACATCAATACCTAGTGCACATATATTTTTCTAATCTATTTTACTGTTTTTTTATGTGTGTGTAACATAGACCTTGATGATTGCAAAAAAACCTACGTTCACTAGAAAATAAAAATAAATAAATAATTAAACTAAATATATTCAAAATTATACTGGTTAAAAAGCTTATTTCAATTCCTACAATCCTACAAATTATCTTGTCTTATTCATTTCATTTGTTGGTCCAATCCAAGGTTGGAGACATGAAATCTTGAGGAAAATCTAAGGCCTAAGATGAAAAGGTCACTTGTAGGGCCTTTATTTGAAGGTGTTAAAGGACCTTTGTTGAAGGAATGCCATTTCCACAAAAAATTCTTTAAGAAAACCTTCAAATAAAAGTAATTTTCAAAAATAGAAAAAAAGGACATTCATTTGAAAGTTTCTTTTATGGCACTTTCCATTACAGGCATAGAAAGTGACCTTCAAACAAAGGTCCCTTTTTTTCATTTTTGGAAATTACCTTCATTTGAATGTTTTTTTACATTTTACACCTTCAAATGAAGGCACTTTTTAAATTACCTTTAAAAAAAGGTACCTTCATTTGAAGAAATCATTAGTGTAAATAAAGTCATTATTTACCTAGTTATCTAATCACCTTTCTAGGATTGACCTATTCACACTCAGAACTTAAGTTTACTTAGTTTCTTTTGATTTTGTCTCACTTCATAGCATTGAGATATGTGTCATCATCACTTGAGACACCTATTGACACTTGCTCACACACTTGTCAAGTGAGCTTACAAGTGTCCCATCTTTGGAGGGTTAGTTAGTTATTCCGTCCTACCTTCTTACCTCATCCACCTTGGATATATGTGCAAGGTTCCTCATTTTATTTACACACTCTTCATTTTATATTGTTTTGACCCATCTTTGGAGGGTTAGTCACTTATTCAGTCCTACCTTCCTACCCCATCCACCTCGGATATATGTGCAAGGTTTGTCATTGTATTTATACACTCTTCATTTTATATTGATAGACATACTATTGTGCCCAAATTTTCACTCGTGGAAGTTTGTTTCACACTCTTTGGTCTTAGCATTCTCCAACATGGTAGCAAAGCAAGCTTGCAAATCCAATCCCTTTCTCTCTTGAATTTGTGAGGGTCATGAGAATCAAGTTGCAAATAATGCATTTTGGAATAAAACATACATCATGGTTATGCTCAAAATGGCTAAGAAATGACTTTTGATAGATAACATTTTAGTATTCAGAGAATTTTTTTTTAGTTTTTGGGGTCCAACCATGGAGGGTCGTACAGATCTGTATGACTGTATTATCCAACATACCATCTTGCATTAGCATACCATTCTGCATTAATCTCTTGATCTATGGGTTGCCTCAGCCTTTATGTAATATTTTTTTAATTTTTTTGTTTTATGGTATTTTTTAATCATTAAAAAATTACTTTTTTTGTTGCTAATACAACTACAGGCATTAGAGAATATTTTTTTTAGCTTTGAGAATATTCCATTAGCTGATGTCAGCATGACATCATCATTTTTCATCCCCAAGTTTGCCCCTTCATTGTTGGCTTGTTTTAATTTTTGGCTCAACTTTAGGAGTCTCTTTCTCGGGCATACAAACATCTTTTTGAGTGATTTTTTTTTTATTTTGCATATTTTTTTGTCCTTTATCTAGTGGCATGATTGTTTATGTAGTATGATGTAATATTTTTTCAAAAGTTTAGATTCTTAAAGATACCCTGCATAGTTCCTCTTTTTGGAACTTTAGCAAGCTCGTTTGGGCTCATACAAACTCCTTTTTGGGTCCCATTTTTTTAACCTACATGATTTTTCAATCTCTATGCAGTGGTGGTGTTATTTTTATAATTGTATTCCAAAAATTTAAATTCTAAGTATGTCTCTTTTGAGGTTTTATACATTAAATCCACTTTGTGGAATTTGTAATGCACTAAAATAAAGTGCCATATCATTGCATTATTTCAGGGGGTGTAACGCTTTGAATAATGAAGGTTTTCATTTTCTATTTTGGTCATTTTCTTGAGGTTTGAAAGGCATACTTAATATATGTCTTCATTGTCCACCTCATGACATAAACTTGTAAGAACTCAAAACAACAAATAAGTTTGTAAATCCACTCATATAAAGTGCCACAATAATTGAATGTGTATTCCTTACGAAGGTAATTTTGTACTTACACTAAATTGTAAAGTGTAATGGGGGGTTGTGTAGTGCCTTGATTTTCCATCACAATAATGGATCCTCATGATTATCACCTTGTGTGTGTGCCTTGATGCACACCTTTTTCAGTTTAATGTACATCATTTTGGACTTGATGTTGGGTCTAAATTCTTGTGCACAACTTTGTGCCTGATTTCATTTGGTCTACCTATACCTCTTCCTCATCAACATTAAAGGGGAAATTATCACAATGTTATGCTAATGCTTCCTTGGTTTCAATGGAGCAGTGGAAGAATCTTTTACTTTTGGGGGGTCTCATAGATCTTTTATCTTTATCTCTCCTATTGGGGGATTATTTTTGTGGATCATATTTTGTGAGATTCTAGTACTTATGCAGAGTACTATTATGAACATTTTAGTAGTGTACTATATACCTTCACTTGTGCATTTGTTGATTTTACTCTGGAATCATAGTACTATCTACATCTTCAATTTCATAGAGTTTGATTGCCTTTGTACCATCTGTGTATTCATGGTTAAGTAGTATTCTATATGTTCACTCATGCAGTGTTTTGTATCTCTTTTCTTGATCTATATTTTTTGGAGGTTTTTTTATTCCAGCAGACATTAGTTCACCTTCAATAGAGTTTACAAATTTGGCATCTTAAAGAGTTCATCATCATGCTCTTATCTTCATTGGATATCTTTTCATGAGGTATTGTCCTTCTCATTCTCTCTTTACGAGAGGAGTTTTATTCCTATTGAATTTTCTCCTTTTTCTCTATTTGTAAGAGATCATTATTGTACATGAGTACCTTATCAAGAATTTTTGTTGGGACTCATATTCTCATTGTTTAGCTTACTCCCTAAGTATCACTTAAGGGGGGATGTTAGTGTGAAAAGAGGTATTATCAAACTAATTAGCTTTTAGCCTACTTAGTAGAGTCCTATTCACACTACACTTAAGCTCACTTAGAGGTTATCTAGACTTTTTTCTCAACTTAGTTATACTCACCAAGTGTCCCAACACTTGACCATAGAGTCCTACACTTATTTCATACTTGGAGGGGTAGTCAAATTTTGACTCCCACCTTCTCACCTCTTCTTGCTTTCCTTCATAAGGACAACTCATTTGTAAATTTTACATCACATCACATGCTTACAAAATTCTCATTTTGCATATTCTCATTTGTGGATTATTTTCAAAGAGTTGGCAAGCACCTTTGATGACAACCACATCAACATTGTTATCAATCCATCTTCATCTTTGCTTTCCATTCTACATAAGACTTTTCATTGAGCATTTGAGCAGCTTTCAAAGATTTCATCATTGTCTTTGAATCTTGTGCATCATTCAGAGACTTCCATTCTTCTCACATGGGAATATTTCATGCACCTATCTATAGTTCATCTTCTTCCACAAGGAAGAAATTTTGTTCAAGATTTTGAGATCACATTATGCATTCTTCTTTGAACATCACTCAACACTGTAGACATTTTATGATCCTATGGGGGGGCTCCATAGTCTCTCTTTTTCTCTCATATGGGGGGGAAATTTCTTGTAATTATGTGATAGAAGTATTCCTTAGGGAATCATCGCAAGTCCTTCTATTTTCTTCACTTGTACATTTTATTTCATTGCATCTTTTTCTTTTGGAGAGTGGTTTTATTTCCCACTAGGTTTTTCTCCTTTACTCCATTTTATGAGATGTTTGTATATGAGTACCTAACATGGCCTAGTAGCTAGGACTCATCATCTTGCATACATTACTCCCTATGTTGCACTTAAGAGGTTTTTAACGTAAATAGAGTAATTATTTATCTAGTTAGCTAATCACCTTTCTAGGATTGACCTATTCACACTCATAGCTTAAGTTTACTTATTTTTATTTTGCTTTTGTCTCACTTCATAGCATTGAGGCATGTATCCTCATCACTTGAGACACCTATTGAGACTTTCTCACATACTTGTCAAGTGAGCTCACAACTACCCCATATTTGGAGGGATACTCAATTATTCAGTCTTACCTTCCTACCTCATCCACCTGTCCTATATATGTAGTGTAGGTTTTTTATTCCTTATTATAAGGTTTTTCCTACACATTTATTTAAGCTTGCTTAGGTTAATAAAGCATGTTTAATTAGGTGAGAGGATTATGAGGTGTCACCTTCCTACATGTGAGCATCCATTAGCTATCTTGGGAAGATACTTTACTATCTTTAGTATGATAGATGGTTGCTCCTCATTGGTCGGTGTTGCCACCTCTTCCCTCTCTCTAGTCTATATAAGCATGCTACCTAGCTTGTATTTTCATTCGATATTGGAGATAGTTATCTGATGCTATTTTTCCATTCGAGCATTTCACATCAATCTCTTGGTATCGTTGTTATGCTGTTTCAATTGCTTTTGCATTTACAATATATGTTTCTAACTCTTTCAATTGATTCTGGGTTATAATCTGTTTTACGGATTTTAACATGGTATCAGAGCAAGTTTTGTAAGGTTAGATTCTTTGTAGAGATCTTGTAAAATCCTGTATTCTCTTCTCTTGCATTATTTTTGAAGATCTGGAGAATCATAAAGGATTTATGAAGATTCAAAAATCTTGTTTCTATCAATCGGCTTGCATATTTTGTGTTTCAATCAGTATTGCAGGTTGCAGCATGCCTTTGCTTATCTTAGGTAGCTGATACATCCTTTGCATGCCGTTTTTTGGTTGCTGGAGTCATTTTTTTGTTGCTAAAGGCGACTGATTTACATTAGATCTACATCTTCTGTACCTAATCAGGAAAAACGCCTTCTGGGTTTTGTTCACCACATCAAAAAACCATCTGGGTATCTTTTATTTTTTGCATGCAGCTTATATATTTTGCAGAATCGAACTCAGAAAGCTTCAGCCGTACCCCTCTCCGTTGGCAGTTTCAGATTTGAAGACAGTTTTCAAATGCTTCGTTCTTGCTCATACAAACTCCGTTTTCACGAATTTTTTTTTGATCTTGGCTATTTTTTTGTGCTCTATGCAATAGTGCAGTCGTTTTTTGATTTGGATGCAGAGATTTTTAGAAATTACAGATTCTCAGTCGTGACACTGCACAGTCCTCATTTTGGGAACTTTGAAAAGGCATAACTTTTGCATAAAACCTCAGATCGAGGTGATTCTTTTTTTGAAAGTGAATATTTTTTTGTGTAGCTTGTAGTGGTGTTATTTATTTTATTAGGTATTGTGCCTAAATTGTATTTTTAGCATATGCTCCTTTGAGGATCTGTAATAGCATGAGATCAAGTCAACTCAATATTTCTTGCTGATGGTAATTGTAAATGCACTAAATATAAAGTTCCAAATCAAATTTTCTTGGGGGGGTTCTTTGATTGAGTGAAAAAAGGGGGGTGTCTCGTGCATGTTCTTTCTTCATTGAGCTTTCCTTCTTGCACAACAACAATATTTCTTTCTACATTAAAATGGATCAATTAATAGTACCTGCACTCACACTTTACAACTACTATGAGTGGAAGTCCAAGATGACTATACAACTTAAGAAGTTAGGGTTGTTTAGAGTAACTATGGGTCTTGAAACTGAACCATCTTTAATTGCAGAAAAACCTAAATGGTTTAACAAACTTGATGAAGCTTTTGGAACTCTATGTATGTCTGTATCTCTATATTTAATTTTCCATATTGAGTCTATTACAACACCTAATGATGTATGGACTGCTTTGGAAAACCTCTTTGGTGCACAAGATGAACTTAGAGGACATTTATTGGAGAATGAGTTGATAGGGTTAAATCCATGTAATTTTGATACAATTTAGGATTTATTCACAAAACTAAAGGCTTTAAGATTGTAGTTGAAATAGTGTGGGATAGAAAAGAAAGATAGTCAGTTGATTCTTAGCATTCTTTCCAAACTTGGTCCTAACTACTCTGTGTTTGTTTCTACATTCTATGCCACAAAAAGTGCCTTGGGAACCACATATAAGATGCCTTCTTTAGATGATTTTGCTAATGAACTCACTAAGGAGCAAGACAAATTGGTTCAAATGGGTACAATTAAGCCCTCTAAATCTCATGCCTTGACTGCAAATCAGGGCACTAAAGATCAGAAGGGGGTTGCTAAGAAAGAGAAGAAACAAAAGAACCAAGAAGAAAAGAAGCAAGAACAAACATCAATTGCTTCTAAAGCAATGAATAATGCCTCTTCTTCAAAAGGTGACAAGCCTAAGAAGGAGAAAATTCAGTGTTCTTATTGCAAGAAACTTGGTCATGATGAACATAAGTGCTTGAAGAAACAAATTGATCACCTGTCACATCTTCTTGAGAAGAACAATATCCAGGTGCCTGATTCTGTCAAACAAGTCTCATCAGAAGGGTCTTCAAAGAACACAGAAAAGAGTAAGGGGAAAGGAAAGGGCAAGGCCTTAGTTGCAAGAGCTTCTCAACCAGATTCTTGGGTAATTGACTCAGGTGCTTCTCACCACATGGCCAATAGAAAGGAAAGCTTCTCATCCTTGGAGTCATGTTCTGTGCCTGATATTCTTATGGGTAATGATACACCAGAAGAAGTTCTTGGGAGAGGGTCTGTTGACGTTGGTGATGGGACATTCCATGATGTTCTTTGTGTGCCTTCTTTGTCAACTAATCTCCTATCTGTCTACCAGATCACCCATACAGGTTCTGGCAAGAGAGTTGAATTTACACCTGATTCTGTGGTTATTAGTGATCTGCACAATGGGTCTACAGTTGCTATAGGAAAAGTTGATAACCATTCTCGGCTCTATCACTTTTCTCATTTTGTTCCTGATTCTCCTTCACTGGCATTGCTTACTCACTCAGATGAGGTGAGTCATTTGTGGCATCAGCGGTTTGGGCACTTGAATTACCGCTACTTGCAGCAGCTCAGTCAGCATGACATGGTTACAGGGTTGCCTTCTATTCGATTCTCTGATGGAGTTTGTCAAGGTTGCATTCTTGGCAAGCATCCTGAAGAAAAATTTGACAAAGGCAAAGCATGGAGAGCCACACAGCTCTTGGAGTTAGTACACAGTGATTTGGCTGGTCCATTTCAGCATCCTTCATTCAGTAGAGCTAGATATGTATTGACCTTCATTGACGATCTTTCCCGATACACCTTTGTATATTTTCTCAAACAAAAGTTTGAAGTATTTGAGTCTTTTCAGGAATTTAAAGCTTTTGCAGAGAAACAATCTGGGAAGGTTGTCAAGGTTCTGCGCACTGATAATGGCGGGGAATATGTCAACCAAAGGTTTGAGCAGTTTTGTGCCTCAGAGGGTATTAATCTTCAGCACACAGTTCCCTACAGTCCACAACAAAATGGAGTTGCAGAACGAAAGAATCGGTCATTGAAGGAAATGGCCAATTGCATGATCCACTCCAAATCATTGGCACCTCAGTATTGGGCAGAGGCCATCAACTGTGCATGTTATATCCAGAACCGGGTTCCTCACCGAGCTGTGAAGGGGGTAACTCCTTTTCAAGCTTGGACCGGTCGGAAACCCACAGTCAAGCACTTCCGAGTGTTTGGGTCTCCTGCATGGGCCCACATTCTAGCAGAGAAACACAAGGCAATGGATCCGCAGAGTAGGCCTTGCATATTTGTTGGCTATCCAGATGGTGTCAAAGGCTACAGGCTACTCCACCCTACCACACATGAGCTCTTCATTGAGAGGAGTGTTCAGTTTGAGGAAGATACTTCTTCTACCACTTCTCCATCCTTCATTCCCATGGAGACACTGCGACTTCATGATGATAGTTCTTCTGAGGATCTTAATCCTCCTGAGGAGTCTTCTTCCTCCACTTTAGATGGTGATGATGAGGGTTCATCTTCCTCCTCTCTTAGTCATCATTCAGAGGATGATGATTCTCCTCCAAATTCTCCTGCCACTGGGCCTCTTTGGGCTCGTTAGACTTTGGAGTCAGCAGGTGATTAGGTTGGTGATCCTTCAGATGCGAGACAAACAAGGTCACAGTTCGAGCAGGCTCCTCATCTCTTCTTTGCTTCAGCTTCTGATCCATAATTCTTTAGGGAAGCTTTTGGTGTCCCCGAGTGGGATGCTGCTATGCAGGAAGAGTTCAGTTCCTTGGAAAGGAACCATACTTGGGATTTAGTCCCACTTCCTAAGGGAAGAAAACTTGTTCGATGCAAGTGGGTCTATCGAACAAAATTTGCTGCAGATGGGTCAGTTGAAAAACATAAGGCTCGCTTGGTCGCAAAAGGATTCTCCCAAGTTCCTAGGATTGACTACTCTGAGACTTTTGCGCCGGTTGCCAAGATGACTTCAATCTGACTTGTCCTTGCCATTGCTGCAGCCCATCGCTGGGATCGTTCATCAGATGGATGTGAAGAGTGCCTTTCTTCACGGTGACCTTCAGGAGGAGATATATATGGATAACCAAGGGGTTCACCCAGGATCCTTCACTTGTTTGCCAACTTCGAAGTCTCTCTATGGATTCGTAAACAGGCCCCACGGTATATGCCAAGATGGAATCCTTTCTTCATCAGTTAGGTTCACTCGGTGCCATTCTTATCCGAACGTCTACATTTTGCAGCAGGATGATACTCTCACTTTCCTTGTTCTCTATGTTGATGACTTGCTGATTACAGGGAGTTCCTCATCCACCATCAAGGTAGTGAAAACTGCCCTTCATGATCATTTTCTGATGTCTGACTTGGGTCTTCTTCACTATTTCTTGGGCATTGAGATTACATAGTCTTCGGCTGGTATCTTTCTTTCTCAGCCCAAGTATGCTCTTGATATGCTCTCTCGATTTCGCATGGCTGATTGTAAGCCTGCACCAACTCCATTTCTATCAGGGGTCAAACTTGAGGCTTCTTGTTCTTCACCTTTGGTAGATGCTACCTTGTATCACCAATTGGTTGGGAGTCTCATATACTTGACTCACACACGGCCTGATATTTCTTATGCAGTGGGCCTAGTCTCCAGGTTCATGCAAGAGCCACATGAGTTGCATTGGAAAGCAGCTAAGCGGATTCTTCACTATGTACAGGGCACTCACAGTTATGGGATTCATTTTGCAGCAGGCGTGGATATTGACTTGGTGGGATACACAGATTCAGATTGGGCAGGTGATTCTCAGGATCGCAAGTCTACTTCAGGGTATTGCTTCTCTCTTGGTTCTGGTCCGATTTCTTGGTCGAGCAAGAAGCAGTCTGCTATTGCTCTTTCATGAGGCTGAGTATCGAGGAAGTTAATGCTGCTACTGAGGCCATTTGGCTTCAACACATTCTCACTGAGTTTGGCATTTCCTTTCGGAAGCCTACAATCATCTTTTGTGACAACCAGAGTGCTATTCAGATCTCTCGCAATCCGGTCCATCATCAGCGGACCAAACACATTGAGATTCACATGCACTACATTCGGGAGTTGATTCATGAGCAGTTCTTGATCTTCAGTATTGTTCAACATCAGATCAGACAGCGGACATCTTCACCAAACCCTTCACTGAGAGCAAGTTCATTCATTTGCGAGCTTTGCTTGGGGTGCGGCAGGTGTCCTCCTTTTAGGGGGCTTCTTAGCTCCTTCTTTCTTTCTCTCTCTATTCTAGGGGGGGCATACTCTCTTTTGTGGGGGGGGCCTACTTCTCTTTTGGGGGGGGATTTCATTGTACATGGGTACCTCATCAAGCTTGATTTGTCGGGACCCATCTCTACACCCACCTAAGCTATGCTTAAGGGGGGGTGTTAGTCTAGGTTTTTTGTTCCTTATTATAAGGTTTTTCCTACACATTTATTTAAGCTTGCTTAGGTTAATAAAGCATGTTTAATTAGGTGAGAGGATTATGAGGTGTCACCTTCCTACATGTGAGCATCCATTAGCTATCTTGGGAAGATACTTTACTATCTTTAGTACGATAGATGGTTGCTCCTCATTGGTCAGTGTTGCCACCTCTTCCCTCTCTCTAGTCTATATAAGCATGCTACCTAGCTTGTATTTTCATTTGATATTGGAGATATTTATCTGATGCTATTTTTCCATTTGAGCATTTCACATCAATCTCTTGGTATCGTTGTTATGTTGTTTCAATTGCTTTTTCATTTACAGTATATGTTTCTAACTCTTTCAATTGATTGTGGGTTATAATCTGTTTTATGGATTTTAACATATGCAAGGTTCTTCATTGCATTTACACTCTTCATTTTATATTGATAGACATACTATTGTGCTCATATTTTCACTTGTGGAGTTTTTTTGAAAATATATATAGACGTATAAACATTTTTAACAAATTTCTTTGTGCTAACATTCATCTCAGATGTATAAATCTGCAATTAGATTTAAAGGAAAATCTAAAGTTTTAGAGTATACGATGTAATCACATATCTATCTATACTTAATTTGCATCTTTTATCATGCAACTTCAGGCTATAGTGTGTGACTTCTCTGGCCCTTTTATGTCTCTATCATGCTTGTTAGATGAAATGTTTTGAATAAAGGCAAATTGTTCTTTTAAAATCTTTGGACCTGCAACATAGGTTTATTCAAATGAAAAACAATCATCTCACCAATTCTCTACAAACTCAAAAAACCATAAAAGGGAAATCAATAGAAGAGTCTGGGGTTTTAAATAGTTCATAGTTGGTTTTTAAAATTAGTTTTTAGTTAGTTAGATTAATTAATGTTTAAGCTTTTTTTAGAGTTATTTCCCCTTTCTATTTAATTAAAAGTCTATTTTTATAACTATTTGATGAAATTGGGAATAAATGAGTAGGAAAATAAATAAATAAAAAGCAATGGACATTTATCAAGCATTTTTTAAGTTTTGAACTAAGCTTCAAATTGTAAAATTAATAGTAAAGTCAAATATTAAAGTTGATATAATTGAAAAGGGAAAAATAAATTTTGGCATTGAACATTAGACTTAACATATAATTCTTTAGGCACATTATCAAGAAAGAAAAAATATAAGGATTGAAATTTGTTAAGTGTTTCTATAAGAGATCAATTAATCTGCAATCAAATGAGATATGTGAAATGAAACTTCCTATTTTTAAATTGCATTCTTGAAATTTTATTCTACAACAATAGTTATATTTTAAGGAAGAATCATATATTTAGTAGAAACAAAACAATAAAGCCAAAAAAAAAAGTTGAACATAAATCCAATCTATTGGAAGAATAGAAATAAATAAAAAAAGTTAGGAAGAGAACTAAATTTTAAGATAAATAAAGTAGTTTAAAATTAGTTTTTAGTTAGTAATAATTAGTTTCTAAATTGAAATTTGTTGCATTCAAGAAAACATTCTTGTTTAAAATTACAATATATAAAGGGGAAGATATTAAGAAGATAAAAAGAAATAACTAATAATTTTGGTTAGAAAAAAATTAATTTCCAACCAACATTGAAAATTTGATATCCCTCTTAAATTCTTGTTTAGTTAATAGTTCATACAAAATCAATTGGGTTGGATATTGTTTAACTATCTAAATATTTTTATTTTTATTTTTATTGGAGAAATAAATTAATTATTAATAGCTAGTTAATGCAATCAAATACAATAGTTGAATTTCAAAAAGATATTGATAATAACTTTATGTAAATAGACATTGTTGAATGCATTAAATTTTATTACCAATAACGGATCGTCTATTTATATACATGTAAGTTAAGAATTAGTGAGAGTTAACAGCCCTTGATTACAATCAATTTCTTAATTCAATTTATAATGATTATACAATTTGATGATTTAATGGATATATATAGAAAATTAACGTTTCCCAATTTTTGATTTTAATTAGAAAGGAATTGGGTTTTGTAGTGCTTAAGTTGTTGAAATTTCTTTATTAAATTGAATTAATTATTTGTTTACAATGAAATAAATGTTCCTTGATACCCCGCTAAACTCAATGATAGAGTTTAGATTGTTTAAAGTGTTAATACCTACAAAGTATTTTTGAATTTACTTTTGTTCCTTAATTTTATTTTGTAGATTAAATCATTAATATCATAGTTAGGAACCTCATAAGATTTATACTCGGTTAGGGATAATATTCCTCCTTCAAATATATTTAAATTAAGGTAAATATAGTACTAAGATGAGTGTTAAATTAAATCCATTGTTTACCTTATCATTAGTATGTTGCTATGTGCAATTGACAATTATTAGTGTTTATACGTATTTATTAAAAAAAAAATGGTGGTTATGTATTATTTAGTTGTGTAAAATTTGGGGCATGACAGTTTCATGCTCTTTGATCTTGGGGTTCTCTAACAAAAATACCTTCAAACAAAGCTGTTATTAACTTTTTACCTCCATCGAAATTAAGAAATCTCATGTCCCAAGTTTGGGACTCACTATTGTGGGCTTACCCCATTGGACTATTAAGGCTTAATAAAAGTATTTGTTGAATTATATGGTTGCTTATTTAAACCCTTATGTATTATCAGGGCTATAGATAAATTCAATTATTGGTAAAATAAATGGTTTATTTGGCTACGCCATAATAATTATAAGTTAATTCTAAATTATCATTTTAAAGGTTTTTAGAATCAAACTTGAGATTTAGGGTTTTTATTTTTTAGAAATCTTGAAAAGTAAATTCCAAGTCTAGACAATTCCTTAAGTGCCTTTTAGGGGTTATAACAATTTAACTATTTATTAAGGATAATAGCCCATTATGTAATGTATTATGTTTGGTACTTGGGAATTAGGGTTGCTTTGGCGATTGAGATCATGGATGGGGGTTTGTACATAATACAAGCAATAAAAAAGCTATCTAAGATCTAGTGTAAGAACTAGATACAATAAAATTATAAATATAGATGATTAGAGATCATAATATTACAATAGAATTAGTTCCCAACAATATGAGAGACATGAAAATGCTTAAGAGACTTAAATATTGAATAAGAAAAATAACACAAGGAAATCTCACAAGACATGAAATAATATTCAAACACATGCTAGGGGAGTGGGTATATATAGACTATATGAGAGGGAAAAGGTGGCAAGATTGACTAGTAGGAAGTGTACAACCAAAATACCTAAATATAGTAAATGTAACTCCTTATGGAAGTGGATGACACCTTGCCTCACATGACTCATTAATAAAACCTAATTAATCTTAATAGACCACACAAAAAATAAATATCATCTAAATAGTTGAAAATATAAACCTAAACTACCACCCCTTAAGAAATAGGGAGAGAAAAGAGAGACTATCTCCTTTGAAGTAGCCTCCCACACCCCCAATGAAGCTCATAATGAGAAACTTGTTTTATATGAAGTTTTTAGTGAACATGTCAATGATCTACTTAGAAGTTAAGAAATATTGGAGATATCCATGGATAATATCTGGAGTATAGTGCAAGTGAACCTCTATGTGTTTGGTCTTTTTGTGAAATATATGACACTTTGAATGTCATTGTTACCCTATAATTTCTCCTTGTTGCATGAAAAGCTATTTGTCGACTTATAAACAACTCAATTTTACTTAGGCGGTGTTTTGTTTTAGTCATACGAACTTGGGAATTGTTTTGTATAGTTTGTTGAACTCCCTGCTTTGCTACTTAAGCTTGTTTTCTTTTAAGTTTATGTATCTTCTTATTTGGGTGGTGCCTTATATAGTTTGTCAAAATTTCCCTTTCCCTGCTTGTGTGATAATTGTTATTGAAGTGGCATTTTGACATGGTATTCGAACTCGGGCACACTTTTATGTAGTTTAATGAACTCTCCGCCTCGCCACTTATAGACGTTTGATTTCAAATTTTGAAGGGTGTTTGTGATGAAAGCAGTAGAGTAATAACTACCGTGTGTTGTGGAGAAATTAAAGATATTAAATGCTCATCTACTCTCATGTTTTTCCACAAAGTTATAAGAAGGTTTTAAGTGCTAGACAAACATTCTTCTAGTGACAAGGTTTTATGAGGACGAGTTGGGCGAGACATGGAATTCTAGCTGCGGGGTTCACCATTGAAGGTATTTATAGTATTCACTTGTTTCAACTTACTTTCCTGGAATATTTCTATCTGCATTTCAGAAGGTTATCTATTGTTCGAGCTATAAACTCTCATTTATGGTGAGGGTTCAATATGCAGGTTATGAATATGTGTCTGGACTAACCTATGAGGGCCCAAAAATCAAAGATACTCATCTAGGGCTTGTGAGTTTAGATGAAATAAGAACTAAATTCAGTAAACCAAATCCGCCACCCATCACTGAACAAATAATTGATAGCGAGTTGGTTGAAGCTGTTACGTTTCCTTTAGTAGTGCAATGCCCCGAACTCTTCTTAGAATGCATTAGGCATTATAATTCACAAAAACAAGAGGTTAGGACAGAAGATAATCATCTAGTTCTGAAAATCCAGAGGTCCACCTTCATGTCTTACTTGAGAATCCCAGAAAAATATGAGTATTCATCCATGAATATGACAAACTCTCAAATTGAATTTTCTGCAAAGAAAGGGGTCTACAGGAATGAAATGACAAAAAATTGGTTGGCCAAGCCTAAAAGGGGTAAGTCTCAATTTCCTTGAAAGTTGCACAGAACTCATTTTGTGGAAGAAGTGGCCAACATTGTGGTTTTGTTGCATAGGATAAGGGGGAATGAGGATGTTCATGGAATTGAGGAATGGATATATTTCTTCATCCAAATCATTTTATATAGAGAGAAATTCCTAGATTGGGAAAAAATTATCAGTGATCACCTGCATGAGTTGATGACCTTCTTCACCCTTAATAGGTTCTTTGACATGTCTTCATATTTGATATATGCCATTGCCAACACTAGATTTTGGCTTGGATCAAGACCAAGTGATTTACCTCCAGAGAAAGTACCCATTTATGATTTTTTTGATAAGCTACAACTTCATAAGAGCTTTCAGTATTTCAGGAGAGTGAATGATACTTTCACTATGAGAATGGTCAGGGAGTTACAGGGACATCCTACAATGAGGTTATCACCTGAAGCAATGCAATTTGTAGACTTCTATGGCAAACATTTTATTCAGTTTCAAAGATTCTCCTACATAAGGGTTGGTGGATATGCAGGATTCCTCATCAAATTTCCTAAATACCCTAAAGATAAATGGGTTCTCATTGAAGTAAGCAAGTAGTTGGCTTACGTAAACAGGTTGTGCCAAGGTAGAAAAAGGTTGGTCACAGTTCACTTTCCCTTTGGTTTCGGTTCTTATAGTTTTCAATCTATGTCTGATGCCCTAAATATTGAAAAAAAATTGTCTAAGTATAATCCACTCTCATATGAGGAATGAGTTCCTTCTGATTTAAAGGATTATATAAAGAATAATTTGAAACTAAGTCCTAATTTCTTTCATTGGCCTAGCCTTGAGGATTTTTGGGCTAACTATTTTGATGAGTATGAAGTCAGGAAAAGGAGCTAGATGAGGTTGTCAGTGGAACAGATTATCATCTATGACTTAAAATGGGATCTACAAGGAATTGTGGAGGATGGGTCTGACATGGTAGACCCATTCTACAATGAGTTAATAGAAAATCGGCCTATCCCTGCCATGGGCTGGAGCGGCAGGGAGAAAGAGACTATTGATGCTAGGACTATCGATGTCTTAACTAGAACACAAGAATTGATGGCTTAGAAAAGAACAAAATAGTCTCGTCCTCACACCAAATCTAAGGAGTCATGACCCGTCAAAGGCACTTCCCAAGCCTCTACAAATAGGGAAGTAGCTAGTGATACCTCCTAGTCATTATCATCTGGGGCTAAAGGGGATGGTGGAGAGGATCCACTAGACAAAAATGTGTTTTCACAAACTTGTGGGGAGGATATTCTTAACTTGCCAACCTTGGAAAAAGAGAATGAAGGAGAGGAGGAAGAAGAGGGTTTGGAAACTTTAAATATCAAATCCTCTCCCTCTCAAGAAGAATCACCTATTAGGTAAGTGACTGTACCACAAAAGTCACAGTATGTTTCATGTACAGTGGACACACCTCCTATTGAAAGAACTTTGTTTGGGTCTTCAACATTTAAAGTAGTCAATGTCCCAATTACTCCAACTTTGTTGGAGGATACCTTGTCTAGGAAAAGGAAAGATATATAACTTAGTGTATACAAACAAGATATGGTAGGACAATTGTTGCAGAGAACCCCAATCCCAAAAATGAAGAAATTGAAAACAACTGCAAGATTGGTGGATGAAACAGAATCAGGTAACCTCCAAGTTGATATTTCTCATCCTTCGGTACAAAAGGACGCCACTCAGGTAATAGGAGGTGACTTTGAGGTTAGTAGAATAGATCTTGGCCCCCCTACTAGAGAGGGAAACATTCAAATCTTTTAGGTGTCTACATCCAAAATGGTTGAAAAGTCTAAAAAGGATAAGGAAAGTAAGAATGAACTAAAAGCTTAGGTATGAGATTTAACTGAATGCCTAAGGTTTTTTTTTAGCTCGTCCCTCAACCTCTATCTCAAGTAGGTTCCTTTGTTGAATCATTAACCATGATTGGGAAAGAAGTCATGACCAAAATAAAAAGTAGTCAAAATCTAAGCAAGGCTGTGAAAGAATGGAGCGAGTGTCTAACTAAAAAGGGAGGCTTTGTTATTGGTGAATCCATGAAGTGTTTCCAGGAGACTAATGCTTTGAAGAATACTCCAGGGGAGGAGATTGTTGTGATTGAAAAAGAAGAAAAGATATGGAACAATTATCAAATTGAATTGAAATTAATGTTAAGCTGGGATATGGAGAAGCTGGCTGCAGAACAGATTATACCTAGTGCTTCAAACATCTGTTACTTGGCATGGAACAAGGGATTGGAGTGGAAGTTGTAGATTGATAAATAGAGTTTCAAGAAGCTTAGGGAAATCATTGATGAGCGCATTGTTGTTTCATATGAAGCTCTAGGTACTTTGGTTGCTCTTGGGTTACTGCAAAATAAGGTGAGATTGTAAATGACATAGACATCAAGAGTTTGATAGATAGTTTCTAGGGGATGGTTAAAGAAATTCTTGATTCACCTTTGCTCAATGTTGAGCATTTGAAGAAGCTTAGTGAATTACATTTGGTCACATCCCAAGCAATCGATCTCATGAAAGTATGTGAACGTTGTTTTGAGATAGCTAAGGACAACCATCTAACATGGAAGGTACGAATGACAAATGTGACCATTCCTTAGCATAAATAACTATTACACATCCTCAAGTCTTTTCAAGCCTTTCAAAAAAGACTCGTGTTGACTTTGGAAGCTGGAAATGAAGCGACACCATCATGATGTCTCAGTTGTTTTTATTTTATTTGTTATCATTTTAAATTTTGGTCAGTTATGGACAACAAAAAGGCAGTTGCTCATCTTCCTATTTATTTATATCTAATTTCATATGTTCTCTCTCTAGACACTTTGAAATTGCTTAATACGATACTTTGTTGTGAATGAAATTACTATTTGTCTTTGTGCATTCAGTTTGTGAAGTTAATATGGGTTCTTGAATCTTTGTGTTTGAGAACATCTTAATGTAATACCTTATCTTTGTGTAAGTGATGCAGTTTTCTTGATAATTAATTTAATTTCTCAGATGGTATTGGGTATATGATTTTATTCCTGAATAGTTTAGTTAGGTTTGGTCTTTGTGCCAATTTTTCTTATTTGCCAGATCTCGCATCTGATATTTAGGAATTTTCCCAATTTTGGGTTTTCCTTTACTGCTTTTTGGTTAAAAGCATATATGATGTTTAATTTTAAGCATTTTAATTCATTAAAAATATTGTGAGGGAGTTGTACCTTGACAAAATTCAGAGGATATTTTTCTTTGCTTAAAGGTTGATATTCAAAGTTGTTTGGTTAATTTTGGACTTTTTGGGCATGGAATAGTGATATCTCAAGGTGCCCAATCTATTAGCCAACATATTTTTGGTGACTCTACTGGGGAAAGAATTGTATAGTTTTCGTTGTCTTGTCATGACATACTTCATGGGTAATTCAACTAACCCTGGATTCTCATAGATTTACTAGAGGGGAAAGAAGTAGGGGAATTTCTTATCCTATTTTTGAAACCCTAGAAAGAAATAATTTTTCCTATATCATTCCCTCTAGGTAGAGGGTTGGGGCTAGAAGCAGACCTGCCTCACCTATTAGAACACCTGTAAATCACTCTATCTCCCAAGAACTTATTTTACACGGGACTATTTTACTAGTTGTAATTAATTTCCCCCTTAATATGGATCATCAACAACCACAACAACCCATCCCTAAGGACGTTGCTATTGGTCCTTTGCAACTAGGAAATAACTTGCATGATTTACCCAAGGGTTCTCATAAGAATTTGCCTAAATTTTGAGGAGATGGAAATATTTCACCAGAAGAACACATTGATGCTTTCTTCGCCTCATGCAGCATGCTTGCAATACAAAAAGATGTAGCAGTCAAATTGTTCGTAAAGTCTTTAGCTAATGCAATGACACAGTGGTTTTATTAGTTGCCTCATGGAAGTATTACTAATTGGGCCACTATGCATAGTAAGTTTGAGGTGAGATTCAAAAGTGCACATGATGACCTAACTCTGATAGCACAAATCACTCAGATAAAGAAAGAAGCGAATGAGTCTATGGGAGACTTTGTGGCCAAGTTTAACAGGATAGTAAATCAAATTACAACTGCTAAGAGACCCTCTCAGGAAATGCAAAAAAAATTCTTCATCAATGTGCAACACCCTGATATTGGTCGTCTCTTACAAGGCAACCATTGAATACTCTGGAAGCTACACAGGAATTGGTAGTTGAATTAGAGGATGATTTTATTTTTGTTGGGAAATGGAAAAAAGAATTGCATATTAACAAATCACTTTCTACTACTTCCTCTAATCCTATGATCCATAGATTGGCTAATGACACAATTACTGTCGAGATGTTGACCTAGACTGCTCAAACTCCAGTGGCAATTTAAATCATCTTGAATACAAAAGGTGTGTGTGCTCCTCACATTTGAGTCTGGTAGGTGTGCCATGATGAATGATTTGAACACAGTGGGGCACATGATGGGATGAAGGTCCCATCTGATGTTGTGACTAAATGGTTGTAGATTCAAACTGTGCGCTGATGAGAATGGCCCACATCCTTTGGATAATGCCTGGGTGTGGCCTTTCAAATCCAACAACACCACAATCAAAAAGGTACTCCAAATTCCCCCAAGGTTTTACTTACAAAAGATAGTGCAACTTCCAAGGGTGAAAATGATTCACCAAGTGTGGTTAATAGCTCTCATAAAAATCCTATTGTATCACCCTTGGAAGGTCAAGTAGGGGATTTTGATATTGTGGAGTTTTGTAAAACTACTAAAGTTCAAATTTCTTAGGTTGAATATTTAAAGATCAATCCTAAGGAATTAGACAGGTTGATTGAATATGTTAGGCTAGGACATTCTGAATCACATGCAGACTTGGATGAAGCAATGATCAAACCCAAGATTTAGCTGCTAACACTGCATCTAGTATTAAAACACCCTCTCCATCAACCTATGATGCAAAACCTCACTCGTTCTATTTATCATTATTTGTAAATGGGTTCAGAGATAACAATTGCATCATTAACTCAGGTGCTTCTGACAATGTCATGCCCACACAAATTGCTAAATCCCTAGGACTAGAAATGAATAAGACATTTGGAAAGTGTTATTCAATGGATTCCAAGCACGTGTCCTTACTTGGATAAATTAAAGATGCTCAAGTTGCACTTACGGCTTATCCAAACAAGCGACTCAAACTCACCATATTGGTCGCATATATACTTGCTAGTTATGGTATGCTTCTGAGTAGGAGTTTTTGCAAAGACTTGGGAGGAGACATACAATTGGACTGGTCATATGCTACTATACCTATCGGTAAGGAGAAAGTGTGCCTTGAGCTTGAGTCAAAAGACAAGATAACTGTAGTCAGGTCTGAAGATCCCAAAAGCATAGATCCTGTACAAAGAAAATGAGTTTGGAAACTATATGTTCTTATCAGAAGAAGAAAAATAGGATGATGTACATATTCCAGATTCAGAACCTGAGCTTTGGACAATGGAGTTTGGTGGAAGTTGTTCCCATGTTAGGTCAGGAGCAGGGGTCGTTCTTCTCCTTTGGGTGAGAAATTTCCTTTTGCTTATAAGCTAGAATTTGACAATACAAACAATATTGTTGAATATGAAGCCCTTTTGTTAGGGTTAATTGAAGCTAAGAGTATGGGAATAAAGATGCTTAAGGTTTTGGGAGATGCAAAGCTAATTGTTAAACAGGTATGAAATTTTTTCACTATTAAGAATGAAATGTTGAATCATTATCATAATCGAGTCTGGACTACCATTGAAAGTTTAGATGCCTTCTCAATAGAAGCCATTCACAAGAAATTTAACACAAAGGCTGACTCACTAGCAGTCTCGGCCTCTTTGCTCCTTCTACACCCAAAATTTAAAGATAAGTCCTATAGGATTGAATTGATTTATCGGCCCAACATTCCTAACAACGTTAACCATTGGCAGGTCTTTGAAGATGACAAACAAATTCAAGCCTTCTTAGAAAATTTTGAGGCTTTTTTTTAAGTATTCTTCGAAGGAAGCGATAATCAGTGTAAAGATTTTTATCTTGGTAGGATGGGTGGTCTCCAAGATGAAATAATTTAGCTAAAGGGGAATAAAATACCTAAAGGGCTAGTGTCTCTTGAGGACTTATTTGATCACCATGATCGCTCTGTAAAATAGAAAATGAGCGGTTTCATTGGACAATCCAATGAATTTGAAACAGTTAACATTGGGGACCTTGATTCCCCTAAGATGGTTTACATTGGAAAATGCTGCTCTCCAGAGGAGAAAGAAAAATTGATAGCCCTGCTGATTAAATATAAAGAGGTTTTTGTCTGGTGCTACGATGACTTGAAAAACTTCATGGATGGGAAGTTTCAACACCACATACCACTTAAAGAAGGAAAGGATACCTTCATATAGAAGTAGAGGAACTATAATCCCAAGGTAATTGATGCAATCTTTAAAGAGATTGACAAGATGTTGAAAGCACAAATTATATATCCCATACATCATTCTACTTGGGTGGCGAACATCGTACCAATTCACAAGAAAATGGAGAAATTCATATGTGTGTTGATTTCAAGAATCTTAATCAAGCATCATTAAAAGATAATACCCTCTTCCTAACATGGAACATATCTTGCAAGCAATTGTTGGTTCAGAAATGATGTCCATGTTGGACGGCTTCTCTGGTTACAATCACATCAGTGTGGTGAGGGAAGATCAACACAAAATGACATTCACCACACCCTAGGGAACCTTCACCTATAATCAGATGCCATTTGGACTCATTAAAATAGGAACAAAATTTCAATGGGCTATGGATCTGTGTTTTGTTGACCTCCAAAACAAGATTATAGTCATTTATCTTCATGATTTAACAATGTTCTCTAATAAAAGAACAAATCGCCTGCAAGATCTGGAACAAGTTCTACAAAAATGTAAAGAACATGGTATCTCTCTTAACCCCAAGATGTCTATTTTTTCCATCACTGAGGATAAAATTTTGGGTCACATTGTGTCAAGGGAAGGTATTATAATAGATACAAATAGAGTAAAGGCTATCTTATAATTAATCCTTCCTTGAAACTGGACTGGTGCGAAGTCTTTTTTTGGCCAGGTAAATTTCTTCAGGAAATTTGTTCCAGATTTTTTTAAAATCACTAAGCACATTGTGGACATGATGAAGGAAAAATAGGATTTTAAATGAAATGAGGTTGGGAAGCAGGACTACGAAAATATCAAGGAAGAAATTGCTCAAGCTCCTATCCTGGTCAGACCTGACTTCAAGAAGGACTTCATTATCTATTGCTATGCTTCTGAGCATATTACGTCTGCCATGCTGCTACAAGAAAATGAAGATAAAGTTCAAGCGCCTATTTCCTTCATGAGAAATCCATTAAAGAAACATGAGGTTAATTATTCTCCAATCGAGAAACACATCTTTGTAGTAGTCAAGGCAGTTAAGAAATTCTGCTTCTATATCCTGCATTCACACTCAGTGGTATATGTGCCAGACCTCATTGTTAAGAGCATATTGACTCAACAGGATATTGATTGCAATAGAAGGCGTGGCTGGATAGAAAAGGTGCAAGAGTATGACTTAGACTTGAAGCCTACAAAGTTAGTCAAAGGAAGAGGACTTTGTAAATTGATGGTGGAAAGTCCGAAGGAAGAAGAAGAAGATGAGGATTTACCATTGGTTTTGACCGTCATTTTACAAGATGAATGGTTTTTTGATATAGCCTACTTTCTCACTTATGGACAATGCCCCAAGCACCTCTCAGGTAAGTAGAAAAGGAATTTAAAATTGAAAGCAACTAAGTATATTATTTGGGTTGACACCTTATACAAACTTGGAATAGATGGGACGTTCTTGGAGTGTGTAGATACAAATCAACAAGAACGATTGCTTACTATTTTTCACAATGAGGCCTGTGGAGGTCACTTCTCTTCCATAGTGACTGCTTTCAAAATTATAAGGAAAGGTTATTACTAGCCTAGGATGTTTGAAGACGCTTATCATTAGGTGGCCAAGTGCAAAAAATGCAAGTTGTTTGCAAGAAGACCTTAGTTAGTAGCCTTATCGCTTAAGCCTGTAGTTATCGATGGACCGTTTTAGCAATGGGGTCTTGATTTCATAGGTCCAATTAGTCCATAGTCCAGTGGAGGACATACTCACATCATCACAACCATTGATTACTTCACCAAGTGGGTGGAAGCGATCCCAGTCAAAAGAACCACTTATGAAGTAGTCTGTAATTTTATTAAAGAAAATATTTTGGTTAGGTATGGGGTTCCACATAAGCTAATAACTGATAATGTGACCAATTTTTCCTCTAATGAGATTTCAATTTTCTACTATGATTATGGAATCTCCCTATCTAATTCAGCTGACTATTATCCTCAGGGGAATGGTTAGGCAAAGTCCAACAACAAGAATCTGATAAGCATTATCAAGAAATTAGTTGATGAAAACTAGAAAGATTGGCATAAAAGACTGTATGAAGCTCTATGGGCGGATCAAACAACTCCTAAGATGGCTATTGGGATGACCCCTTTCGAGTTGGTATATGAGGTAGAAAGTGTACTTCCTCTTTTTCTAGAATTATCAGTTCGCAAACTACAAACTACCATTAAAGATATTGAATTTAGTAATGCTTTGGAGAGAAGGATTTTATATTTGACTAAGATTCAAGAACAAAGGGAAGAGATGGTTGATAAGATAACCATACATCAAGCAAAGGTCAAGAATATTTTTGATAGAAAAGCTAGACCGAAAAATTTTATGGTTAGAGATTTAGTTTTATTGTGGGACAAGTGCAAAGAGCTTAAAGGCACCCATAAGAAGTTCAACGCACTCTGGATTGGTCCTTTTAAAATCACTCATGAGTACGAGCCTAAGAATTTTTATCTCGCATACCCTGTCGAGACCCCCTTACCTATTCCTTGTAATGGGCAGGATTTGAAACTCTATAGCATTGATTGACCTCGCGATTCTTTCCTGTACATAGTTAGTTAAGAGTTTTTTTTTTTTGGTTTCCTTCCTGAGTGCTTGAGAGAGTTATTCACTTGTACCAACTCTGTTACCCAATGGACAAGGCACTAGTCATGCTAATTTGGGTCTGGGTTCATTGCTTCATCCTTAGTAAGTCTTCGTCCCTAATCAAAGCCACTATTACCCTATAATTTTTCCTTGTTGCATGAAAAGCTATCTGTCAACATATAAACGACTCAATTTTACTTAGGCGGTGTTTTCTATTAGTCATACGAACTTGGACAATGTTTTTTATAGTTTGTTGAACTTCCCACTTTGCCGCTTGATCTTGTTTTCTTTTAAGTTTATGTATCTTCTCATTCAGGCAGTTTCTTATATAGTTCGTCGAACTTTCCCTTTCCTCGCTTGTGTGATAATTGTTATTGAAGTGGAATTTTGACATGGTATTCAAACTCAGGTGTACTTTTATGTAGTTTGATAAACTCTCCGCCTCGCCACTTATAGACATTTGATTTCAAAATTTAAAGGGTGTTTATGATGAAAGCAGTAGAGTAATAACTACCACGTGTCATGGAGGAATTAAAGATATTAAATACTCATCTACTCTCATGTTTTTCCATGAAATTTTAAGAATGTTTTAAGTGCTAGACAAACATTCTCCTGGTGACAATATTTTTTGAGGACGAGTTGGGCGAGACGCAAAATTCTAGCTGCAGGGTTTACCATTGAAGGTATTTATAGTACTCACTTGTTTCAACTTACTTTCTTGGAATATTTCTATCTACATTTCAGAAGGTTATCTATTGTTTGAGCTATAAAATATCATTCATGGTGAGGGTTAAATATGTGTCTGGACTAATCTATGAGGGCCCAAAAATTAGAGATACCCATCTAGGGCCTGTGAGCTTAGATGAAATAAGAAGTAAATTTAGTGAACCAAATCTGCCACCCATCATTGAATGAATAATTGATAGTAGGTTGGTTGAAGCTGTTGCATTTCCTTTAGTAGTGCAATGCCTTGAACTCTTCTTAGAATGCATTAGGCATTATAATTCACAAACACGAGAGGTTAGGACAAAAGATAATTGTCTAGTTTTGAAAATCCAAAGGTCCACCTTCATGTCTTACCTGAGAATCCTAGAAAAATATGAGTATTCGCCCATGAATATAAAAAAATCTCAAATTGATTTTTTTGCAAAGAAAGGGGTCTACAAGAATGAAATGGCAAAAGAATTGGTTGGCCAAGCCGAAAAGGGGTAAGTCTCAATTGCCTCAAAATTTGCAAAAAACTCATTTTATGGAAGAAGTGGCCAACATTGTGGTATTGTTGCATACGATAAGGGGGAATGAGGATGTTCATGGATTTGAGGAATGGATGTATTTCTTCATCCAAATCATGTTATGTAGAGAGTAATTCCTGGATTGGGTATAAATCATCAATGATCATCTACATGAGTTGATGACCTTCTTCACCCTCAACAGGGTCTTTTACATGTCTTCATATTTGATATACGTCATCGCCAACACTAGACCTTGTCTTGGATTAAGACCAAGTGATTTACTTCTAGAGAAAGTACCCATTTATGATTATTTTGATAAGCTACAACTTCATAAGAGATTTCAATATTTCAAGAGCTCGTGATTGATACTTTCACCATGAGAATGGTCAAGGAGTTACAGGGATGCCCTACAATGAGGTTATCACTTGAAGCAACGCAATTTGTAGACTTCTATGGCAAGCATTTTATTCAGTTTCAGAGATTCTCTTACATAAGGGTTGGTGGATATGCAGGATTTCTGATCAAATTGCCTAAATACCCTGAAGATAAATGGGTGCTCATTGAAGTAAGTAGGAAATTGGCCGATATAAATAGGTTGTGCCAAGGTAGAAAAAGGTTTACAGTTTTCTTTCCATTTGGTTTTGGTTCTTATAGTTCTCAATCTATGTCTGATGCCCTAAATATTGAAAAATAATTTTCTAAGTATAATCCACTCACATATGAGGAATGAGTTCCTTCTGATTTAAAGTATTATATAAAGAATAATTTGAAACTAAGTCGTAATTTCTTTCATCAACCTAGCCTTGAGGTTTTTTGGGCTGACTATTTTGATGAGTATGAAGTCAGGAAAAGGAGTTGGATGAGGTTTTCAGTGGAATAGATTATCATCTATGACTTAAAATGGGATCTAAAGGGCATTGTGGAGGATGAGTCTGACATGGTAGACCCAGTCTACATTGATTTAATCGCAAATTGGCCTATCCCTACCATGG
>VDFB02252616.1:17290298-17326367 GCA_007258455.2 Sequoia sempervirens | reverse complement strand
CATTTTAATTCACTGAAAATCTTGTGAGGGAGTTGTACCTTGACAAAATTCAGAGGATATTTTTCTTTGCTTAAAGGTTGATATTCAAAGTTGTTTGGTTAATTTTGGAACCTTTCGAACATGGAATAATGATATCTCAAGGTGTCCAATCTGTTAGCCAACATTCATAAAATATGAGTGGTAGCCATCTAAATTGGACACAAAATTCAATAAAATTATGCTAAATCCAAATGACCTTAGTGGTAATTTTAACAATCTCATAACTTAGCCTTAGTGAAAGATAGATCAAGAACAAATTGTTTCTTACTCAACCAAAAAATTGAACTTAACCAAGAAAGAAACTATAATGAACTTGAAATCTTGATAATCACTTGCTCAATGTAAAATTTTGTCTCACATTAAGTTAATACAATGCTTGTTTCATAGTTAATTCTAAAACAATGAGTACGCTTTAAAATGTAATAGAGAATCCAATTGATTGCCTTCTACATTATATCTCATGGGGTCTTGTATAAATTAAGAGACCATGCCAATCTTGAGCATATGAAATACCAAGTCTTATATAAATGAAATAAATGAGGCTCCCAACAAGTTTTCAATACAAGGTACCATCAACCAAAGGCGAAGAGCATTGGTTCTCAAGTTTGACTTTAGAAAAAAGGGAGTCAAAGTAGGCTTGTAGTTAAGGATGTGAAAATATGATAGAAAATCAAGAGCATACTTGGATTACAAAAGGGTGATGTATTAATGCAACAAATCCAGTTAGTCATCAAAAACCTATCATGAAGGGTAATTTTTCACTACTATAATGGATGAAAAAGAACTCGGTGTGATCTATAGGCTATCAACATAGGGAACTAGAAAGAGGAGGGAATCATCCTACTATAAAATATATATGTTTGGATCTGAACAAAAATTAAAAAACCTAACCATGAGAAGGAATCCATTTTTTCATATCAATCTTGAGGGGCCTATTTCATTCCATACATAAATTTCCTAATCTATAAATAGAGGAAGATCTATGCAGAAAAACTTATGATTGATCCATGTATATCTCCTCTTGAAGGTATCTATGAAGAAATGTTTTTACTCTTCAATCCATCTAGTGAACCTCCTAGCAATATGCTACAACCATAGCAAGAGAGTTAGATAAAGTTCAAATTTTAAATAGGTGCAAATGTCTCATATTAATTAGCACTAGGACCATATGAAAAATCCTTTGCAACCAATTGTGCCTTAAGTTATCCATTAACCCACCTACTATGATTTTTTTCTAATAGATCCACTTTCATCAAATGACTTTCCTTCCCTTATGAAGGGGGACACAATTCCAAGTGTAATCCCTAATTAGGTAACTCTACTCCTACATGGAAGCGTTCGACTTAGAAATAGAAAATTTCTCTCAAAAATATTATAGACTAGAGGTAGAATCAATGCATATATGCAGAGACCATTGAAACTATGCATATGTTCACATAGTGTGTGATGGGTCCCTAACCCAATTACCTACACATTGTAGTTTTTGTTATGCCAAAGTGGACTTGGATTTTGATAATAAGAGGAGAATCCTCATAATCACTCACAACATTTGGAGTGGAGGAATAAGAGTCCTCATCATCAAGAATTTTCTTAGGTGGATCTAAATTTTAAGATAAACTGTCATATAGCCCAAGTGAATCAAATGTGAATGGAGGAGGAGGAGAAATATCAAGAGTGGAACTTGAAGATACATCCTCAAAGAAAACACTCCTCTAAATGAATATATCATGTAAAGGGTGAAGTAGTTGATAACGCTTAACATCGTCTAGATGAAGATGACTTAAAAATATATAAGGATTTTTTTTTGTAGATCAAGGGCCTTATATTTTTCTATAAGAATGTGGACTCTGTTAGAATTGTGAAACAAGCACAAAACCACGAGCCACAAGATCAAACAAAAAATAAAGACACCTTCTACACAAGAGATCTGCAAACAAGAATTGCTATATTCATCAACAAGGAAAAGTTATAGAAAAAGCTTTCAAGAATATATGAAAGCTCTAGATATTTCCCGTGAATAATATCCAAGAGTAATTACAAAGAGGGTTGAATGCTTATAATAGCAAAGCCCTAAATGAGAAAGGAATCAGTTCATGACAAGTGTCAACATCACATGAGATGAGACATACTGATCTAATATTAACTCAACTAATAAATCATTCCTAAGTTTAGCTAAAGTGTGTGAGAATAAATTAGACTAATAATCAATTAAAGATTAATTAATTATTACCTAATGTATGATAACTCTAACACCCCCCCTTAAGATGAACTTAGGGAGTAGGTAAAAACCCTAAAAAGAATGCATGATGGGTCCCGACAAACAAGGCCAAAAGAGGTACCCATGTACAAACAAAAGATCTCTATAATGTGGAGAAATAGAGAAAACCTCATGGGAAAAACTCTACTCCAAAAAGAGATGAAATCCAAGTGAAGGACTTAAGAAGCCTCCAAACAAGACAAGGTTGTCCCAAAATATAGGAACAAAGAGAACACCACAAAAGCATGAAGAAGCTGCAAATGTTGTCTAAGAATGAATGTTGTAATGCAGAAAGAATATCCTTCGCTGAAATATCTAATGATTAGGATCAAGACAAGAATCTGTATGAGCTCCCTCAACAACACTACTCAAATCAGATGACAAATAAAGGAAAACACCTAGAACTTGAAGATACAGATGGAAAAGGTACCAAAATTCTGAAGAACTAATCATGGGAAAATGGAAGGTCGCCTCCTAAAATAGGAATGCAAGAGTGTCCATATGGTAAGTGCTCCATCTCACCAAAATGCATGGGTAACTAGCCGCTGCATCTGCCTAGTACATAGGAACAAATATTGTACACATAGCTCACTCCAACGTGAAACTAAAGAAGCAGTAGTACCAATAGTAGAAACCCCCCCATAATGCTGAAAAGGGAGAGGCATGATATGTACACTAAAACTGAATGCCTGAAAGTAGTGCATGAAGAGGAACCAAGAACATTTGAAGGTGCAATCATGAAAGTACAAGCAGATATAAAGGATGTGAAAACAAAAGTCACATACGCATGACAAAGGTATGAAGGAAAAAAAGGAAAATATCAAACCCCATGGCACTTTATATCATAGTACAAGTACAACAAGACACAAATTGATGTGCAAGAATCCCAATACTACACATACAAAGCTGAAGCACTTTATTTCAGTGTGTTTACATATGATAAATACATGCAATGTGAGCCCATAAGGTCCAAAAAGGAAAAAAGATCAGAAGAAGGATTTATGGAAAAAACCAAAAATAAAATTTGGACATTGTATGCAAAAGTTTTCCCATTTGGATATCTCGTTTTCCCATTTTCGACATCGTATGCAAAAGTTATGTCGAAAACACTGAAGGAAACTCTAGAAAAGAAGATCTGACTTTGACTGGAAATAACAGGGACCTAAGAAAAAATATCCAAAAAATACTTGCACCACTGGAAATTAATTTGAATCCTCTTTTTGACGATATCTTATTTGCTCGATTTCTATATTGTGGGCAAAAGTTATGGCCTCCAAAAGAAAACAACTCCCAAAGTGGAAAAAAGCCAGGTACTGCATTAAATTTGACGGCCATATGACCATCGTAGAAAAATGCGAGCCTAAATTTGACGGCCAAATGGCCGTCAACACATTTTTACAATTTGACTTATTTGAAAAAAAAAAATGTTTTTTTAAAAAAAAGGACAATAAAAAATAACTTATAATGATTTTTTTAATAAAATAGAATTAAAAAAAATATTGGGTGGGGGGGCATGTGGGCCCACCCCCACTGATCCCCATAAGGGGTCGAGTACACTTGTGCAGGTACGACCTGCATAGGTTGCGTAGGTACAACCTACGTAGTACCCTGCACAAGTACGAACCTGTGCAGGTCTTGTGTAGGGGTACTCCCCTTTATACCTTTTTCTAAAAAAAAAAGAGCTTTTTTTCAAAGCTTTTAAAAATAATTTTTTTACATTAAAAAAACTATGAATTTTTTTGTAGGAATTTTTAAAAAAAAAAAATTTACCTCATCAAGCGTGCAGAAGGCCGTACAAGTATGCAAAACAATTTTTTTTGCCTCGAAGGCTCCCGACTCAGAATTCGACAATTTGGTAGTCCATCTTAGGGTTTTTGGGCCTTCTAAGCGTGATGGAAAAGGTCTTTTTGGGCCCAAGATGCTCCGAAAAACCAGCTATCCCCTAGATCTAGCAAAAAAGCCCTTTCTTCAAGCCCTCACAAATCTGACAAACAAAGCTAATTTTGACAAAACAAAGGTCAATCTTGACTATTTTGACAAAATTTAGATCCAAATGTTAAAGGTCCTTTTTACACAAAAAAGTTTTAAAAAATTCCCACTTCCAAAATTTGTAAAACAAGCAAAGGGGATTTAGATATGAAGCTTGCAACCCTTGTTGAAGAAAAAAAACCTCATAAATCAAGAAGGGGTTTGTTGAATCCACACTTTGATACCATGCTAGAATTGTGAAATAATCACAAAACCACGAGCCACAGGATCAAACAACAAAAAAGTACACCTTCCACACAAGATATCTACAAACAAGAATTGCTTATATTCATCAACAAGGAAAAGTTACGTGTATAGCTTCCTAAGAAGTTATGAAAGCTCCGTGATATTTCCTCGCGGAATACTATCCTGAGAGAGTAATTACAAAAGAGGGTTGAATGCTTATAAGAGCAAAGCTCCAAATGAGAAAGGAATCATATCATAACAAGTCTCAACATCACATGAGATGAGACATAATGATCTAATATTAACTCAACTACTAAAGCATTCCTAAGTTTAGCTAAAGTGTGTGAGAATAAATTAGACTAATAATCAATTAAAGATTAATTAATTATTAGCTAATGAATGATAACTAGATAACATACTCATTTGCAAGAACAAAAAAATCAAGTGCTTAAATATTGATTTTTTACCACTTCAAATTTCAAAAGGATTGATTTTGTTTAAGGTTAAATGAAGAATGCTATTTGGGATATAACTAGCATAATTAATGGGCTCAACTCAATACTATGACGCAAGAGATCTAAAGTGTATCATA
This sequence comes from Sequoia sempervirens, assembly GCA_007258455.2. Taxonomy (NCBI): domain Eukaryota; kingdom Viridiplantae; phylum Streptophyta; class Pinopsida; order Cupressales; family Cupressaceae; genus Sequoia; species Sequoia sempervirens. Next base: position 17,321,265 of record VDFB02252616.1, on the reverse strand, counting down.
TACTTCATTATTTCCTTCAAATCCTTGTCCTTGTATTTTCTACACCATTTTGTTGATAAATGTAAGGAATCATATGTTATTGTGTGGGGGAAAATCATAGAGTGTAAACAAGATAAATGTACTTGAAATAGAATCTAATCTATAATCAAGAACACTAATCTAAGATCTATTCCTACACTTACGAAATGAAACTAAACTATTACAAAATTCAAGAAGCAAGATCAAGAGATAAAAGCATACATGAATTCATGAAAAAGCATAGTTTTACCATCCCATATTGGAGTATATTTGCGAGGATGTGGTTGCTCGTATCATTGTGAAGCCTCTATAGTTTGTGTGCAAAAGCTTGATGTTTGAATGGTCGATTGACGGTATGTTGAACCTCTAACAATAGTGATTGTGAATGTCGAAAGTACTTTGTTGTGCAAATGATGTTGACTCTTTGATCCTTTTTTGTGAGGAAAGAGGTTTGTTATATAGAAAATGTGATTTGAAATGGACGATCAGGATTAAACAATGTTGCATCAAATTCGACAGTTGAAAGGTGTTGAGAGGATTTAAGCATGAATGATTTGCTCAAAGAAGATTGCACAATTTGTGTGATTGAAGAATAGATTGGTTGGTTAGGATTTAGATTGATCATTCAGGATTTAGATGGCTTAGTCAAGAAATTAGATGGGTTAGTTAGCAAATTAGATGACTTAGTCAGCAAATTAGATGGCTCTGTCAGCAATCATAATTTTCTCAATTAGAAAATGAGTGAGGATAATTGATTAATTGATTTAATTAATTAATTCCTTTTTGGAGTTGAACGTGCAAATCAAGTTTGACTTTTGCAAACAAAGTTGCATTAGTTTGATTTGATTTTTGATAATGTTTTGAATAGTTTATTTAAATTATTCAAATTTGGAGAGAAAGTGAGTTAATTAAATTATTATGATTTAATAATTTAATCAACTTAGGGGAATAAAGTGATTTAGCGACGTAATTAAATAATTGGTGTTATTTAACTAATCAGGAGGAATAAAGTTAGATTAGGACTTTATTAAATAAACATAATTTATTTAATTGGTTGAAATGATGAAAACATGAATTAATCAAATAATGTCATTTAATTCAATTAATAGCAGAAATAGGGTTTTAGGACTTTATTAAATAAATGAGATTTATTTAATTAGTCAAAAATGAGGAAAAAGTGAATTAATTAAATAATGTCTTATTATTCAATTAATAGCAAAAATTAGGGTTTTTGATGTAATGGATGTGAAATGGAGTGGTGTTAGATGATAATGCTACTTCGTAGGCTAGGACAATTTAAGGTGTTTACATTTTTCCCCTCTTTGAGATCAGTTATGCTTGCTTTGTTTCAAAGAGCATTGCCTCGATATGCCCCAAGTGCAAGAGGTGCCTTAGTATGCCCCAAATAGGATAGCATGTTGTCGCCTTGGGAATTTAGTGAAAATTTTGGACAATGAACCAAATTTTTTGATAAGTTGATGTGATGCATTTAAGTGCAAGGACTGAAAGAAGAAATGTTAATAAGAAGTGAAGAATAGTTGATGTTGTTAGCCATTGATGAGTTGCTTTCACTTTGCTTGGAGGCTTCGCATTTTGAACAATCCCTTTTGATGTAGCAAATAGATATGATGCACCAGGGTATTAATGACCAAGGTGACTTTGTATCTATTGCATGGACTTTGACTCTACAAACAAGGAGTGTTATTGCTCATACTAGACATATGAAAACCCTGTTAGAGTGTATGGGTGAGAAGCTTTAAAACATGTCAAACCAGTAACACAAGAGGTATTAAGAACCTAACATGCCCTTGCTACACGAAATGCTTTGAAACAACTTCCACACACATAACAAAGCAAGTATTCGCCATGGTAGTATAACAAAAATATTCAACAAACAAAAAACTGAAATGATGCTCAATTGCTCCCATTCCTTCTTCTCTAAATCCTTATGGACATCCTCGAGAGATCCTAGGAATGAGTCAAAATAAATAAAAAAGATAAGATCATAAAAAAATAAAAACAAAGTTGCAGTATCACTTGCCATATCTGTTTGGGGGTGGGGCTATTATCCGGTGTTGATCATGTCTATCGTAGGAACATATCTATTAATACATATCTCAGGATGTTGTTGGTGAATTGTCAAAAGATATGTATTCAATACTTTGACATTGTTTTTGTCTATTTGTAATCAAATCTTTGCGAGTGTTTGCTTGAAACTTCTAGATTTTGATGATTGCTTTGTTTGTTTGTTTGTTTTGTCAAAGGGTGAGTATGATGATCTTTTTATTATGGATGAACCTTTATTGCAGATAGGTTATGGAAAAAATATAATTTTTGAGCTTTTTCAAATGTTTTTGTGCTTTTTAATGTTATTTGATGTTGTTTTTTGTGTTTTCAAGATATTTGAACTTTTTTTTGTGAATGTTTATGGATTTTTTTGAATTTTTTGACTAATTTGAAAATAAAGCATGAAAGAAAACCTAAGGGGACTAACCTAAGGTCTCAAGAGCTGATCAGAGATAATCCTTGCCTACATTGTATATATAGAGACCATGTAGTTCGACCTGGTATGACTCAAAGCATAACATGTTTTTGGGATTTAAACAATGTTGATAACTTGGATTGATATTTCAATTATGTGTCTAGAGGATATGTTGCAAGAAATTTACTTGAACTGGTTGTGGGGTTCAAGCAAATGTTGATATCTTAGACTGTTTGAGTGAAGGAATAATCCAACAATGTTGTTTTGTTTTTTGTCATTTTTCAGATGTTTTTGATTTTTTTTGTTTTCTAGATGTTTTTTATTTTGATAGTTTTGAAGGTTACCCTAGTAGTGCGTTGGTGGTATACCTTGTTGTTGGGACAGTGCTTAGATCACACCACAAGTTAGAAGATATAGATCAAGATTTATTCTAAAGCAAGATGTAAGGACTTGCCCCTAGCATCTAGCAATGATACATTATCTTGTGATAGGATAGTATGTTTGGATAAAGTATGCCCCTTTGGGACAATGCCTCTTGGCTTAGATAATGTTGGATATGATAGGATAAATGATAATGACCCATGTCAAGATGCTTTCCATAAGCAAGTATAAAGTGTACACCAAACATTTGTCAAGATCAAGATAAGTTGGATTTTGGGATAAAAATGGATTGGATTTATTATGGATATGCTGAGATGCTTTCACTTGAAATGGTGCATGTAGATGCTCGATTCTACACATGACGCTTGTTTTCCAGGTTTTCATCATGGTACTTGTCCAAAGCGCTGCCATAGTGGTTTTCACTAGAGGATGATTTTTCTCTTAACTATTTTCTTTATTTTTTTTAATTGATTTTTGATGTCACACAAAATGCCTATTTACCAAGTTTTCATTATGGTGACACTTTTCTACTCATGTTGAACCACCTAGTGGTGTTGATGTAGGCATTGTTGGTGTTGATATGGTTGTTTTTGTTGTCATGATGTGCCAACAATATCTTGCTTGGAGGAGTTGTTTTTCCAAGATGCAGGCACTTGCATGTAACCCATGACACTTCTTGTTTTCTTTGTCGATACCAGAGTCAACCTTACCTTGATGTGCACATCGTGATAGAGTGTGTTTAGAATCCTTATGATAAAGAGTTACAACGAACACATGGTCAATGCGAGGGTTTGATATCATGGATGGTGAAATGCATCGAGGGATATGATATTTAGATGGATCGATTGACAATTTGGAATCCTTGACTATCCAAACTTGGGATGATGAGCAATGATGGGTGGATACAGAGATTCGATTGGGACCAACGTCTTGATATACCTTGTAGGTCGCTCTTGAAGCTTTATTTTGTATTGATGGACATCTTTGATGGATGAAATTCCCTTTTTTATTTTTCCCCATAGTTTCTTTGACTGGTGGAGTTTGATAGGGATGATTTTCTTTCTTTTTCTTTTGTATCCATTTGAATTTTTCTTGTCCATTTTGTTTTACCAATTTTTTTGCTTCAATGACTTGTTCCTTTTTTTGATATATATTTTTTCCTTGTTGTTGGTCCCAATTAGAGGATGGAAAAATACGTGGATGACAATTCATGATGTGGCTAGTTGTAGCATTGGTAGCAATTTCATCATAAGGACTCTTCGTGCTCTCTATGTTGATTCTTGCATTAGATAAAGTTTCCCCCAATATTATAGAGGTATCACTAATATGTTTAGATCCCTTAATTATTGAATAACCAAGACCTTGATGCTTAGGATTTCCAATAATCTACACTGGTTCTAAGATACTCTATTCATGTAGGCCTAATCCTCTACCTTGATAATTCATCTATTGAAATTTTTTATTTGCAATATGATATAATTTACCTTGGAAACAAGGTGATAATCCTTCTCTACTCTATTGTGGATCTTCAAAGGTGATAGATTCTTCATTGGTAGGATAGCTTGCTTTGAAAAAGGTAAGTGATCCAAGTTTATAAGTGATAGGATCCTCCATATGTGGGATAAATTCTTGATTGATATCTTTGGCTTGATCTTGTGAAATATTAGATTTTGATGGTTCTTCAAGATATATTGGTGCTTCTTTGATTGTTGTATACCTAGTGCTTTTCTGCCTAGGAGTGCTTCTTTGACTATTGTAAGGGCCTTCCTCATGATCAATTTCAAATATGTCTATAGATTCAGCCATGCCTTGATCATGTGTAGAGATGTTAAGAGTAGGCGACTTTTGTTCCTTGGTAATTATATCAAAAGTATGAGACTCTTGTTTTGGATGAAGATCATCTATATGTCTGTTAGAAGTAGGCATCTCATGGGTAGATGTATGTGTGCTTGGTATATGGATTTGTTCTTCTTTTGCAAAACCTTGGATGTCTTGGAAGATATATGCCAAGTCATTGTAGTATTTTGATGATAGGGATTCTTGATCTTGACTCTGTGTGGTATTATCCTAGATATTCTTTGGATAACATTCTTGACATGGAAAAATTTCAAAGAAGGGATTGCTTGTAAAGGGTCCTTGGATTTCCTCAAAATGTGGATATATGGGTGATAGCTCTTGGCTTAGATTTTCTGCATTGGGTATAAGTGTTGGATTAAGAGTGTCTTCTTCATCAATATGTACTACCATGAGGTTGGATGATGTCAATATATGTTGGAATGAATAATTTCTAGAATTGGGTGATTGATTTTGATCATGCTTTGGATTAAATTCTTGATGTGTGTCCTCTTGCTCATTGGATGATGTAGAGACATTGTCAATGTGATTAGTGGTAGATAGATCTTGATAATTGTTTTCAAATTTTGAGATATTGTCAATGTTATCATCGATAGATGACTTTTGATCATTATCTACAACATTGAGGTAGAGATATTGTTGATTTTTTCATTGGTTGATGACTCTTGATCTTTGTTTTCAACTTTTAAGGTTGAGATATTGGTAATTTTTTCCATAGTGGTTGAACCTTGAATGTTGTCTTCAATAGCTATTTATTTTTTATCAATAAGGTCTTAGATGAGTTTGATGATGTCAATATATCTTGGGCTGGATCATTGCTAGACTTTGGTGATTGATTTTGATCATGATTAGGATTAAATTATTGATGTGTGTCCTCTTTCTCATTTGATGAGGTAGAGACATTGCCAACATGACCATTGGTAGATAGATTCGATAATTGTTTTCAACTTTTGAGATGTTGTCAATGTTATCATCGATAGATGGATTTTGATCATTATCTACAACATTTGAGGTAGAGATATTGTTGATTTTGTCATTGGTAGATGACTCTTGATCTTTATTTTCAACTTTTGAGATATTGTCAATGTTATCATTAATAGTGGTTGAACCTTGAATGTTGTCTTCAATAGCTATTTCTTTTTGATCAGTAAGTTCTTGGATTATATTTTTGAGTTCTATGCATTTGTTCATTGTGTGGCCCTTGATTTTGTGGAACTCACATCGTACTCATTATACCAAGGGAGTTTAAAGTTTGGTTCACCATAAGTTGGACTATCGTTGATTTTGATAAGGTCCTGTTGTACTAGTTTGTAAATGATTATATCTAAAGTCTCTCCCAAAGGGGTGAATTTCCTTCTTGGTTGGTAATATTTCTTTGTGGCCTCTCTTGATTGTTCTGCTCTTGATTTTGATTTTGGTTGTTTGATTGATTGTTTTGGTAATCGAGTTGATTGTTATTTTGTAACTACAAGGTTATATCGTTAGTAGGTGTGTTTGTTTGGTTTGGAAGGATGTTATAACCATGTTGTCCGATGACATTTGTTTGATCATAGGTGGGTTTTTGTGAAGGCATGGACTCTTGATAACCATGTTGTGTATAAGGAGGGTTAAGTCCTTTTTGTGTGTTGTAGGTACCTTGAGGGTGGGGTGCACCTTGATATTGAACTTGAGGAATCCTCTGATCTTGAGTTTGAGATGTGCCTTGATGTTACATAATTCCTTGATAAGGTGTTTGAGGTACATCTTGGTGTTGTGGAACTCCTTGATACTAAGATTGAGGTACATCTTGATATTATGGAACTCCTTGATATTGCGATTGAGGCACATCTTGGTATTGCATTTGAGGTACACCTTGGTGTTGTGGATTTTGTTCTGGCAATTGATGTTGTTGATTCACTTGATGTTGTGGAAATAGACTTTGTTGCTGGTATGAACCAATGTTTTGATGATGTTGGGAATGTTGTTGATGTGGATATTGAGATGTTTGAGGATGTGTGTTTGTTTGTTGTTGGGGGTTTTGAATGAAGGAAGATCCATATTGATTTTGCATAACATTAGGATCCTGATTTTGTTTTTGTAACCCTTGTTGATATTGTGCATTGTATGAAGGATCATAGGATGGGGGTTGTTGGTATGAGGTGTCTTGATGTTGAACATGTTGTTGATGATATGAATCTGTGTTTTGAGGATTTTCAATATGTTGTTGATATTGTGACTCACTGTTTTGATGGTGTCCAAAGCATTGTTGATAAATTTTTCCAATTTTGTTTTCAATTGCATTTAGGGAAAGTTGATGTTGTAGATTTTGATGGTGATTTGAGACCCTCAATGTTGTTGTGACCCTTGATAAGAGTGATTCAGGTAATAAATTAATGTTGAAATTTTTTTAGGGATGTTATCATTGCGCACTTAGGATGTTATGATGCTCAATACCCTATCGTAAGGTCACTCATTTTATATATCCATGTGTTACTTTTGTCGTTTGTGGTTTTTGTTGGGAGTATACTAGCACTGCTTTTGTCTTCTTCCATTTTTCTTCTATGTTGTAAACAAGCACCAAGATCTTTGTGAACATTTTGTGACTCTTAACTATGGAAAAGGTTGAACTGGAGAAATTGGTTGCCAAATGGTCATATGGTGAGAGTGTGGATGTTTTGATATGGTCTTTTATGAAGCTCAAGACCCTAAGGTTTGAGTGCTATTTAGAGGTGGCACTATTCTTGGAAGTCAAAGTACTGAAAGGCCTAGATTGATATCTCACTTCTCCTTCTAGAGGATATGTTGTGAAAAAACTTACTTGAACTATCTACGAGTTCCAAGTAACTATTGATATCTTAGAAGTGTGAATGAGGGAATAATCGAGGTTTGTTGGTTTTAATTCTATTTTCCAAAATTAGGATGGAATGTGAATAGTGGATGAGGGACTATATGACCTATTTGGGTTTTCATTTGTTTTTTTCTAACAAGGATCCTATAAACAACTTTGATTCATTTTTCTGATTGCCAGCAGGATAAAGTAGAAGTGAGGTGTTTTGAGCAAAAGTGCCAGACTGTGAGCAATAGTGGCCAAATTTATCAAGTGTGGCCTAAAATATGTCAAGTGCGCAAGTTTTTGAGAAGCAAGTGTGAGATGGAATGGAAAGTGCGACTTCTGTGTGTATTTTTTAGATGCAATGATTACTCAGGAAAAAGTGAGTTTCTTTTGGTAATGGCGAGCAAATTCTTGGAAAGTGCGCTAGTTTCTCAGAAGTAGGTGCGACCAAATAAGAGCAAGTGTGTGGGTTCCACATCAAGTGCATAGTTTTTGTTAAATGCAACTGATTTTCATAAGTGAAGTTTCTGAGACAGAGAACAAATGCAATGAATATTTAGCAACTGCGGCATAAAATGTGACAACTACGTTGGAATCTTCTGCAAAGGCGGTCTCTGTGTGTTTTGTTTCCAATTTGAGAAATCTTTCTCTAGATTTTTACAAGTTCAATTTGGTTTTTTCCTCAATTTCTCTATTTTTAGAGTATGGAAAGTGATACAACAATACTTGAATGACTCAAAAAGCATATACTTTGTGTGACCTTCATGTCTATGGCTTTAAGTTGTGAAATCATGACACCCAAGCCATAGTTTCCAAATGTTTACTTTGATCTAATGTAGCCTAAAATTATAGCCCGAATATTCAAAAACCTTTAAGGAAATCCTTTCAAGGAGTGAAAATATAGGGCTTCTTTTAAAAGAATACACTAAGTCAAAGGGTTTGTGATTCAATCATTATGTTTAGTGTTTGTTTGGATGTATTTTTTTTAGATCAAGCACAAAATTTGATGTCAAGTTTGTTTTGAATGTTTTTGGCAAGTTTAACATAAACAAACATTTACAACCCTAGAGATAGAAACCATTCTTTTAGGTAGGCTTGTCTCATGCCCTAAAGGAACAATTTTACATGCAACTTATGGCACAAGACTGTAGTCGTACTTGGCAAGTAACTTATCGGAAGTAAATTATAATGCACCACTTTCAAAGAATGTTTTTGGATAAAGGGATAGCTTCTAAAACAATTTGGATCTTAGTAATGTTCTGGGATTATTATTTTTAGATCCATATACATGCGGCATTTTTCTCAATTAAGAGGCCTCCCAACCCTTGCAGGTTTTTATGTATCACAGGGATACTAGGGGAGACTGACATTAGTATAGGCCAGTAGCACCCGGTGGGTGAGAAATTTCCTCACACCCACAATTATTTATATAGTGGTCCAAAACGAGAGTACTGCTTGGGTTGCCTATGAGTTCTCTGATGCAGGATGTGTCTCAATAGGCAGGCCCTCTAAAAGGTATGCTTTGAAAATAAAGGTGCAAAGCTCAAGATGTTTTCGCTCACCCAAGATCGCCAAAAGGTGCGAGGGGAGAAGACAACCATCTAGCTTGCCAAACACTTAATGCACGACATATAATTCATAGCAATTTGATTCTTCTTAAGCACCTCAGGTGGTGCTATTCCCAAAAATATGTGAATAAGATATCTGTGATTCTTTTTAATTGCATCCAATGGAAGTAGACAACAATCAATATAATAGCAAAGGTGCAAGATAGAAAGGATAATTTGTTCATTTTTAAGCCCAAAACTTGAGTGTTTCTAAATCAATCCTAGTCTTACTTGGTCAACAAAAGCAAATGTGAGTGTGTGTCAACAAAAGGAAATCGTTTTGGTCATTTGTGTTGTTCTTTTTTATGCACCAAAATAAAGATTCCTAATTATAAAAACTTGGAAAGAGTTCATTTTTAGAGCACTTAAATTGAAATGTGTGGTTTGTAGGTTTCTTTTTAAGCACTAAAATGAAGATTCCTAACTTAGAAAGCTTTTTAAATGGTTTATTTTAAAGCACCAAAAATGAAGTTTTCATTTGTGTGTTCTTTTTAAGCACCCAATAAAGATTCCTAATTTAAGAAAACTTAGAAATTGTTCATTTTAAAGAACTTAAAAACAAAGTGTGTTTGTTGTAGGTTCTTTTTAAGCACTAAATGAAAGTTCCTAACTTTAGAAAGGATTGAAATGGTTCATTTTAGAACACTTAAAAACAAATGTGTTGTTCTTTGTATGCACCAAATAAATGAATTTCTAACTTAAAAAAGCATGGAAAATTTGAAGTTCTTTGAGCGTTCGTCTTCCCTACAGAAAACGTGTTAGTGTTTCTCAAATCTTGCACACACAAACGTTAATACCTATCACACATCCAAAATCAGGAATTCGTTAGTGTAAAAATCAATTTTTAGTTTGTAGATCTCGGACACAAGTTTGACAAAGCAAAAATGCTGAAAAACCAGAAAGTGCACCCTCTATCAGAGACCAAAAGTGCTAAAATAGGAAAGTGCATCCTTTATCAGCAGTCAAATGCGCTGAAAAATATCAAGTGTGCAGAAACCATGGTCAAGTGCGTGGTTTTTAAAGTCAAGTGCACCGATTTCTTGATAGGAAATTGCAATAATTTCTGGAATAGTGCATAAATTTTTTTCAAAAGAGCTCCAAAAACCTGCAACTTCAATTCAAACTCATAGAAATGTTAGTAGTTAGGACCGTCGTCCCACCGGGCATGCCAAAATGTGTGAGGGGGAAAATCATAGAGTGTAAAGAAGATAAATGTACTTGAAATATAATCTAATCTATAATCAAGAACACTAATCTAAGATCTATTCCTAAACTTACGAAATGAAACTAAACTATTACAAAATTCAAGAAACAAGATCAAGAGATAAAAGCATACATGAATTCATGAAAAAGCATAGTGTTACCATCCTGTATTGGAGTATATTTGTGAGGATGTGGTTGATCGTATCATTGTGAAGCCTCCATAGTTCGTGTGGAAAAGCTTGATGCGTGAATGGTCGATTGAAGGTATATTGAAGCTCTAAAAATGGTGATTGTGAATGTTGGCAATACTTCATTGTGCAAATGATGTTGAATCTTCGATCCTTTTTTTGTGAGGAAAGAGGTTTTTTATATAGAAAATATGATTTGAAATGGACAATCAGGATTAAACAATGTTGCATCAAGATCGACGGTTGAAAAGTGTTGAGAGGATTTAGACATGAATGATTTGTGCAAAGAAGATTGCACAATTTGCGTGATTAAAGAATAGATTGGTTAGTCAAGATTTATATTGATCAGTCAAGATTTAGATGGCTTAGTCAACAATCATAATTTGCTCAATCAAAAAATGGGTGCTCGGATAATTGATTAATTGATTTAATTAATTAGTTCCTTTTTGTAGTTGAACGTGCAAATCAAGTTTGACTTTTGCAAACAAAGTTGCATTAGTTTGATTTTTGATAATTTTTTGAATAGTTTATTTAAATTATTCAAATTTGGAGGGAAACTAAGTTAATTCAATTATTATGATTTAATAATTTAATCAACTTAGGGGAATAAAGTGATTTAGCGACATAATTAAATAATTGGTGTTATTTAACTAATTAGGAGGAATAAAGTTAGATTAGGACTTTATTAAATAAATGCAATTTATTTAATTGGTCAAAATGATGAAAACGTGAATTAATTAAATAATGTCATTTTATTCAATTAATAATAGAAATTGGGTTTTAGGACTTTATTAAATAAATGGGATTTATTTAATTAGTCAAAAAATGATGAAATGGGAGACTCTCCCTTTCAAATCTAATCACAAACACACATACAACTCTATGCAAGAAGGCAAAAAATTAACTTAAACACATAGAAATGGAAGAGAAATCTGCAACATATATTAAGTTCAAATCTGAAAATGAATTACATAATCATGGAGCTCATATGCTCACATACAACATGGGCTTCACACATACAAAAATCTGCAACTCAACATTCCAACATCATTCCAGCAGCATCTGGATATGCAACCACCAACTCTCCTTGAAGCCAACTTCTCACAATGACAAGGCAACAATATATAAAATTTTGTGAGAAGAAACCACTATTGGTTTCTCAAATCAACCTCCACTAAAACCACCAAGAAAACCCGTCAATTTCTATTTATCAATGCTATGTCATTCATCAAAATTTTCTCAAACGGTTTATGGGTTTGGCGCACCTCATTTGCATCTTTCCGGATCATTTTGAAATTCTTAATTTTGTTACCATATGAGAACTTTATAGCTGTTTTACTAATATTGGGTCTCATAATTATGACCCAGACAATCTTTACTCTTTTCCCAAAAATAATAATATGCCAGTCAAACCTCTAGAATGCTCATTACTCCTGATTGGCATGGATTTCCTCTTCTTAGCATGTGCATTCAATGTACAATTCAATTTTTTCTTCCTTCCTTACACCCACTCTCTCCATTCCATCAATACCCATCATTTCAGTCCTCCAATAAGATGCAATTTTCAATTTTTTTTACAATTTACAATAATTGTCCACTCATAGGCTTGGACATGGAAGTTTTCCCTTTTATAAACTTAACACTTCTCAAATATTTTAAAACAATTAAAATTGAATCAATTAATTAATTAATTTTCCCACAATCCATCACCAAATTTTGCTATGCTGGAAGAGTTGAAAATTTCAACAATTTAAACTTGCAACCAAAAATAAAAATAAAACATAAGCATAAACTTTAAAATATTTCTGGTTGTGCAGGATTGCTTGGTACCCCTAGATGCTCTTGCATCAGACACCCGAGGTAGAAAGTTTGTGAGCATAGGCTCACAAAAGTGGAGTTGAATGGTAGAACCATTCTTTCAGATTGCAGGCAATCTATAGGGAACTCCGTTGCTGTCCAAAGTACACATGAAGTCTTTTCTTCTTCCTCTTCTTCCAACATCTTGCTAGTACTAGCTTTTCTCTCCTCCAACAACTCTTCTTACCATTGTTCTTTTCTCTCATGGACTTGTATCCACCATGTACCATCCTCCTCCAATTAATCTCTCTACTCATCTCCTCTTTCGTGGGTTTTGACCTACCACAAATCGACCACCTCCACAAAAATTCTCTTATAGCTTCCTCCATAGCCTCTACCTGCAAGTATACATCTATATACTACTCTGGATCCTCACAATATTTTTTCTTTTCTAACTCTTTTCTCGTCTCACAATGCAAATCCTTTACAAATTTAACATTATAAAACTCATAAAATTAGATTTTACCTCGATGACTTATTCTGTCACAACATATTCTTCCGCACTATTGAATGCTACTGTCTTTATTATTGCATCAAGCAACTTCTCTATCTCTGCGATCTCTTCCTCAAGAAACTCTTGGTCTTCATCAGGTTCCTCATCGAACACTGGATCCTCATACATCACTGCATACTCTATTTTAACTGCAACATCCTCAACTGCTGCAATTTTTACTCTTTCACTTTCAACTACAATACTTTCACCTTCGCTACTCACTGTCATCATTGTCTTCTTGTCCTCCAAAAGGCTTAACTCTGTTGCAACATAATTCTCCTCTTTGAATGTTGCACTTTCTCTTTGCTTCTCATCCTTTAATACAATCTCACCATCTTTCTTCACACTATTCTCAAAACATACTTACGCAATATTTTCTCCATCCTGCTCACTTGCATACACACCTATGACAAACTTTTTGCCTCTCTTCTTTGAAATTTTGTCAAACAATTGCAACACACTCTCAATATTGAACTTCTTAGGTATAGATTTCCTCACATTCAGTGATCGGTCTACACACCACACACACTCCACCCTGAGGTCCTGATGCAAACTGCCTCACATTTGACATTCTGCTTGCACACTTAGGAACTCCTGCTTTGATACCACTGATGAAATGTGAGACTCTCTCTTTCAAATCTAATCACAAACACACATAAAACTCTATGCAAGAAGGAAACAAATTAACTTAAACACATAGAAATGGAAGAGAAATCTACAACATATATGAAGTTCAAATCTGAAAATGAATTACATAATCATGGAGCTCATATGCTCACATACAACATGGGCTTCACACATACAAAAATATGTAACTCAACATTCCAACATCATTCTAGCATTATCTAGATATGCAACCACCAACTCTCCAAAGCCAACCTCTCACAATGACAAGGCAACAATATATAAAATTTTGTGAGAAGAAACAACTATTGGTTTCTCAAATCAACCTTCACTAAAACCACCAAGAAAACCTGCCAATTTATGTTTATCAATGCTCTATTATTTGTCAAAATTTTCTCAAATGGTTTCTAGGTTTGGCGTGTCTCGTTTCCAACTTTCTGAATCATTTTGAAATTCTTAATTTCATTACTGTATGAGAAAGTTATAACAGTTTTACTAATACTGGGTCTCATAATTATGACCCAGACAATCTTTACTCTTTTCCTAAAAATAATAATATGCCAGTCAAACCTCTAGAATGCTCATTACTCCTTCTTGGCATGGATTTTCTCTTCTTAGCATGTGCATTCAATGTACAATTAAATTTTTTCTTCCTTCCTTACACCCACTCTCTCCATTCCATCAATACCCATCATTCCAGTCCTCCAACAAGATGCAATTTTCAATTTTTTTTACAATTTACAATAGTTGTCCACTCACAGGCTTGGACATGGAAGTTTTCCCTTTCAGAAAATTAACACTTCTTAAATATTTTAAAACAATAAAAAGTGAATCAATTAATTAATTGATTTTCCCACAATCCATTAGCAAATTTTGCTACGCTGGAAAAGTTGAAATTTTCAACAATTTAAACCTACAACCAAAAATCAAAATAAAACACAAGCATAAAACTTTAAAATATTTTTGGTTGTGCAAGACTGCTTGGTACCCCTAGATGCTCCTACATCAAAAATGATGAAAAAGTAAATTAATTAAATAACGTCGCATTATTCAGTTAATAACAAAAAATAGGGTTTTTGATGTAATTGATGTGAAATGCAATGTTGTTAAATGTTAATGCTAGTTCATAGGCTAGGGAAATTTTAGGTGTCTACAATTATAAATCAATCATCTATGTGGTGTGAAACTACTCAAAATGATGGTTGATATGCTCACCACCATTACCTATTTACAAAATAATAATGAATTTTGTTGACTATTTCTTTGTTAAATATTTGAATTCTTGGAAGTTCTCAAACATTGGACTTCTATGAAAGTAAATAAATTCATTTATATTTAGAAAAGTAATCAACGAATGTCAAAATACATCTAGCACTACTAAAGGAAGGATGCGAATATGGTGATGCCAAATCACTGTGAACTAGTTCTCTAGAATGTGAAGCTCTCCATGCCTTGCCTTTGTCAAAGTTCTCTTCAAGATTCTTACCTAGGATTTAGCCCTATAAAACACAAAAAAAAAAGTGAGTAAGGAGGTATCCTTGTAACCATGCTATATTGGTTGAGTTGTTGTAAGTAGTAGTAGTTAAGATGGTCAAATAGCCCATGCCATAACTTAATCACTTCAATGAAATGAATTAGCAGAATAGTCAAAGGAGGATTAAGAATAAAGTGAGAAAAGAGATCAAATGAAAATTGATGATTTTCTCTCCCCACTATAATTATAAAACCATTGTATACCTCACTGACAACCATTGAATTGAGATTGAACTCAACATGATTTCTTGAACTAGTGTGATTGATATTATAAAATTATAAGAAATTATCTTACAATGAGAGCACACAAAGAATATCCTAAAATGCTCCATCCCCACATCAATAAACCCTTTGTGTGAAAAACCCAAATAAAAAACTAAATTGAATGGTGAATATGTAATTAATACAAGGGCCTTTCCCTTTGATACCTCTTTGTTGTCTTTTTCCATAGAAGAATCCTAACATGAAGAAATTTATTTCTTCGACTTAGAAACATTGATGTTTTTATTCAAAATACATGTTAATTATTAATATGATTTTTATAATAAATATATTTTGACCTTCTCTTTCTTAGGTTTTTCACCTTTAGAAGATAAGGTCTTTGAAGTTGTTATGGAGGCATTGTGTTTTTTATTATTTTCTCCTTGATTTTCTATAATTTCATCCTTATTTCTTGATCATTTTTGTTCTTTTATATCTTGGCTATTAGCTAAGACATATGTAAGGACCATCCTTACTTGTGACTTTGTAGCACCTTTTTCTATTGGTGGGCTTAAATATTACCAACTATTTAAATCATTTGATAATTCTTTAACCTTGGTTTTAGTATTGTTCTGTATTCATTGCCTTCTTAATGAACCTTGGGGATTACTCACACTCTCTCTCGGTATTCATTGTTTTAATTGTGTGTCATTATTAAGAATTGAATGTTGTCTCCATATTGTTCTTTAGAGGAGACCACTTGCTACTATAACCTTATTTTCACTCTTTATAATTAATGACTATTAGATTATGATTATGGATCATGTATATTAGATATTTTGACTCTATAATTGTAATGTTTTACTTTATTGAATCTTAAAATGTGATTATTTAATTTAGCTGGGATTGGAGTTGTAGATTAGGAGATATTTAATTAAATTATAAAGTGACATAGCTTTGATATTATGATTTAAAGGAGATCATACTTATGTTATTTTCAAATGAATTGATCACTAATGAAGGAACTACCTATGAGCAAAATTAGGACTAATAGGATCTTTGAGGTGGCTCAAGAATGATAATAAGCTATTGAATTTAAATGACAACCTTAAACTGAAGGTAAGATTATAGTAATTAGATTTGGTAAGTTACTTTGTATGATGATCTGCTAGTTGTAACTAAATTTACTTGTAATTATTCTATGTGAATAGAATAATGTGAGGAGATGTAAATTCTAGCTCTAATATTATATTGCTAACAAGTTGATAACTTAATAGTTATTTTGAATTAAATAGAACATAATCAAGATGATGAGACCTTGGTTAGACTATGCATTTGAAGCTAATTGATATGTAGGATTGATTTTGATTATTAGAAGTAAGTAATATAGTTTTAATTAAGTTTCTTTGGCTATAAACACTATGGAAATATTGATGTTTCAATGATTGTGCAGGTGTAATTACCTATGGGGGATTGAGAGAACCATCAAGACCCTAAATCTAACCTTAACCCACTTCACTTCTAAGATTTTATGTTTTAATTGTGTACCCCAGTAAAATAAGTGTCATAAGCCTAATGTTCACTAAGACCTTAAGGGTGAACTATGTTAGTTTGATTTCTTAAAGGTTAAATTTGGAACCTTATTTCAATGTAATAATGTACAAGCATAATCCCTTAGGTATAAATATGTGGGGTTGAATGCAAACCTCTATGAAAAATTTAGGACTATTTTTTATTGTTAATATAAGTGATTTTGGGGTAATAAATTAAATAATGTTTTTGTGACCCCAACCTAAGTACCTGTGGGTAGGGTACTTCAGGAAGTGTGTGGAGTGTGTTTTGGGGTTTGGGAAGGTACATTTTGAGGCTCTTAAAAAGAGCTCCCATTTGTGAAGCCACAGTTACTTGGATCAAGCCACCAAGTCAACCTATGTCTTCTCAAATACGAGATTTGGGAAGAGGACCCAGGTTAACTCACATGAGTGGTCACATCCATGTAAAGTGAGACCTATGTGAACTTAAGGGTGTAGTCATGTCACTTTGGGGATGGGATGAGGAAGGTAGCGTGAGGATGGAGAAGTGTCATATGCCTCCATCCTATTGGAAGGAGAGAAGTGACATGACATTCTCATATAAGCTCCCAATTTGGAGTGTTTGGAATTATTATTTTCTTCTTGTATTTTAGAGAGAAATTTTGGAGGATAGTTTTCTTTTTATTTCTAGAGAGTTTAAAGGAAAGAGAGGAGTCTCTTACACGAGTAGACTTGTGAGAGAGGAGTGTGGAGCATGGAAGTGTGAAGGTCATGGAATCAAGTTCAGGAATGAAGGATGGTTCTCACCACCATGTTGGGTCTTAATGGAAGAGAAAAGTCTTCCTCTTTGAATTTTATTATTGTTTATGTTTTAAAATATGGTAGGAGAGATTAATGTATGCTTGAATATAACCATATTTATTGTGATTGTGTGTGTTGAAGTGAAAAGTGTCATTATTTTGAGTTATGGGTTAGGTTGAAAATCAATCTTCTTGTTTATGGTTGTGTGTTTGTGTTGGTGTGAATAAGGTGGTTTATCTAACTAGTTCACCTAGTAGGTCCTATTCACATGTTAAGTTTAATTAGGTCCTAGGAATCTTTCTAGAAGTATTATTTGGCATTAGATCTTATTTTATATTTTGTCATTTAATTCTTGTGTCCTAGGTCATTTAATATTAGTTTTATCATGACATAGGATTAAGACACTTGCCATGATCTTGTCTAATCCTATGTCTCACCTTGGCTACATAACCAAGGGTTCCCTTTGTAAATCAATTCATTATATTGCATTGTATTGCATATTGATCAGAGTTTGATCTAATATTATCTTGAATCCATTATTTAAAAATTTATTCTCTGGATTTTAACTCTTGTAGAAACAAGTTTTGGTTATAGGTGATCTTGTGAGCTTGAGTACTTAAATGACTCTAACATGGTATTTGAGCTTCAAATTTGCAAATCCCTTTCTTTGATTTGAGAGTGATTTATGCTTGAGCTATTACACGGTTGTAAATCTTGGTGGATCTTGAAAATTTGAGCATTCTCTTCTCTTACATCAAATGATGACTTGGATAATAAAAAAAACTTGATAGAAATATACCATATTTAGGGTTTTTTCTTTGTTGATTTGCATTAAAGGCTCATTTTGGAGAATTTTGGGTCAAAATAGACCCTACCATTGAATCTAAAAGGCCCAAAACCCCCCATTTTCATATATAATACTTCATATTTTTGTGAAAGAAAAAATTAACCATTTTCATGCAATTATCTTAAATTTGACATCCAAATGATCATCATGCAAACTATCTTAAATTTGACGTTCAAATGATTTTCATAAGGTTGCTCCAATCTTCTTGGGCCTCTCCATCAACATTTTTTTTTATTTTGGAGCTCAACTTTAGAAGGGCATATCTTAGTCATATAGACTCTTTTTTGTGAGCGTTTTTTAATATGGGGTATAATTTTGTGCTCTTCATAGTGGTACAATTAGTTTTTAATTTTTGTGCCTAAATTTTCTAAAAAAATTATATTCTCACAATTTTTTCTGAACCATTCTCATTTTAAGAACTTTCAAGGCTTCGTTCTTGCTCCTACGGTACATTTTTTGGGTGCATTTTTTTGAAAGTGTAACTTTTTGTGTACTTTACAGCGGTGTGACCATATTGATCTTGTTCTATGTAGAAAATTATGCTTTGAATTTTTGGCCAAATTTGGCATATGTAAGCACTAAGATAAAGTCTAGTTTATTATTTTTGACAAGTGGCACCTATAATAACACCGAGAATAAAGTGCCAGATCATATATTGTAGGGGGGTTTAATGATTGTGTAATTTTGGGGGGTAATATTATTATTTTGTTGGATTAAGTTTCTTGATTTTTCTATTAGTAACTAAAGTTGAGGAGTTTATAATGGGCATCAAAAGACACCTTGTTGTAATAAGGTTCGATAGATGGAATTATAAGTCTTGGCAAGATAGAATCCTAACACATTTTAGGTGGCTTAATATTTTGCCCTATCTTTATGGACTAGTTCCTAAACCATCATCATATTAGAAGGGAGTTGTGTGGGACATAAGACTAAAAATATCCTAGGAGTAATTGGTTGTAGTTGTGATATTGGAAAATAAATAACCACTGATGGTAGGAACTAACCTCGTGACCTTATGACCAAAATTTGGGAGATGTATGGAGACTCAAATGAACCTCCATTCCCAAAGGATCCTTTTATGGATTTTCTTGCTCTACTTGATGAGTTTTGACCAATTGATGATAAAATAACTGTAGTGCTTGATGGATGGGAAAGGTATGATCGTCTTGATGACAAAGATACTTCTACAAATCCTCCTATAAAAACTTCTATTGACACTTTAGTTTTTAGGGCTCCTAATCCAAATTTAGAGGGTTCATTTTCTGCATCTATGAGTCAACATATTGAGGTTGAGGGCTCTACTAGTCAAACTTTGGAAAAATAATTTGATGTACACACTATGAAATCTAGTGTAGACCTTTTGAGGAGATTTTGTCTGGTCATTTGAGTCTTGGTATTCTTTCAGCTACTAAGGTTCTAGAGAAATGTATTGATATTTCATCACCATCTACTGTTGAATTTGATGATGCTTATGTTGCCATAATTTTTTCTTCTTGTGATTCAACACAATAGGACATACATTGTCTTCCATATATAGCTACTTGGGATGAGTGCTTGATAGACATTGTAGGCTCTTTTTGTGAGTCCTATCTTCTAGTCTTAGAGGACACTATAGAGGGTATCCATCTCCTCTTTGATGTGACTTTGCATGGAGTTGCATCATTTTCTTCAGATGTTATGGGGGAGCATTTTGACCCCTTGTTCCTTCTCTTTCTCATCATTCCTCACAACTTGGCATTGGTGTAGAGACCTTTGATCAACATTTGGAGGAGTCACATTTGTCATTGGATTGTGTTCTACAATAATCTCTACTAGATTTTGGATTGTCATCTTCTTAGTGTGGCCTATAATTCATGGTTGGATTGTGACAACTTTCAACATCGACATGGAAAAATTTGAGCAACATTTAGAGACATCACACTTCATCTTCCTTCTCTCATCTTCCTTTTAAGAATTGGAAGAAATATTGCTTATGTTCTTGGTTTTGTTTCTTCCTAAGGGGAAGACTATTGCTTGACATGATTGGATCATCTTCTACATTTATTGTTGGGAATCTACCATCATTCCAAGAGACTCTACATTTAAGGGGAGTTGCATGGTCTCTTTTCTTCTCTCTTATGGGGGGGAATTTTTCCTCACATGGGGTTTTTTCCTTCTCAATTTTCATTAAGATCATTTTATTTTTATCTCTATTTTGGGGAGGAGTTTTGTCCCACTAGTTTTTTTCCTTTTCTTCATTTGTGAGAGATTGTATTTTTACATGGGTACCTAACATGGCCTAGTAGTTGGGACCCATCATCATATTTGCATAATTTTCATTTTTCTACTTCTCCCAAAGTTGCACTTAAGGGTGGGTGTTTGTGTGAATAAGGCATTTTACCTAATTAGTTCACCTAGCAAGTCTTATTAAGTTTACTTAGGTCCTATGAATCTTTCTAGAAGTCTTAGTTGGCATTAAACCTTATCTTATATTTTTCATTTAATTCTTGTGTCCTAGGTCATTTAATAGTAGTTTTCTCATGACATAGGATTAAGACATTTTTTATGATATTGTCTAATCCTATGTCTCACCTTGGCTATATAGCATAGGGGTTTCTTTTCTCTCTTGTAGAAGGAAGTTTTTGGTTTTAGGTGATATTGCAAGCTTGAGCCCTTGAGTGACTAACAATTTGTGTACCCATTTTGTTCTTGTCGACTCTCTTCTTGAGTTGCATCATTTGTGGTAACATGAGCTCTTGATGTTTTTTTTTACTCAGGGAATGAATCAAGGCTCTATTAGCTTTATGATTGAACATATTGGTTGGGTAGAGATTTATGCTCTTCCCATTGATAATTTAACTATTGTAATTTTTTGGCATTCATTTAAATGAATCTACAATAGTTTGAGATATATCCTTTTGGGGTTTCTTGAAGCTTTCTTACCTTGGATGACATCATTGTAAAAGTTGAGACTAGAATATTTGTTATGTGGTGTAACTAGGTTGAAGAGGAGAAAGATCATAATATTTCAACATTGTTCGCTATGTTTAATTTAAGCACTTCTTGACTTATTAGATTTTTCTTTGTTAAATTTTAAATAGATTATATTGGTTTCATTGAACTTAAGAAATGTTTTGTGAAATTAAAAAATTTCATTGCACAATTAAAATCTACTCCAATTATATATTATATAAATACACACACACACACACACATATTGATATATATAAATATATATACATACAAATACATATGCATATACATATACATATACATATACATATACATATTGTAGTGTAGAAAATGTATCCCTTTACATTTTCACACTTTGTTTGAGCCCCTCAATTAGAATGGACTTAATAATGCCTTAATGTAGTGCTGAAAAATGTACTCCTTTACACTTTCAAACTTTGTTTGGGCCCTTTTAATTAAATTGGATTTAATTATGCCTTAATAATTCCTATTATTCATTTACAAGCCTAATAAATTACATTTTCCAAAGGGAAAACTTGACAATAATTAATACCAATACATAACACCTTACATTGAGCAATGTGTGTTCCAAGAATAGGGGCCCGGGGGCTGGGACACATTTGCCCATGTTGGAACCCATTTTAAAAAATATTTGGTGGTATTTTTATGATCCTAAATTCAATTTCAAATGTTGGCTTGTAATGCTTAATTTTTGAGAAATTAAGGATAAATGTCTATCAATAAAAGGTTATTTTATCAAATCAATATTAGAAAATTTGGAGTAATTTCACAAGAGCCAAGATTAATGTCAAAGGTGTTCAAAAGCAGATTTCTTCATCATTTTTTGTAGCATTCAAGATTTCAAATATCATGTCAAAGTTATGTTCATTCATGCATATTTTTGGAGCTAACATTGTGATGTAGGTTTCAAGATCTAATCTAAGCATTCAAGTCAAAGATTCAAAGCAAGATTCAAGCATCAAGATCCACATCCATTCAAGCAATTTCATGCAAGATCAAGCTCAACATTTCAAATTTCCAAAGGTTTATTCAAGATTTTGGTGAGTTGCAACATTGCATTGTTCATTCATCATTCCTTTCCACATTTCATTATTTCATTTCAAGGTTTAATTACAAAAATGGGGTTTGACCAAGGAAAACCACCATCCACCAAAAAAAAAAATTTCCCCTCTTGTGTATGTGTAGGTTCATAGGTTGAAGAAAAGTTGAAGATCTCAAAGTTGCAAAGTTGCAAGGAGTTGCATTTGTTGTCATCTCATGGAAACTTAGATCCCAAATTCATTTTTGGCTTTCTGACAGTAGGACCCGGGGGAATCAAAAGTGTAGACCCAAGGCCCAAGGATCCTAAAATCATATTTTAATTCCTATAAAAAGGACTCATTAGCTTATAGGCGAATGAGTCCCAAAACAGCGTCCAGAAACAACATTTTGTAACAGGTGCACAACATTTTCCCCTTCTTAGATCTGCTAGAGGTTTGTTCTTTTTGTTAGTTCTATGTTTTATGTACCAGATTCAACCTTTACATGTCATGAATGAGTGCATTTGATATTTTTAATCTTTCTCCCAAAACCCTTGTTCAGTCATTAAAGCATTTTTTATGACATGTTTATAATGATTTAGATTTCACAAATCTGAAGGGAAGTTGTGGATTCTCTTAGTTTTATGCTTAATCTACAAGATCCAAGTGTTAGCTTGCATTTTTGAGTTTATTTAATATTTTTAGTTTGTCTCCCAATAGTGCATTTCAATCATATTTACCCCATCCACACACATAGGAAATTGCTAGATCTTCCTTAGAATTGACTCACCTAAGGGATGTAAGTTAATTCTATCTTGGAGGACCTCAAAACCTAAATGAAATAAAAAATAGGTAGGTTGATTACACCCCATTTTTCCATTTCTATTTATAGTAAGTTTGGTGAAACTTTCCAAATTTAGTATAAAACCTTATGTTTTGAATCCCCCACCTATTTTTCTATGTTTCACATATACATACATACATACATACATACATATATATTTGTGTGTGTGTGTGGGGGGGGGGTCTATTTTCACTCTTTTGATTCAAAATTTCCCTTTAAACATGTTGATCATGATATTTTAAAAGAGCACACTCTTAGTTTGATAAGTCTCTCGACTTTATTGTATAACCATATGCATGTTTTGAAGGGAATATTTTGTCATAAAAGAGGTTGATTTTCAGTTGGATTAGCTCACTCCTAAAAGCTTAAAATTGTTAAAGGGATTAAAGAAATAAAGGCTATGTGCAAAGCTTTTAAAGGAGTCTTAGTTTGATAGTTCTTTGACTTTGTCCAAGACCACTTTGCATGAGTTTTTGGAGGGAGTTTGTTTCAAGAAGAGTTTCAGTGTCATCAAAACAAGTTGACCTATTTTAGGGTTTTCAAAAATTCTTAAGTTTTTCACAATAGTTTGTAAGCTTTTCACTGGCTAAAATTGTTTCAAAGCTTCAATAAATGGCATAGGGCAGTTTTATATTTGTGTTTAGTGGTGAAGAATGCATTTTATGTTGTTCTCACCATGGTTTTCAGTTTCAATACCATTGAAACCTTATTATAGAGCAGATTGGATGTGGAAGTGTATTCATTTTGAAGGAGAGGGAGTTTGAAAAGGTTGCAGGGGACCTGAAGGTTGTCATCTTCCATCCATGCAAGAGAATGCACATAAATCTCTATGGAA
Organism: Sequoia sempervirens; assembly: GCA_007258455.2. Classification (NCBI taxonomy): domain Eukaryota; kingdom Viridiplantae; phylum Streptophyta; class Pinopsida; order Cupressales; family Cupressaceae; genus Sequoia; species Sequoia sempervirens. The sequence continues at coordinate 17,297,161 of VDFB02252616.1, read as the reverse complement.
GCGAGTTTGTCTCTCTTAGAACCATCTCACTCACAACCATGAGCATGTATCTATGTATGCAATGAAGGTCAATAGGAAAGCTTCACAAATAGGTTTTCTATGATGACCAATAAAAGGTTTAGGAAGCTAGACAAGGTCTTATGACTTGTCATGAACAAAGAGTCTTCAAAAATTTTCTTTTAAAACCCACAATAACACACATATTGTAGATGGACACACTCTCTCAAGAGAGGTTGACTTGCGTATACATTATAAGCATGTGAGAGAAGATTACAAAAGAAAGGAGTTAAGTAAATGCTTAATTTATAAACAAGATTGCTAAGATGTATTTGATAGGAGAGTTGTAAACACCAATTGTGGTAGTTGCAATGAAGATGTTAGCGGCAATACTTCAACAAATCTTAGATTTTTTGTTCATGACCTAGAAAGGGACAACATTTTGAAGAATATGGCCTCCATGAAGATTATAATGAAAGAACACCATAATCTAGCTAGTCTGTTCAAGGTTACAAAAATAAGATTTGATGTTGCATCACCATAATTATCTACATTTTCTACAGCTTCAGGATGAAGTCTGAGTGGTGGTGTTGGGATAGATCTTGTTGTTGTAGATACAATCATATTTTATGATAGTGATTGGAATCCTACAATGGATCAGTAAGCCCAAGATAGATGCCATCGTATAGGATAATCACATAAAGTTCATATTTATAGACTGATTAGTGAGAGAATATTTTAAAGAAAGAAAACTAGAAACATGCACTTGATGATTTGGTGATACAAAGTGGTGGCTACAGTACCGAGTTCTTCAAAAAGCTTAATCCTATGGAGTTAATTTTTGGTTTGGGAGTGAGAATAGATAAAGAAACCATAACCGGTTCTAATCTTGTAAACTAGGAAAGTGAGCATCAATTGTCAAATGCAGATGTTGAAGTTGCTTTGAAGAATACATAAGATGAAGCAGATTATATGGCCTTAAATAAATTTGAATTAGAAGATCCAACTGATAATCAGGAATTTACTGAGGAAGTAGTTAGAAAGCTACTAGAAGATGATGAGTATGCCAATGAGACAAAGTAAAGCAAATTCCTAAAGTTCTTAGGATTTATGTGGAATCCTTTATCATGAGTCATGGATGTAGCAACCATCATGGCTATTGCCTTGACAAATGGAGGAGGCAACCCACTTGACTGGTAGGATAAGGACGAATCAATTGCAACTTTACTAGTTGATGATTTTATAGAAAAGGTTGATGGCTTTGCTGGTCTTTTCCCAGTGCATAAGTATGAAATTCTGAAGCGATTGTAGGCTCGAAAATGTATATGTGGAATTATTGGTGAGGATGTTAATGATGTACCTACATTAAAAAAAGTAGATATAGGAATTTTTGTTGTAAATGTAACTGATGTAGCAAGAAGTGCCTCTAACATGGTTTTTACAGAGCCACGTCTCAGTGTTATCATCAATGCAATGTTGACAAGTCATGCAATCTTTCAGAGAATGAAGAATTATACTATATACGTAGTGTCGCTCACAATGCGTATTGTGTTCATCTTTATGCTTTTGGATTTAATCTAGAAATTTGACTTCCTATCATTCATGGTATTGATAATTACCATATTAAATGATGTAAATCTATAATTATGTGAAGATAATTGATGCAATGGAAATTCTTGCTTTTCCAACAAGGAAAAATCTGCTATGCATGGCAAAGATAGCTTCTACTATTCTTAGCTGTTTTTTGTTTTAATGCAGTTCTTTTTTGTTTTATTTCTGCCAATAAAGCATGCCTTTGTCATGCGTTGTTTTTAGGCTGCCTTTTCTAAGTTGTAGTTTGTTTTTTCTCTTAAGTTTGTTTGCTTCCGTTGCAAGGCTTCGAGTTCTATTTATTTCCAGCCTTTTTTGTAATCTATGTTGATGCTGCAAGAAAGAAGAAAACTCTGTTTTGAAATAGAGCAGAATTCTGTCATTGAATGGTCTTATATCTATGAGTTTTATTTATGTTGAAAATTGTTTAATGTTTGGAAATTGGCTGGGAACAATTCATCTATCTTCTCTCTGTTATTTCTTTTTCCTGTCATGATTATTTTTATCAGCTGGCTGTAAGAAACAGGGGATTCAATTTTGAATCTACAATTGGTATCAGAGCAAGTATTTTGTTTTGGGTTTAAGATCTAGTTGTTCGAATTTCGCCAAAGATTATCATGTCGAATTCTAACAGCTTGCCCATTCCAGAATTTGATGGAAATGAGTATGATTATTGGTGTACAAAAATGATGACTTTTTTAATAGGAAAAGATTTGTGGGAGATTGTTGAATCAGGTTACCAGGAGCCAGCTGATTGGAATGCCCTCCCAGTCAATGAAAGAACAACAAGGAAGGAGGCTAAGAAGAAGAATTTTCAAGCATTGTTTCATATTCAAATAGCTCTAGACAAGAGTTTATTTCCAAGAATTGCAGGTGCAAAGACAGTTGAGGATGCCTGGCAGACTCTAAAAGAAGCTTACCAAGGCAGTGATCAGGTCCAAGTTGTTAAGTTACAGACATTGAAAAGAGAATTTGAGAATTTAAAAATGCAAGAAGGAGAAAGTGTGAGTGAGTATTGTGTCAGAGTAAAAGATGTGGTCAATAAGATGGCTACACTTGGAGAAACTGTGAACACAGAAGTTCTGATAAAAAAGGTGTTGAGATCTCTCACACCAAGATGGAATCACGTCGCCATAATAATGGAAGAAAGTAAGGATTTGACAACCCTTCAATTCGATCACCTTGTTGGATCTTTGATCTCACATGAAGAAAGATTAAAAGATTATTTTGGAGAAAGTGTTGAGAAAGCCTTTTCCTCCAAAGTACAAATCACAAAGAATGATGATGGCAGCAGTAGTAGCAAAAGCAATCAAAGCCAAGGTAAAGGTCAAAATCAAAATAATTCAAGAGGTAGAGGCAGAGGTTTTTCAAGAGGAAGAGGTGGTTCAAGAGGCAGAGGTAGAGGAAGATTTGATAAAAGGAATGTTCAATGTTACCATTGTAATAGGTATGGACATTTTGAAAGAGAATGTAGACTAAAAGAAGGTAAAAATGTTAATTATGCTCAAGAAAGTTATGAAAATCCTCTAGATAATTTATTCTTATCTTATTCTAAAAGTGAAAATACTAGTAAAGATGTTTGGTACCTAGATTCTGGATGCTCTAACCATATGTTAGGAAATGGGAAGTTGTTTTCAACAAAGGATGAAAGTTTCAAGTCAAATATTTAGCTCGGTGATGATAAATCATTGGTGGTTGCTGCAAAAGGTGCTATGGAGGTCCACACAAAAGAAGGTATGAAGAGTGTTAAAGATATTTATTACACTCCTGAGTTAAAACATAATTTGTTAAGTGTTGGACAATTATGTGAGAAGAACTATAGAGTTGTCTTTGAAAATAAGAAATGTACAATTTTTGATAAGAGTCAGGGAAACAGAGTAGTCACAGTTGTTCCTATGATGAAAAATAGGATGTTCCCATTGAGATTTGGTGAACATAACAGCAGCCTTGCCAATATGGCATTTGAGGATACAAGTTGGCTATGGCATCTAAGGTATGGCCATTTAAACTTTCACAGTTTGAAGCTTTTGACCTCACAAGCGTTAGTTTCTGGTTTGCCCAAGGTTGAAGAGCACAAGGAGGTTTGTGAAGGATGTGCTAAAGGAAAGCATGCAAGGGAAAAGTTTCCAAAAGGCACTGCATGGAGGGCCCATTACCCCCTTCAACTTGTTCATTCAGATATCTGTGGACCTATGCAAACAAAGAGTTTGGGTAAGTCATCATATTTTATCACTTTTATTGATGATTACTCACGAAAATGTTGGGTGTATTTTTTGAAGGCTAAGGATGAAGCCCTTGATACATTCAAGAGGTTTAAAGCACTTGTGGAAAATGAGAAAGGGTGCAAAATCAAATGTTTAAGGACTGATCGTGGAGGAGAATTTTGTTCAAGAGCCTTTCAAGATTATTGTGATATGAATGGCATCAGGAGGCAACTCACCACTCCATACACACCTCAACAGAATGGGGTAGCTGAAAGGAAAAACCGCACTGTGGTAGAAATGGCAAGGAGCATGTTACAAACCAAGGGATTGAGTAACTCTTATTGGGGAGATGCAGTTGCTACAGCAGTATACATTCTCAATCGAAGTCCCACCAGTGCACTTGAGAAGATGACTCCTTATGAAGCATGGTATGAGAAAAGGCCTAATATTAATCATTTCAGAGTTTTTGGTTGTTTAGCTTATGTTCATGTACCTGATCAAAATAGACAAAAGTTAGATGCAAAAAGTGAGTCATGTATTTTTGTTGGATATAGTGAGGAAAGCAAAGCTTATAGGTTATATAATCCTCTCACTAATAAGCTTATTGTTTCAAGAGATGTGATTTTTGATGAAGGGGGAGTTTATGGTCATCAAAAAGGCCAAATGGAGAAGTCAAAATCTGTTTTGAATGATGATATTGATCATGAGCAGCCCACTAATGTTGCTGTCCCAATTGCTATAAATCCACCAAGCAGCCCCTCATCTAATTCTTCAAGTCCATCTTCAACTCCAAGTTCTAGAAGGAAGGTAAAAAGTTTGAGTGATATTTATCAAAGGAGTGCCAATCAAGCACATGAAGAAAATCCAATAGGTGAGACAGTTAATTTTGCTTTATTTACCAAGGCTGATTTTGAACCATCATGTTTTGAAGAAGCATGTACTAATGAGGTTTGGATGCAAGCGATGCAAGAAGAGATGGATTCCATTCATAGGAATGATACTTGGGAGCTTACAAAGCTTCCACATGACAAGAAGAAGATTGGCACCAAATGGATCTACAAGACTAAGCATAACAGTGATGGAAGTGTTGAAAGGCATAAGGCAAGATTAGTTGCTAAAGGCTTCACACAAAAGTATGGGATTGACTATGAAGAGACGTTTGCACCAGTTGCAAGACAAGAGACCATTAGAATGCTGATTTCATTAGCAGCTCAAAAGAATTGGAGCATACATCATATGGATGTGAAAAGTGCCTTCTTGAATGGGTACTTAGAAGAGGAAGTATATGTGGAACAGCCACAAGGTTTTCAAGTGGAAGGAAAAGAGAATCATGTCTACAAATTGAAGAAGGCTTTGTATGGCCTCAAGCAAGCACCAAGGGCATGGTATGCAAGAATTGATGGATACTTTCAGGAGAATGGCTTCAAGAGAAGTAAGAGTGAACCTACCCTTTACTACAAACAAGAAGGTAATGATATTCTTATTATAAGTTTGTATGTTGATGATTTGTTGTATATGGGTAGCAGTTCTAAGATGAAAGATGAGTTCAAAATTGCTATGATGAAAGAATTTGAAATGAAAGATCTTGGTCTCATGAAATATTTTTTAGGAATGGAGGTTTATCAATGTAAAAATGAAATTTTCATTTGCCAAACCAAATATGCAAAAGATATGTTGAAGAAGTTTGACATGGTTGATTGTAAACCATACTCCACTCCAAGTGCTCATGGAGTTGTGTTGAGTAGGAATGATGGTGCTGAATTAGTTGATGAGACTGATTACAGAAGTATTATTGGGAGTTTGATGTTTCTAACCCACACAAGACCTGATATAGCATATTCAGTTTCACTTGTTTCAAGGTATATGACAAATCCATCAGAAATACACATGAAGGCAGCTAAAAGAATTTTGAGGTATGTGAAAGGTACTCTAAATTATGGTATTCATTACTACTCTTCTAAAAGATTCAATCTTGTTGGCTTTAGTGATTCAGATTGGGGAGGTAGTATGGATGATCGTAAGTCTACATCTGGAAATTGTTTCTCTTTTGGTTCTGGTTTGATTACTTGGAGTTCCAAGAAGCAAAGCATGGTTGCTCTCTCATCTACAGAAGCAGAGTATGTTGCAGTTACTTCAGCAGGTACACAAGCTCTTTGGCTTCGAAAAGTTTTAAAAGAAATTGATGAGAAACAGATTCAGCCTACAGTGATTTATTGTGACAATATAAGTGCCATCAAATTAGCAAAGAATCCGGTTCATCACAGTAGAACAAAGCATTTTGATTTGAAGTATCACTTCATCCGTGATTTAGTACAGAAGAAGGAAGTTGAATTGAAGCACATCAGCACTAAGGATCAGTTAGCAGACATCTTCACCAAAGCAGTTGCAACAAATCAGTTTTTGTCACTTCGAGATCAGATCATGAGCCCTCTTAGCATCAAGGGGGAGTATGAAGATAATTGATGCGATGGAGATTCCTACTTTTCCAACAAGGAAAAATCTGCTATGCATGGCAAAGATAGCTTCGACTATTCTAATGCAGTTCTTTTTTGTTTTATTTCTGCCAATAAAGCATGCCTTTGTCATGCGTTGTTTTTAGGCTGCCTTTTCTAAGTTGTAGTTTGTTTTTTCTCTTAAGTTTGTTTGCTTCCGTTGCAAGGCTTCGAGTTCTATTTATTTCCAGCCTTTTTTGTAATCTATGTTGATGCTGCAAGAAAGAAGAAAACTCTGTTTTGAAATAGAGCAGAATTCTGTCATTGAATGGTCTTATATCTATGAGTTTTATTTATGTTGAAAATTGTTTAATGTTTGGAAATTGGCTGGGAACAATTCATCTATCTTCTCTCTGTTATTTCTTTTTCCTGTCATGATTATTTTTATCAGCTGGCTGTAAGAAACAGGGGATTCAATTTTGAATCTATAATGACCATTTCCAAAGACAGGGTGAAACCATCACCTCTGCCAGACAGCTGGAAGCTTTCGGAGATTTTTGCCACAGGGATTATCATTGGCAGTTACCTAGCAATGATGACTGTCATATTTTTTTGGGCAGCCTTCAAGACAGATTTCTTT
>VDFB02252616.1:17228464-17284763 GCA_007258455.2 Sequoia sempervirens | reverse complement strand
TTTTTCGTTTGATTTGGATTCAGGGTTTCAAAAAGCTTGATTAGGGTTTGTAAATGTAATGTTTTTATTTCATTTCGATTTCTAGGATTTTGAAATGCAATTTTTTTTGTTTTGTTTCAATTAGGGTTTTCAAATTCAATTTTTTTTGGTTTAATCGAACAATTTAGGTTTCAAAAGTTAAATTTTGTTTATAAAACACAATTCAAGGTTCATTTTTTCATTTTTATTAAAAACCTTCAAGTTTCATTGCATTTTTTCGTCTATTTTTACAATTATTCATTTATACTATAATAGTTAAAAAAATGCTCAAAACGTGAAATAAAGTAAAACATGCTAAATTAACTTATTTCTTTTCGTAAATTTCAATTCAAATAAAACAAAAGATACAGGGTGGGGCACTCAGATTTATCAGACGCCAATACTCGGTCCCGGTCTGGCGTGAGTGAAAACTCATTTGCGCCACCATGAGGGGGAACCGGATCTTTAATGAGAAACGAGATCCCGCTATTACAACGGACAGTACGGTAATGACCGCTTATAACGGATCCCGTTCTATTTCCATTGGTTCAGAATCCTATGGGAAACGAGATCCCGATTTTTAAAAAGCGGGATCCCGTTTCGTCTTAGGCTTGAGATCCCGAACCGTAATGGGATCCCGATTTTTAAATCGGGATCTTGTTTCCTCAATGCTGATTTCCATTTTTTGGTTAAGGTAAAAAACTTCCATGTTTCGTGGACTCAACTTTGTGCACTTACCCAAATCAACACAATGAACACCAAATTTTTATGTGGAAAACCCAATAAGGGAAAAACCACAATGAGGGTTAACTCACACTATATAGTATTTTAAAAGAGGCTCACTGCCAAAAGGACTCATTGTCCAAGTACAAAGGCTCACTGCCTACAAAAAAGACTCACTGTCCAATTAGAGGCTCACTGCCTATAAAAGGATTATACAAAATAGAGTAAGGATTTACAACCCAAAAATGAACTGGAAAGATGCACCTATTATGTGTTGATACAGTTCTGGATATGCTCAAAATTGCTACCTTTCTTATTACACCTTCACATTCATTACTTCTTCACTCTTTCTTCTATCACCTTTCTACAGACTCACTGTACTTCCACACATATACTTGTGCGCACATACATTCACACACCTATGTCTATGTATCACCACACACACTCTTATCAAACGATTTTCCATATACTTATATATATATATACCTAATCTCCATCATAAGCACTAATTAGGTCGGCCAAATTAGATACAATTCATTTATAAAGGATATCATTTTTTGGCTCCAATAGTTCACAAAATAATTCCAAACACGCAAAACAAACTTTAGCACATTACATCATGTCGGCTCGGACCAAGAAATAGATCGCACATAAGTTTTCATATCAAATCAAAATTATCTTAACAAGTCGACCAAGAATAGTCTTTAATGCACAAAACAACAATCATTCTGTTGGTTATCACCATGTTGTATGAGCACCAGAACATGAAATATCCTGATCATGCATGCCTTTAATGTCCATCAATAGTTTCCCAAAACCACAATAAAAAATTGTCAATTGTGGAAAACTGTAGACTAAAATACTGAATGGGCAACCAAAAATACTAGATCAGTAACCAGAGAGAATAAGCACCGGTATGAGAGTATCAGACCAAACTATCAACATACTACTAACATGGTGACATCAATGGAAACATATAGATTACTTTACTCATTTTTCCAACAATCTCCCCCTTTGTCATTGATGGCAACATGTGAACAAAAATTCTCTCTCCACTATCTCCAACACCCCATTGACATCAATGGCAAAGGGCGCCAAAAATGAGTGTAAACATTGTGACATGAAAATTTCAAAAGATTTCCAAAAAAAATCCAACAATCTAGATCATTTAAGCAAATAAAAATTAAGTGAAGATGACTTTCTTCACCTAGAACACCTTATACCTTTCTTTGATTGGTCACCCTCTTTTACCCTATTGGGGTTATTGGAAGGTACATTGTTTTACCCTGTTGGGGTTATTGGAAGGTACATTGTTTTACCCTGTTGGGGTTATTGGAAGGTACAGGGTAAAAGAGGGTGACCAATCAACAACAGAACATTGTTTTTCAACATCTTCAACATCAATAAGAAGTTTGGAAATATGCTCTAACCGAACTTCAACAATTTCTTTAAGGAGCCATAAGGTCTTTGTCACATCATCTCTCTATCTTTGTGTAATGATTAGTTCAGCCTGAAGTTCACCAACTCTTATCCTTTGCTTCCCTTCTTTATCTTCAAATATATCAAAATTCTTTCAAATCCCATTCACCTCGGCTTCAATCGCTTCAATTATGCTTTTGAAGTTGTCTACAATAGTAGGCCACCGAAGACAATACTTGTAAACATCTGAAACTTCTTTAACACACTTCTTTGTTTCCACAATCAATCCAAACAATCTTTGCATAGCCTTTCTACATCTTCTTTCAACCAAGATTCCCATCTTACGTCCTTCCAGACCTTTAAGCAACATCCTTCAACAATCTCAATCAAATTTTCTGGCAAGAAATCAGAAACAACAAATACTTCAATACCTTTTCAGAGTAGATAATCTACCAGTGCATCATCAATTTTTAATATGTCAATAAGTGAGGAAACATTCCATAGTTCACCAATCTTCTTCATTTTTCCTCCAATTATCATAGACTAGATGTCATCAAGATCAAGGGATTCAATACTAGTCAGAGATTCTTTCTCCTTCTCATTTGAAATATCAATGATGTCTTTAGTCATTTCCTTTCTCTTTTTCAATTCTAGAGGGGAATCATTGATAACAACTTCCATTTTTCTTTCTCTGGAGGAGGAGACCACTTCGATCGACTTAATGCAAAAATACTAGAGGAAGGGTTTTCTCGTAAGGATGAGAAATACAATCTGCACATATTTTCATTATCTTCCAAAGACTCTAGATGTCTATAAATTTATTTTCCAATAGGGATACCAGATTCCCACACCACATTATCTTTTCCTAGTAGAGAATTTAGAAAGTAAAATGCTAGACATACTAGCAAGGATCTGAAATGAAATGGATAATTCTCAACTAATGACATTCAAACATTTTCAAGCAAATTCTCAAGCAACAAGCTACATAAATCAAATTTTCTATTTTCCTTAACCATCATGTGGGAAATATGTACGGCAATAGTTGAAGTTGAGCTTTCACAATTCCTGAAATAAATTTTATATGAAATACCATATGCGACATACCTAACGACCGAATCAACAAGTGTATCAATCAATAGTGGTCTCCGATCTTTGCCAATGCCAGTTAGTTCCGCTGCATCTTTATACTTCACATTTTTCTTTCCAAGGAGTTCTCCAATGTTGCATAATCTAGTGATCGCTTCAATTTCTTCCTTCGAGATCAAGTAAGGTTTGTCCAAAACAATGCTTCCATCCTTAAAATAGTTCAACAAGAAAAAGATAACTTCCTTATCTGTAACCCACAGAAATTCACTCCACAAATCCATCCCTAGGGTTTTTATATTCTATAATTCAATTTCGCTCAACCCTAGTTCAATTTACTTCATTTTCCTATGATTATATTCTTCTACTTCAACCCTTTTCAACTTTAGAGGGGCAGCACCACACAAACCACTATCTATTGCTTAGCTTTCTTGAAATTTAGTGATACTTCAATTTTTTTCTTTCCTTATGAAAAAAGAGAGAGGGTTTCTGGATTACTTGAATCAATCTTCAAATTCCCTTCAAAAACACTTTGAGCATGCCTCAAGAATTCCTCAGAGCACTTTCTGACAATTTCAGATGCACAATTAACCAAAAACATCACAAATTCCTACTTAACCACCATCGATTTTTCCCTAAGCGCATTAAATGTGGCAAACACAAAAATTTGCTAAACACACACTTCACTTAGCACAAAAAACCTTCAAATGGTCCACAAATCCTCATACTAACATATTTTTCTCTGGTTCCTCTTTCTGAACCTCTGAAAAACCATTCTTCACATTCTAACCACATGTCAGCCTCTGACATGCCATACTTCCAGGGGGTTTTTATGATCTTTTGATAATGTTCCCCCTAAGACCATGCTAAGTCTAAATTTCAAATAAGTCATTTGTACCAAATGAGGGTACATACACATCAGGAGTCTTAGATTTCTCTTCTTCTTCTTTCTTCTTCCATGTCTTTTCCATGTCTTGCTTCATCTCTTCTTTTTCAATCTTCTTTACTAGTTCGCTCTTCTCTTCTAGAGCAGACTTCTTTCCTTGCTTATTCTTGCAAAATTTAGATACATGTCCAGGTTTATTGTAGTTATAACAGATCACACCTTTTTGATTAGACTGTCCTCCATTATTCCTTGATCTACATTGATTTGCTCTATTTCTAAATTTATTGCAAGCATAGCAATAGCCATTAAAGAATTGATTCATTATGCCTTCATTAAACTTGTTCCTCATTACTCGACTGATCAAGCTCACTTGAGATTTGCATTTTGTAGCCTTATGTCCAAACTTCCCACATTCAAAATATTTTCTAAAAAGAGAGCTAGGAAATTGGTTTATCTTACTCCTGCATTCAGTTGCTCTATGACCATATTTGTTACAAGAAAAAAAAACACCATCAAAAGAGGGGTACCTCTGTGCATTAGGCTGTCTCATAGGAGATCTTCTTGAAAAGTTCTTTTTTTGCTTCTTCTTGCCTTGATTCTTCTTCACATCTTTAGAACATTCACCGGTATCAACTCCCAAGCCACCTTTGTCTTTACATAGTTTCTGTCCTACAAGTTCTTCAAGTTTATGATCGGAGTTGGATCTAAAATTATTTTCACAGAGTTTAGCCTTCTCTAGTTCAAGTCTTAAGTTTACTATCTCCTGCTCGAGTCTGGAACATTCATCAGACTTGTTCTACACCATTGTATTAAGAAATTATCCAATCCTCTTCTTTTCTTCTATTGTCACTTTTAGTTCAATTATCTCTTGTTTTAGCTATTCACATACTTCTTTGTGTCCTTCCTTAAATTTCTTGAATTGTTCCTTTAGTTTCTGAACACATTCATTTGCTTAATCAAGATTCTCTTTCAAATCTTTGTTTTCTCTTTCCACTTTATCAAGATCTTCAAGAGGAGTTCGAAGGTCTCCTTTATCATTCATTATCTCCATCTTTAGGATCTACCTCAAGCTATTAAGCTTTACACAAGGAACCACAGGCTCTGATACCAGTTGTTAAATAGGTGCAGGAAAACTGAGAGGGGGGTTGAATCAGTTGTCACACAAATTCAAACTTAAAACTTTATCACTTATCAGATCTTCAACCACATAATTTTGTTATGTAATACGAGCATAAAACATAGATAATAGAAAGTAAATCAACACAATGAACACCATATTTTTACGTGGAAAACCAAATAAGGGAAAAACCACGATGAGGGTTAACTCACACTATATAGTATTTTAAAAGAAGCTCACTACCAAAAGAATGACTCATTGTCCAAGTACAAAGGCTCACTGCTACAAAAAGGACTCACTGTCCAATAAGACTTGGCTCACTACCTACAAAAGGATTATACAAAACAGATTAAGGCTTTACAACCCAAAAATGAATTGGAAAGATGCACCTATTATGTGCTGATACAATTTCGGATATGCTCACAACTACTTCCTTTCTAATTATACCTTCACATTCATTACTTCACTATTTCTTTGTCACTTTTCTATAGACTCATTGCACTTCCACACATATACTTGCACACACATACATTCACACTCCAATGCCTATGTCTCACCACACACACTCTTATCAAACTATTTGCCATATGCTTATATATATATACCCAATCTCCATCGCAAGGACTAATTAGGTCAGTCGAATTAGAAGCAATTCATTTATAAAGGATATCAAATGTCGGCTCCAATAGTTTACAAAATATTTCCAAACATGCAAAACAAACTTTAGCACATTACATCATGTCAGCTTAGACCAAGAAATAGATCACACATAATTTTTCATATCAAATCAAAATTATCTTAACAAGTCGCCCATGAATAGTCTTTAACGCAAAAATTAAAAAACATTATGTTGGTTGCCACCATGTTGTACGAGCACCAGAACATGAAATATCCTGATCATGCATGCCTTTAACATCCATCAGTAGTTTCCAAAAACTGCAACCAAAAACTGTCAACTATGGAAAAGTGTGGACTAGAATACTAAATGGGCAACCAAAACTACTGGATCAGTAACCAGAGAGAATAAGTACCGCATTAAGAGTACTTGACCAAACTATCAACATACTACTAACTTGGTGACATCAATGACAACATATAGATAACTTTACTCATTTTTCTAACATAAGCTAGGACACATAGATAAGTTTTGTGAAAGCAAGAATGCGAAATCCTTTGTTTCACATATGAACATTGATCTAGTGGAAATAAAAAAATCTAGAATAAAAAGGAACAAAATGAGGTGAAGAATGAGTCTGTGCTAGCTTTTGGTGTAGATGTTTCATCCAAAAACTAGATAGAGGGTTTTGGCTCAAGGGGACTTTTAACAGAAAAATTTCCAGTTCCCTACTGAAGGATGTGATGTTGATATCTTGAGCATACTGGTATATGTGTAGATTAATATGGTTGATCTTTCAATGGCATCTCTAGTGTCAAATATCTTGTTGCAAATATTTGTGAAGTGATTGAAGGTTCCTACTACAAATATTTGTGGTGTAATGCACACAAAGGATGTGTGAATCTATATTCATAAGAATATAGAAGAATATGATCATTTGAATATGGAAAAATATTGGGAGAAGGAGTTTACTAGAGATGATTTCAAGTTAAAACCAAAATATGAGAGCTTGATGGAGTAGAAATTGGATGTGTGGAACAATTTCCCTAATTTCTTCTATGACGATGAATGGCTAAAACATGTCCGGAGCCAAATTCATGACAAGTTCATGTGGTTGGACATGTCACACATGATAAACAAGGAATAAATTAGGTTGGTCATTGGTTTGTGCTCTAATGAACCAGTTTCGACAATGAAGGTCGTGAAGAATGATGTGGTGATGAAGCTCACCAAAGAAAAGTTCAATAAGCGTGCCCTAATAGTGAATGATATTGATGATCTAATGGTGAAGTATGCCTCAATGGTGATAGGCTACAAGGTATTCTATACAAATAGATAAAATTTAGTTTCCTTTGTTGCAATCCGCACAACTCACCATATGGTGAAGAAAAGTGAAGAAATAAATTTGTGTGAGCTCTTGAGACATCAGTTGATGGAGTATTTGCAGAAGATGAAAGAATCAAGTACCCCTTTCAATATGGTACCCTAATTATCTGCTTGTTGTTTTAATTTCTTAGAGCTCGGTGCTTGGAAAAAAATAATGTTGTATGGTTAGATAGAATTCCAGTTATTTTTCAAATAAGAGATCATTTGAGAAGGTTGGTAAACATAGAAACTTGGAAATATATGTTGTGGGGTTTCTTTAAGACAATTCAAGACAAGATGCAAGAAAGGTATAGGATTTCAACAAGTGTTATTGACAAGTATAAGAATGACATAACATTCATGGTTAGTAGAGATTGTCGCTTTATGGAAGCAGTTGAATCCAAAATAGTTTGGTTCCAAGCTTAGATATGAAGTGATAGAAATATAAATAAAGACATCAAGTTTCCACAATCCATCAAGTAGTTGCAATAAAATTTATGGATTTGATTGTGTTTTAGTTTTTCACATCAATTAGTATCTCTAGCTATTTTGCTTTGAAACATAGTTCCCTCCCATGAAGGGTATCAATTAAAGATATCAAGTTTCCACAATCCATCAAGTAGTAAAATTTATGGATTTGATTATGTTTTAGTTTTTCACATCAATAGCATCTCTAGCTGCTTTGCTTTGAAACATAGTTCCCTCCCATGAAGGGTATCAATTAAAGATATCAAGTTTCCACAATCCATCAAGTAGTAAATTTTTTGGATTTGATTGTGTTTTAGTTTTTCACATCCGGTCTTTCAACAGTTACACTAAGTAAGCCTAAAGATCTAGATGTGGATAGGTTTAGAAATTATACAAAGAAATCCAACCAAGTAAACCTGGAAAATAGAAAGGACATTGAGAAGAATGTTGAGAAGATGAAATCAGATTTGGAAGAGATGGTGAACACACCTAAGGGTTCTATGGAGAAATCCAAAGCCACATCAGTTGCTCTACAAGGTACTCCAAGTACAAGAAGGTCAGTAAGGACCTATACCCCCTCCCTTGATGTTCCTAAGTCCTCCAAAATGAAGCTTTTAGGGAGTTCCAAGAAGAAAGAAACATCCAACGTCCTTAAATCATAGAAGACTCATAAGAGGAGAAGAAAAGAAAAGGCTACCAAGGGGAAGTACATTAGTTGTGAAGAAGAAGAAGTACCCAAGTTGGCTCGAAAAAGATCTTAAGTCTCTTAGGAAGAGACTGATTCAAAAAGAGAAAAATTTTATATAGTGGACATTGAAAGTGAAGAGGAAGTCGAAAAAGAAAATAAAGCTTCTATTTTTCAAAGAAGAGAAAAGAGTTCTGAAGAAAAATATCCTAAAGATAAGGGAAAGAATAATGAGAAGATTCCTCTGGTTAGGGAGTAAAATCCTATGAAATTGGATGCTTTGTTTAGTAGCATTGCAAATTTTGGTTTACTGAAGGAAACTGTTGAAATGTTTTTGGATGCTAATGATGAAGACAAGGCAATAATTGAAGAGGCTATAGTCAAGTACATGGTAACATTTGATACTGGCCTAGACAAGATAGAAGATCAATTACTCGACGATCTAAAAAATGTTTTAATTGCAACAAGACAAGAGGCTATTGAAGAGGATGAAAAGATAAAGGAATTTTCCTCAGAGAAGATCGGTTCTTTACTTTCTCAAGAAAACCAATGCAAGTTGTCTAAGTTGTACAAAAATAAATTCAAGACAAAACAAAGAGTTAAGACTCTTATGAGCATAGACAAAGAAGATATTGAAAGGCTGAGCAGTGGGACACTACAAAAGGTTGAAGAAGTTTCTAAAGGGTTAGGAGTCCCTCCGGAGTGTGAAAATCAAATGTAGCATGATATATCTATCCCGAGAAGCAATGAACCTATCAATGAACAACATGAGCATATGCTTATGGATGAAAATGTACAAGAAGACATACTGACAGATAATAATCCCCTAGTTGTGGAGAATATTTTTGAAGAGAAGTCCAAGATGATAGGTAGGACATCTCAGGGAAGGATGATTCTCATATTCAATAGAATTTACCCCCTCTAAATAAGGAGAAAAATACTGAGCAGAAAGAAGAAGATAAACAAGATGTCACGAAGATGACTAAGGCACAAGAAGAACAAAATTTGCCTCCTCCAGATGGTGAGAAGCCTATAGAAGTAGAGAAGAATGTTGAAGAATGCTTTGGTAGTGGTGAGAAGGATAAGAAGGAAGAAGGTGCTAAAATTGGTGGTGAATCCTCTAGAGCTTCTAGAGATTCATTAAAATATTTGTTGGATATGTAGTTATAGTTTCAACTGTGATGTTTGCACAACTACTACAGATTCCCATGCAACAAGGTTGGGTATACATGGATAAAATTTCCCCTTTGCATAAGTTACAGCTTGGTGATTTTTTCCATGTCTCCACAAGGAAGGAAATACACTAGACTCACCAAAAAAGTGTTGAATTGGTAGATGAAGCAGTAAAGGTGTTGTAGGAAGGTATTCCTAGAGCAATTGTTGATAGTTCTTTGTTCAGTGTGCAACATTTGAGGTTATTACTTGATTCCTTTAATGAATATTCTACTAGTTTGGAAGATAAATTGGAGAAGGAAATGGAAAACAAATTCAATGATAAGAGATTGATGAGGTTTATGATAAATGTAGTAATACACATGGAAATTTACAAGGTAACTTGAAAGAAGTTCATAAATGTTTGGAAGAAGAAAAAGTTTTATTTTAGTTTTGCTTGAAATGGCCAAATTCTACAAGGAGAATCAAAGATCAAATGGACTCTATTGAGTCACAAATTGCTCAAGCCTCTGAGGCTTATGATCTGGTAAGTGATACAGATGGTGCAACAAGAGCAACAATTGAGAATCTGCATGGTTAATTCTTTCTACTGTAGGAGCAAAAGGAGAAAATAATAATGCAGTATAGTCAAGTCTGAGATTTGGTGAGTGAAAGGCTTACATCTTTGATTGGAGTTTTAGAAAATGCAAAGAAGGTGATGCAAATAAATCTAGTGCCTAGTTCTTCGGAAGAAGACTCCATGTTCAATTTGAGAGTCAGTGTTGTATGCTTGCCTTCGCTAAGAAGGAGTGGGAGGTTGCAAAGAAAGACTAGGAGGAACATCTTGCTAAACTGGAAGAATATTATAAGGGTTAAGTTGTGCATTTTTTCTTTATATCTGCAATTTGTTGATTTCAATGTACATATGCAAAAGTAGTTGATGGTGCTACAATAAAGTTTTTTTTAATAATGAATAATATTGAAAAGGGGAGAGAAGCAGAAATGAGGAGATACTCTCATGTAAATATATCATTTAGGGGGAGTGATATCATGATCCCTTTGCCCTTGATGTCAAAGGGTGAGTAGTGTTGAGTAGTTATGGAGAGTGTGTTGCCATCAATGAAAAAGGGGGAGATTGTTGGCAACATGAGCATGATAGTGAATGATGTTTTCATTGAAGGAAACCCATTGTAGAAATGTAGAAGTTCTGGTCTAGAGAAGACCAAGTGTTTTAGAGAAATGACTAAGTCACATTATGCATATTCAATGTTCAAAGGATCAATTTTGTGGTCTGTATTGTTGTGCTATGAAGAATATTGTCATACAGTCTTGAGGTGTTCATGGCATGTGTTGAAGATGTTTATATCCAAGGTTTCAAGGTTGTATTTCTCTCACAACTAAATATATTTGTGTGAGAGTATCAGGCTTAGTAATGGAAAAGTGATTGGTACAAACTGTATGATTGGAATGTTCTGCATTCCACCATGGATGAATATTATGCTATGCGATTTTGAGGAAGTGTTGGAAGGTGCCAGATGTGTATACACTCCAAGTGGTGAGTGGTTTGGTGGTTTGCATGTCGAGTTGTGAATGAACAGTTGGTTCATTCAGTCATTATTTCACTAGTTTTGTTATGTGGTGTCGACCTAAGGGTTTTGGGGTTGTGTAGAGTTAAGTTATGTATGGAGTAGATTTATGGGAGTGATTATAGATCATGTCAACATATTTTGGTGGTTTACACATTTTGGTTTATT
The DNA here is from genome assembly GCA_007258455.2 of Sequoia sempervirens. NCBI lineage: Eukaryota > Viridiplantae > Streptophyta > Pinopsida > Cupressales > Cupressaceae > Sequoia > Sequoia sempervirens. Next base: position 17,273,477 of record VDFB02252616.1, on the reverse strand, counting down.
CCGCAAGGCATGTATGTTAAAGTTTTGTGTCGATAGGTTATTAGGTTACATGTTTCATCTACTTAGGCTGACTTAATTGATGATTTGGGTGTTTGTGGTAGATGTATGTATATATACAAGGTTAATTCATTGTGCAAAGGTGGAGTTGAGGTTGTTCAAGATATGATGTAGAGTGAAGTGTGAAGTGTGATAGTGGTGACGTATGAAGTTTGCAACGTCAAGTTTATAAGCTTAAGTGGAACTATATTTCCAACATATTGTAGATGCAAATTATTAGCAGTTCAATTTTGGTAGTGAGCCGCCCTTTCTTGTATCTTTTTCTATTCTAGGTAGTGAGCCCTTGGCAGTGAGCCACTGATAATGAGCAATTCTTTATCTTTAGATAGTGAGTCCTTGGACAGTAATTCCACCATTGTGTAATCTCCATTGTAACCAGTTATAGTATATTGTGAGCTAATCCTTACCATGGTTTTTCCCTTTAAAGGGTTTTCCACCTAAATCTGGTGTTCTTGTGTTATGTGTTGTGATGCATGCTTTAATTGTTTCTTTCCATTACTACAAGATAAATGTGATGCTTTGAACTGAAGATTAAGTTAATGGAGTTAATGAATTTCAGTAAATACCGATTCATCCCCCCTTCTCAGTATTCCAGGTGTTTAACAGTAGGTACTTGGTTTTATGAATTTTTATTATTTTCTATGTTTTGATCTTGAGCTATGATAATAGTTCTAAGGAATATTTTAGAGAGATGGAAAAAAATGACTTATGGATTTGGGCATATTCCCTTTTTTTTGGTAATGATTATTTTATTTGATCTACCTTTGGTTTGAAAGGTTTACATCTATTGTTGTCATATTTTCAAGTTTGAGTTGAATAACTAGATGTTGATATCCTTTCAATTTGGCATTGTTGAAGGAGATCTTACTTTACACAACTTAGTACATGTCAGTGTTGGTACAAGGACATTATGAACTATTTTTAGGTTCTCCTACTTCATTCATTGTCTTCTTCTTGAAGGTTATTATGTCTATAGAGTTGACATTTTCATGGAGTCAAGTTTTTTGTTTCTACTTCACTTTTTTTGGAAATAGTTTGGTAGCTCCTTGAAATATTTATTCATTTTGAGGAGTTGGGAGATTTTTTTTAATGGTAGACATTTTATAGACTTTTTTCATATCATGGTATATTTAAAAGTTGATATTGAGTGATAGAGGAGTTAGCCACATCCTTTATGTGAGTTTTATATATGAACTTGTTAATTTCTTGATCTATTTTTTTATATTGTGCATTACCCATGCACTGAGATTTTTTAAATATATATGCAAATTCTTTATGAGTGGGGAGACCCTCTCTTGAATTGGTTACACTTTATTGCAATGCTAAGATACTTTAGAGGTTTTTTTATCACATATCCATGTGTGTTGTTACGTTGGAAGTTTATTTTGCATGATGGTGGATATATAAGAACTTGATTGTGGATTTTGGGTTGATATGTTGACGTCATGGAGTTCTACCTATGTTAGATTGTGTACCCTAATTTGAGGTATGGATAGATTGGATGGAGTAGAAACTTGTGATGGTTTCTATTCTAGTTGATATGGATGGGGTAGTCACTTAGAGCCATTTGTTACCATTTAAATTTGTTGCTTGTGTTGAAATTAAAAATTAGGATCTTATGTTACTAATCATTACAAAATAATATAAAAATACCTAAAGAGGTATTAGTCACACCCATTCAAAAACTACTATGTAAGTAATTAATAATCTAATGGTTCATTATATTATTAATTATTTAAATTCAATGTATGTTTTATAAAGCTTATAATAGGTATAAGGTTAAATTATATATAGCATTTGTTGAAAGCTATAATGATGAGTGTATATGTTAGGCCGGGAGAAAGAATAGTTAGTTCTTAGGCTGGATTGAATCCTTGATGAACCGGAACTTAGGAGGCAAGAAGAGAATGAAAGCATGCTCCAGAATGGCAGGAACTTCAAAATGTTAGCTAGTCCAAGGCAAGAAAGAAAGAATGTTAGGCCAACCCCTTGCCCGAATAGGAAAGAAAGAGGAGGTGGACAGGTTAGGCCCTTCTAGAAGTAGGAGAGGAGCTGCCTAGCCTACACCTCTGGTTAGGATTGATTACGTTTATGGTTAACTCAATGTTGATCGAGAAAGGAGCGATCCCCACCCTTGGGACCATAATTTTCCCCCACCAACTATATCTGAAACTAGCCACAATGGATAATTAGTCGAGGTGGGTGGGAAACAGAGCTAGTTGGTAATGAAGCTCACCAAAACCAAAGGTACAGTAGGCCTGATAGGCAATAGTTTGATTAGTCCAGACAAGGATGGATGGAGAAAAAACATTACTCCTTGATCGGTGAAGCCCTGGTTGGTGGTGAAGCTAGGACTAACCAAGGCTCTGCCACCACCCTATGCCCTTTGAGACTAACCATATATATATAGAACAATAGATAAATTTTATAAGGGTATGACCCCTAAATAAAATTATCTTATGATACTCCCCCTTAATGTTACTAGGAGACATCACCTATCAATTTTTATATTATAAAAATTAAGTACCCTTGAGTAACATAGGACTTCTTTGATAGTGATAAACAAGGACACAAATATATGCCAAAATGAAGATCACATATTTTGGACTACATAAAAATTATCTTGTCATATTTAAATAATCCTATTTTTTTATAGATTATTCTTTAAATGAGGCCTCATAAAGTTTTTATTAGATCTCAAGAATCCTCAAACTAGCCTCCCACAAGTTCATTACATAGTGTCCATAGTTTTTATATAATATAATGCTTTTTACAAGTGGAAGATTTATAAAGAAAAAAATTTAAAATATACTTGAAGGACTTATAAATATATTTACTAGAGGTATTATGTTATGCTTGTTAGGTCTTACATCCATGACTTAACCATTAGGACGTATCATTGACATGCACACTCCCCCTCAATGGTAACTCCTAGGGCCAAGCATTGATCTAAATATGGAGAATTTGAAACTACATAGAGGTTTGATACACGATTTCTAGAATTCTATCCTAGTTCTTTATCATACTATATCTTCCACTCAAGTGAAGTTCCCATGATCTTCAATGTATTTTTTTGCTAGAAATAGGAGTCTATGGTAAGAGTAAAGTAACTTTGGTTATCATATAGTAAGGGGGAACTCCTACTAGTACCTAGATGGAAACTCTTTGACCAATATCTTATACCACATTGATTCTTGAAGAATTTTCTATTTAACCTTTTGATTAAGGAGCTATTGAAGATATCATGTTTAAGTAATCCATCCATGGGATAGAACCTACACCATTTATTTTGAAGACATAGTCTAAGGTAGATGTTCTATCGATATGATCATCAACATATTTAGAAACATAATAATCAATAAATTTAATTCTTAGTATTTGGTTGGGGCTTGGGGTTTGCATCCCTCAAGGTCACAAATTCAAATCCATTTTGTAGTGGGAAAGGAAAGGGTCAATAATATTGTGCCAGTTCCTGCTCCACTGACCTAGGGTATAGGAATGGACTTTACCCCTAACCTCCTTGAGGTTAGATAATTTTGAAGCCACCACTTGTAGTAGAGTTGGCTAGGACTTGGGGTTTGCATCCCTCGAGGTCAGAGGTTTGACTCTGCTTCATAGTGGGAAAGGAAAGGGTTAGTAATATTGTGCTAGTTCCTACTCCGCTGACCTAGGGTATAGGAATGGAATTTACCCCTAACCTCCTTGAGGTTAAATAATTTTTTCCACCACTTATATTGGATTTGGCTAGGGCTTGGGGTTTGCATCCCATGAGGTCATAGGTTTGACTCCACTTCATAGTGGGAAAGGAAAGGGTCAGTAATATTGTGTTAGTTCCTGCTCTGTTGACTCGAGGTATAGGAATGGAATTTACCCCTAACCTTCTTGAGGTTAGGTATTTCTAGCCACCGCTTGTAGCGAAGTTGGCTAGGGCTTGGGATTTACATCCCTCGAGGTCATAGGTTTGACTCCACTTCGTAGTGGGAAAGGCAAGGTTCAATAATATTATGCCAATTCTTGCTTCGTTGACCTGAGGCATAGGAATGGACTTTACCCCTAACATCCTTGAGGTTAGATAATTTAAGGCCACCACTTGTAGCAAAGTTGGTTGGGGCTTTGGGTTTGCATCCCTTGAGGTCACAAGTTTGACTCCACTTTGTAGTGGGAAAGGCAAGGGTCAGTAATATTGTGGCAGTTCTTGCTCCATCAACCCAAGGTATAGGAATAGAATTTACCCCTAACCTCCTTGAGGTTAGATAATTTTTAATATTGAGGGAGATTTGTTATTAGTTATTAACACTTGTAAGGAGAGGAGTCAAAATTAGAGGTTATGTTATGTTTTAAAGAAAGTATGACAATTGTTGGATACCTTCAAAGAAGTTTGAATTTACCACATATAGAGAAGGTAATAAGTTAGCAGATGCATTAGCTAATATGGGTTGTGATCGGGGTGATTTTGAATTCTTTGGAAATGATGTCGGTATGAGAGAACATCCTCAATTGGAAGCAATAATTCAAATAGATCAAAGTTTTGTACATATATCTTAAAAGGGGATCCTATTGTGTAAAACAAGTGTTGATTTGGTATGTGTCGAATGAGACTAGCATGTGGTGGACTAGCTTACAAATTGAAACAAAATGGAGAGGAAAAGGGAATTGTTTATATTTCGACTCTACCAAGGAATACATCATGCAAGTGACACCAAAGTGTCGTCACTTGATTATTTCTAACATGGTTCATTTTGCAAGTACATTGTCATTCATTAAATGGAGTGTGCTAAGTTCTTTTCATTGCAAATATTATATAAATGTTTTTTATTAGAGGTAAAAAATAGGTTTTGAAGGGGCCCAAAACCCTTTACATCAGAAAGTAGATGAAATAAAAGATAACAACATTAAGCCAAAAAATAACCCAACAACAAAAAAACAACCAAAAAGGAGGACCAACCAACAACACTATAGGATTTTTAGAATATATGTTGCCTCCACGTCACAGTCTATAGCTTTCTGTGCATCTTCAAAAACATCAAAACTATCCTTCCCAGAAACCCCACCCAAAGATTTAGTTTTGTTCCTGGTCTAAGCTCCAGGACCATCCGTATTTACCTCTGAAATAAAAACAATACCTTTCTCACCACCCTTCCCAGCAACAACATCCTCCCCCATCTGCTTACTAACAACAACAACCTCCACATCATGGGCACTCTCTTTACGCTTCTTAGACTAACCACTGGAGAAGTAATAGCAGTAGACTCAAATTTACTAGCAATTTTATGGCCCTCCCCTCCTCTCATCACAGAATCCTAAATTTTCCCCATTTGATCCTCAAGAATGAGGATTCTTCCTTCCATATTCTACTTCATTTTGAGGGTTTCCTCCACAATAGTGTCTGCCACAATATTTAAGGAGTCAAATAACTCATCTATTTGATTCTAAATAGAGGACCCCTCAACCTTGTTAACCATTCCCTTGACTCTAACATTCGTTTTATTGAGTTTATGGAAAAACCATTTAAAAATCTTAAACAAAACAATGGACCCTTCACGTACAGCTCCAAGCACATCAGAAAAATCATCTCTATCAATCTTGAAATTTTTTTCCTAGAGCATCCTCCTCAAAGGAACTAATCCTATCCTTATCAGCAAGGGAATCCTTACCTTTTTCCACAACACCCGGGGACTTAAGCTTGCAGATGGAGCTCGCAATTTACTCTACCACTGCCTTTCTCTTCTTAATCCTCTCCAAGTCTGCATCCTGGGTCTCCAACATAGCAACATCTTCCCCATCCTTATCTTTCACCTACATAGTCAGATTGACACTTGGGGAGTCATCAACAAAGAGTCCACCTACAATTGCAAGAGGATGGCCCTACTCTAGAATTTGGCTCGTAGACCTCAAAACCATTTTCTTCCTACTGACTTCCCCTAGATCCTTCTTCTTAGCAGCCAGGGGTGGCAAGGAAGCCTTCCCATACAAGTCATTCTTCACCTTCTGACCCCTAATCGACACAACAACTTCTTCACTACAAGTTAAATAACCTCCACTAGCACAAGCTTCCCCTTTTTTCTTCTTTCCTGTGCATGGGAAATGCATAACCCTTTCTAGAGAGGCAAGAGAGTCAGGAACGAATTCCACATCCTCATCTGACTCATCCTCTTTTTTCCAAAATTAATTTCCTTTTCTTGACATTTTCATTGACTGGTTCATCTTCAAAGGCTACATCATACCCTTCAACAAGTTTGAGTTGCTTACCCTTCGGGGTCACCATAGGTTTGGGAACCTAAATTCTTCGCATAATCAGAGATAAGGATAATCAACCCAACATGCAATACAAGATTTTTTGGGTTCTTCTTGTGATCCTTGATATAAGAATCAAGAGACATGAGAAGATAAAATGGGAAATAAACCCTCCTCTTATGTCGAAAGTGGTTAAGTAGAATGAAATGATATGCATTCACTGTCGAAAAGTGGCCTTCTAGGGTAATATAGTGCATTAATTCCTCCGCTACATCCCCCCATAAAGCCTTAAGGGAACTTCGCTGATATCTGCCACTCTTAGTAGTCTTTAAATCTTTCTCTTCATTATCTTTGAAAAAGATTTTCATTGCAGTTTGTGCCTCCTTTTTGTCCCTGGTAAAGACTTTTATTTCATCTGTAGCCAGGCCAGTTATACCAGCAATGAATTCTTCATTAACCTCAAACTCAATCCCATAAAGCTTAAGCACTTTGTTACTCCATCCTTTCACAAAAGGTCTGTAACCTAGGGATCATTTCCATGAAGTTTCTCCAACAAGGGTGTTAACCCTCCCTCCACCAGTACCTACCAAAACTCCTTCCTTTCCCTTGCAACATCACAAGATTTGGGTTCGACATGATTTATATCACCACCCATCTCACCACAATCCAGCTTACAGACATCAAACACATAACAATGAAGGCTCTAGAAAATAATGCCAAAACAACCCATAATTTGTGTGAGGCCAGAGTTGGAACAATAGATAATAAAGACCAAAGTTTTCCATTTCCTACGGTACCCTGCTCCCGTACAAGTCGCTTGATTCAAGTCTTGCACATCATATTTACTCATAACAATCTACCATGTGATGAAGAACATGCACGCCGACAACCATAATGGGACATTAATCCAATTGAAATCATCACTTATTATTTATAGTAGCAATAGCCTCTATAGGAAGAGGGTCATTCAGACCCCACTCCCTAAAATATTTGACACCAATGTTAGCGAAAATATATGCTAGCCCGTTACCTTCTCTTAAGATATGTGAGATATAAAACTCATCAAAAGAATTCAAAATATTTATCAAATCCCTTATCAAGGACTCAATAGTCCAAGAGGGAGGAGTGCATTTTTTCAAATTGTTATGATATTCAAAGAATCCCCCTCCAGCCACAATTTTCTATATCCTTTGGTTTGAACCAATTTGAGACCATGATAGGCTGTAGCCGCTTCCACATAGTGGTTTGTCTAAGTTCCCAAAGGGAGCGCCACAGTAGAAACGAGCCTACCATTTGAATTTCTAATAACTCCCTCATAACTAGCAAGTCTCGGATTTCCTTTAGCAGGCCCATTAAATTTAATTTCACCCAACCTTCTGAAGGATCTTTCCAAACAACATATTCTCTAGAGGTTTTTCCTTTAGTATCTGGGAGTGAAATATCACAAGACAACTTCTACTTTTGAGAAATAGAGATATTATAGGGGCTTAGATTAATTTTCGGACCATTGTGAAAAGTTATCCCACTTGAAACTTTTCTTTAATGGCAGCACAAATTTTGTAAGCCACAAAGATAGCATGGAGGGACGAATTCCTGAAGATTTTATTGTTTGATTCAAGCCAGACTCCCCAAGCAATATGAGGAAGAGAGAGAGACCATAAAAATTGAAGAGCGGAATTGGATGAAGGGCCAATCCATTAAGACCACAACTCTTTAATAGAACTAGGGAACACCCAACTTAAGTTCCATAGAGATAGCACATGGGCCCAAACCATTCTAACAAAACTACACCCAATCAACAAATGACAAGCATTTTCAACCTCTTATTCACATAGAAAACACTTGTTAGGCATCACAAAACCTCTTTTGACCAAGATGTCAATAGTTAATATTTTATTTTGGCAGAATAGCCAAAAGAAAATATTGACCTTAAGAATCAATTTAGAGGACCACACAGAAGCCCAAAACATGGCATGGCCAACAAAGGATTCATTAGAATGAAAAGTCGAAGCCACAAAGTAGATGCCATTAGAAGAAGGCTTCCAAACAAACTTATCAAGAGAGGGGGAAGAGGGAATATGTACCAGAGAGATCGCCTTATACACAATCTCCGAAACACGGTCAAGCTCATGTAGCTTCTTCCAACAACCTCCTTCAATATAGTCAGCAACCTGTCTACCAAACTATCGCACACATAGATCCATGAAAGGTTGAGCCCATGGCTCATGTTTGAGGGGCCTATTTCCAAACCAATTATCATCCCAGAACAAGATATCTCTACTATCCCCTAATTTCCAAAAGAGACCCTTGGCCACAATTCTACGAGCCTTAACAATGTAATTCCATAGAGCAGAACCAACTAGGGGATTAAAATCTTGAGAAAAGAACCCCCTTATACCATCAGCCTCGTGTAAGTATTTACTCCAAGCAGTTTTTCCCATTTGCTCTTAGCCATCAACAGGTCCACATTTTCTTTCCAAGGAGGGAAATATTAAAAGCTCTAATTTTATGGATCCCCAACCCACTAGCCTTCTTAGGTCTGCAAACATCATACCAAGCAACCAATTGAATCCTTCTCTTTTCCTCCACCCCAGACCAAAGGAAAATTTTCTTAATATTTTCCAAAGTATCCAAAAACTTCCTAGGCATATTAATAAGACTAAGAGCATAGACAGGAAGATTCTGAAATGTCAAATCTAATGAATGTTATCAATGTGTTAAATTAATCATTCCCGTCAGCTTGTGGTGAGGAAAGTTGTGGATAAATTTGGAGGGTTGGAAAATAGACTAGTTGTGTACCTCACTTGAAACAAAATGTTTATATGCCAATTTTGGCAAAGGTAGCTTTGGTTAGCATATTGCAAGCTCCTCATTTTTTGTGTAGAGTGTACTCTATAATAGCATAATCATCCATTATGAGAGAGTAAGGAGATATCTTCAGTGCATGCCAGACTGGATTACCTTGCAATTTGAAAAGACATTAGCAGTCAGGTGGTGGCCTCTAGTTGTGTCATATTTCAAACACCTATGTGAAGGATTCATTTAAGCATTAAATGAGGAGCTAGCATTTGCAACAATCAACATTTTGCATTGCCAATGGTTTTGTTCAAGTTTTTTGGTGCAGGATTTTCTTCCTAAAATTTCACAACGGTGTAGCCTATATAAATCAACAAACTTCTTCAAGTGCTGAAGAGGTGAGGGTGGAGTCAAAGAATTGTCAAGATTGCTGAAAAGCGATGATGGAGTATTTTCTATGTAACTATAGAGAATCCATCCGTATAAATGAATGTGAATTACCATTCATGGAGTAGATTAATGATGCAAAATTTCAGCTAATCTTTAGGGGTCATTGTGCATAATTCAAGAAATACATCAAAAGGGTCATAGGCGAGGAAATTTTTGAACCAGAGGCAAGGCAACTATTGTTCCCTTCTCAACTTCTCTATATTTTTGTTTCAAATTTGCTTGACTTGTTACAGTGTTTTCAGTCAATAGAGCTAATAACAAATAAGATTGTCAAGGAAGTGTACTTGCAGAACTCCTAAAAGCTTGTCAAAACTATGATCTATGGAGGGGACAAGGGTATGTCGGAGGTTTGTTTCTTCAGAATTTCTTGTTGCACAAAAATGCCTATATTTTCGTCTATAGTGTAATCAAGAAAGCCTTGGCAATGAGAAATACATATTACTTGTAGGTAGCACTAAATAGATTTGCAGGGGAGATTGACTATGAATTATCCAAAAGGATAAGGGTAAGGGTAAATGCAATCATGGGGTTGCTTAATCATGAGCATAACCCACCATTGGTCAAACTTTCTGATAATGTCCCTCCACAATGCTAAAACCTCATGGGTCTAAGCTTGAATGTTATACCGCCTGTGCAATCTGATATGGGAAACCTTCATGAGCAACAACAACTAGTTGTGGTAATTTCCAAGAGCATCAACAACTAGATGTTGGAAATCTCTATGAGCAAAAAGGTGAAAATGATGTCCCAGTGGATCATATGGAAGAATAGAGTAGAATTTTGTTAAAATTATATAACATATGGCCTCAAAATTTTGGCTTTTGAATTTTGTAAGTATTAAGCTTACTTATGGATTTTACAAACTTTGTCCTGTTAAAACATATTCTAAGTATTGGCTATATTTTGGATAAGACTATTTTGTATAAGGTGGAGGGTTCGGGCTTATGATATTGGTTGATGAGAGCCTCTAAATTACAAACTTTTGTACATCTTTATTATCAATATAATATATTTAGGCTTATAGCCTTTTACCGAAAAAAAAAATTTAGTGAAAGAATAATAAAGATTATAATTAATTATACTTTTTATGTGCATTTATTAGTTTTTTAATGGTCATAAGATACTATGCAATAATTTATAGATGTAATACCTGATGTATATAGGTAATACTTATTCAAAAATATGGTAAGATAAAGTAGACTTATTACACTAGGTAAGATTTTTGTTTTTATATGATATATTTATGGTTTGATTAAATACCGAGCCTTAATTAGGTATAACATCTAGATGACCACTTAACTATCCATACTCTTGATTATTCATCAAATGACTCCTCCTAGGATGATGATATGTCTCTTACTTCTAGTATGGCTCCAATTCCTTTAGAATTTATGGTGGAACCTCTTGCCCCCCTTGCAGGCTGACCTACCCTTGGCTTCAGATCCTCCTCATTGTTCTTCTCATGTTGATGGATTCCTTGGGGGGGGAATCCCCTTGATTCACATTGTCCTACATATGTGGATGCTCCCTCTTTGTGTTTTGATGGACCCTTTTTGGGGGATTCTTCTCATGATTCCCCTTGTAATGAGAATTTGGATTACAATATTTCTTGGACTATTGTTTGTAGAAGAAGGAAAGGTATTTCTTCTTTCTCTTCTCAAACTCATACTCGTGTCGTGGGTGAAAGGTCAACTCTCTCTTAGCCTGGTTTTGTCTAAGTGGGATGTTGGTGGTCCCTACTCTCTCTTTTATATCTATTATATTGTTTGGTAGCTTGGCTATAACTATTCCTCTTTCTCTTGTTTGCATTGTGTCTATGTTGTTTATGGCCTATTTTGACATGTTTCATCTAGCCTTTTGGTAGCCTTTGTATAGGGTTAGGACCCTTATTTCCTCCTTTTTGCTTATTTCTTTCTTTTGTACAAGGGTCTAGGCCCTTTAAAAATCCTTACTTACCTTAATAAAAAACATCTAGTTTTATTATATTATATTTTTTAGGCATAAAATTTATTTTGAGATAATTGCAATTGATTTTATAATATAGTCAATACAATAGAACTATGACAATTTGATAATAATAAGAAGTGATGATAATTTATTGATCTTTATCAAGGAGATTATTAAGGCATGAAATTTGTAATTAAATCCATTCAACTAAACACAATAATGAGTGAATTATCCTTTCTAGTTTTGCTCCTTAGACAATTTCTTAGGATGACAATTACCCAATATAAGTAGGTGCTTTATTCTCAAAATATGAGAAAAAAATTGTAATAGCCAAATTTTTTTTTTTAGCAAACAATTAAATCAATCCCTAAAAAAAATTCACATTAATCTAGATGTTAGGTATAAGTTGAATATAATCTTGAATGCTAGTTGTTGTTGTAATCTTGATTACAAAAAGAACTTGTCTAGTGAAAGGAATATAAAACTACTTTTAGATGTTCTACTTTTTTCTTGAATGATTTATTAGTTGCTTATGCCTTTTCCAAGTAATTATTATAGGATATATTTGTTTATAATGCCAAACAATATATAATAATTATACAATTGAGGGACTACAACCAAACTCAACAAAATTCTCTTCCCTTCCTAAAGAAATTATATAAATGAGATATATTCGAACCTATAAGGAGTTTAGTCATGACACAGAGTAGACTCAAATAAATCCCATAAATTACATAGTATCTTTGATCTCATGAAAATTAGATTTTAAAAAAATAGATATCCAATTTTTAGAATTAACATGACATATCTACAACCGTAACCAAGATTTAAAGAATTTCAATTGATTAGAACCTATATAAATATAACTGTTAACAAAATGAATAATTATAATTTTATAACATGGGACCAACAATAGCAAATCATCAATATTAATATAATATGATATATGTAGAAATAAAAAAGAACCCATAAAGATTGAAAAAGAAAATTGCTATTCAAACCTTTATCTGATTTAGTGGTCCCTTAAAAGTATCAGAATTTTTTTTGACCTTTTGTCTATAAAAGATTTGTATAGGAAAGTTCCATATGAGTAAAAAGTTGATGTTTAGGTTGAGACATTGTTTTGTATTATGCTTTTGAAAGAAATAAAAGTGCGGCATCTTCTAATAAAAATAGTTTGTAGTTGGTATCATACCAGAATTGCAATGCATAGTCTTGAAAAGCTGAATAATTTTAGTCATTTAGTTCAGTATTGAAGATCAAACTAAGTGGTGTCAAAGCTATTGCGGACAAAGGTAAGCAGGAGAGACCCTTTGAATACATAAAATCACTTAAAGCTTGTTAGTAGATCGATTCTAATGGAAGTAATGCCAAATCTTATCCACCATGGTTAATAGAATAGACATGTGAAAGTTTATCCACTATTAAAATAGTGGAAATAAAACAGATTAGACCAAGAATGGGACATATGGCTTTTCCTTCACTCATGTTTCACAGAGGAATATAATAATGCTTTTTCAAAGCGAGGTCGTGAAGAAAAGAATGATAATAATCCTTAAATCTGCCTTGACTTTAAGGATATCTGATAAATTTTATTTGAGGTGAATAATCAATCAATCAATCAAGCAGTCAGCTCAGTTAGTTATCTGAAAAGGTGATCAATTATTATTTGAATAGTTATGAGGTGGGTCACTTATGTTATTTATCCAATTCGTTAAGAAGCATAAATAATACTCAGATCTCAATCAGTAAATAGAAAAAACAAAAAACTTGGATCAACAAGTGAATACAAACTATCAAGAGCAGATCTTGAATGTGAGGTGACAAAGATAGCTCAATATGAGAAGGATTGACAAAAGATTTTAAACCAATCACACCTACCAAGTATGATGAGCAGAAGCTTTCCCCATTGAAATGACTTCAAAAATAAATTTTATGGAATGCCCCACTCAAATGCCCCTTTGATAGGTTTATCCAGTACAGTTATAATCTTTTCTACTTCAATAATACTCTTTGAAAACTTTAAGCATTCCTTTACTTACAACCTCAGGAGCTACAACCACCACACTGTACGTTAAACCTTGCCTCTCTCACCAATGAATATGCCATCTTATTACTCACTTCTTTGATGGCATGGGCATGACCTCAAAGGGAAAATCACCATAGTTTCTAGCCAATAGATCAAATTCCTGTATAGTATTGGTAACGGTGGCCACTGCCAACCATCTCTTTCTCTAGTATTTCTATCTTTTCTTCTTCTTATCAACACTACCATCCAGGCACAAATTTTTAAATGTGCACAAAGACGATATTCCATTTTTATATGTAAATTGTAAAACTGTTTGCTTGATAGACCGTTGTTAAGACCTTTGTTTTTAACTTCTAAAATTTTAGTCGTTTGTTCAAAAAAAAAATTTTAAATATTTAGGCCATCCAAATGTTAATGAATTGCACAGTTCCAACTCATCAGTTAAAAGATCATACAATTGGAACCCACTTTTCCAATGTTTTATAACCAGCATATGTATCTAAAGGAGGTTCAAGAATTACGTCAATAGAAAATTATATGTTAATATGTTAGAGAGTATGTGTTTGTGCATGAATACGCTACAAATTCTAGTTGCATGTGGCTGAATTAAATAATTAATAATAAGTGTTAAATAATGGAATGAAATAAACTTAAACAAATCTAGATTTTTTGGTTAAAGAAATTAAGTACTATCTGATTATGAAATATTTGCATACAGATTTAAAACATAAAACAATGCAGATTAAAAAAGAAAGTTGCCATCAATTTGACAAAAAAACACTACAAATAGAAATAGAATGTTGTCATCCAATTGTAAAATCAATATTTGCTTGGCTTTTATGTGATAAGTGAGATTTTAGAGGCTTTTACCTGATATTTTGGAGGTTTTTTACCATTAAACGACAATTGATTTACCATTAAATGACAGATGAAACTTGTTTTCCGATTCAATAGTAGTTTGGCATGAGACTTGTTTCAGGCTCAAATCTAGTAGCCTATAAACTAATTAGTTTTTTAATTATTTTTTCAATAGTCATCTATGTTTACAACATTATACAGTAACTAAACATCACGATTTAAATTCAGGTCCTCACTGGCTGTTTAAATCTGAAGGCATCAGACATGTAATTGGCTGTAAGATGTGAGGACAGTAGTGAAAGAGTCATGCTGGCAGGGCAGTGGTGTGAGGACCGTAGTGGAAGAGTCGTGTTGGTAGGGTAGTGGAAGAGTGTCATTGGGTTTTTAAAAAGGAAACAATCAACATTCAACAGCGGCAAGCATTGTTCATTCTTATTCTGCAATCATGGCAGCTAAACTCTTGCCATGGCGTCTGCTTCCCATTCTTACCTACAATACAGACAAGAGGAATGCAAATGTTAAGCTAAAAGTAACATCCATTTACTGGTGTTGCAGAGGCCATTCGTATTCATTGTGGGTTGGGATCGATCCATGCTTGTTACCAACTCTATTTTCAGAGTGGGTTGTACTGCTGTGATATTGTCAAGCAGGGCAGCGGAGTCAAAGCGTTTTAAGCTGGAGCTTATTGAGACTCTGAATACACAGAGGCGCAGATGATAAGTCATGCTGTGCGGCATTCCAGGAGGAGGACGAGGAAGGTCGAGTGGGTATGTCGCTCTCCAAAGATCTCATCAGAGTGGCTGGTGAAGGCCTCCATGACCATATCAGATCTTTGGAGAGTGCAGTAGCCTCTGTAGCGTTCCTTTTGTGAGACCACTGGGCTAAGATTATTTAGGGAGATAATTTTTTTTGTAAAAGGAGCAAAAAAAAAACTAATCAATCTTAGTTTTTACAGTCCATCATTGAATGTTTGCTCAATCCATTTTGTTAATATCCTGCAATCAGTGCGTTTCATGAGAACATATTTCTTTGAGGCATTCTGTCAAACAGTTCAGATGCCTTGTCTATTCTTCCACATTTTGCATATCCTTCTGTCAAATAATTCTTGGAGGCATTCTGTCAAACAGTTCATGTGCCTTGTCTACACTTACCCATTCTGCATACATATCTACCAGGGCAGTTGCAGCTACAACATCTGCCAATAGATGTTCATACCCTGTTCTAAAGCTCCCATTTTCGCACAGGCTGTGAGGATGCTGGCAAAGGTTGTGGAGACTAGCTTTCCACCTGTCAATCGCATTTGGTTGAAAGTTTCTAAATCCTTTTCAACAAACGCATTTTGTGCATATCCTGCAATCCATGATGATGAGACCGCATTTCTTTGAGGTATCCTATCAAACAGTTCACGCGCCTTGTCTATGCTTCCACGTTTTGCATGCATGTTTACCAGATCATTTAGCATGCACTCTGATCTCTATGAAATACACTCCAAATTTCGCATGCTGGCATTTTCCAAATACCGACTTATTAATCTAGGCTAAATTATGCCTAGTAAAATATAAAACGTGACTCCATACTCTCTGAAAAAGGATTTTATAAGAATGGTCTATAAACCAAAAAGTTTCTTTTGTGTGTAACCTGAATTGAGGATCGAAAAAAAGATGAGATTAAAGGTACTCAATTGAGGATTGAAAAAAGATGGATAAAAAGGCACTCAAGTAAAAAAAAAAAATGTTCATAATTTCATTTATGGTGTATGTTACTATTGCTTTCTTATCAAGATAAGAAAAGATGAGTTAAAAGTAACATTATAATTAGTGTAAATTTATAGTTATAAAAGAAACATATGTTAAGTATAATCATAACCTTAACCTTAAACCTAAACTAAACCTAACTCTTATACTAATTGTAACTCTGACTCTTGTTAGGATTAATGTGTCATCCACCTTGTAAATCTTATGTCATGGTTCCAACATCCTTGGAAAGTGTCTCTAGACACTTAAGGTGTATTGGGAAAATATTTTGTAATATTAATTTTCACCATTGTTTGTAATATATTCATAAGGGGTGGTGGGTCTACTAGCAATAGTAAAGGTGAGTTGTGGACATAAATATTTAATATTTTTTCCCCACATGTGGACACCTAAAATGGGATGATAAAAGATAGGGGAAGGACAAACGAGTGATTGTTAGGATTCTCCAAGTGGGAGCTTGGAATGAGACAACATGTGTCTCTTGGTATTCCATCATTTATTGCATTTAATGTAATGTTTATCTCCCAAGTTTGGGTGCCCAAGTTGGAGGGAAAGTATTGGAGCCAAAATTGGTATCTTTTCACATTCTAAGAAGGTATTCCAAGGGTTGAAGACATTTAGAAAGAAGGGTAATCTTTGGGAGCCTTGTTTGGGGCTTAAGATGTCTTTGCACATCTATAAATTCATCTTCTTGGATGTAGAGTTTCATTGTAGACACAAGGGCAAGTTGAGGCATAAGGAGGTTGTTCACAAGTGCACAGGTATTGCCATATTGGAGGAAAAGAAGAGAATGAAAGTGATTGTATTGCAATCTCATTTGTTTAAAGATAATGCATACTTGGCCACTCTTCTTGGTGGAGTTTTTCCTAGCAAGGGTTTCTCCATGTAAATCCTATGTTATGTGATGTTCATGTATTATTGATTTTTGCCTCATTGTTGTTATCTTATGATGACATTATTTTTTATATATTTTTGTTATAAGTTCACATAAGATAGTGTTAATAAGCATGATATGTTGGCTAATTTTTAGCATCATTAAGAAGATAGATCTAATCACAATGATTCCAAGTTAAGGCAACTTAATTTTAGATTTACATATAAGTTTCAGATTTTCATGTTTTTATAATCTAAGCCTTGTACTCATCCATTGAAGTCATTTTTGGATAGAGATTGAATTTCTCAACAATTATTAATAGAACATGGGGTGATCCCACAATACTGGTTTACAAATTTTGGCCAAACTGGACACTGAAATAATTTTTTTAACTAAATCTTCACTTTCGGGCACATATAGTGGCTAAACCGTGAGGAATTTGAAGATGATGCAAACTAGTGATCTGTGACACTTTGTCTTTAGATTCTAAATATATTTTTTTCAAAAAATTTGGAATCAGATTGCACTTCTTTTTCCATCTCCTTCGAAAACTAGTTTTTTTTAGTAAACACTATTTTTATGGAGTGACACTCACCATATAAAACATAACTTTTTTTTCGATGAAGGATAAAATTCTATTTTTTTCGAATTTAGACTTGTAACTACGATATCTAGTGCTTCCAATTGGTTTCATAGTGTTTTATTGAATATTTTTTCCTTAATCAAGTTTCAAAGTCAAACCATTTACAATTTAGACATAGGCGGACCATATACAACGTAACTTTTTTTGTATGTATCGAAATTCAATTTTTTTTTGTTGGATCAAGGACTTCAATATCTGGTGCACTCATATTTTTCAATTTTTTTTTTATAATCTACTCTTTTTCCACATGTGCAGAACAAAGAGTTTGATTTTTGGTGAAAAACCTATGTTTAATAAAACTAAAAAAAAATACATAATAAAACCAAAACGTATTAAAATTATATTCGTTGGATAGCTCAATCCGAGGACTACCATCATCCAGTTGGGTTTGTGAAGTCTCCTCCATTTTCATCCTCAACCCGAGCTTCAAGGAAAAACTCCAGAGTTTTTGGTGCCAGAGGGTGAGAAGGTGGGAAAAGGGGGTTCGCTTGAACCAGGGGGTTCGAGCAAACCCCCTTTCCACAAAGGTTTTCTTTTTGTTTTCTTTCAGAAATGGTGGGACCCTACATTTAATGGGTTCGCTCAAACCTGGGTTCTAGCGAACCCCCTTTGGATTTGCTCGAACCAAAAGTTCGTTCAAACCCGGGCCAAAAACCTTTTTTTTGCATGGGGTTGTTTTTTGCAACTTTTCCTTTCTCACTAGAATTGTAAACCACTTTTGTGGGTTTACCCCATGTTTATTTCTCATCATTAAATGGTATCAGAGCTTAAGGTGAATTAGGTTATGGGTATTCCTTCTATTTTGATTTCTTGGCTTGGAAAGATTGTGGAATTTTTTTATAAGGAATTGGATGTTGTTTGAAGGCTTGTGGGGCAGTAATGAATGTTTTATGAGTTATCCTTTTTTTTGCAAATTTGTGAGATTAGAAACGATGGATATTGTCAATATGATCTATGTTGGGCATGGAAAGCTCCTGATTATGGATCTGTATATAGCGTTGGTTATGTTTTGGTAACTTGGACCTCTTGCTTGACAATATGTATGTATTCTCTTATTTGGTGATTTTGTTCCTTTACATTGTGGTTATGTGTGATGAAAAGGTGTTCATGTTGGATGGATAGGGACATCCTAGTCACATGGAGAAACACCCTCGATTTGAACTACAGAATGAAGTGCTTACGCTGGCTTCATGGTTTTAACCCTTGGTTACATGAAAACTTATTGGAAGATAACCCACTAACCTCTTTGTGAGTTGTGGAGTTGATATGTTTCATATGTTATAGGCTCTTAGACAACTTAGATTTTTCCTATTGTGTTGTAATTTACTCTTGTTTTTAATTGTGGGTTTGTAGATCTATGCTTATTCCATTTTTCAGATGATATGTTTGATGTGAATGTTTGGATGTTTAAATGGATTTTAGATTTATAAATATATTTTAGTAGGTTTTACATGTTAACAAAAATCTATGGTATGTAGATCTATGAGAAGGTCATACTTAGGGTGTTCTCAATGAAGATAGTTATAGGTTTGCATGACTACTTGGAGGGTTCTTATTGATCTATGGTTACTCCTATGTGGGTTTGTTTGGAAAATCACATCTAGAATTGATTTTGATGTTTGAGTCTTGGAAATCCACATGTTATACCTAAATATCTCTATTTTGCATGATATTAATGTGAGGTTGAATCTATTTTTCATTTATTTAAGATTGGAGCATTGATTATGATTTCTCCTTTGAGATGTTACATATGTGTAGATCTTGTAAAATTATTTGATATAGATTTTGTTTGGTAGGTCATATTCTTGGTCACCATTGCTACATTGGTATGCTTATTGCAATGAGAGATAGTTATTGGGAGTACACAATATAGTTGTTCATTTGAATCTATAGCAGTAGTCTATGGTGCATGAGAAGATTTTTTCACTTTCAATAGAGTGTTGGCAATGATATTGATCACGATTCCATGTATAACTCGGTATTACTTTTAGTGAGAGCTTTATGCAATTACATAGTGTGTTATATCTTCTTTGTTTCAAGATTTTTGTCTCAAGTTGTTGTTATAGTGTGTAGTGAGCCCTGGATAATCTTTGATTAGAAGATTGGATGGTATTTTGTAATGATTGTTGGTGTTATTAGCAGCTATTGGATTCTGCACTTAGATTGTAGTGATAGCTTAATGACATCTTTGGTTCTATCGACAAAGGATTGTATCTTCTTGGTTTGGAGATTGTGATTGTACTTTACCTTTTGAGAGCTCATGGTGTTGAGTTATTTGATTGTGTTGGGGTTATGGAGGATCTTTAGTTAGGATATGGTTATCATGATGCCTGGAGAGATTGGTTACACAGTTCAGTGGGAGCTTTAGCAGTGATGTTGATTCATCATTTGATGATGGATGGTTATTTTCATGTGATCTCCTAGGAAGGGATGTTAGATCATGATGACATGATATGTTCTTGATTCTATAGTTGGAATTTTTACAATGGTCTTGTTTGTTCTCTTTGGTTTTGAGTATTAATCATTTGCTTAGAGCTTCGTGATTTTTGTAGGGTTGCATTTGAAGTTGGCATGGATTGATTGGTGGATTATCATGGAGACTAGAGAGAATTGGGTGAGGCTAAGAGATATCTTATTATGGGACCATATTTTGATATGGTTACTCTTTGATGAGGATTTCAGTAGAAAGATTGAGGAGCCTACACTTGGTTATGGGTGTCAATACATTATGGACCTAAAGAGAAGATTTTCATTTCTTGGTTTTGTGTGTATAGGATAATCTTGCATCCCACTCTTGCTCTACTTGGCAGATGAATGATCCGAGAGGTATTGCCCACCTGAATATCAAATGCATTCTTTATTAAATGTATCTTGTCTTCTCATATGATTTAGTCTTGAATATAAACATTCTAAATACTTGTTAAGAAGAAGATGCATGTGGTTTATAGATTTTTGTTGTTCTCCTTGTTTTGGTCTTGAGCTATGGTTCTAGTTCTGAGGACTTATTTGGAGAGGTACAGGAAATGGTTTGTGGCTTTGAGCATATTCCCTTTTTGTGGGAATGATTGGTTGGCTTGATCTACCTTTGGTATGAGATGCTTACATCTATTGGTGTACCATGTTTTCATTTGATTTGAATGTTAGATGTTGATATCTTTTCAATATGGAAATGATAAAGGAGATCTTACTATACGCAACTTGGTACATGTTAGTGTGAAACAAGGATAAGGTTTGATTTTTAGGTTCTCTTTAGTCATGGTATTCTTCTTGGATGTTTGGTTTCACATGGTTGAGTGTGAAGAACTTGGGAGAGCTATGGAGACTAGTGGCGACAGAGGTATTACAACATATTTATTTATAAGATTCGCATATCATTGTATATTTCCTTAACATTGTGTAATAGAGGAGTTTTCCCCATCCTCAATGTGAAGTAATATAGGTATATACTTGGTATGCCTTGATCTATTTTTAGATTTGGCATTACTCATGTAGTTTGGTTGTCCTCTTTGATATCTTGGTTTATTGATTATTGATGTGAAGATGAGTGTGCAAGCTTCATTGGATTGAGATCTATGATTTATATAATTTTTAGGTGTGTACAACCTACTGGTTGTAGTGGGATGACCTGGATGTGGACTGTTTATATCCATGAGATTATTTCAGTGTTTATGCAGAATTTGTTAGTTGGACTTTTCTGTGGTCATTTATGCATTGGAATGTTTCATTGAGATAGGAGGATGGATATACAGAGAATTGATTGCATATTTTGGGTTGGTATGTTGATGGCATGAAGTTCTATCTATGTTTTGTATGTACCCTAGTTTAAGGTATGTTTAGCTCAAGGATGATTTGCAATTTTTTGTGGTTGTTATTCCAATTGGTATGAGTACGGTAACTACTCAGAGCCTTTGTTATCATTTGAATTTTATGCTTGTGTTCATGTAAAGATTGGTGCAGGTTTCAATGATAGTTGATATGTTTCACCTTGACATGTTCCTCTTTTCTTCCATAGTGGCATGTTGGAGGATCATTTGAAGGAGGTTTTTTCTTGATGGTGGTTATCATGGTTGTTTTTATAGGTATCTTATTGGAGCATGAGAGAATGGTGAAGATTAAGTGATTTTTCCCCTATTTTTGATTCCTATGGATGTATTTACAATGTTGATGTCAAGTAGGAGAATGTTAGGATTAAGGTGTGACCCACCTTGTAAACCCTATGCCATTGTTCTGACATCCTTGGAAAGTGTCTCTAGACACTTAGGGTGTATTCGGAAAATATTTTGTAATACTAATTCTCACCATTGTTTGTAATATATTCATCAGGGGAAATGGGTCCACTAGTAGCAGTAACTTAGGTGAGTTGTGGAAATAAATATTTAATACTTTTTCCCTACATGTGGATGCCTAAAATGGGATAATAAAGTATAAGGAAAGGAAAAATGAGTGACTATGAGATTATCCAAGTGGGAGCTTGGAATGATGCAATGGGTGTCTCTTGGTATTCCATCATTTATTGCATTTAATGTAATGTTTATCTCCCAAGCTTGGGTTCCCAAGTTGGAGGGAAAGTATTGGAGCTAAAACTAGTGTCCTTTCACATTTTGAGGAGGTATTCCAAGGGTTGGGGACATTTGGGATGAATGGTCATATTTGAGATCCTTGTTTAGGGCTTAGTATGTCTTCACACATCTATAAATTCAGCCTCTTGGATGTAGAATTAATGAGTCGTGCAGTTGGATGTAGAGTTTCATTGTAGGTACAAGGATACGTTGAGGCATAAGGAGGTTGTTCACAAGTGCACATGTGCTGCCATTTTTGGAGGCAAAGAGGAGAATGGAAGTGATTGTATTGTAATCTCATTTTTTTTAAAGATAATGCATACTTGGCCTCTTTTCTTGGTAGATTTTTTTCCGGCAAGGGTTTTTCCACGTAAAACCTGTGTTATGTGATGCTCTTGTGTTGCTGATTTTTTCCTCATCACTTCTATCTTATGGTGATATTATTCTTTTTATATATTTTTTTATAAGTTCACATAAGATGGTGTTAATAATTATGATATGTTGGTTTATTTTGAACATCATTAAGAAGATGAATTTAATCATGGTAATTCTAAATTAAGGCAACTTATTTTTTAGATTTGCATATAAGTTTTAGATTTTCATGTTGTTGTAATCTAAGCCTTGTATCTCATCCATTGAAGTCATTTTTGGATAGAGATTAAATTTCTCAAAAAAATTTAATAGAATATATATATATTTCTCATCAAATCTAACCCTAACTCTAACCCTAACCCTAACCCTAACACTATTTCTAACCCCAATGCTAACTCTCAATCTATCTTTAACTCTAGCCTTAGTTATTAAATTAAAACTAATTCTAATTGTAACCCTAACCATAATCTTAAACCTAAATCTAACTCTAACACTAATTGCAACTCTAACCCTAACCCTAACCCTAGGGTGATCCCACAATACTGGTTTACAAGTTTTGAGAGATCCTGATTTTTGTTGAAATCACATATTTTTTTAAAATATAATGATTTAAGCATTGAAAAGTTCTATTTAAAGGATTCCAATTGAAGAGGGTTTTATCGAACCACCTTAGATCAAACCCCCTTGGATAGAACCCCGCTAGTTTTAAACCATACCTATAACAAAGTCTCCTTTACACCTATCAAAATGTTGATACAAAACCACTTTTGATTTACCTTTTGGGGGATCAAATGAATTCATTTAAAATTTATTTTTTGTAAGTATGTAGTCCTTATATAAGCTTCCCAAAAAGAATAATTTTAAATAAATTTAATTTAATTATTATATTTATTTTTTATTTTGTGTGAATGTAGGGTTTTCACCAAAAATCAAGCTCTTTGTTCTACACATGTGGAAAAATAACAGATTATCAAAAAACAAATTGAAAAATATCAGTGCACTAGATATTGGAGTCCTTGATCCAACCAAAAAAAAATTGAATTTTGATACATACAAAAAAAGTTATGTTGTATATAGTCTGCCTATGTCTGAATTGTAATTTGTTTGACTTCAAAACTTGATTAAGGAAAAAATATTCAATAAAACACTATGAAACCAAATGAAAGTGCTAGATATTGTAGATACAAATCTAAATCTGAAAAAAATTGAATTTTATCCTTCATGAAAAAAAAGTTATGTTGTATACAGTGAGCATCACTACTTAAAAATGGTGTTTACTGAAAAAAACTAGTTTTTGAAGGAGATGGAACAATAAGTGCAATCTGATTCCAAAAAATTTGAAAAAAATATATTTAGAATCTATAAACAAAATTTCACAAATCACTAGTTTGCATCATCTTCAAATTCCTCACGGTTTAACCACTATAGGTGCCTGAAAGTGAAAATTTAGTTAGAAAAAATCAGTTTAGTGTCCAATTTGGCCAAAAATTGTAAAGGTCAGTATTGTGGGATCACCCCCTAATCTCAACCCTAAAACTAACACTAATTATATCTCAACCCTAACATTTTGAGAATTGTAGTTTTTATTTTTTTATTTTGGAGTCCTTTTCATCCTAGATTTAGATGTTGCATTCATTTGCATTGAATTAGATCTCATTTAGGGTGTCTAGCTTGCATTCAAATTTGCATCTCATCTAGGGTTTTAGGATTGCATTGCTTGCATTCTTTAAATCTGGAAAATACAAAAAAATCAATCATCGTTCATATCATATACATCACATTAACTTGCATTTTAAAAATTTTGAAACAAAATTGCATATCAAACTAGGTGTTTTAGGTCATCATTTTGTCACATTTTGCACTTGCATTTCACATTGCATTTACATAAAATTAAAGTTGTATATTGTTGTTACAAACTAAATCTAAAAACCACTAGAAAAGACTTGAAAATTTGTAAAAATCAATTTCAAAACCTTAATCTAGGACCCATTCGCCATAGGGAAAATGAGTCTTTGATCAAGTCTTAATCTGCATTTCTAAAAATTAAAATATTCAATTTTGTGCTTATGTTTGCTGCTTCAGATTTTTGTTTCATTCTGCTGAGTTTTTGTTTCATTTATTTCATTATAACTAGCTTAATTTGGAACATTTAGTGCATTTTCTAATTTCAAAATTGCATTTACAATATTTCATTTTTAGATTGTTGCATAGTGTAATCAGAAAATTACCTTGTTTAAGTCTAACAATATGAAAATGGATAAGTGTTTTGGCAATGTGTGGAAGTCCTTGTTCTCCTTGGTTGATGTTTCAAGTTCTATTTTTGGCAATGATCATAATGCAATTGAACCTACTCACACTCACCCAACTCCTAATGAGTGTCCTCGTGAAGTTGACATCATTGGAGAAGATGATTCTAGAATGAATGAATTCATAAATGATTTCCTTAACAATCATGAGAATAATGCATATTTCTATCCTTCCATAAAACAACCAACACAACTTGACATGTTTGGTCTTTTACATCCTGAAATTGAGTAAAAAACTAAGCCTAAAATTCTAACAATGAGTGAACCTAGATCCTCTAATCAAGTGCATACCCATCCATTTTATGTTAACAAAGTGACCAATACTCCCATCAACCTTGAAGAGACTTATGGCCAAGGCTTTAAGAGCTTAACCAACCAAGGATGTGACATAACTAATGAACATGAAATTCATAAACTTTTAGAGAAAAATCCTATTGAACAAACCAAAGGGATAGGATATCTAGATCCTCCTCCCCACATAAGTGTCCTCCTTCCTAGAGAACAACCAATGCCTCACAAGAATGATAAGATCATTTCAAGTCCTCCTTCTCAACATCCACCTCAACAAGTCGGTGAATCAAGCAAGCAACAAAAACCTTACAAACTCAAAATATTGTCATTCTTACATACTCAAACAGAAATTGAATTAAAGGTGGAGCACCTCCTTAAAAAAGGTTGGATTAAATTTCCACCTCCTAGTAAAAGCAACATACCTAAAAAACACATGACTTATTATGCATATCATAGAACTCTTGGGAACCTTACTGACGAGTGTCGTGCATTAAAATTGATATTGAGCGATTTTTACTTCGATGATGATGATTGTCATCAAGTGATTACATAGCATGATCGTCACTCCTTGCCATGTAATAGTTGTAGGGTCATAACATTCTCACTATTACATGTTATCCATTCATTGCAAATCATTCTCTTTATTGCAAGGAGCTCATTCTCATCACCTATCTCGGCTTATCCTTGTCCCACACTTAGTGGGGGAAATGGGTTAGTTAGCCTTGTCCTAGTTTTGGCATTTGATGTTGTCCCTTTTGCTAATTGTCTACCTTATGTATATACCAACCAAGATTGGGATGTGGACGACTTGTTGTAGGTTGACTTGCATGTGCCTTACTAGTATTTTGCATTGTTTTATTTTCATGTTTATTTATGTAATTGGATGTACATAATGTGGTCCCTCGTGTTGTTTCATTTGATGTATCTCTCTCTCTTTTTGTGCATTCCTCTATATGTATCTACATTCTTCTCTATGTCGTAAGCATTTTATCCTTTTCATTTTTCTTGTGTTTTCCTTTTGGGGATGACATAAGGTGTCGATATATTTAGGTCTCTTACATGTTGACTCGAAAGACTTTTTCTTTTTTTCACTCTATTTGTGTCATTCTTCCAGTTCTATGAACTTGTTTCGGGTATGATGACATTTCCAATCTCTATGACAACGTTGTAGCAAAGACATATTGACCTCAAATCCAAAGATCCCTCATGTATTTTTGGGGGCAATCCCTCCCTCTTTTTTCATGACGTAACTTTATTTCAGAAACATATGACTTGGCATAGGGATTTTCGAGGAAGCTCCCATGTCTTAGGAGTAAGCATTGGATACTTTAAATCAATTTCTCACAGTAATGGTGTTAACAATTCACTTTAAAGTGGGGGAATACATCAATGATATCTTTTGATATTTTGCATGTTTCATGGTGTGATTTTTTTTTTCTTGTGATGTATCCTTTTGTTGGTGGTATTATTGGGTTTGATGTACTTCAAGAGTGCAATATTTCTTAGCGTACAAATTTCCTCTTAGTGGCTTGATGCAACACACTACATTCCCTAAGTTGTGAATCTTTTACTCTTGACTTATCCTCTCTTAGAGACATTAGACATGATGATCCCTGAGAAGAAGACCTTACACAAATGAAGCACAACTCCTTCGAACAAAAACCTTTACTAGCATTGTTTTTCATAAGTGTTTGACATAACACAACTTACTAACCTTGTGAAGCTTGAAACCCTAATTCAAGGCCACCTATCATAACACACCTTTCTTGCCTATGGAGCCTTGCCATGTGCATGGGTGCTTAGCATAACACACCTTGTTAAGCATGAAGCAGGAATGTGAGTGGCACCCTATCAGAGTTATCAGAGGGATAGCTTTGGTATGGTAAGTGCAGTGAGAGGTGACACAGAGGCATGACTTTCTCACTAAGCCACCTTCCTTTCTTTTTTGGGGATACTCGCCTAGTGGACGGCCCGAGGTTCCACTACCCTGGAGTGAGTGCAAAACCAATAGTCTAGATGTGTTCCACATCATGTTGGACAATATAGGCTTGATCTTCTTGGTCTTTGACAATGTATGATTATGTATCTTTGTCATTGTTGCATATGTAAGTGTCTTGAATGTCTACTTTAGTGTGAGTTTGACATGGGGTCATACTCTCACTAAAGTGGGGGCTAGAAAAAAGTATCCCTTTTTCACACTTAATTTAGGAATAATTAATATTAAAATGAACCTAATGTCACCTTGATTTAGTGTTGTAATGTGTTTTACACCTTCACATTAAGTTTAAGGCCCTTTTAAATAAAATGGACTTAATGGTGCCTTATTTAGGGTGTTGCAAAGTGTATCTTTACACTTTCACACTACTCTAGGGACTTATTAATTAATTGAGGTTAATTGAGCTTAATTGGCCCCTTTAATTCAAATCCGGGCCTAATTAATTGCAGATTCTAAGGGATAAAACTCAACATTCATAAATAATATTACACAACACTTAATTTTACAAAGGTGTGTGTGCTAGGTTAGTGACCTAGAACCCATTCACCATCTAGCAAATGGGTCCTCACTAGGTCCTAGGACCCTAATTTCACATAAAATTTAACATTGCCCGAAGTGTGTCCTAATTAAGTGTGCTAGGACCCATTCACCACATGGAAAAAGGGTCCTCACTTAACCCTAGGACCCTCCCTTGGAATATGTATTTGGCATTATTTTAATGATTTCAAATCCTAGATTTGATTTCGGCTTGTGTTATTTGAATTTCGGATTTAAAGATAAGATATGTATAAATACAAAGTTGTTTCAGTATGTTTTCACCTGAGACTTTCATGAGATCTAGAAATCGTCATTCAAGCATCCTAAGATTTCATAAGAGCATTGATAGAGCATTCAAGAGCAATTCTAAGGTATTCAAGGGTAGATTTGCAGAAGATTATTGCAACAATCAAGATTCATTTCATCATGTCAAAGATTTAGTGCATCATGCATGTTGTTGAGCTAATATGTTGATGTAGCATTCAAGATCCAATTCAAGCATTGTTACATACCAATTGTTGTGATCAAGATCTACATTCTTTGAGGCCACTTCATGCTAAATTGTTGATTTGTACTCCAAGGTTTCAATTGAGGATTGGTGAGTTGTAACATTACATTTTGTTCATTCATCTTTCCTTTATGCATTTTTTCATTTCAAAGTTTAATTACCAAAACAATGTTTGACCAAGGAAAACCCCTATTCCCTAACAAACAACATTTTTCTCCTCTTTGATGTGTGATTGCAGGTTTTAGGTTGAAGATCAAATTGGAGAGAAAAATTGTAAAGTTGTTAGTTGCTAAGAAAATTGTCAAATCACGAAAATTGAGCTACAAGGTTTATTTTCGAGTTTCTGACAGTCTCTAACTAGGATCTAGGAGTGCAGACATTGAAGAACATAACCCAGAAATTGATTTTTTAGAACCCTAGCTAGGACCCATTCACCATAGGGTGAATGAGTCCTTAGTGAGGCACAAAATAACACTTTTTGTAATAGGTATACAACATTTTACCCTCTTAAAACTTTCCTTTTGACTGCTATATCAGTTTTTTTTTTTCTTTTTTTTCTTTTTTTTTTCTGTCTGATATTCATTTATGCATTATAACCCTCATAATTGAGTGAAACTAGAAGGAAAATAGGTTGTATCCATTTGGTTAATCCATCTTGGTATCCAATCTCTCTCTCTCTCTCTCTCTCTCTCTCTCTCTCTCTCTCTCTCTCTCTCTCTCTCTCTCTCTCTCTCTCTCTTTCTTTGTTTCACAAACATGTGCACTAAAAACCATAAAATACTTGAATTGACTTAATTAACCCTTTAATAAAGATATTTTGCACTTCAAAATAATGTAAAGGGATAATCAAATTAGAGCACAAAGATAGAATTCAAATGACATAATCACTAATGTGCTCATTAGATCCTTGGACACACTCAAATAAATCAACAAATGTTAATCTAAGATCCATATTAACTTTGAATTGTTTTAGGAATGCTTTAGTGAAATCATCAAGTGAATGAATAAACCATCAAAGAAGTGAAAATAACCACTCAATAGAAAATTCTTTAAAAGTACATGGAACTAACTTTGTTAACAAATTATCCTCATAAAGAAATTCTACACATATAGACGTTAGCAAATAAGATGTGTAGTAGGGTCATCTTTTCTATCATACATTAAAAACCAAGGTGCCACAAATCTCATACGAAAGGAACATGACAATATCATACAATAATGGTTTATGTATAACATCCTCAAATTCATCACCATCGGATTCACATCCCCTCTCTTTTCTACTTAATTTATTTATGAAATAGTGCATCTCAGGTAGAGGAAGCGATGGTGACTTAATAACAACCACTAGAAGAGGTATGAGCCTATATATGGGAAGCAAGAGAGGTGGATGAAATATGAGCTAGGATAAAGGTGTGGGAGAAGAAATGGTTTAAATTATATTGAGGGTATACAATGAAGGATGGGGTTGGAAGTAGGTTGGATAAGTAGGGTAACAGTAGGTCCAATATTAGTGGATGAAAGAGACGTGGAAGTGTGGTAGTTCGTATGGGTGGTATATATGATAGGATGATTATATATGGCACCTAGGAAATAATATGGAGGATAAGTGGAAAAGGGATATGTATTAAATGGTGGGACACTAGTGGTCATAATACAATGAAGATGAGTAGTGGTGGTGGAAGAGGCAATAGTAGAAGATGGATCTATGGTAAAGACATGCCATAGATCCATGAGTAGGGTTAGATGCACTAGTTACTATATAAGAAGTAATCTTACCAAAAACCACTTGGAAAGTATCAATAAAATCCATATGGTTTAGTTGCAAACATACCATGAAATATATCTACTATTTATGTAGGATTCTCTACATTAGCCAAACTATCCAAGTCACTTAGAAACTCTTGATAATCCACATTTGCATCATGATCATACTCCTCATTGTTCGCATGATGAGAATTATAAGACTTCATTCTTATTGATTTAGGCCATATTAGGGATTAGACAAGTACTACTAGGCAACATAAATAAAAGATGTGAAAATAAGGCTCACATGCCCATTTTTAGATTAAAAACTAAAAATTATTAACATGATATATCAAATCTAAAATTGAACCCCTAATATGGTAACAAACAATGGGTAGGGTAGGAGAAAATTGCATCACAATGAAAGCACACAAACCCTACTAGAAAAAATATATATCAATGAAGCACAAGGATGTAAAAGGAGGATCATATTTGAAAAGAGGATGTAATATTGAAGAAATATAGATTTAAAAATCCTAATGTAATGTAAAACCCTATAAAAGAAGGTTGGGATGTGTAGGATTAGATGGGTTCACCAAAATGAAAGGAAAATAAAGCTTCTTTATAGGTTAATCTAAGCTAATTAAGTAAATGCACTCAAATAAGTACAATCAATCTAGATTAACTAAATACATGGTGATATAGACAGCTAAAATTGACCAATTTCATTTGATCAATTTACCCTTGTTTTTGACTAATTTCTATTACCGATATTAATTAAATAATGCATCGTTATTTAATTAATATCTTGAGCCATTTTTGTCGAATTCCCCATTGTTTATGTTAATTAAATAATATGTTATTATTTAAATAATATTCCCTATTTTCCTCTATTTCCTTAAGTCCTAGCCCAAGGTAAATAATTAATTTTAATTAATTAAATCTACATCTATCCTACCTTACCCCCTTCATCTCATAAATTAAATAAATAAAATTTAAATATTTATTATTTCCTATTTACATGTCCCATCTCCATCATTTTCATTATCCCTTTAATCCCATCCTAATCCTCTCACTAAACATGTGCACACATTTAGTCATGGATTAAGAGGTGTCACATCCTCCAATTCCCTCGGTTTCCTTAACCTATGCCCTAAGCTAATCATAATCCTCATCTAATCATTTAAACATTGTGATTAGGAAAAGCTATTTCCAATTTCATTTACTACCCATACACCTTGTCCTCTAAGCCTTAAAGGCTTTCCCCTTTTGGGAAAGAAATCCCACATGGGTCCTTGTCCCAAAAATACATGTAAAAACTTTTATTATTTTCTATCCCATACCTTGGAAATGTCGGATAAGGAAGACCTTTATGACAAATATCTTCCCCATTCCCCAAGGTACCTTTCAAGTACCAATCTCCCTCTCAAGCCCTCACATTGTGCCACTTGAAACAATCTCATGGCTTGAGAGATCACATGTACTCCTAACCTTTGATCTCCATCAAGCAATCCTAGCTCTTCATTCCTTTCTCCTCTCATTCATATATCAAATGCTTAGCCATTTTTTAAGATCATGCAACTTTTGAACAATTGAGTATTGTTATGTTGTCAATTTTTCGTGAGCACACATCCAATTGAATATCACAAGCATGTATGCACAACAAGGGGATTGACATACTTCAATTTCATCCAATTTGGCGATGGTTTGACCTCTTTTCGCCCTATCTTGAGTATTTTTCTTGAATTTGTGTTTATTTGGGTTTTATTGCAATTTCCATTTGTTATGAGCATCATTTTCTTGCACACAGGTGGTAGTTGAGAATTTTATATTGATATTTTTACTTTAGAAATTAAATAAGATGGATATTAATACTTAGCTTAATAATTAAAGAATGAAGACCAAATGAATAAAATTATGGAATGTATTTGATGTCAAACATAGAAGCAATGCCTATCTATCATTGGGCTTCTTGGAAGCATGCACTGGGTCTATAATGCACTAGTCGAAGAAAAAATTACAATCATAGATATGTACTTTCAAGCTCCTAACTCATCCTACTAATAATTGGTATTATGCCCTATAATGTTGCTTAATGTATGACTTTTTACTCTACTCTTTCTAAGTATTTGGGGAGTTAGTAGTATTAAAAAATACCTTAAGGGTTGTTGATTAGTCACAAAGAAAGAAGTTCTCCTAAATCAATCCCCATAAATTGATCAAGATCAAAGACAATAGACAAGTGCCTAGATATGGAGATTCTTTACTCCTTTTATTACACCAAATTGAAATGTGTTGTTATTAATTACTCCAATGCTTGAGATTGCTTAATTAGGGAATGCACACTACTTAATTGTCCTTAATTGAATGTCTTTAAATATTAGCACATTGCATCAAATTGTGTTAAGCATGTGTTTAATCATCTCAAGGTAGATAGGTGAAGGGGGCTTATTGGCTTAATTTTAGATTTTGAATTTAAAAAAATGCACAAGTTCATGACTATGAGGTTGTCCCAATGACTAGATACTTATCGTGAAATGTGATAATGGTGAAATATAGGTGGCAACTAACTAAATAGATGTAGGTGCATTTATAAGTACAATAAATAAGTGAATAAGATGAATGTATATGTGTAAATGAATTGAATAAGATATAATATTATGCCATTTATTACTATATACATATATTGAAACATTATTCAAAATAAATACAAAATTGAATAAAAATAACATAAATATACAAATTTCACCAATAGAATTCTACCACTAATAGAAAAGCATATAGCAACTACCTTGATAAGCTATTATCATCTAAAATGACTTTAACAAGCCAACTAAATTTGTTGTGATTAAATGGAGTATTTCTTGCCATGGTTGACTTCGTATGCCAGATCATTGTAAATCTCAAATCCGGATATAAAGGGGAAATTTTCTAATGGTTGACCACGACATCTTTGTCTTACGGATAGTGGCAATCACAAAAAACACCAGTCACAATGGTAGTTTCAATAAATTCAAAATAGAATGTTCATCTTACTGTAAATGAAAGGTACTTCACTTCTGTTGAAGTGCCTGAAGAATAGAAAATAAGACATCTTCATCGATTAAAACTTTGCCCGTCGATTTACCAATTTCGTCAGATGCCGGGTCTTGAAATTCCGAAAATCGGACGGCAAATTTTTAAAAAAACTAACAATTGTGTACAGACAATTTGTACACTGCCGGACGGCTAAAATTTATTCCAAGATCATAGAAATCAATCCACACAGCACATGCTGCGGATTGCAAATGTCTGATTACTCTGTTTCCCTCATTTGGAGATATGCCAGAGCGAATTCCTTCATTACTTACAATTTCTCTTTTCATCTCTGATACTTGAGATTTTTGTACTGATAGGAGCTGTCTTCAAACCGATTTAAACACAAAACTTCAGGTACCCAAACTACAGCAACCAGTCATTACATCACACCCAGATATACTGATACAGAAAACTTATTATGTACACCTGATCAATTATAACAGGCCAGTATTGAATGACCCAATTGGTACTAAGAAGTCAGGGGATGTAATGTGCTTTGTAGTTAATATTTGGGTTATGCTTAGACTTGATTTCTATGTACAAATTCCATAGTCGTTTGTAGAAGCAGATGAGAAGCATGAAAGCAAGAGTAACCATGACAGACTTGTATGGTAGGCCATGTTGCACAGGAGGAGGATTGTGAGCCAGCTCAACAACATCCCAGGCAGTAAATCCCCAAGCCAAAAACTCAACTGCCCAACGCGCCAAATTGATGAAACGTCCGGCGTTCCCATCATTCCACCATAGCCCATAGGCGAGGCGAGAAAGCAGTCCAGAGAAAACCACAAAACTCCCGTATGACCACGCCCTGTAGAAGAAGGTGCCGCCGGCCACAAGCGGCTCCTGCCTACATATACAAGACCTGCAGATCCCAGATGACATGGACATTGAAGCCTCCACCCCTGTGTAATAAGGCAGAGTGACTGCATCCACATACAGACTCCCATGCAACATGCCCACAGCCATGGAGACCTCAAAAACCGCAGCATTCAGATTCTTGGAAACTCCATTGATTTCATAGCCTATGAATCCCAGAGCCGAAATATGAAGCAGCTGAAGCCATGCAGGGGCCATATAGGCCAGAGGGAAAACCCAATTGATTCTATGCCCTTTTGCCAATACAAACAGAGACAGGGGAAGCAGCAGGGGACCAGAGGGAACCCAATATCTGGCCTTTC
This sequence comes from Sequoia sempervirens, assembly GCA_007258455.2. Lineage (NCBI taxonomy): Eukaryota > Viridiplantae > Streptophyta > Pinopsida > Cupressales > Cupressaceae > Sequoia > Sequoia sempervirens. Next base: position 17,239,267 of record VDFB02252616.1, on the reverse strand, counting down.
CCCTACTGAAATCTTGCCCAAATAATCTCCCTCTCACTTCCCATATGATCACCCCACTCGAACACAAGCATGAAGCTACTGCCAAAAGCACTGCAAGCCAGTCACAACGACAAAGTAATTGCCTGGATATGTGGTATTGCAGTAGTAGTGATAAGGGCAGTTTACTGTATCTAGAGTTTCTTCTACCTGCCATACCTTACATTTCAGAAAAGTCTTGGACAAGTACCGCCATTGTTCAGCATCATCAACAATTCCTAAAATTTCATTCTCCTCATTATATCTCCACAATGACTGAGGCCGTCCTGATACAGCTGTTGCACAAAATACCAGAACCCACAGAGCTTTAGCCATTGAATTCGCCATTCTTCTTACTGGGTTTGATGAGCACCTTGTAATGGCGACTGGGAAGGTGATTACAGTTACAGTGTCATGTCCCCTTGAATTGTACGGTACAACTGCAATTCGAGGTTAGGAGGGACATGTCGTGTATTCAACAAGGAACAGGTTAGGTTGAATGTAAGGCCTGCTGTAATGTAAAAGGAAAGGAATTGTTAAACTGGACTTGTCTTCACCAAATTCGATCTCTATCATGACAGAGACGAATATGTTTATTCTAATCATTCGAGAAATCGTTGACTGCATGGTTAATAAGATACATTTGGATTCCAAAGCTCAATCTACGCGGACAGGGATAAAAAGAAAAGGGTATAAAAGAACAAATATTATTGAATATAAAATAAATATTCCTGTAAATTCATTAGAAGATTTCTACATTGGCAGTAGTTGATTGTGGAGATTGCAGGAACTGGTCACACTTCAACAGAACTTATGATGCGGAGAATATATATAAATATATAGATAAAGGAAAGAAATATATATAGTTTGCTTCAAAAAAAAATACTTGGAATGGAATTAGTCTTCAGAACTTAATTAGATATAAAAATGGTAAAATAGAAATTTGTATTATGATTTTTCTTGGAAACTTCTAAGTTTCAGTGGTACAAGTTTCTTCTCATAATATAAAAGTATCTATATATGTCAATTAAAATAATATATAACAACATTTAATAAATATTTAATATAAATTAGAATTTTTATATTTTATTAAAACATTTTATAGTGTTTCAATTATATTCTAGTTTTTAATTAAAAAATTGTTCATTGTTAGCTGTTTATTTTTCATAAAGATTTGTTAGTATTCAACATAAATATGAAGAAGATTAAAATAACAATATTATAGCATTTGATGGTTGAATACAACAACAAAAATATAGGATGACACATAATGTGTGGTATATGAACTCAATTATTGATAAATGATGCAAACTCGCCACCATGCCAACATAGTTTGTACAAATTATTATTTTTAAATGCATGAATTTTAATTTTTTTAAGGATGCAAACTAATCCTACATGCTAAATGGATGATAGGATAATAATTTGTTTATTATTATATTCTACTATTTTTTAGAGGTTTTGATCTCTATAAATATTTTTAATTGTGTATTGTTTAAACAAGTCAAGTAATATAATTTTTGAGTGTGTGTACAACAAACAGTAATATAATGATTTGATTTCGTGCTTATGTTGGCTATAAGTTATTTGTTCTTTTGAATAATAAATGATGTTAGTTCCATTAAATTAATTTCTTTTACAATTAGTTTTCATTTGGCTCAAAGGAATAACAGTAAGATAGTTTTAGAATTTTCATTTGGTATCATAGTGGGTTACTGGTTTTGTGCTTGTGATCTCTCTAACAATTGATCATGTCAAACATTAACTTTTTGTGCGTTCCTTAATATAATGGAAATGACTATGGTTATTGGAGTTTGATAGGAAAAGGTTTATAAGAAATTGTAGAAATGGGTTATGAAGAGTCAACTGATTGAACCACTCTTGTAGCTATTGATAGAACAACTAAGAATAAGAACTCTTTATTCTTATATTATATTCAAACAACTCTGCATAATATCCTATTTTAAAGTACTATAACTTGTGCAAAGAAAACCAAGGATGTTTAGAAGACTCTACAACAAACTTAGGAAGGTCGTGATCAAGTCAAAATTGTCAAGTGGTAAACCTTCAAGAGAAAAATTGAGAATTTGAAGATGCAAAAAGTTGAAAGTGTGAGTGACTATTGTGTGAGATTAGGAGATGTGGTCAATAAGATGACTACTCTTGGGGAAATTTTGAATAAAGAGGTTGTGGTGAAAAAAGTATTGAGATCTCTAACACCAAGGTGGAACCATGGTATGAAAATCATTAAAGAAAGCAAAGAATTGACTACTCTTTAGTTTAATCACCTAGTCAAGGATCTCTTATCTCTCATGAGAAAGATTGAGAGATTCATTTGGAAAAGGTGTTGAGAAATATTTTTCATCAAAATTACAAGTTACAAAGAATGAAGATGCCAACACTAGCACTAAAAGCAGCTGAGGAAAAAGTAGAGATCATTTAATCAAAATTATTCAAGAGGAAATAGAGGAAGAGGTAGAGAAAATTTGATAATTAAAAGAAAATGATTGTTATCATTGTAACAAGCATGGTCACTTTGAAAGAGATTGTAGATTAAAAGTAGATGATGAGTCCAAATAATGATTCATTTTTTTTGTTAGGATTTATCATATGTTTGTTATTGTTACTATGGGGTTTTAGCACCTAGTTACCAATACTTTCTATGTTATTTCCCTAAACTTATGAACTTTGAGCATGAACTTATCCCTGTAACTTTTGATGGTATTAACCTGCTATGTGATATATCTATATTAATTTTACATGTGATTGAATGAATGTTATTCTAAGGTGATTATGGATATACAATTGTCTTGTGCACGCTAATGTCATAATGCGGGTTCAGATTAAGATGCAGATATAAATGGAGCTTGCAAGGTGGAAGAGGTTCATGCCAATTGGCCAGTTATTGAAGGAGTCAAAAAGACATGGACATTAAAGAGGTCAATGGTCAAAAAATTCCAGCTCATGTGGAAGTTATAATTTAGCTTTATATGACCATGTTTATTAGTTGAGTAGATTTAGGAGGTGTTGTTATGTTGGATCCTTGTTGAGACAAGACTGGTTTGACTAAATCTTGTGCATGCATAACCTCCTTCCTCATTTTCATGCTTTCAATAAATGGCGTCCTCCTAGTCTGTTGGAGTCGACTACCTAGTTAGTTAGAGTTTGTTAGAAGCTTTCCTTCTATAAATAATGATCAAATGTTCCTCTTTAGGGAGTTGGATGTATTGATATTATACTTTCATTTTCAATTTTAAGGAATACAGTCATGTTGTTGTTATGATGTAACAATGTTTTCAATGAATAAAATGATACTTTAATTTGTTGCATCTGAGTTAGTTTTGGGAAGACTCATTCAAGGGGACCCACTTGGTGAAAATTCCATCCATTCAGTTTAGTAGTTACTTTTATGTTCAGTAATTAGTTACAGTCTTAGCAGCTGCCTGTTCCTTTAGCCATTGGAACTTCGTTTTGTGTTTGTTCCTTCAGCCATTAGAACTTTGTTCTGTGTCTGTTCCTACAGCCAAGGAAAACATAGTAACTTCTTGTCTGGTTGCTGAGACTTCTATTTATGTCATTCATTTCAATCCAGTTTAGTTGTTGATTTATGCTCAGTATTTATGCTAATTCCTTTCAATAATTTTACTTTCAATACTATTTCCTCTCTAGTTATAGGATAAGGATGACTACAATTGAGTCCTAGTGCGCAGACAGTGTTGAACCATTTCAATTTCACGTCCCTAGGTTGATAATGAAATGAACCTTCATGATGAGAAAGATAACTACTAAGTGTAGATATCTAATCTCTAAGTTATAGCTTTAAGGGCTTAGTTATTGAACAATTAGAGGAGGCCAACATTTTTGGTGTCGTTGTTGGGGATGGTGTCAAACTAGGAAGTTCTTTGGAGTCATTTCCAATTTCTTTCTTGTTTTTAGTATCTCTAAAGTTTGTTTTTAGCATACCCTTCATTTGAATAAAGTAATGATTCGCTATTCTTTTACCAATTCTTTGTGTGAGTTGGTTGATACTGAGTTAATACCGCATGCATAGGGGCAGGAGAAGAGATGCTCTAGGGAGATTCCCTCCTAATGACCCTAATCCTAATAACCAACTAGTTGAGTTTCAAAATTTTCCAAGAGACAAAGAAGAGGAGGAAAATCCATTCGTTGATGCATTTCCCAATTTGACCAGTTTTAAAACTTCCTCTAAAGAGCAAGCTACCCAAAACTTGATTGAGAATCCATTTGCTTTGATAATCCATCAAGCAATTATGGCTAGCAAAAATAGACCTAACCATCTAACTTTTCCATTCCCTATCACTCACCAAAATTAAGTTGATAACCTCAAGAACATCCATGCTTTAGTTCTTCCTAAATTCTATGGGCTTGTAACAGAGGACCCTAACACCTTCTTGTTTGAATTTGATATCCTCTACAGAAGCTATGATTACACTAAGCTTAAATTATTTCCTACTACCTTGAAGGAAGCTGAATTAAGATGGCTTATGGGATTAGGTAGGAATACTGTAGATACTTGGGATGATATGAAAGAAAAGTTTCTTGAAAAGTATAAAGAATATTGTAGAGGTAGTGATATGAGAGGAGATGATATCTTCTAGATGCAGCAGAAGGAGGATGAAAGTTTGGAGGACTATATTTCAAGGTTCCTATTTTTCTACATAAATCCCCACATCATGCACTCAATGAAGAGTCTCAAAAGTTGCTCTTCCTTAGAGGGATCAATGAAAATTGTACTGATGCTCTGGCCTTGATAGGAGGAGGAGATATCACCCAAGTTCCCTGGGATGATATTAAGAAGATATGTTAGAATTACTCTAGGGAAACTATAAAGAAAGGAAGAGGTTACCAATCTTCTATGGGTAAATCCTCCACTAATGGAGTTTCAAGGATGGAAATCACTCATTTGCTGGAAGATTTCAAGCAGGATATCATAAACAATATGGCCACTCAACTAGATACACTTCAAGCAAAAAAGAAACATGAGGAGGCAGAGGCAATGTTGGAAAAATATTGTCCTAATTACAAGCAAAAGAAGGACTGCAGATGTAAAATGGTAGCCAACATTGACAGCAAGCAAATTCCACCAGAATTCAAACCAATTAAGGGTGATGATCATCAATTTTTCTACATTGCACCAAGAAAGCCATGGGCTCCAAGACAAGGTATGCCACCATACCCATTATCTTTTAGTGGACCTTATTTGAATTATTATGCATCCGGTAATTAATGGCAACCCCCACACCCATCAAACTTTAGAGGTTATCCACCACAGCCTTGGAACAACCCTCCAAATACTTGGCTTGATTACCAAAACTCTCCACCTCAGTGGCAACAATTCCAGGGGAATTGGCAACAACCTCAAGGAAACTGGAAACAAACATCCCAATGGAGGGGAGGACAAAAATGGCCAAACTAGGCAACTGGTTACATGCAACCACCTCCACAGCCTCAATAGCCTGCTATAATGCCTCCTCCTAACTCAAACTCTAGTGCACCTAGACCTACTCAGTTACCAGCTCAACTCGCACCTAACCCAAATAACAAACCACAACAACAACAGTCTACTCTACAAATCCCAATCAATTTTTTGCATATGTTGTGAGTGTGAGTGATATTCATTTGCATTCAGGAACCACTTTGTCATCTCCTTCCACTCTTATTATAATAGAACTTCTAGTGGAAGAAGAGGAGCATCAAAATTTATCTGATATCCTTGCTCAGTCAAGTGTGCCTAAGAATCCTGAACCAATTCGGCAGTTTGATCTAGACCCACCATTTCCTCAAAGGTTAGAAGTTGTTAAACAAAAGGAGGAAAAGGAAGAAACGACCTTTGATAATCTAGATCAGTTAAAACACATATGTGTCAAGATACCTTTGTTCCAGGCCATAAAAGATGTCCCCATATATAGTAAGGCAATTAAGGAAGCATGTCTCAAAAAGCCAGGGAGGGAAAAAAAGGACCCCATCACTGTTCATGTGGTGGGGTAGTTGGAAAATATCATGCTTGGAAAAGTAATTGTTCCTAAATATACTAACCTAGGTAGTCCTATAGTTAGATTCATTATAAATGGAATCCAAGTAAAGAATTCCCTAATATATTTGGGAGCAGCTATCAATATGATTACTAAGGATATCCTGCAGCAATTGAATGTTACGAATCTGAGACCTACTCCTACTATCCTACAGCTTGCTGATAGTTCCACTATCAAACTAGATGGTATAGTAGAAGACCTTGTTGTTACTCTAGACTCTTGGGAATATCCAATAGACTTCATGATCCTTTCCCCTAAAGCTACATTAAGAGGGTATCTCATTATTCTGGGAAGGTCATGGTTAGCTACAACATATGCTTACATTGGATGTCGGTCAAGGGAAATGACTATTTCTGATCGGAGAAGCACTAAAAAGATTATCCTTTATCCTCTTGCTCAACCATCCCATTATATGGACAACCCCATCTGGCCACATGTTGGAGAAGAGGTCGAGGAGGTCAATTCAGTGGTACAACTTATGATGATAGGGAGGAGTCCTTTTATGCAGCTTCAGGAAGAAGATGAAATATTATCCCATATAATTCAGAACCATTGTGAAGCGCATGAAGAACCACCCACTCATGAATCTAGTTCTACATGTCCATTGTAGATACTTCTACCAGCTTCTCCTGCACCTGAATTTCCTACAACAATAGATATGCTTCATACATTATTACCGCATGAATTAAAAATTCCAAGCATCAGTGAAACAACCATGATTGAGTTGACCACACAAGTACAAGTTTCAGAGGGGAAATATTTGAATATTAATAACAAGCTTAGTCAAGAGTAGTAGTTGTCCCTGACAAACCTGTTAAAGTTGCATCAACATGCATTTGCACGGGATTACCATGACATGAAAGGATTAGATCCCAAACTCTGTACTCATTGGATCTACATTAGAGATGACTGCACACCAGTAAGACAACCACAAAGGAGAATCAACCCTGCATTGAGGGAGATTGTGAAAGGAGAACTATAGAAGTTATTAGACGCGGGATTTATCTACCCTATCTCAGACATCCAATGGGTGACACCTTTAGTAATTGTGCCTAAAAAGGGAGGTAAATGGAGAGTTTTTGTTGACCATAGAGAATTAAACTCTGCCACCAAAAAGGATCACTTTCCCCTTCCTTTTATAGACCAAATATTGGATTCACTTGCAGGTAAGCAGTATTTTTCCTTAGATGGATTCAGTGGTTATAATCAGATACAAATTGCACCTGAAGATCAGGACAAGACAACTTTCACCTGTCCTTTGGGGACTTATGCCTATTCTGTACTCCCATTTGGTCTATGCAATGCACCTACAACTTTCCAAAGAGCAGTTATTAGTATCTTCTTAGATATTTCACATGATTGTATGGAGATCTACATGGATGATTCCACTACTTATGGTACTGATTTTGCAGAAGCATTAGAAAACCTAAGAAAGGTTTTGCAGAGATGTGAGGACCATAATTTGTCCTTGAATAGTGAGAAATGTTTTATGATGATGCAAGGAGTGGTCCTTGGCCATTATATCTCTCAGAAAGGAATTCAAGTGGACCCAACCAAAATTGAGGTAATTGCCAATCTTTCTATTTTTGTCAAGAAAAAAGATGTTAGAAGTTTATTTGGACATGCAGGATACTATAGGCGCTTCATAAAAATTTTCAATAAGATGACAAAACCACTTTATAATCTTTTAACTAAAGATGTTGAGTTCCAATGGACAGTGGATTGTGATAAAGCATTCTCTGATTTAAAAACAACATTAACCCATGCTCTTGTGCTCAAAGGCCCTAATTGGGGGATCCCTTTCCATATTCACATAGATGTATCTGATTATGCTATAGGGGTTGTCTTAGGAAAAAAAAGAGTGAGCAATAGAGAATGCAATCTACTTTGTCAGCAAGAACCTACAAGGGGCTGAGTTTAGCTACACAGTAACAGAGAAGGAGATGTTGGCAGTCATTTATGCTCTCAACAAGTTCAGGCATTATATCACATGATACCAGATCTTTGTCCATACAAACCATGCAGCCATAAAATACCTTATGAACAATCCATTGATCATAGGAAGGTTAGCAAGGTGGTTTCCATTAATGCAAGAATTTGATATCACCATTATAGACAAGCCAGGTAAGGAAAATGTTGTGGCATATTTTCTTTCCAGATTGACTACATTAGAGGACACTCAAGTCATTGATGACTCCTTTCTTGATGAAAATTTGTTCTCCATCAGTGTACACACACCTTGGTATGCAAATATAGCAAATTATTTGGTCATAGGAAGAGTTCCCCCTCATTTTCCTCCAAAAGAGCAAAGGGTTCTTATTGAAAAAAAAATTCCATTCTCACGGATAGCAGGTTCTTTATTCTATACTGGACCAAATCATGTGATGAGAAGATGTATAAGAGAGGATGAAACTTATGATATACTACATGCATGCCATAATGAACCCTGTGGGGGACACTTTGCAGCTAAGAGAACAACCATGAAGATTCTCAATACAAGGTATTATTGGCCTACACTTCATAAGGATGCAGGCAAGTACACTAGGAAGTGTGATAGATGTCAAATGATGGGCCGACCGACTAAATCAGATGAGATGCCTCTATACCCTCAAGTAGTTATCACACCATTTGATAAATGGGGACTTGATTTTGTAGGCCCAATTGATCCACCATCAAATGGAAAATCTTACATCTTGGTTTGTACTGATTATGTGAATAAATGGGTTGAGGTCAAAGCCATGAAACATGCTAGGGACAATAAAGTTGCAGAATTCCTCTATGAAGAAATCTTCACATGCTATGGAGTTCCTAGAGAAATAGTCACAAATCAAGGGGCTCAGTTCACATCCACTCTTGTCACAACATTGGTGAATGATTATAATGTCAAGCATAGAAAATCTACACCCTATTACCCTCAAGCCAATGGTCAGTCTGAGGTAACAAATAGGGAAATAGAATCTATTTTGACCAAAATAGTAGCAATCCACATAAAAGATTGGGAAAATAGCTTTCCAGAAGCTGTCTAGGCCTATAGAACCACTTGGAAAACCACCACTGGTTTTACTCCCTTTGAGCTATTATATGGAAAAATAGCAATGATTCCTATAGAGTTTGAACACAAAACTCTTTGAACAACACTAGACCTTGGAATAGATATATATAAGGCACAAAAGGACATGGTTATGCAACTAAATGCCTTAGATGAGATGAGGAAATCAACTCTCCACCATGTTGAGATGGTGCAGAACCACAGAGTTAGATGGCATGATAAATACATCAAAGAAAAGAAGTTTCAGCCAAGTGACTGGGCACTTCTTTATGATTCCAGGTATAAAGACAACTTGAGAAAACTTCAAACCCGGTGGTTGGGACCATATGAGATTGCAAAGGTCTTTCCTAATGGTGTTGTTTAGCTTACAACAATTGATCCTGTCAGGTTCAAGCTCCTGGTCAATGGTGATCGTCTCAATCGTCTCAAGTTATACCATAAGCCTGCCTCAAAATAGGAGTTCATGCAGCAATTTATTGAATACCAGAACTTTGAAGTTCCTGCAGCCGAAGGAAGTGGGCCTAGTGTCCAACCTCTTGGCTAGTCAAAGGTACGCATGCAACCATAATAAAAATTTCCACTTTTTGTGTGAATTAATTTCTCCATCAATAAAACTAACCACCCATTCATCTCTCACCTCTCTCTCTTCCACATCACTCCACCATCACTTCATTTAACAACTCAATTGTACTTTTCTGGTGACCGATACTTCCTTCCACACTTTTTGGAAAAGACATTCTAACTTTTTAGGTACGTGCATAACGACTTAATGTATATTAATTACCTTGCATGCATTTGTTTGATTACTGTACTTTAATATTGATATTTCACATAGCAAATCCTGTTAGTATGCCTTGTTATATCATACTTCCATTCCAACCTATGCGGACACATGCTTTTATTTAGGTTGGGGGGGGGGAAGTGTGAGCCTATGTGTCATACATGTCATTTGTCATATTTCATGGTCCAACATGGCAGTAAATTTGAAATGATGAAGTTGAAGTGATGTTTTGCATGCATGAAATGACATTAAGCCACCGCCATTTTCTTTGGTAATACCCCTCCTTTATGTCTTCTTTATTTCCTTAGTCGGAATCATAATGCCACTCAAAAGGTAAAATTGAGAGGTCATACGACATTGGTGTTAGTATTGGTGAGAATTGTAGGAAGCAAAAGAGAAACTGGGTTTTCAACTGAAGGATTGCAGGAAAGAAGTCTTTGCAGAGGAATTTTCCAGAGTGTGAGTGGAGGCAATGGGAGGTCAGTTAATCAAAAGTGAACCAATAGTTCACCAGGTAATCCTACAAGATGCACTATGTGAGCTTGAATTTAGGAATTGTGGTTGGCTAGATTACTTTTTGAAGATAAATAGTTTTAATAACGAAATTGCCTTAGAATTTGTACAAACATTTTCTAATTGTGAGGCAATGGTGAAAGGATTAAAAGTTATAGCCACTGAAAAAAGGATTGTTGAAGTGACAAGTTTTCTCACTGAAGGAGAACCTTACCCTGCTTCTAAGGATGCTAGATCAGCTAGAGCAGAATTCACCGAGCCTAGTGATCCTCCACTTGTTATAGAAAAAATAAGGAACAAGAAGAATTTATTTGCCGGAAACATGGAAACAAGTTGTTTATATTATCAAATACATTACCTGCAAGGGTCACCAATCTTGTCTTCATTCTATG
>VDFB02252616.1:17166275-17228364 GCA_007258455.2 Sequoia sempervirens | reverse complement strand
ATCCATTAGTTTTTAGAATATGAGGGCCCCCAATCGGAGCCATCCCCTCCACTCCTGAAGCCTTATTTAGGAAATTACTAGCAGGAGAAAGCTTTGACGAAGATAGGCTATTCACATGTAGAGATGCCCAAAAATCCATTTTCTGATTAAAACCAATTGCTTCGCCCAAAGCTATAGCTAGAAAAAACAAACCAAGAATCACCAACTTAATGCCCCACAAAATCCCAACACTAAACACAACCTCCGATTTGCAAAAGAAAACACTACCCAAAAAAAATAGACAAAAAAATCCAACCCAAAACCCCACAGCAGCCCCACTCACAAGAAAATCCCACCATCAATGCAAGACACCCATGCCATAGCCCCACACCACTACTAACAACATGAAGTAGAAGAAAGAACATGGCTAGGGTGAGGCCCTAGCATGTGCAGTAAACTGTTGCGACCCTCCACACCTATGTGCAACCCTCCATTTGCGCATTAGTGAAATCTATACCATATTACTCCCTATTTAATTTTAGTTATAGTAATATTAGTCCTAGTATCAATTACATTAGTCATATCAATATTTGCATCTTTCTTTTGTGAAGTTTCTATATTTTACATTGTTCACAGGTCTTGATTTTTATTAAGGAATTGAACACTCTTTCATTTATCTATAATATACCCCTAAATGTCCCTTTTAGCACCATCAAGTTTTAGATGTATGAGCCTGAGTAGGAAATTAATACAAAGCCACATTTATAAAGGAAAAAACACACATATAGATGAAACATATCCAATGATAAAGCCATGGGTGGGGCCCTATTTTATCCATCTAAAATATAATATCTATCATACTATCATATTACTTTTGTTAGAGTTCCTTTCATTGTATACACTTATATTGAGTTTTGACATTACTTGCCATAGTATTGTAGGTTTTCTATTAGATTAAAGTGATATACTATAAGGTGCCAAAGGATGGGGAAAAACCCTACAACTTGGTAGTTGGTTTTCTATTAGATATTTTTTGGAAGTGAATGGTTAAGTACAGTGACATAATTGGCATGGTATTGTGGAACTAGTTTCATTAGCATAAGTAATGGAAGTTGATTTAGATTTTAAGGAACAACTAGTAGACAAGCTATATGGGTAGTGTTTGGAAGTGTGAGATCCCTTGTCATAGTAGTCTAGTGGAGTTTCCTTCTCCCATTGTGTATTCATCCCCTTCCCTATGCATAATTTTTCATATCGTGGCAATGATGGGAGACTATCTTTGTTCCCTTGGGTGATGCTTTATATTGATATTAGTGTGGGAATTTATTGTGTAGCTTTTTTAGTATTAGTTTATTTTCCTAGTGGGAGATGGTGTCTTCCTTTGGTGGGTGACTTACTTTAAGAGCTTTGTGTCATTTCTAAACCTATTTGTGGGTGCCCATTCCATTATGATGTGAAGTCAATAGTTAAGGAAGTGGTGTTTGTTATGCTAGTGGTTGAAGTGTTCTTATGTGGGTAATTTGGAGTTAGTTCTATAGTTGACTCCTAGTAATCATTTTGTATCTATCATGGTGGCTATTTGAGGATAGTGACACTTCACCTTCTAGTAGCATGGATACTACAAGATTGGGATAAGAAATGGTATCAGAGGAGGTGTAATTCAAACAATATAGAAATGAATGAAATATAGGATTCTTTGTGTTTAGTAGGTTTTTGGGGCACCATTATATTCCTTCAAGACTAGTGCACATTGTTACAAGTATGAACAATATATTTTGTAGATGGAATAAGATTTATAAAATGAGTAAGTTGGAACTTGAACAATATATTAATGTGTAAAAAATATAAACTAATTCCCTTATGGGTGAATTATTTAAGAGGCCATTTGTTACAAAAGTAAGGAACTTGAGGCTACAAGAGTAACACTTACAAATGACTATTAAAAATGGCTTTGGGTCTCTTGGTGAAGTTGAATGGTTCTAAGTGAGCCCACTCTCGATCAAGTCTTACTGAGTGCAAGGATTTGACATCATAAGGGATGAAGTCGAGATCATGCCTTAGGTGAATTTGGTTGAATGGATACCCCTCAATCCTTAGCTCTTAGTTGAAGAAGTTTCATCTTGAAGGCTTATGCTCTTGTATTGAATATCTAAAAGTTCTTTGTGGATGATACAAAATCCTCCATTAAAAAAAAATCAAAATTTTGTATATTGGGTTCAATAGTAAAGTCCAAGACTTTCTCAAATTTGGTTTAGTTTTGAATGAGAATGTAAGAAAATATGTTTATCAATTTATTTATTTTCAATTTTAATCTTAAATTTTGTGTAAAGTATATTAAAATAAGCATAATAATATAGTGCAAATTATTAGAAAAAATAGTGTTCCTATTACAAGTTGTATCAAACAATCTATATCTAAGAACAACTGAAGTCATCATAAAGATCAATTCTCTGAGTTGCATGTTGAAGTATGAGAAAGTGGTCAATCCTTTGTTATCAAAAGCAATAAAATTAAAAACGTCATAATCCGTAAAAAATATTTTAATTATTAGAGGTATGTCTATAAAAGGAGACAATAGAAGATCCAAGTTTTTAATCATCCTAATCTTTTTTATTTAAATTTTATATCTTATAAGTAAGGTTTTTAAATTAAAAAATGTGTCTTCTATAGTAAACTATTTTACACTTATTCATAAATTCTATGAAAATAATCATTAAAACACTAAGTATATGATTATCATAGAGTTACTAAAATGCATGTGTAATTATATAGTTTCATGTACTCTTTACGATAATGGTTGTTATGAAGTGAATGGATAGACGAGTCCATCAAATTTTTGTATGATTGAAATATGTACTTTTTATTACAATGCCAATAACATATGTTAATTGTCTTCCATAAGGTCATCTACATACAAGCTAGAAATTATGTGATGTAATACGCTATCAATGTCTTGATCCCACATGAATATATGAGTCATGGTTGCATGTGTGATAATAATGTGAAAACTTTTTATTATCATTTTAGATGTATAATCATGATAGAGGGGGTAAAATTCAACCTTTAGAAAATCATAATAATTGAGATCCATGAGGTAAATTGTTAAGCTTTAGTTATTCTTTATAAAAATATTATTTTACTATAGCTGAAAAATGTATATGTATCTTCTTCTAAGATAGCTCCATAGCGATCTAAATGGTTAACTAGAGGATAAATAACAAAATATATGTTGTTTATTACTCCTATAGAACTCAATTTTATTTTTTTTCTAGCTTGTATAGTCCATCATTCAAGCATAAGATGTAATATAATAGCATATATATAATTTGTGTTTGTTACATGAATAGTGAAGGGAGCTTTTTCCAATCCCAAGGCTTTCAATATGAAATAAGTGTATCTTTGAATGTCAAATTTTCAACTATTAAATACGAGATTCTTGATCATTTCTAGTCATCAATTAGCATGCCAACTAGATAGTAACATGCGTACAACATTGCATAAAAGAGCTAGTTAGGTCAATGGGTTTAACTATAATGGTAGCACGACATATAGATGGTCAGCAAATATGTTAAAGAAAAAAAAATCTACATCTCATATTCATGTGATGATTTTTTATTGATTTTTTAAAGCATACATCACAACATTTTATTTTCATTGTTCAACTCCAATAATTTTTTCCTATCTAATTCGTTCAATGATTTTTTATTTATTATGTCAAAGGCATCCCCACGCTTAGCTTTTGCGAGCCCTTTTCATGTCCGACGGTGCAGATTGGTCGAGAGGCAATGGACTATGGTGAAATGCATCCCAACGGTTCATCATTTTTCCCAATTTTTTTCCTCGCTCCTCCAAACTCTGCCTCACTGGTATTGAACTTTCACTTCTCCACTTGCATGAGATGGTTGAGCATTTACTTAGGTCGTGGGGTTTATTGCTATCAATTGTTGAGTTGGTAGTTAGGGTTTATTAAATATCTGTCACAACAACATCAAAGCATTCGAATTTTGTGTTTCTACCACTTGTTGAAAGGGATTTTACTCTGCAAGATTTGTATCAAATGGCGCACACAAAGCAGACGACAAGGAAGTCAACAAGAGGGAAGCCCCCTCGCAAGCAGTTGGAAACCAAGGCAACAAGAAAGATTGCCCCTGCTACAAGTGGAGTAAAGAAGCCTCATCGCTTTAGGCTCGACACTGTTGCTCTTCGAGAGATCCATAAATACCAGAAGAGCACACCTTACTGAATACTAATTCAATGGTTGTGACTCTCTGTTGTCCAAACAATGACAAATGCTTGTTTTCATATTTTAAATGGGCACAATTTATCTAAGCTTGCTTGCTCTGAGAAACTTCAATTTTCTTAAATTTTTTAGTTTTGTGCATCCAATAGGTCTCTAAATCTGAGTACTTGAAAACCATGAGTCTTGTTATTTATATGTTCTTTTGAATTTGAAATCATATCCTAGACCAACAAGAAAATCCCTGTATATAGAGATCTAGGCCAACCTATTGCAAAAATAAAATGCCCCAATAGCCATTAGAATTTGAGCTATTGCAATTGTCATTGGTCATGAATATGCATAGTCCCTATAGAGAAGAGAGTAAAGTATCAACTGTTGGAAAGAGTAGTATTCATTTCCTTCTATGGAAATAAAAATTCCACTGATCATCAACAACCTACTAAATTTCTCTTGCAATAATATAATTTATTGAAACCAATATTTAGAAGATTAATCTTTGATTTGAATAAAGTAGGTCTTCTACATTAACAATATTCTCAGTGAATTTCTCAAAACTAATATCTTTAGGGAATGATTTAACCTATATATTTTCTGAATTTTAACAATCAACAACAATACTTTTAACACAATCTGCACTATTAACAAACATAACCTAATTTTAGACAATGTCTTTAACCCAATTTTTATAATGGCAGTAATACCATTTTGATAGCTTTTATGATGTTATGTTTGTTAAGATTAAGAGGTCTTCTAGTTGTTATAATGGCAGTAATAGGATAAATATCATAATACCCAATTTATCTTTTAGGCCTTTTGTTACTGAAATTTAGTCTTCTAAAAAATGCCATAGGCGCTTGACATTTGAAGGTCAGATTGTGCCTGTTCAATTAGCTGCAAGTTCAATTTTGAGATTCATTTATGCTTGTGTATGGTGCTATGACAATTAGAGGTTCAGATCCATATTCTTGTGGCCTCTTGATTTGGTGGGGAGATCTTGATTTGTGATTTTGTGGATAATGCCTCTTGTATATTAAATTTATTATATACGATTTAAGATGTGTAATCTTGGATAATTGCATACAAAACCCACATAGCAACAATTTGGGTCTGAAAAGCACACATATTAGCTTAGGATTTTTTATTTTTCTCAATGTTTCTACATCTTAAGTGTGTGAATCTTGAAAATTGGTCCTATTATTACCAATTAGTTATGGAGTAGATGGTGGGAGCTAAGCCATGGGGATTTCTCAATTAATTACAAAGATTTATTAAAGTGGAAGGAAATCTCATTATTTCAAGTATTAGATATTACTATCAAACAATTTACAAGTTAAATTAATCTCATAAATAACTAACAGGTCTACTTGAATGTTTGAAAAGGTATAAGCCGATTCCCAACTATACTAAATCTCGCATCTCTATAATTTTACAGACTTGGATCTTATGAGACTTCAAATATTTGAGATCTATTCATGTTTGTATTTGGTATTATGGATCAGATCCATTCCCTTTTTGGCTATCAATATGGCGAGGAGCTCTTGATCTTAGATTTTGTGGAAAATGTCTTTTCATATATCAAAATTGATTTTATATTATTTCAATTCTATATTCTTGGATGATTATATTCTAAGCCACTTTGCAAAGTAATGATTTGATTCTGAAAATCACATGGATTTGTTTGGAATGCTTTATATTCTAATATACTTGTTATGAGCTATAGAGTAGATGATGGGAGCTAAGATCAGGGGATTTTGAATTAATGACATGGACATTATCAATGGTGAAAGAAATCTCATTATAAATTTGGAAAATAGAAACTTCACATAAATAAAAATCACTAGTCTATGGGCCAATTTACAAGTAGACATGATCCCCAACCTATATAATTTTATATACTTGGATCTGAAGAGAGTGTAAACATTGATATCCTTATTATTTTATTTGGTGTGCATGGTGATTATAGGTTCAGATCCATTCTCTTTAGGGCTCTTGATTTCGTACCCACATAGCAAGTAACAAGTTGGGTACATGTGAAAATAGTATGGAATTCTTGCAATCTTTGAAACCTTTCCCCTGTTTATCTTTATGAATCTTGAATGTTTTCCATGCTATGAGCAATGGAGTAGATGGTTGGAGCTGAGTCACAAGGAGTTTGAAATACTCTTTGATATAAGTAATGTGGAAAGAAATTTAATTACTTGTTAGGTCAAAGTCTTTGTAAGTTAAAAATCATATAGCCTTATAGGGTAAGTTGATTCCCAACCAAACACAATAATCCCCACTTGTATGATTTTGTAAAGTCTAATCTAACCTACACTATCCTCACCTATCCGATTTTGTAGAGTCTGATCTGACCGAACTTGTTCAAAGTAAATTTGAAAGAAGCAATAGTAAGTTTTACACTCCTGTTGTTTTGTTTGTAGTTTTTTCCTTTGGTATTTATATGTGCACTGAAGAGAGAATATGTTTGATCGAGTCCTAGAGTGTTGAGATTTGTTCTTTTTGGTACTATATTATTCCCCTCCTGCTTTACAAAATTGAACACCTTGGTAAAGTAAGATGCATATTTGTAAATTCAATGTGTAGATGAAAGTCACATGTGGGGAACTTGTACTTTGTTTCTAATATTTCATGCGCTAATGAACATACCTGACACCAGATATCTCAGAAAACATAGAAATGGATAACTGCAACTTGATTGATACAAGATAGTTTATGTACAATATGATACAAGGAAAGTCTGACATTGTATGAAAGTTTTCTTCCTTGACCAATATGATAGAAGGATGATCTGACATTGTATGAGAGTTTTCTTCCTTGACTGCCATTAGCCTTCATATAGACGGGTTGACCAAGACATGTCTTCTTTAGACTGCAACCATCATGGTACTGAATCAATTTTTGGCCATATAGTGATAGTTTTCAATAATTAGCCTTCATATAGCAATAGTTTTCAGTAATTGCATCCTTGAAATTTTCTTCTGAAAGGGATAACATTCCCAAAAACTCCTAAAGAAAGCTTGAAAAAATGTCAAATTAAAGAGTACCATCAAGAGATGACAAATTGGATAATGCCTCCAACTCCAAAAACGGTCCCCACAATGCATAGAGTTATATCCAAGAAAACTAAAGCACAAGGTGGCTAAATTGGATGATACAAATAAAACAAATTCTATTGCAAACCTGTGTTGGGTATGATCTTCCAAATTGCTTGAATGCATTGCAGTTAATGTTCATTGATCCATTGGTTGTCGCCTCAAAAACCCCATAGATTTGTCTTCCTTCATGTTTCAAACAAGAACAATTTCATGCCTAGTGTCACACACGTAACAACCCTAGCATATGAACTAGGAAGCTCAAAAATCTTAAGATCAAAACATTCTCTCTTAGTTCTTTTGTTAGACATAAAAAATCATACCCTCAAAAGCCCCTTGGGGCCCACTGGTCTCACAGTGTGGACTTTTTTTTAAGTGAAGTGTTGGACATAATAGCTCAAAAAAATGTGGTTTAGTAATTTTCTATTTATGAGATGGTAATCTTAAATGGTCTTTACTGGGCACAGTTGCTTTTCTATTGGAAATAGGATCTGTTTGATTTAGAATAGATATTTAGTTCTATTGATTTCTAAGGATTTTTCGATGAGCAGTTTATTGAACACATACTTTCTTAATTGGTTTCAGGATCCTTGCACAGATGACATTAAAGAAAACCAGCATAAGATATAGGTGCCTAGAAGAGAATCTGTGCGGATGCCCAGTTTGGCTCACATGCCATTCATGAAGTTACTATTTGTTATTGGAAAGTTTCTTTCCATAGCTAAAATTATTTCATTGGAACATCTATACACTGGGTACAAGGTAGATCATTTTTTATCAGAGTTTCTGTTGTCATTGAGGTAGTGTTATAGTTTCAAGAGAAAATGCACATAAGACTAGATCTATACACTAGCTATAATTATCAGGCAAGAAGAATTAGTAGAGATATGTTGACAATGCGGGGAAGACCACTTTGCTGCATATGCTTAAAGATGAGGTGTGTGTTTTGGTGGTTTTCAGATGTATTTACTTTGTGCTCTTGCCATTGATATTTGAGTTGCTAGTGTTTAGCTTTGGATCTTATGATGATCGTGGATGTTAGAACTGTGATATGATATTATTAAGGGCTTTTCTGACCATCATGAAGGATTTTTAAATTGTTTTTATGGGGTTAATGAGTCAAGGAATTTTGAATCCATTTTCTTATTTGATTTGGGTTTGGTATGGTAGAGACTAGTGCAACATCAACCTACACAGTATCCCACGTTTGAGGAACTCAGTATTGGGAAAATCAAGTTCAAGGCGATTGATTTGGGTGGCCATTAGATTGCCAGGAGAGTCTGGAAAGATTACAATGCCAAGGTAGGGAGTAGTTAATTGCGTTTGTTTTTGTTTACAACAATCAATGACCATAAACATGTTTTGTTTGTGGTTTGCATCTTATTTTGTAAAGATTAATTTTAGTTGTAAACATCCTATTAAATTAACATGATTTTTTGCATTAGAAACTCATATGCTTAGGTTCTTTAAAGATCTATATAGGTACACAGGTGCAGTGTTGATCCTTAATACTCTTTATAGTCTTCAAGGTGGAACGCACAAATATATCTACTCTATGGCTAGAGATTCTGAGCAATCTCCTTATTAGGCTTTCTATTTTACAATGATTGTTGATTACACTACTTCTATACAGTTAATATAATCATGACACATTTTAACATTTTAACATGCAGACATTATTATTCAAGTGAATATGAGTATCATCATTCAAAAACTATTGTTTAAAGCAGAAGGATACAAGACTATGATCACAACTAGAGATAGCCTTGTCGAAGCTAATTGCTAGTATGACTTGCAATTATGAAGAGAAGCAGATGCTTTGTCCCTTTTCTGCTTTTGGGCATTTGGACAGTAAATAGTTTCAAAAATAGTTGATCAAAATATAGTCAGTCAGGTATTTTTCTTTCCCATATCAACAAGCACGCAACACACCAAAAATTTAAATTTTGTATTATGTATAATTGAGTATTACACTATATAGATGTTACGGTCACAGAGATGTTGACCAATTGCCAATAATTGGAGATTAGCACTTGCTCTTAAGGTGATTGGAAGCTCTCTGTGTGATAAGCCTCCTACAGTCTGGAGGGATGCAAGAAACGGGCTTTCTCAAGCAACAGCAATATCAGATTATCACAAAGATGGGCTTCTTAGTTGTCTGAAGACAAGTATAGATATATTGGAAAAATATTTCCTAGAATGGTTTTTAGATTTAGGGATATTTCTAGAGGAATATATTGGACTTGTGGGTTTATGTTCATTAGTCGAAATCTATTGAGCCTTGTGAACTCATTCCTTGCTTCCTTGCTTATGGTTCATTCCTATTAAGTGTTTGAATTTTAGTTGGATGCAAATCAAGGTCTCTCGTGCAACTCATATATTCAAGAAACATGATTGAATAATTGTTTTGAATAGAATCACAACATATTATTTAGTTGCTTCTTGGCTGTCTATTATAAAAAGTATTTCTGCCACTCGAATTCTATTTTCAATTAATGTTTCTTTATTAAGGGGGTTTAAGTTTTACTTGTACTCAACTAAGAGGACATCAACTTTTTAAGAAATTAAGTAAGAAAAGATATATGTACTTTATGGCTCTAAATAGATTTTCCAATTTATTAATAAAAAAATTTAACAGAAAGTTCACTATATTATCTTCGGCGTACCCATTGCACCACAAGGTGCAATTGCAAGTTTTAACTTTGATAATAAAAAATTAAACGTCTCATATTTTTCTAACACATTTAACACATTTTATATAGGGGAGAGAACCCACTACCCTGAGTATGTTTCAATAGTTGTGATAGTAGTTGTTTATATAATGTCCAATATTTTTATCAATATTAGACCAATAGTTGTCACTTTAAAGTTGTTAGTGTTGATGATGACTACCCTTAATTAAACAAAATATATTCCTTTGATCTAAAAAGCAACCAATCATATGATTCCACATCAGCGCTCAATAAAACATGCCTTGGTCTCACTTTTTTTTGGGGCCTTTTTGGACACCTTGACAAAAATCATGTGATGTGGCATCATATTTGATGATGTGGCCCTGAAACCTTAGTTATACGCAGGGGACTTGCCAAATAAGCTGCTGTAAAAAAATGAGAATGATTTGAAATTTACATGTAGAATAATTAAAAACGCGAAATTAGAGTGCAAAACTACTGGGTCCTCTCCCCTAAATTACCTTAAAAGTATAAAGAAATTCAACGAATTATTCTATGACTTCATGATTCCCATGCTTGCTTCAGGGTATGACTCACTGTTATCACAGCAAGAATAATAAAAATCATATAGGTATAGCCTAAAGAGGCTCAAATAACTACTGAAAGGGATTGTATATATTCCATGAATCCACACCTTACACGTTTAATCTTTTTCCATACGCTTGTACGGGCGCAGATATTTTATATGGGTAAATGAGTGATTTGCGTATGACACGTTTTTTAATAAGGTGCACTCGTTTTCTTCGAAATTTCAGTTCTGATTAGAATAATCGTGTTTAGGTAATTGGCTGGATTTTCAACGCAATTGCAGCCACGCATATGAATGAAGGAAAGCAGCCGAGGGTTTAATATTTAGAGTTTTTAAACTTGGAAGACTTAATTATTTTAGTAGATTTTTCGGTGAGTTAATCCATTATAAAGACAAAATGTTATACATTTTGATTAATAGAAATTAAAAGTTTAAGCTCCATAATTTTAAATTTGATCTAAATAAAATTGACAAAAAGATTGTTAAAATATATATGTTTAGTTAGATTATCAATGATGTTATAGTAATAAAATAGAGATTAGAAATTTGAACTATTCAATTTTTATGCAAACTGTATAGTAACAATTAAAAGAATTTCACTAATCATTTTTAAAAATGTACATATTTTGCATGCTAATATAGGAATCATCTAATCTAGATTATCTTTGTCTTTAGAACATTCAAAATCTTCTATTATAAAAGAGAAAACCTTGAATTCTGATTTTCTATTTTCAACTAATTTTTTTTACAATTCCATCAATCATTTTCTCAATTATTTACACTCAATCTAAAGAATTTTTTTTTGGAACGGATGACATATTACAACTAAGACAACAACATATTAATTATTTAATTATTGACTTTAAAAAATAAATAAACCTTCAACCTCCTACTTTCAACTAAATAAATTATCATTCACACTAAAATAATAAATAGTCCATGATTTAAAATAATATAAATTTATTGTATCATTAAATGACGTGATCATTAAAAAAAAAACACTAAAAAACAATAGATAGGTCGTTCTCAACGCACAGATTTATCTTACCTGTTACGACGGTGAACATGTACCGGTTATTTACACGAGGAAGAAAAAAGCCACTTTAGATGGAGGACAGCTTTGAATTGAGTTCTTATTGAATGGTAGGTTGTGAGCAATCTAATCTCTGATGTGGTTCAAAATGACTTTTCTAGCCCAGTCGGCAAGTGAATTTCACACGCTCATCGTTGTTAGTGTTTCAAGTGGAATCAATGGCATCTTCTTCATCATCTCACCAGCAAAATCAGAGATTCAATGCTTTCTCTGGAATAGAACCAGACGACAAAAGAAGAAAGGTTTGTGATGATTTTGCTACTCAACTTTACAACTCCCTTAAGGAGCATTTCTTGATTCAGAAGAGAAGGAACTTGGAGATTCATTTTCCTTCTACCATTGAGACTGCGATTAAATCTGCTTTAGTGCATATTGCTATTTTTTCAAAAAAGATATGCAAACTCACCTTGGTGTCTGGCTGAGCTGGCTCTTCTGTTATAAAGTCAGGGCCTCAAGTTCACTCAAGTGAATGGATACTTTATAAAGCATGTTTTTTAAATAATTTTTTGGGATTTTGTAGGTCTACTAAATGTTTACCTCTCAAGCACAATCCATGAGTTCCTCCTTCCAAGATTATCTCTTGCCTTGTGGGAGTCTTGGATACAAATTTAGGGCATATTAATCTAGAAGACTTCTAAGACTAGAATGTATGGAGATTGTCCAACAATCAAAGAAAGGTGTATCCAGTGAAAAAATAGTTATACAAGAAATAGGATTTAGTAAGTTAGTGTAGTCTGCAGAGTTCATCATGGCTTGTGTCAATAATTATAACCCTAGTATGTGCACTAAATATTATAAGGGTAGAGGAAGTAGCCTTGGATTTGATCCCGAAGGCTATTGTTGAAGCTCTATAGATCCATCAATATGACAAGGTCATAGACTTAAAGATAAGGTGGACTTTTGTGAGGAATACCAAAATATTTGTTTAAAGGTGCTCAATAAGAGTTGGTTAATCAAATCCTTGTCCACCATCTCTAAATTCCCTAAGTAGATAGTTAGAAGGGTTTTAAGATAAATATTGGTGATATCATCACATTGCTAAACATAATTTCCTTGTCCACTATCTCTAAATTCCATAAGTAGATAGTTAGAATTGGTTTTTAGATAAATATTGGTGATATCATCACATTGCTAAACATAATTGTGGGACTAGAAGTAGCATTCACATTCTCTATTTAGATGTTCAAGTTCATTATCACAATCTTTGAAAGGAAATGAAATTATTAATTCGGCCACCCTCTTAAGTAACAACCTCTATAAATAATTGATAGATGTATAAGAGTCCAAGAGGTTCCATGTGACTTCTCACATCATCTACTTAATGACTAGGACATTCAATTTCCTTGGATTAACTAAGGCTAGCAACTTCAGAGAAGTTGAAGGATAGGTTAGAGTTAATGAATAGTAACCCCAATTGGCATTAAAGGAAAACGAAAAATAGTACATGAGGGTAAATGATGCCTTCATTCTTCCTCATTAGAAAGATTGAAGTAGACATGAAAAAGAGACTCTCTTTAGAGGTAACTAAGGTGAATATAGACCAAGGAAATTAGTTCATCCAATTCCTTAATTTCACATATATATTAATAGGTGGCTTCATTGGGGTACCTTTTAGATTGCCAAAATATGTAATGACAAAATAGTGATACTAGAATTGATACTTGATAGTTGTGTGAGATGCACCAATAGTTGGATAAAAATTATAGAGAAGGGGTTTGATGCCCCATTACAACAAATGCTTACACATGCTCTTCTCTACCAGATTCCATAGCCTCTAATGCAAAGATTGAAAGGTTTAATTTCTACATCCATGAAAAGAAAATCTCATTTGATCCTAAATAAAAGATGGAGGAATTGGTGGATTCTCACATTAAGCATGTACCTCAAATTGAGAAATTTTGGGTAGATTGCAACAATGAACATAAGGTTAGACTACTTGGAAGTTATTCAAGTTAACTACCTTTCAAATAAGGGAAATCTGTGGAGTTGCACAAGTGTGAGGCTAGGTGTTTGATGATGAAAAATTCATAATAGATGTTTATAATAAGATGAATATTCTAATTGATCATTACCCCTATGTATTTCTCTAATGAAGGGGAGTCATCATTTGAAGAGGTAAAAAAAAATGATTAACTCTAAAATATGATTATGGAACTCAAGGATGGGTAAACCCACAAAAATGGTTTACGATTCTAGTGAGGATGGAAAAATTGCGAAAAATGACCCCATGCAAAAAAAATTGATTTTTGGGGGTTCAAACAAACTTTTGGTTCGAGTGAACACAAAGGGGGTTCGATAGAAACCCCCTTTGGCTGAACCCATTTAATGATGGGGCCCACCATTCTCGGAAAAATGCCAAAAGTGAAGGCTTGTGGAAAGGGGGTTCGCTCGAACCCTGGTTTGAGAAAACCCAGGTTTGAGCAATCCCCCTATTCCCCCCTTCTCACCCTCAGTCACCAAAAAAGTCCAAAATTTTGTGCTTCAAAGCTCGGGTTGAGGATGAAAATGGAGGAGACTTCATAGACCTAACTAGATGATGGTAGTTCTAAGATCGAGTTATCCAACAAATATAATTTTAATATGTTTTGGTTTTATTATGTATTTTTTTTAGTTTTATTAAACATAGGTTTTTCACCAAAAATCAAGCTCTTTGTTCTGCATGTATGTGGAAAAATAGCAGATTATAAATAAAAATGAAAAATATGAGTGCACCAGATATTGAAGTCCTTGATCCAAAAAAAAAATTATGTGTTATACGGTCTGCCTATGTCTGAATTGTAATTGGTTTGACTTTGAGACTTGATTAAGGAAAAATATTCAATAAAACACTATGAAACCAATTGTAAGCACTAGATACATAGTTACAAATATAAATTCAAAAAAAATAGAATTTTATCCTTCATGGAAAAAAAGTTATGCATTATACGGTGAGCGTCACTCCTTAAAAATGTATTTTACTGAAAAAACTAGTTTTCGAAGGAGATGGAAAAAGAAGTGCAATCTAAATCCAAGATTTTTGAAAAAAATATATTTAGAATCTATAGACAAAATGTCACAAGTCACTAGTTTGGATCATCTTCAAATTCCTCACAGTTTAGCCATTGTAGGTGCCCAAAAGTGAAGATTTAGTTAGAAAAAATTATTTTAGTGTCTTGTTTGGCCAAAAATTGTAAACTAGTATTGTGGGATCACCCAACTATTAAAGTAACACTTACAAATCGCCTAACTAGAAATAAATCCAAATCAAAGACAAATAAGGACCCATACTTATCCAAGAGGAGTCAAAAGGGAATAAGTCCAAGGATCTAAAAATTCTAAATAAAATGGTAAAGAAGAGGAAGGCATTGAATGAAGAAGATGAAGTTATCCAATGAAAAAGAGGAAGGTATCCAATAAAGAAGAGTTAGATGAAGTACCCCCTCTCAAAAGGAAACTTAAGATCATGTTGTCAAATCAAGATCCTCTTCCGAGCAAGCTCATCCTACCAATGTAGTCTAATAATCTTTGGCTAATTCATTGTAATGAATTCCAACCATATAGGAACAAACCAAAATTCAAGTTCCAATTTTCCCTTTGTAAATTCATATTTCCACCAATGTTGAAGAAATATTTGTCCAAACAATTGTAAATTCATCTCCCCTTTCTTATCTTGTAAAAAATATTAATCCATTATTTTGGAATAATTATTCCACCTCCATCTGATAAGCCCTCTCCCATGAATCCTCAAGGAGATATTATTTTTCCTAGTATTGATAAATTCTTGACTCCTTGAATGCTCCATCAAAAAAAAGAAAAAGAAAAAGACAATGCAAAAGACACCTCACCGAAAGAGTTTAAATTCCTATCTTATCCCCTCATGAGATGATTTCCTCTCTTCTTTTTTCTAACATTAAAAGCATGGGAAATTAAATGGAAGAAAAATTGGTCCAGTCAAAGGAGAGTGTGGCCCAAGATATCAAGGAAAGCATGATAGAATAGGAAATTATGAAGGAAGAAGTATCAATTTTGGAAATTTAGAATTAGAAGTAAGTACTTGATCATGAAAGAAATCATGCATTAGAAGAAGAAAAGGTTACAAAATATGAGTTAGAGGACAAGTTCAAGGACATGGAAGACCACACCTTGATGGAGAGAGGAAAAGATCATGGATGAAGTTGAGCAACAACTTGGTCAAGAAGAACAAAAGGATGAACAACTTGCTCAAATTGAATAAAATATTATTACTTGTATCTCCAATAAATTAACTATAGGTCCCTCCACAAGGTGATTCTAATGTCTCCATGCTCCCCATTTGAATAGACATTAACATACCAAAAAGGAATAATATAGTGAAACTTATTTCTAAATATTTCTTTAATGTTGAATGTTCACCACACCAAGACGAAGACAAAGATGTTATTTATAGTCACCATGTTGCCTTGGGCTTAAGGATTACTGAAATTACTACTAGTCAAAAAAGGAATGATAGGGAACTCTTTCCTACAAACTTTGAAATCAAAAGGGTTTATTTCTAGGTAAGTAGACTTGAGGGATACTGACATCAAAGTAATGCATACCATTGTGTCCTAGATGGATAAGGACCAAAAAAAAAAGGTTGAAGGAATAAGTTGTTTTCTTACATTACAAGACCACTATTAAGAAGCCTTCGTTCAAACCTAAACCAACATTGGGAAAGTTCTTGCACTTTACTAGTAAATCTAACCTACAAATACTTTTTTTTTTTCTAATTTTTTGATGAAGGATTTTGTATCATCCACAAAGAACTTTTAGCTATCGAATAAGGGAGCACAAGTCTTTAAGGAAAAACTTCTTCAACTAAGAGTCAAGGATTGAGGGATATCTATTTCACCATATTCGCTTGAGGCACTATCTCGACCCCATCCCTTATGATGCTAGGGTCTTACACTCAACAAGACTTGATTTTCCTAATATGCTTATTTAGAACCATGCAGCTTTGCCAATAGACTAAGAGCCCATTGACAACATTTTGATTTTTAAAAATTGTCTCAACATATTATGAAGGACACAATTCTACATCATGGGAGTAGAAATGAACATTCATTCCAACATCAAAAATGAGAAGATTAAAGGTCAACAGATTTGGAATTTGATGGTCTATGTGACCATTTTTTGAATCATATATTATAATTTGAAAACTTATTATCACCATATAGTTTAAATTGCTATATTTTTATATAACTATATATACGACAATTTAAATTATCAATAAATTGTAAAAAAATATTATAGGTAAATAAAATATAGTATTCTAATTATTATATTAATAAATGTCATTTTATAATATTGATTATAAAAATACATATTAATTTACAATATTTTGAAAGATAGAATATAAATTATTTTTTAATTTTTAGAATATTTTTAATAAGGTTATCCTGAATATTTTTTAATTTGAATTTAGAAATTTAAAGTACATTTAAGGTTTTTGCATTTATTACTAATAATAATTATTATTTTCTAATTTTACACACAAACACATACATAAATTAGGTATTGTATAGTTATCTTATAACTAAACTGTAGGGGTATCCTTGTCAGTTTTTCATCAAAATGAGAAGTAGATTTGAAGGTGTAATTGATTGTCTATTTGTTTCTATATTTTCATGATTTGAAGTTTTAATTATTGTATAATTGTTGCAATGTTAAGAAAATAATTTAATTTATAGAATGTCAAGACTTCAATTACCTTAATTGAAACTCTTCATTTATGACATTAATAAATGATATAAGTTATCTCTTGAAACCCTTTGCCATAAAATCATTATATATTAACTTATTCTTCATATTTATATTTCATTGTTTATAATTTTTTAACATTTTGTTTCCCTACTTAGTTTTAAGGAGAGAGATTCATATATGGGACACAATCAACACTCTCCTTCTTGGATTCTACACATTACAACTTTCTCCAGGAAGATTTCCCACATTGTAGAAGTTTCAAGAGATGAAAGGGGCATGTGCTCGCATTGAAGGACTCCAAGCATGCATTTCCATCATTGAATTTTTTTTTTGGAGAAGTTTCTTTCTTGTCATTTATGCGCATTGTAACTTTCATTTTCAGTCTGGTGACTGAAAATAAAAATTGCAATACTCTATTTCTAAGCATTTTTCAAGCAAGATAGATATTTCAGACTTGTGTGAGTTGTAAGAACACCTTTCTTTTAATAAAGTTCAACGATTTTTCCTTCTCAATGGTTGTCTTATTGTGTGCAATTGATGATTGATGTGTATTTTTTTGTTTTATGTTTAAATCCTCAAATATTAGTCAATTAAAATGACTAAATATACTACTAATTGACGTCAATTAATAATTAAATTGACTAAATATACTACCAATTGACAAAAATCAAGGAACAATGAATAAATATGACTAAATATATGACCAATAAAATCAGTGAATAAAAATGACTAAATATACTACCAAATTGATCAAAATGATGATTAAAATTAATGACTAAATACACTACCAATGGACAGAAATCAATGAATACAAATGACTAAATAAGTGACCAGTTAACAACAATCAATGACTAAATTAATGACTAAATATATAAGTGAATAAAAAATGACTAAATAAGTGACCAGATTATAGCAATCAATGATTAAATATACTACCAAATCGATCAATCAAAACAACCAATAAATTACTAAAAATGGTTTAGTCATCAATTTTATCACATTATAAATGACTGGCAATAAACTATTAATGGTCATGTGACCATGTTTAGTCATTTATAAGCATTTTTTAGTAGTTTTTTTAGTCATATATTGTTGTTTTTGTACTAGTGGTTGTAAATCTAGAACAAGCCATCCTTGATCATCTTAGCCTCTTTTTTAAGCATTTCACAAATAACGAAGTCTTTACCTAACAAAGGAAACTGAGTTACCTCCTTCACCACCCCCTTCAGGTATTTATTAGAGATAATCATGGACCAAACATGATCTTCTTCATTGCACCATCTCTAATTTAGTTTGGTTGACAAATCCAAACTAGTAAGATTGGCCTGTCATAGCCCAAGGCCTCCAACTTGTTTCGGCCTAAAAAAGGTCTCCCACTTCAAGGATGCCAAGCTACTATAAAAATTTCCTTGTGAGGGAGTCTAAATCCTTAATAAAGCTTGGGGGAGCCACTTGAAGCATACACCTATAATTGGGAGGAGCCTACACCACTGACTTCAAAAGAAACCCCTGACCCACAAAGGATAACTAGTACCACCTATATGTCCAATGATTCACTCTCGCATGAAACTTATCCTTAATACCTTTCCAAGATCTCCTAGGGAGGGAACCATAAGAGAGAGGAATTCCCAAATAAATCAAAGGTAGATTACCAATCTAAAATGTAAGAATACTGGTAATTTGTTGTTGAATAAGTAAGGGGGTGTTGAAGAAGAAAGTAAAAGATTTACCTTCATTGATCTGTTGTCCTGAAGTTGCAAGATAAATGACCAACGCCCTATGGAAGTTAGTGTCTTCTCTGACTTTATCCACACCCATCAGGGTAGTATCATCAACAAATTACAAATGTGACTGAGGAGGCAAACCACTACCCCAACTCCATCCTTGAATAAATCCTTGATTAACACGACTCTTAATAATCCTCCCCAAGCCTTCAACCAAGAGTATAAATAAGAATGGATACAAAGGGTCACCTTGACAAAGACCTATAGAAACCCTAAACAAAAGGCTCCCCATTAACCAAAACCAAGAAAGAATTAGACGTGGTGCAACTCCTCACCCACGCCACCCACTTCTTAGTAAAACCAAAAGCACCAAGAACTTTCCAAACAAAAGACCATTGTACCCTGTGATAGGCTTTTTTCATGTCTAGTTTGATAAACATAGCTCTTTCTTTTGAGGATACCATGGAATGAATAGTTTTATTCTTGATGACCACTCCATCCAATATTTTCCTATCATCCACAAAGCCCCATGTTCCTTTGAGACAAGCCTGCTAATCCACTACTTCAATTTCTCTACAATCAACTTAGATAGAATCTTATAAACCAAATTACAAAGGGCTATTCGCGGGAACAAACTTAGCCTATCAACCCCTTCACATTTGGGAATAATGGAAACAAAAGTAGAGTTCATAACCCTAAACATCTGTTTGTTCCCCTAATATTTGTGCACCACTTCTAATAAATCCAATTTTATAATTTCTCAAAATTCCTAAAAGAACTCTATCAGAAACCCATCAGGGCTAGGGGCTTTCCCTTTCTTCATCTGAAAAATAGTACCCTCCAGTTCGTAAAAGAAAATTAGGCTCATAACATTCTGATTCATCTCCATAGAAACTAGAGAAGGAATACAAGAAAGGATATGATTTTCTTCCTCCTACACATCAAAGGAATCCTCCCTAAACAAAGAGGAAAAATATTAGGAAGCCTCACTAGAAATATCCCATAGAGAGTTTAGATGGCCACCCCTAGAGTTCAAAAGATAGGGGATCAAGTTACGATGTCTCGTGGCCTTCATAGAATTAAAGAAGAAATATTTTTTTCTCTCCCCTTCCTAGAGCCATTCAACCCATGCCTTCTATTTCCAATAAATCTCCTCTCGCAGCTCACACTCCTCTAGAGCTTTCAAATCCATTGACTCCTCCTTAAGAGATTCATCAAAGAGGCCATGCTCTCTAATCCCACAAGTGATAGCATCTGAACTAGCTTGAGCAGTAGCCTTAGCATGGATTAAATTTCCAAAGCACTACCTATTCCAACTCTTGAGTTGATACTTCACAAACTACAATTGCTTAACAAAAGAGTACATCGTAGTGACAAAAGTAGGTCTACCTCAGTGCCACCACTTAGCCATAAGATACTGAACAAAGGGTTCCCACAACCATATAAGTTGAAACTTGAAAGAGGGATTTTTAGCAACACAAGCCAATGTAGCTGATATCTTAATTGGCCAGTGATTAGATCCCCTCCAATCCAATATCTTAGAGCTAGTAGTCCAAGATTCGCCAATCCATAAGCAAGAGACCATGAACCTATTAAGCCTCTTAGCAATACAGTCCTTACCACACCTATTATTTTAGGTATATTGACCATTGCTAGGTTTTATATCCACAAGATTTAAGAAATAAATATTTGCTCTAAGAAGAAAAGTTGATGGTTCCAACCTATGCGCTCCTCCCCACTTTTCCTCTAAATCGATGATAGCATTAAATTCTCTAGCTACAATCCAAGGATATAGAGGAGTAGTACTCTGAATATACTGAATATGAGACCATAAGTGAGCCTTTCTAGGCATATCATTTGGGGCATAAATATTAGATAAAAGCACAATCTCTCTAGACCCTAGACTCAAAGCAACCACATTGATAGAATACTTACTGGACATCCACCAAAGAGGGTAGATCTTCAATGGGTTCCATAAGAAAGCCACACCCCCAACATTACCTTGAGCAACAATACACTAGAAGTGACCTCGCCACCAAAGTTTTGGTACCAAACTACACATACTATCCACAGAAAGTTTAGTTTCCAGAATAAAAATCATAACTGGTGAATGACTTCACACCAAATCATGAACAAATTTTTGTCTAGGGCCACTATTCAAGTCCCTCACATTCCATGGGATAATAATCATCTCTAAGAGTTGGAAAAGAGGGATTCTAGAGTTTTGATAGACCCTGACTCCACCAACGTCTCACCCTCAGCTTAATTTTTGTATCCAAATGCTTATTTCACCCAACCTTGGAGGGTTTCTTAGGAACCCCTTTCTTTGGATTCTTCTGATGAAGCCCTAAGGTAAGAGAAGCCTTATTTCCTTTCTCTAAATCTGACACTATCTTCTCCAAAGGGGATGAAGTCTCAACCAAGATAGAATCTCCAAGCCTTTCCATAGCATCAAAATCCACAAGAGCTATTGAAAACACAATGTTTAGATTTGTATCCATTTGAGCTAATGACATACTACCATCCCGAATGTTCTGAAAATCAATAGATTTGGTACTCGCATGATCTGCTTCCAAGATACTTGATTCCAAACCATCATACATGGGTTCACCTCCTATTGGCTAATGTTATCTAGCACATCAAATAAATTGAAGACTTCCTCCTCCTGTCTCTCCTTGAAGGTTCTTTTTGTCCTTTGTTATTATTATGAGTCTTGACAAGTATAAAACTTTCTTTATCCACCACTTCACCTGAAATAGAAGCCTTTCCTTTGTCATCCTTAGAAGGATGACATGGGGGTTGGCTAAGAGGGTGTTCTAAAGAGTGGATCCTAGGAC
Source organism: Sequoia sempervirens (assembly GCA_007258455.2). Classification (NCBI taxonomy): domain Eukaryota; kingdom Viridiplantae; phylum Streptophyta; class Pinopsida; order Cupressales; family Cupressaceae; genus Sequoia; species Sequoia sempervirens. The sequence goes on along the minus strand of VDFB02252616.1, from coordinate 17,206,435 downwards.
ATCTTTTCTACAAATGACTATACTCATGACACAACCGACAGTGAAAGGGAAGAGCTTTGTAGTCAAGATATTGAACCCATGAAGATGAACCCATACGAATTTCCAAATATTTTGGGAGAGGGTTACTCAAATCAATTTCAACACAAATTTGTACAAAATTAAGTACCTTTTTGTCCAACATTTGCTAAGAATGACCCATTAGGTTTCCCAACAACAAACCAACCATATGTAGAATGTCATTCCTCCAAAATTCAAATGGGAATGAAGGGAGTTACCTGTTCCAAATAGGAACTTGATTCAGGAGCTCCTCCAAAGGGTTAAAACCAACATGCTATGGCTTGATGAACAAACCAATCTAGTTATGAAAATAAGGCCCCCCTCAAAGACTTTGTTGTGATCAGCCATACAATTAAAAACCACCATAAAAAAATTATTGGCCATCAACATCAGCTCCATTTCACCCTCAAGGTTCCATGTCTGGCTAGTCCATGACTCCAAAAATGGAAGAGAGACTTGCATCCTTATGAATTTGTAGATTAAAGCATGTTTCATAAAATAATCAATGTCCTTCACAATTGAGTTGGGTTGAATCACTAGGATTGGCCTATCTTGGGTCCTCTCCAAACATCCATTAGTTTTCAAAATATGAGGGCCCCCTATCAGAGCCATTCCCACCACTCTTGAAGCCTTATTCAGGAAATTACTAGTAGCAACAAGATTTGATAAATATGGGCTAGTCACATGCATAAATGCCCTAAAATCCATTTTTTGATTAAAACCAGTTGCTTCACCCGAATCCATAACCTACAAAAAACATCAAGAAGCACCTCTTTAATACCCCACAAAATTCTAGCACCAAACACAACCTCTGATCTGTAAAAGAAAAACCTACCCAAAAAACCAAACAAAAAAATCCAACCTGAAACCCCATAACAACCCCGCTTACAAGAAAATATCACCCCCAGCACAAGACACCCATACCACAACCCCATGCAACTATTGAAAACATGAAGCAAAAGAAAGAATGTGACTAGGGTGAGGCCTTAGCCTACACAACAAATTGTTGCAACCCTCCATGCCCTTGCACAACCCTCCATTTGCCTATTAGTGAAATCTATACTAGATATTACTCCATATTTAAGTTTATTTTTTACTTCATAAGCCAATTTCTTGAAATGTGAAAGTTATTTTGTTATCCTATCAACTTGCATGCCAAAGGTCTCAAGTTGTGTGTATAGAAATTATATTTAGGTACATCATTATCATTATATTTTTTGTCTTGTGCATGTACATCTTAGTTATAGTAATATTAGTCCTAGTATCAATTACATTAGTCATATCAATATTTATGTCTTTCTTTTGTGAAGTTTCTATAATTTATATTGTTCACGGGTCTTGATTTTTATTAAGGAATTAAACACTCTTTCATTTATCTATAATATACCCCTAAATGTTCCTTTTAGCACCATCAAGTTTTAGATGTATGAACCTGAGTAGTAAATTAATACAAAGCCACATTTATAAAGGACAAACACACATATAGATGAAATTTCCAAGGATAAAACCATGGGTGGGCCCTTTTTCTATCCATCTAAAATATAATGCCTATCATAGTCTCATTTTTTTAGAGTTCCTTTAATTGTAAACACTTATATTTAGTTTTGACATTACTTGGGTACCACCGTATTGTAGGGTTTCTATAAGGTTAACATGATATACTATAAGGTGCCAAAGGATGGGGAAAAATCCTGCAACTTGGTAGTTGGTTTTCTATTAGATATTGTTTGGAAGTGAATGGTTAAGTACAATGACATAATTGGCATGGTACTATGGAACTAGTGTCATTAGCATCAGTATTGGAAGTTGATTTAGAGTTCAAGGAACAACTAGTAGACAAGTTATATGGGTAGTGTTTAGAAGTGTGAGATCCCTTGCCATAGTAGTGGTGGAGTTTTCTTCACCCATTGTGTAGTCATCCCCTTCCCTATGCATAATATTTCACATTGTGGCAATGATGGGAGACTATCTCTATTCCCTTGGGTGATGCTTTATATTGATAGTAATGTGGGAATTTATTGTGTACTTTTTCAGTATTAGTTTATTTTCCTAGTGGGAAATGTTGTCTTCCTTTGGTGGGTGACTTATTTACGGAACTTTGGTTCACTGCTAAACTCATTTGTGGGTGCCCATTCCATTATGATGTGAAGTCAATAGTTAAGGAATTTTTTTTTATGCTAGTGGTTGAAGTGTTCTTATGTGGGTAATTTGGATGTAGTTCTATAGTTGCCTCCTAGTAATCATTTGGTAGCTATCATGGTGGTTATTTGAGGATAGCGACACTTCACCTTCTAGTAGCATGAATACTACAAGATTTGGATAAGAAATGGTACCAAAGGAGGTATAATTTAAACAACATGTACAAATGAATGAAATATAGGATTCTTTGTGTTTAGTAGGTTTGTGGGACACCATTATATTCCTTCAAGACTAGTGAACATTGTTACAAGTATGAACAATAATTTTTGTAGATGGAATAAGATTTATAGAATGAGTAACTTGGAACTTGAAAAATATATTATTGTGTACAAAATCTAAATTAATTCCCTTATGGGTGAATTATTTAAGAGTCCATTTATTATAAAAGAAAGGAACTTGAGGCTACAAGAGTAACATTTACAAATGACTATTAAAAATGGCTTTGGGTCTTTCAATGAAGTTGAATGGTTCTAAGTGATCCCGGTATTGATCAAGTCTTACTAAGTGCAAGAATTTGACATCACAACGGTGAGGTCGGGACCGTGCCTCAGGTGAATTTGGTTGAATGGATACCCCTCAATCCTTGGCTCTTAGTTAAATAATTTTCAGCTTGAAGGCTCATGCTCTTGTATCAAATAGCTAAAATTTCTTTGTGGATGATACAAAATCCCCCATAAAAAAATCAAAATGTTTGTAGGTTGGGTTCAATAGTAAAGTCCAAGAATTTCTCAAGTTTGGTTTAGTTTTGAATGATAATGTAAGAAAATACATTTATTAGTTTATTTCTTTTCAATTTTAATCTTAAAGTTTGTGTAAAGTATATTAAAATAAGCATAATAATATAGTGCAAAGTATTAGAAAAAATAGTGTTCTTGTTAGAAGATTAATCTTTACTTGGTAAAGGTTATTCTTTAATAATTATAATTATTTATTAACTTGTAGGAATATTTCAAAGGAATCCCTACAAGTCTTTTGTCTTTTTTCCTTTTCACACACGTGTGAGGATGACTCATTTTATTTTTAATTCCTTTATTAAGGAATATTTGCAGCCACCTCCTTAAGAGGTTCTTGACACATTGCACACACATAGATGAATGGTGGCACTCGTTGAGTTGGGAGTTACATTCTAATTCTAACTCCACTTCTCACCTCTATTTATTGAGGTGTCTCTCCTCTCATTCTTCATTCAACTAAGCAAGCTTAAGGATTAAGTGATCTCTATCTCTCTATAGATCTCTCTTTGTATCATTCTTAGGCATTTCACCTCCATTCATAATATTGGGTTTTGGGAACGAGCGGTTGAATTCAAATCAAATCCCTTTGCTTGCTTTCATTGTAAACAAGTTGGTCATTGAGCCAAAAAGTGTCCTCTCAAGGTTCCTAAGCAGATGACTAAGCAATAGAGAGAGAAGGAGATAGACCCAGAATAGGTTGTGGAGCCTGTGGAGAAAGGGGATTCGGCTGTGTGCGAAAATGTGGAGGTTGAACCTATTGAAAAGGACCCTGTATTGGAAGATAAGAATGATATCTCGGAAGGCCAGGAGATTGTGGGAAGATAGAACAAGGCTTTGGGTTAGGGTGAAGAGGTTAAGTCTCCCCCTACTAGTGATTCAGTGGTAACTATGGAAGCAGTTAGGTGGGAGGCTACTTAGGTTGATAAGGTCTCTATATGTGATGAGGTTTTATCTATGCTCGTAGGGGTGGTGCATGAAGATGGTTTGAAGGCTGGGGGATTGGAGGTAATGCCTAAATCTAAGGATTTTGGGGAACAAGAGGATCTGGATAATCCTTCATACATTCAAGTTCGTGGGTGCAATAGGAAAAAACATTCTCCATCTCCAGGAGTAGTGACAAGGAACCGACAAAGGTCATATTGTGAATCTAAGTTGTGCAAAAGAGGAAGGCCTCTTGCTAATGTTACTAGGGAAAAGGAGATCCGAATGGATATTGTTGATGGGATGCAAAGAACCCTATTGGATATGTGCTCAAAGAGCATGTCCAATAAGTTATTATGAAGATCATCTCCTAGAATATGAGGGGATTAAATCACCATCACAAGCATGCTCTTCTTGCTAATTTGGTAAGAGATCATTGCCCTGATATTGTGTTAATTCAAGAAAATAAAATGAGATTGGATAAATTGTCTAGGTTGAAGAATAAGCTCTTTAAGGATTGTGGTATGCATTGTTTTGATGCGGTTGGGGCATCAGGGGGGGTTGTTACTTTTGAGAATCTTAGAGTGATCCAGGGAGCTAATTTTTTTAAAGATTGCAATCATGTGGCTACTTCCTTTACTCACTTGCATGATAGATTCTCTTGGACTTTGTCTAATATTTATGCTCTGAATTGTAAGAGTGCTAGAAAAAGACTATGGGAGAATTTGACCTCTTTCAAAGTTGTGAACCATATTGAGAGTTGGTTGGTTATGGGAGAATTTAACACTCCTTTGCATGATGCTAAAAAGTTGGGTGGTTCGCAGATGGTGGATGAGAGAAAATATGATCTTATGAGTCTCATTAATGACTCTCCACTCCTTGATTTGGACCTAAAAGGTGCGTCTTTTACTTGGTCGAATAGGAGAGTGGGGAATGCCCTAATCTAGGTTAAGCTTGATCATGCTCTCATCTCCCTTGAGTGGTTGGTTCATTATTCTTGCTCGCTTTCTGCTCTAACTAGCCTAGGATCTGATCACTTCCCTCTGGCTCTATTAGTGGATTTATTGGGGGCAAGAAAATTTTATGTTTAGATTTGAAAAAATGTGGACGTGTCACCCTGACTTGGGGAATTTGATTAATGAGTGGTGGAACATCCATGTGGATGGATCAACTATGTTTAGAGTTGCTAAAAAGCTTGCCAATGTTAAGGATAATGTTAGAAAGTGGAATTGAACTCCTTTGGTCATATTTTTATGGAAAAAGAGGGTGCGACTAAGGAAATTTAGGTTGTGCAACACTCGATCCAAGTGTATGGGTATGATTAGGTTTTTATGCAGAAGGAAAATTTCTTGCTTTCCACATTGCACAACATTGTGGTGAAGGAGGAGGAATTCTGGAAACAACGGTCGAGGATAATGTGGCTTAAAAGTGGGGATAGGAATACCAAGTTTTTTCACCTTTCTACTCTAAAACACAGGGATAATAACTGAATTAACTTGATCAACTTCAATAATAAGTGTTGGAAAAGGATGTTGATTTATCACTTTTTGCTTCCTCTTCTCTCAGCTATTGCCAATGGAGGGGGAGCTTGATATGGCTTGTCAAGAGGATCTCTTAAGGGATATCCCTTAGATTATGGATGATGATATGAATAGACAGTTGGTTTGCATTCCCTTGGCGGATGAAGTTTGGAGTGTTGTTGTTTCTTTTGAAGGTAATAGGGCACTGGGCCCAGATGGTTTCCCGATGTTCTTCTTTCAAGCCTTTTGGGAAATTATTACTAGAGATGTTGTTGTAGCTACTAAGGAGGTTTTTAGGTCTGGATCCCTTCTTAATGAATTGAACTCCTCTTTTATTTTCTTGGTCCCTAAGAAGCTTGGTGCTTCTTCTTTTCAATGAGTTTTATCCTATTAGCTTATGTAATTCGGTCTATAAGATTTTTTCCAAGGTTCTGCCAGTTTGATTGCAAAGAATTTTTCCTCTTATCATCTTGCATCAGGAAAATGGATTTGTGGTTGGGAGGAAAATCCTGGATTCTATTCTTTTTGTTCATGAGAATATCCACTCTCTGTCTATTAATAAGAAAGTTGGTTTTATTCTGAAACTTGACTTACTTAAAGCTTATGATACAGTTGACTGGGGGTTTTTGTCAAATATTTTAACTACTTTTGGTGTTGGGGCAAAAGGAGTGGCCCTTGTGCTTCATCTTATCTCTACTCTGAGATTCTTTGTTCTCATTAATGGGTCCCCATCTCCTCTTTTTGACTGTTCGAGAGGTTTGCAGCAAGGGGATCCTATTTCTCCGTTTTTGTTTATTATAGTGGTGGAATCCTTGGATTTTCTCATTCAGAGATCTATTAATTCTGGATTTATGTCTGGACTTGCCCCTTCTTTTAGTAACCTTATTTGCTCACATCAATAGTTTGTGGATGATTCTCTTATGCTTGGGAAATCGTCCATTAAGGAGGCTAAGGCTGTCAAGTTGATCTTACATAGGTATGAAGCTGCTTCGAGGTAGAAGGTTAGCTTGCCTAAGAGTGTTCTTTTCTTTTTTAACACTTCGATCCATAGATAGACTAAAATTTCTAGAATTTTGCAGTGTTAGATTGGGGAACTTCTTGCTTCTTACTTAGGCCTACCCCTATGCTCCAAAGTTCCTAATTCCTTTTGGAGGGATATGATTGATAAATTCAACTCTAAATTGGCTAGTTGGAAGGGTGTTCTGTTGATCCAGGCAGGGAAAGTTCAGCTGATTAAATCTACCTTTCATGGATCTTTGTGTGCAACAGTTTGGCAGACGGGTTATTGACTATATTGAGCGAGTTTTTTGGAAGAAGTTGCATGAGGTTGACCCTATTTTGGAGATTGTGTATAAGGATATATCTTTGGTACATATTCCCTCTTCCCCTTCTCCTAATAAGTTTGTTTGGAAGTCTTCCTCTAATGGCATCTACTTTGTGGCTTTGAATTTTCATTCTAATGACTCCTTTATTGGCCCAACTCCATTTTAGGCTTTTGTGTAGTCCTCTAAATTGATTCCTAAGGTCAATATTTTCTTTTGGCTCTTTTGCCAGAATAAAATATTAACTACTGACAACTTGGTCAAAAGAGGTTTTGTGATGCCTAACACGTGTTTTCTATGTGAAGAGGAGGCTGAAAATGCTTGTCATATGCTCATTGGTTGTAGTTTTGTTAGAATGGTTTAGGCCCATGTGCTATCTCTATGGAGCTTAATTTGGGTGTTCCCTAGTTCTATTAATGATTTGTGGTCTCAATGGATTGGCCCTTTGTCCAATCCTGCTCTTTAGTTATTATGGTCTCTCTCTCTCTTCCTCATATTGCTTGGGGAGTTTGGCTTGAGTGAAATAACATAATCTTCAAGAATTCGTCCCTCCCTGCTAACTTTGTGGCTTACAAAATTTTTGTTGCCATTAAAGAAAAATTTCAGGCTAGGATAACTTTTCACAATGGTCCAAAAATAAATCTTAGCCCCTATGATATCTTTATTTCTCAAAATTGGAAGTTGTCTTGTGATATTTCCCTCCCAGTAACTAAAGGAAAAACCTATAGAGAAGATGTTGTTTGGAAATCTCTTTCGGAAGGTTGGGTGAAGATTAACTTTGATGGGGTTGCTAAAGGAAATCCGGGACCTACTGGTTGTGGAGGAGTGATTAGAAACTCAAAGCGTAGGATCGTTTCTGCTATGGCACTCCCTTTGGGAACATAGACAAACCTATTGTGTAGGTTTTGCACACACACCCTGCCAAAGGCAGGGACCCCCTCTTTTCACTCCCTATATAACATTTTTCTCTCGTCTCATTTCACACACCCCCCCGTTTTCTAGCCCAAGTTGGCCCTAAACCTAGAATGACCAATTTCATTTTAGCTAGATTCACCCAACTGAGTTTCACTAAGTCATTTTCTAGTGCGGGCTGGACCTTGCGAGTTTCCTCGGGCTTTTCGCCCAGTGTTTGTTGACCCTTGCAGACCCGCATTCATGGGTTTCCACTTGTCATCTTCCATTGCACTCCACTATTCAGCTACATCCAGGTCTCAGAATCAGTTCGAAGTGTGGACTCTACATCCACTTTTGTTGCTACATCCTTCATGCTCTGTAGACCCGCAATTGCGGGTCTCCCTGAGTGAGTTTTCGTCCCCGCTTCACTTTGGCCCTGCTGTCCCATCTTTGTCAATTGCCAAAGTAAACCCCCCCCCCCAAGGACTTCAAAATCACCTAAATGATTGCCGGTCTCTATGTGCGGCCTACCTTCACCCAATCACCATTCTCTAAATGGCTTAGCTCTCACATCACCCCACCGCTCGAATACCACTTGTACCATTTCGTCGAAGCAAACCTTGAGATCTGTGGGAAAGCTTTTAAGTCAAAACCAATGTGGACCCACCCTTGTAGGCTGTCGCCTGCAGGTGTCCGTCACCCTAACGCCGTTTCTGAATGGCGAAGCTCCACTGACTACCGGCTTCGCAGACCTGTGGCCCACAAACACTGTTACCATCTTGTGATCTTCCTCATGGTGGATATCATTCCTCAATCGACCCAACTTTGTTACCCTCTTGTGAGCTTCCCCGTGGTGGATATCATTCATCAATCAGTCATTTCGCAACGATGTCTATGCACAGTTGGCTCGCTTCCTTTTTTCGTGTTCGTCTACTACAGGGTCATTTCGGTAATCAATAAATGCCAAACCTCTAGATACTAATCTTTAAAATGCAAGTTCTTCCTAGCTTTGCTCAGCAGAGCTTTTTATGTTGTAAATAGTGGAACTTAGGGTCAGTCCCAATGGCGGTTGACTATGTGGGACCCACCATGCGGGCCTCCATCTGAGCCATGTCATTCCTCCTACAACATTCATGAAGCAATAACTTGCATACTCTTACCTACATGCTTGAAACATGTGGGGCTCGTTGTTGTCTCTACCGCCACTCAGGTTATCCTTCGCGATGCTCCTTCAAGCTCCATTAGGAATTCCTACATTGGTAGTGGCAAATTAAGGTCCCGTAGGATCATCAACCAACATACAGTGTTGTTAAAATCATGACGCAACTCGATGTGGGATCTCACTTCGAAGCACTTCATGTGGTAAGCAAGATGCTTCCTATGGCTTTAGAGGATAGGAGAAAATGGAAGTAAATTGGGCATTGTCTAAAATTCATAACGGTATATAGTTTCCTTCAAGAAGCAAGGACCTTTACATTAGGATAATGTGTCAACCGAGTTATGATCGAATGGTCGAATGATTGAGTGACAAGGCGTCGAGGAAACTCTGAGCAACGTGATTATTAGGTAGTGAGAGTGCCATTAGGGAAACACTAATGAATGCGGTGGGAGGATTCCCGTAGTATGAATTTGGATCCTGTTATTTCTGATGTTGCTCCTCATAATGCCCAACCCATAGCATGTTCGATGAGATAGAAAACAATTAAGGGAATGAATGTTGTGAATGGAACAAAAAATCAGATGAGAGGTAGAATGTGGCCTTCCATTACGCAACCAAAATGGTCTTGGGGTGGATAAAGTAGTGTGTTTTGGTGATGAAGAAGAGGGACTTGTTATAAATAATGTTAATTTTCCCCTTAGCACCCTCTCAAGTTGGTGAGATCGGCTGCAGGCGCATGTACATGGGCTTCTCTACACAGGGGGCCACCTTTTGTATGTCATCTCTTAACGACATTGCTTGGATTTACTTCCACACCACCACCTCCGCGACACCCTCAGCTGCAAGTTCCGTCTTGTGGGCATCCGCTGGTACAATCTCTTCTTCACAACGTTCACATCATGGTCATCCACCTCCTATTCCCTGTATTTGAGTGTTGAGCGGGACCTACAAAATTAAGTGTCATCTTGTTTGGAATCAACAAACATACCTTAGTGACTGGCTCTCGAGGTTATGAGAGGCTAATATGAAAACACTAATGGTCAGCCACCTTCATGATTGGTAGTCTTATTGAGTTTGTAAGAACAATATTCAAGCACTATAGAGGTTGTTGCACATGATCCGTCAAGTATTGAGGCCAACAACATGGAGTTCTTCGAAGATAGGCATTTCACTGCCTAAGAGCGATGTTGTCCTTTCATCGACAGTGTGGCCTCGTATCCTTTTGTTTCATTCAATGAATTGGGTGCTCGCACTACAACGTGGGTTACCAACCTTGCAATGACATCACCCTGAGTGGCGTCCTCATCAAACACACCCCGCACTCTTCCACCCGTCTCTCTCTCGAATCAGGTCGTTGTCCTCACAACAATCTACTGTCGGCTCCCCGCAAACTGCTTTTCACTTTATTCTTTCTGGAAATCACCAAATGATGTTATGTTCTAACTGCAACCTCACAATGATCTAAAGATCCAAGGTGTTCAACTCACATAACCATATGAGCAAGATTATTAATCACGCGACACTAGTTTGGAAAGCGAGTTCATGGGTATAAGGTATCTATTGGAGTAAAGATGGCTTGGGCCGACGTTTTTAGCACCGTCAGTTATGACCCTTTGTTGGTTAGAGCCCGCAATTCTCGAACAAGGATACCCATAGCTGTTAATGCTCGTTCATACGATAGATCCAATGCGTGTTTGTTTCAGCCTGAAAGTATGTTTGAGCTTGAAGGTGTGTTGAAGTTAATATTAAAGAAATAGTAATGGCTCATGAATAAATGATAATGTGGATGTGCTCTTTTAATAAGCTATTTTTTTGAGAAATCGTTGGCTGTGGCATGAAATGATCACTTGTCTGAATCATTTTTCTCAAGTGAGATTCTAAAAGGAGGGAGGAGGCGAAGTGAAACCAGTTAACAAGGGTTGTAGGACATTTTTTGTGCAGAACTTACCATGCGGGTGGCTATCCACATTCAACCGCCTCCACAACAACATCTTCACCCCGGCTACCCACACTCCTACGTCTATGGCAATATCATGTGCAAGATCCGCTTGAATGAAGGATGTCAACCCCATCGTCGTCCTATCGTCTCTCTGCGTCCTCGCTCCCACAACGGGTGTTGATGCTTGGTGTCCTTGATGACTAGTAGGAGGGTCCCGACCCAACTCGTGGCACCTGTGGCGCATAGCGGGAGAAGCACCAGAGTAGTTGAGATGGCAGTGGTTCGATAGGAAGTGTCCTCCTCATAGGGGGAAGATGACAATAATGTAATTAGCTCACCTTTCAAAAATTACTCCTCTCCATGTTTTGGGATGCATCTTGGCGTGCAATCATCTAAAGGGGATTTATCAGGCTTGAAAGCTCCAATGCGGCTAGGATCAAATATATAATGAAGGAATGCAAGCCTAATAATGCTCATGAATGTTGAGCCCTTCATCAATGCTACGAGGAAATTTGTTAAGCATGAAGGTTGCAGGGTTGAGAGTAGTCATTGTTGTTCTAAGGAACACATGTTTTAAGTACTTCATTGGGATGCACCAAGCAAAAAGTACTCAAATCTGAATCACAAAGCCCTGAAAGCATATATTTAAAATGATGCGCGTGGTAATTGAGTAATATCAGATGTTTTTAGGGACAACAGATTTCATGCAAAGTTTTGATCTTAAAAATCAAGCGTTCATGGTGATGATGCCCATGGGTCAATCCAGTTAACACGGAATTCCCCTATGCAGAACCCGCAACATTCTTCGTCATCCATGCTCCCAAATGAATTATTACTACGTGGGTCCCGCCTCACCCAGGTTTGTCTGTTTCTTCCCAACTACAACAATCTTCCTACAACGTCACCCCACATGCATGACCTGCACTTCGCTTGATCTAGTGAGGCATGAAATTAAGTTTTCTCTTGAGTTATGGAAAGGAAAATCGGGATATTTTAAAGAATGCTACTTCATATTAAGGTTATTGGATCATACACAAGAAGTGTAAAGTTGGGTGTTAAAGGACATAAATTTACTCATTGATTATCAATATATCATGAGCTCAGGCGATGTGCATATGGGCCTATCCTATGATCATTTTGTGTGAGTGTAATTTTGTTTGTGGTAGGGTGAGGTTAAATGGTGAGTTGAGGGGCTGACCATGGAGGAGATGCCAAGGGTCTTTTGAAAAATGATGAAACATCTAAAGGATGTTCTAGGGGACATATTTGATATTGGAGTCTATAGAAGGTAGAGTGATTATGATTGCCAAAATAGAGAACTATCATTCTTAAAAGCAAGCACGTAAGGGGGGTATCATTGGCAATATGAATGATCGAGGCAATTGAAAGACTACCATGGGGAATTCAAGAAAAAAAGTGTATGTATGTATTTATGCTCTATGGGCCTAATTACATTTATTGCCTTGTGTAGGGCCATGACTATGAAATGAAGATTGCTGCAAACAAAAGGTCACTCAGGGATGCCTATGACTTCATGCCATCAGGAGATAGGTTTATGGAACCATGTTGAGGAAAATTCAAGAAGGATAAAACCATGAGGCACGTAATTCAAATAAAAGATTTGCATGTCACCTACCAAGTCTACAAGGGAAATAGTAACCAAATATCACCTATGAATCCAAACCGAGAAGAAGATCTCAATTCCTGAATGCTACACTTAAAGGTGGCTAAATCACGATGAACTCTTCAAGGATGACCAATAAATAGATGATGGCATACCAAAGGGAGACATTGCCAAGGATACTGATGGTTGTCTACTAAAGTTGGAAGGGTAGAGGTTGTCCTATTTCACCAAATGATCATGACCCATCCAGGACTATCTTGTCAGATCAGAAATAATTGATCTCCCCCCCACAATGATGCAAGTCTGCAAATGAGATACGTTTGATCGATCAAAGAAGGTTGCAAATCCATCGAGCACAAGAGGGAAACCTTTTATCAATTTCAGCTACAAGAAGAGGACAATTTTCTAGAAGAAAAAATTGCTACAACACCTGGGCACTACAAAACAAAATAAGAATGAGGACAAAGCTATATTTTAAATTGTTGGATATTGTGGGGTAGGTGAAAACCTAATGTAAATCAAATCTTGGCCATTCGTTGTGAATCAATCCTGGCCATTCATTTGGGCTTTGGAAAACTATAAATAGAGGTCCCCCCTTCATTTGTATAGGGTTGGAGAGCTGATGTAAAGGCATTCTGCAACAATAGAGAGCTACATTGCATTATTTATGGGTGTTTCTCTTGTGTTTCTTCATTATGCATGCATGGTTCTACTTCCCTATTAGTTTAGTTGTTAGTTTCTTGAATGGATATGATGATGGAAATTGTTGTTATAGTATTTGATGAATTTCTAGCTCATGCTTTTTGTGGTTTGTTGATGATGAATCACTTTGTAAAGCTAGTCTAAACTTCTTTATTCCATTGTTGAAACTTAGTTCAATTGCTTGTCCATGATGTGTGTGTGCAATTTGAAAATCTGCAGTCCTTAGAAGATTACACTGATTTTGTATAACTATAGGTTCCTCTTGGCCAAGCAAAACTCAGTTTAGGAAGTTTGTCTATTGTAGCAGCCTCCATGATCACTGTTCATTCATAGTTTTAGGTCTAGGAACTTCTTCGCTTCCCTACCCTCTTTTTTTTTTTTTAATAGTGACTTTGAACAAGGTTCATTACACATTGTAAAGTCAAATCTGAAGCTAAAATAGGAGTTCTAGACTACTCTTTGAACCTACAGCAACTGATCAAAAATTTCTACATCCTAAGAACTCCATTTGCAAACCCAACTTCCCATGCTTTGTAACTCATCGGTAAGTCTGCCCTGTGATTACCAACAAATCACATGAAACAATTGAGATATTCTAAGCACTGTCAAGACCTGATATTAGATACTTTGGGATAGTTTTCTACAATTTGATTATGGAAGATTGTCTTTCAAGAGAGGTGATGCACCTATGCATTACTTGTGTTGAGAAGTGGAAAAGCACTGATCAACAAAACTGGTGCTAGAAGGAAGGCCTAACATATTAAGCCTACGAAGTTGAAAGTTGGGAGTCGAAAAGAGCACTTTCAAGAGGAAATATGAGATAAGGAGATCTCTTTTAATGCTGAAACTTAAAATCAAAAAATTCTGAGGGCAAAGAAAAGCTGAGTTGAAATGGAGCAGCATGTGCAAATCAACATCACTCAGCTACATGCAGATTTAAACAAGAGATTGAAGAGTCCATTGCAGCAATTTTCATGTGAAAATAAATGTAGAATTCATTGCACTTGCAGACACAACAAATTGGGATGTCTAACATTCTTGGGCAGAGTTGAAAAGGTCTTGCAAGGAGAAATTCCCTTTTGGGAAATATATCAACCCTTGGCTCTGCCAGACCCATAAGAGGAAATGATTACCATGGCAGCTAAGGCATTCAAAGAGTTGATCCAAGAATTTTTGGGCAATGAAGACAAACCAAGATTGGAGGAAGTATTGATGTCAAGTTGGTGCAGATTTCACAACACACGTCACTCAAAATTCACTTGTCCATCATGTGAAAACATCATCACCCAAGTCAAGGGTTGTTTAGACAAGTTGGAGCAGCCAAATTTCAATGAGGATGAGTCATCCCATGAAACAGGAGAGTTGTCAACATCTAGGGAACAACACATGCAGGTTGAACCAAAAAGCTCCACAACAGTAAGTGTTGGGACAACAAACATAGAGACTAAGAATCAAAAGGAAGAGGCTAATATCCTTGGGGCAGCAAGGAGACTTGACGAAAGTTCAACTAGGGAAGAAGCAGAAGGCCTTTCCTCCATCGAAAAGGGGCAGCCCTCCACTCCGGGAGAAGAACTGTTGGAAATTGAGGATGGATCAACAAAGTCTGCAAAAGTGTTTGCTGGGACAACCAATGAAGATGTTGAGAATCAAAAGGAAGAAGAAGGTGACACCTTTGGAGCAACAACAGATGGTGATGAGGACCTAAATGAAATTAGATTAGAAGATCTCCCTGTCACAAATGACAATGACCAAGCATCTAAAAATGAATATTTTGGGGAGTGGGAGCAACCACAGGCCTCAGCTGTTTACTATCCAACTTATTTCTCAAGTGATGACGAGGACCCAATACTGGAAAGGTATAAAGAGCTTATGTCAGGACTAGTAAGGGATTGGTCTAAGCTAGGACATCAAGTGGATTTGGAAGTGTTGTTGCTATCAGGGTGGTGTCAGCTCCATGACTTTCCACATTCAGAATTCACGTGTCAATTATGTCAAGAGGCAATCGAACAAGTTAAAGAACAAATGGGATAGCCTAGTACACTGTGTCCTGTAGCTGCTACAAGAATTGAATTAGAGGACCAAGAATCAGAACCCAGTAACAACTCCGCTAAGGAAAGCCTTCAACAAGATGTTGGGACAACAATAGTAGGACAATGTATTCTCGAACCTCCCAATGATGTATCATAACACATAGGAACGTTGCTCATAGATTACTAGGAGTCCCTCCCTTTCGTGGAACACTTGTATGTGATGGATGATAGGCTATATGGAGGATTTCTGAAGGTGGACCACTCATCATACATTGATCCCCTTGATGGGCCAATGTCTCTTGCTATTCTCTTCCCACTTGGAATTGTGTCACAAAGGTATGCTGATGTTGAGGAAGAGTTCATTTTAGAAGATGATGATGGTGAGGATATATTACCCGAAACCCCAAGTAGTGAAACATTGGAGCCTCTAGAATGGGGGAGGGGTTCCTTCTCCATTTATAGAGATAGTGACCAAGAGGAAATGATCAAACATCCTGATGAGACACATGAAATGCAAAAGGAAGAGGATAAAGGTAGAGGTGTTTTGATGGCTACCAACAAACATGGCATGCTTGATCAACTGGAAGATTCAATTGAGGGACCTTCTACCTTGACCATTGTTGATCCTCTCACATGTTCAGGGGGCTGCATTAGGACATATTTTTGCATGTCATCATCCCATGACATTGAACATCATAAAAATAAGGTCGACACCTAGGAAAGGAAAATGGGCAACATGCTGCCATCTGAGGACAACACTCAAAAAGAGGTTCGGACTACGAAAAATGATAAAGATGAAGTATATCTCTTCGAATAACGGTCAATGGAAGCTGCAGATCCCACTAGGGGATTGGAAGAGGTGTTTGCTACCCCATTCTTCCAACCCTTTGCAAGCCTAAGATCAGAAATGCTATATGATCTTGCGCCTCCATTTGAGGCTACCAATGCAATGATCAACAATGCAGTGCTCACTCTCCCCTGTCAAACGCTGCCACCTCCATGTGACGACATCTCGGTTCTATCCTTCCTTGCTCCTATTAATAGTCATAGTTGCATTTATCATTTTGATTATGGGAACGAGGGGAGACAGACTTGTTTATGGATCAACCATGGGTTTAATGAATTACCTCAATTGCTGATTTTTTCTGAATACGTGATTGAATTTGAATGTTGCAATAATGAAATTCTTTTTTTTGAGTATAAAGATAAATCTGCATGGCTTAGAACTATAACTGTTTCCCATCTACTTGTGCATGCCTTATGAATTCTAATGGGGGTGAATGTCGATTTTCCTTGCCTAAATATCGTAGTTCTTTGTAAATATCTTTGTACATGGCTCATTTAGAGTAGTGTAGGCTTTGTGTATATATCTCGCTTTCCTTCTTTCATTAGGTTAGTTTTCTTTTGGGTAGTCTCCTCACTGTTGTATTTTCCTTTCTCACTTTGTTTAGTGTAGGTGTTGCTTTCCATTTATTTTCCATTTTTCTTTCTATTTTGTTGTTACTTTGCTCGGGGTCCCTCTAATTTTAGCTAGGTGCATTTTTGCACACAACAACCATACTTATTTCCTGGGGCTAACTTATGCATTTCTTCGTTAAACTCTAATCAAGCCTCTAAAGTGGATGGTGAGGGTATTTTGTTAGTGTCAAGTGACCTGGGTGTTTGGTTCATAGAGGATTAGTTGTTGGTTGGTCTCATTCCTGATGTATTCTAAAATCTTACATCTCTTACACATCTGAATAATCTAATGGTCACTGTAGGTCCTTGGTGAAGTCTAGTTAAGTGAAAAATCTAAAATTCTACTTCAGTGCCACTGTGATTCTCAACCCTGAGTGCAAGCTTCACTGCTTGCAGGTTGAATAAAAGAATTGAAAAGAAAAAATCAAAAGAAAAGAAAGATAAAAAAAAATTGAAAATAAAAAGAAATAAAGAAATAAATTCAACTTCTCAGGGGAATCCGAGCAACTCTACCAGGGCTATGCACGCCCGGCCGACAGTAGAGCAATGTTCGGGAGAATCACAATGACAACCTCATCGGGGCTATGGACGCCTGACTGGCAGCAAGGCAATGTCTCAGATGCTTTTGGAGTTAGAATAAAATATGTAGCTTAACTCGGCAGAGCTTAGGTTCCTGTAGTAACTGAAGGATGTGAATTAACACAATTGCACACACTTGGAATTTTAGTACATACTGAAGGTTGGGTTGACTAGTGGTTTTGATTCTTTGGTTGAGCGTCTGGTTTGTTTGCTCTAGTGTGATGATCGGAACCAAAGATTCTAGGTTCGTGATTCTAGATTGTCATCAAAATGCTTTGGAGCTTTTCCCCAACGAGTCACCATTTGTTGTGTAGGTTTTGCACACACACCCCGCCGAAGGTAGGGACCCCCTCTTCTCGCTCCCAATAGACCACTTTTATTTTGTCTCGTTTCACACATCCCCTACTTCCTAGCCCAAGTTGGCCCTAAGCCTAGAATGACCAATTTCATTTTGGCCAGATTCACCCAACTGAGTCTTGCTAAGTCATTTGCTAGTACGAGATGGACCTTGCGGGTTTCCCCAAGCTTTTTGTTGGGCATCCATTGACCCTTGCAGACCCGCATTCATAGGTTTCCTTTTGCCATCTACCATTGTGCTCCATTGTTCGCCTGTAGCCAGGTCTCAACATCAGTCTAATGTGCAGACTTTGCATCCTCTTTCATCATTGCATCCTTCATGCTTTGTGGACCTATAGCTACTGGTCTCCTTGAGCGGGTTTCTGTCCCCATTTTTCCCCTCTTGTGACGGTCGACCCTTAACCATCGCCTGTACGGTGGGCTCCGCATTTGGCCCTGTCATCCCATCTCTGTCGATTGCCAAAGTAAACCCCCCTCGATGTACTTCAAAATTGCTTAAACGGTCACCGGTGTTTGCGTACAACCTACCTTCGCCCAACCACCATTCTCTAAACGGCTTCGCTCTCGCATCACCCTGCAACTCAGATCCTTGTTGTACCATTTCGTTGAAGAAAACCTTGAGATCCATGGGCAAGCTTTTGAGTCAAAATCCTTGTGGGCCATTGCCTATTAGCGTCCATCACCCTAACATTGTTTATGAATGACAAAGCTCCACTGACTCCCCACTCCATGGACCAGCGGCCTGCCACCACCATTACCCTCTTGTGAGCTTCCCCATGGTGGATACGTTCATTAGTTGGCCCGCCAATGTCGTTACCCTCTTTTGAGCTTCCCTGTGGTGGATATCGTTCATCAATCAACCATTTTGCAATGATGTCTATGTGCGGTTTCCTACTTCCTTCGTTCGTGTTGGTCTACTTCGGGGACGTTTCAGTAATCAATAAATGCCAAACCTCTAGATATTGATCTCAACAAAACAAGTTCTTCCTAGCTCTGCTCAGCAAAGCTTTTTATGTTGCAAACAGTGGCACTTAGGGTTAGTCCCAATGGCAGTTGACTATGTGGGACCCGCCATGTGGGCCTCCGTCCAAGCCATGTCATTCCTCCTATGACATTCATGAAGCAATCATCTGCATACTCTTACTTGCAAACTTGAAACATGCAAGGCTCATTGTTGTCTCTACTGCCACCCAAGTTATCCTCTGTGATGCTCCTTCAAGATCTATTAGGGATTCTTGCATTGGTAGTGGCTAATTAAGGTCCCATAGCATCATCAACCAACATATGGTGTTGTTAAAATCATGATGCAACTCGATGCAGGCTCTCACCTGAAAGTGCTTCATGTGGTAAGCAAGCCACTTCCTATGGCTTCAGAGGATAGGAGAAAATGGAAGTAAATCGGGCATTGTCTAAAATTCATAGTGGTATATAGTTTCCTTCAAGAAGCAAGGACCTTTTTATTAGGACAATGTGTCAACCGAGTTATGATCGAATGGTAGAATGATTGAGTGATGGGGCATTGAGGAAACTCTAAGCGACATGATTATGAGGAAGTGAGAGTGCCATCAGGGTGGCATTAATGAATGTGGCAGGAGGATTCCCATAGTATGAATTTGGATCCTATTATTTATGATGTTGCTCCCCATAATGCCCAACCCACAACAAGGCCAATGAGATAGAAAATGATTAAGGGAATGAGTGTTGTGAATGGAATGAAAATCGGATGAGAGGTAGAATGTGGCCTTCCATGATGCAACCAGAATGGTCTCAGGGTGGCTAAAGTAGTGTGTTTTGGTGATGAAGAAGAGGGACTTGTTATAAATAATATTAATTTTCCCCTTAGCACCCTCTCGAGTTGGTGAGTCCAGCTGCGGGTGCATGTACACAGGCTTCTCTATTCGAGGGACCGCCTTTCATCTGTCGTCTCTCAACAATGTTGCTTGGACTTCCTTCTACACCACCACCTCTGCGACACCCTCGGATGCAGGTTCTTCCATGCAGGCATCTGCGAGTTCAGTGTCATCTTCTTCATGGCCCATTCCCCATGTTCGAGTGTTGTATGAGAACTGCAAAAGTTAGCGTTGTCCCATTTGGAATCAACAAACATACCTTAGTGTCCGGCTCTTTGGGTTATGAGAGGCTAATATGAAAAACCTAATGGGCAGCCACCTTCATGATTGGCAACCTTATTGAGTTTGTAACGACAATATTCAAGCACTGTAGAGGTTTTTGCACGTGGTCCATCAATTATTGAGGCCAACAACATGGAGTTCTTTGAAGATAAGCATTTTTCTACCTAAGAGCAATGTTGTCCTTTCATCGGCGGTGTGGCCTCGTATCCTTTTATTGCATTCAATGAATTGGGTTCTCACGCTACAACGTGGGTTATCAACCTTGCAATGATGTCACCTAGAGTGGCGTCCTCATCAAACGCACCCCACACTCTTCCACTCACACCTCTCTTAATGGGAATTTCTGATGCGGACCCCACTCCTCAACATGCCAATGGACATCACCCTTATGAGATCCGCAACACAGAATGCCACTCAAATCATGTCAATGTCCTCACGCCAATCTACTGCCAGCTCCCCACAAATGGCCTTCTGCTTCATTCTTTTTGTAAATCACTAGATGATGTTATGTTCTGACCACAACCTCACAATGATCTAAAGAGCCAAGGTGTTCAACTCACATAACCATGTGAGAAAGATTGTTAATCACACGGCACCAGTTTGGACAATGAGTTCATGGGTATAAGGTATCTACTGGAGTAAAGATGACTTGGGCCGATGTCTTTAGTGTCGTTAGTTTTGACCCTTTGCTAGTTGGAGCACACAATAGTTAAATAGGGATACCCATAGCTGTTGATGCTTGTTGATACGATGGCTCCAATGCGTGTTCGTTTCAGTCTGATAAGTATGCCCGAGCTTAAAGGTGTGTTGAAGTTAATATTAAAGAAATAGTAATGGCTCATGAATAAATGATAGTGCGGGCATGCTCTTTTAATAAGCTATTCATTTGAGAAATTGTTTGTCGTGGCATGAAACAATCACCTATCTGAACTGTTATTCTCGAGTGAGATTCTAAAATGGGGGGAGGAGGCTTTATGAAACCAATCAACCAGGGCTGCAAGATGTTTGTTATGCAGAACTTACCATGTAGGTGCCTGTCCATGTTTGGCGACCTCCATAATGGCATCTTCACCCCAGCAACCCGCACTCCTACGTTCGCGACAGTCTCATGTGTGGGATCCGCTTGAATGAAGGATGTCAACCCCATCATTGTCCTATCATCTCTTTATGTCCTCGCTCCCACATGAATATTGATGCTTGGCATCTTTGATGACCAACAAGAGGGTCCCGACCCAACTCGTGGAACCTGTGGCTCATAGCAGGAGAAGTACCAGAGTAGTCAAGATGGCGGTGGTTCGATAGGAAGCGTCCTCCTCAAAGGGGGGAGATGATAATAATGTAATGAGCTCACCTTTCAAAAATTTCTCCTCTCCATGTTTTGGGACACATCTTGGCACATGATCATCTAAAGGGGATTTATCGGGCTTGAAAGCTCTAATGCGGCTGGGATCAAATACATAATGAAGGAACACATGCATGATAATGCTTGCGAATGTTGAGCCCTTCATGAATGCTATGAGGAAATTTTTTAAGCATGAAGGTTGTGGCGCTGAGAGTGGTCACCGCCATTCCAAGGAACATATGTTTTAAGTACTTCATTGAGGTGCACCAAGCAAAAAGTACTCAAATCTGAATCACAAAGCCTTGAAAGCATATATTTAAAATGATGTGTGTGGTAATTGAGTAATATTAGATGTTCTTAGGGACAATAGATTTCATGCAAAGTTTTGATCTTCAAAATCAGGCGTTCATGGTGATGATGCCCGTGGGTCAATGCAGTTAACACGAAATTCCCCTATGCAGAACTCAACAGTCCTCGTCGTCCATGCTCCCAAACATCTTATTACTATGCAAGTCCCGCCTCACCCAGGGCCATTCATTTCTTCCCAGCTACAACGGTCTTCCTACAATGTCACCCTACATGCCATCACTCACACTTCGCTTGATCTAGCGAGGCATGAAATTAAGTTTGCTCTTGAGTTATGGAAAGGTGAATCGAGATATTTAAAAGAATGCTACTTCATATTAAGGCTATTGGATCATACACAAGAAGTGTAAAGACGGTGTTAAAGGACATAAATTTACTCATTGATTATCAATATATCATGAGCCCAGGTGGTGTGCATATGGGCCTGGCTTATGATCATTTTATGCAAGTGTAATTTTGTTCAAAATAGGATGAGGTTAAATGGTGAGTCGAGGGGATGACTGCAGAGGAGACACCAAGGGTCTTTTGAAAAATGATGAAAAATCTAAAGGATGTGTCTAGGGACATATCTGATATTGGAGTCTATAGCGAGCAGAGTGATTATGATTGTTGAAATAGAGAACTGTCATTCTTAAAAGTAGGCACATAAGGGGGGTATGATCGACAATTTGAATGATCGAGGCAATTGAAGTACTACCATGGGGAATTCAAGAAAGAATTTTGTGTCTATATGTATTTACACTTTATGGGCCTGATTACATTTATTGCCTTGTGCAGGGCCATGACTGTGAAATAAAGATTGTTGCAAACGGAAGGTTGCTCATGGATGCCTATGACTTCATGCCATCAGGAGATGGGTTTATGGAACCATTCTAAGGAAAATTCAAGAAGCATAAAACCATGAGACACGTAATTCAAATGAAAGATTTGCATGTCTCCTACCAAGTCTGCAAGGGAAACAGTAACCAAATATCACCTGTGAATCCAGATCGAGAAGAAGATCTCAATTCTCGAATGCTACACTTAAAGGTGGCTAAATCACGATCAACTCTTCAAGGATGACCAATAAATAGATGATGACATACCAAGGGCAAAGGACACCAAGGATACCGCTGGTTGTCCCCTAAAGTCAGAAGGGTAGGGGCCGCCCTATTTCACCAAACGATTGTGACCCATTCAGGACTGTCTCGTCATATGAGAAATAACTGATCTCCCCCCTACAATGATGCAAATATGTAAATGAGATACGTCTGATTGATTGAAGAAGGCTGCAAATCCATCGAGCACAAGAGGGAAACCTTTTATCAGTTTCAGCTACAGGAAGAGGGCAGTTTGCTAGAAGACAAAATTGCTACAGCACCTGGGCACTACAAGACAAAATAAGAATGAGGACAAAGTTGTATTTTAAATTGTTGGATATTGTGGGGTAGGTGAAACCCTAATGTAAATCAAATCTAAGCCACTCGTTGTGAATCAATCCTAGCCATTCATTTGGGCTTTGGAAAAATATAAATAGGGGTCTCCCCTTCATTTGTAAAGGGTTGGAGAGCTAGGGTAAAGGCATTCTACAACAATAGAGAGCTACATTGCATGATTTATGGGTGTTTCTCTTGTGTTTCTTCATTATGCATGTATGGTTCTACTTCCCTATTAGTTTAGATGTAAGTTTCTTGAATGGATATGATGATGGACATTGTTGTTATATTATTGGATGAATTTCTAGCTCATTCTTTTTTTGGTTTGTTGATGATGAATTAATTTGTAAGTCTAGTCTAACCTTCTTTATTCCATTGTTGCAGCTTAGTTCAATTGCATGTCCATGATGTGTGTGTGCAATCTAAAAATTTATAGTCCTTATAAGATTGCACTGATTTTTTGTAGCTCTCATACAGTATTCTATACGAAATAATTGATATGGAGATTTTGATGGCTTGAATATTATTCAAAGTCTCGCCTTCCTTGCTTTTTCGCTGGCTCGGCAAGTGGCCCCATTATTTATTGTCGATTGACCCCCAAAAAAAATCACGGTACAGAAATTTCTTTCGTTTCCTCTTGACCAAGCAAAACTTAGTTTAGGAAGTTTTCCTACTCTAGCAACCTCCATGATCACTGCTCATTCATAGTTTTAGGTCTAGGAACTCCTTCTCTTCCCTGCCCTCTTTTCTTTTTTTTAATAGTGACTTTGAACAAGGTTCATTGCACATTGTAAAGCCAAATATGAAGCTGAAATAGGAGTTCTAGACTGTTGTTTGAACCTACAGCAACTCAACAACAATTTCTACATCCTAAGAACTCCATTTGTAAACCCAAATTCTCAAACTTTGTAACTCATCCATAAGTCTGCCCTATGATTACCAACAAATCACATGAAACAATTAAGATATTCCAAGCACTGTCAAGACATGACATTAGAGACCTTGGGATAACGTTCTGGAATTTAATTGTGGAAGATTTTATTTCAATAGAGGTGATGCACCTATGCATTACCTGTGTTGAGAAGTTAAAAAACACCCATCAACAAAACCACTACGTGGAAGCAACTATAGCCTATCATGGTCTCAAATTGGCTCAAACCAAAGGATATAAAAAAAATTTCTCTAGGGGGATTCTTTGAATATCATAAATAATTTGAAAAATTGCACTCCTCCCTCTTGGAATATTGAGTCCTTGATAAGGGATTCGATAGAGATTTTGAATTTTTTTGATGAGTTTTATATTTCACACATCTTAAGAGAAGGGAATGGGCTAGCAAATATTTTCACTAACATTGGTGTTAAATATTTTAGGGAGTGGGGTCTGAATGACCCTCTTCCTATAGAAGCTATTGCTACTATGAATCATGAGTGTTGATTTCAATTGGATTAATGTCTCATTATGGTTGGCGGTGTGCATGCCCTTCATCACGTGGTAGATTGTTATGAGAAAGTATGTTGTGCAAGATTTGAAATCAAGTGATTCGTACGGGAGCAGGGTGTTGTAGGAAACGAAAAAACTTTGGTCTTTATTATCCCTTGTCCCAACTCTGGCATCACATGGATTCTGGGTAGTTTTGGCATTGTTTTCCAGAGCCTTCTTTGTTCTATGCTTGGTGTCTATAAGCTAATTTCTATTGCTAATTGTGGCAAGATGGGTGGTGATAGAAATCGTGTCAAACCCAAATCTTGTGATGCTGTGAGGGAAAGGAAGAAGGTCTGGCAGGTGTTGGTGAAGGCAGGGTTGACACCCTATTTGGAGAAACTTCATGGAAATAATCCCTAGGTAATGGACCTTTTTGTTAAAGGATGGAATGACAGAGTGCTTAAGATTTATGGGACTGAGTTTGAGGTTAATGAAGAATTCATTGCTGGTATTATTGGCTTGGCTATGGACGACATGAAAGTATTTAGGGACAAAAAGGAGGTGCAAACTGCAATGAATTTTTTTTCAAAGATGATGAAGAGAAAGATTTAAAGACTGCTAGGAGTGGTGGATATCAGTGAAGTTCCCTTGAGGCTTTATGGGGGGATATAGCAGAGGAATTAATGCACTGCATTACCTTGGAAGGTCATTTTTCGATGATGAATGCATATCATTTCATTCTACTTAACCACTTCTGACATAAGAACAGGGTTTCTTTCCCATTTTATCTTCTTATGTCTCTTGACTTGAGTATCAAGGATCACAAGAAGAACTTGAAAAATCTCGTATTGTATGTTGTGTTAATTCTCCTTATCTCTAATTATGTGAAGAATTTTGAGGTTCCCAAACCCATGGTTACCCCGAAGGGTAAACAACCCAAACCTATTGAAGGGTATGATATAGCCTCTGAAGATGAACTTGTCAGCAAAAAGGTCAAGAAAAGGGTTAATTCTCTAGACATGTCTCCCTCTCTCTATCCATCCAATCCACATCTCTCTCTCTCCCTCTCTCTCTCTCTCTCTCTCTCTCTCTTCCTATATCTCTATATTTATATCTCTTTGCCTTTCTATCTCTATCTCTCCATATTTCTTCTTCCATCTCTCCCTCTATATTTATCTCTCTCTATACACTTCCTATCTCCATCTCTATCTTTCTATATCTCCTCTCTCATGTGCTCCCCCTCTCTCCCTCTCTATATATTTATCTCTTCCATATCTATCTATCCCTCTCTCCTCTCTCTCTTTATCTCTCCCTCTCCTTCTCTCCTCTCCATATCCCTTTCAATCTCTAATATTGTATTTATTTTATTAAATAAAAACATTTGCATTTGCATTTTATTTATTTCATTTGTTGCTTTTTTTAGGTTAAATACACAATTTTATATTTCAACCAATATATCTACACAAACTCTACTACAACCATACAATTGTTCGATGTACCCCATTACACACCTAAAATGCAATTACTAATTTTTTATTTATTTTAAATTTGATAATAAAAGAATAAATGACTCATATATAGATTACCTTAAAAACATAAAGAAATCAACGAATTATTCTATCACTTTATGATCCCCATGCTTGCTTCAGGGTATGACTCACGGTTATCACAGCAAGAATAATAAAAATCATATAGGTATAGCCTAAAGAGGCTCAAATAACTACTGAAAGGGATTGTATATAGGCTATTCCAAGAATCCACACCTTACACGTTTTATCTTTTTCCATACGATTGTACGGGCGCAGATATTTTCTATCCTTAAATGAGTGATTGGCGTATGACACGTTTTTTAATAAGGTGCACTCGTTTTCTTCGAAATTTCAGTTCTAATTACAATAATCGTGTTTAGGTAATAGGGGTTTGGCTGGATTTTCAACGCAATTGCAGCCACGCATATGAATGAAGGCCCTTTCAAGGCGGTGGAGAAAGCAGCCGAGGGTTTCATTATTTTAGGCGATTTTTTTGGCGAGTTAATCCATTTTAAAGACAAAATGTTATAAATTTTGAGTAATAAAAATTAAAAGATTACGCACTCCTCATTTTAAATTTGATCTACACAAAATTGTCAAAAAGAGTATTCAAATAGGTATATATGTCTAGTTAGATCATTAATGTTATATAATGATAAAATAGAGTTTAGTTAATAGTTTGAACTATTCAATTTTTATGCAATTTATTAGTAACAATAAGAATAAATTTATTTAAGAATACATTCAAATTCATGTCTTTCTACTTTTAAGTAAAAGAGTTTTTCAATTAATCATTTTTAATAATGTTTCATATTTTACATGTTAATATACTAATCATCTAATCTAGATTCTCTTTCTTCTTTAGGACATTAAAAATCTTCTTTTGTAAAAGAGAAAGTTTTGACTCCTAAATTTTTATTTTCAACTATAAAATTTTATAATTCAATCAATCATTTTCTCAATTATTTACACTCTATATAAAAAAAAAAAAATTGAGACGGATGACATATTACAATTACGATAACAACATATTGATTATTTAATTAAGGAAAAATTAAACCTTCAACCTCCTACTTTCAACTAAATAAATTATCATTCACACTAAAATAATAATAAATAGTCCATATTTTAAAATAATATAAATTTATTTTATCATTAAACCACGTGATCATTAAAAAAACACTTAAAAACAATAGATAGGTTGTTCTCAACACACGGATTTATCTTACCTTTTACGACGATGAACGCGTACTGGTTGTTTACATGAGGAAGGAAAAAGGCACTTCAGATGGAGGACAACTTTGAATGGAGTTGTTATTGAATGGTAGGTTCTGAGCAATCCGATCTCTGATGTGGTTCAACTTGACTTTTCTAGCCCAACCGACAAGTGAATTTCACACGCTCATTGTTGTTAACGTTTGAAGTGGAATCAATGGCGTCTTCTTCATCATCTCACCAGCAAAATCAAGGATTTAATGCTTTCTCTGGAATACCGAGAACCTCATGGCAAAAGAAGAAAGGTTTGTGATGATTTTGCTACTCATCTTTACAACTCCCCTAAGGAGCATTTCTTGATTCAGAAGAGAAGGAACTTGGAGATTCGTTTCTTTCTACCATTGAGACTGCGATTAAATCTGATTTAGTGGATATCACCATTTTTTCAAAAAGATATGCAGACGCACCTTGGTGTCTGGCTGAGCTCGCTCTTACGTTACAAAGTCAAGCCTCACTTAACATAAAGAGCGTTTAAAGCTCACTCAAGTGAATGGATTCTTTATATATGTCCTTTTAACAATTTTTTGGGATTTTGTAGGCATGAGTTCCTCCCTCCAAAATTATCTCTTAGCTTGTGGGAGTCTGGGATACAAATTTGGGGCATATTGATCTAGAAGACTTCAAGACTAAGATATATGGAGACTCTCCAACAACTAGAGAAAGGTGTATTTATTGAAAAAATAGTTATACAAGAAGTAGGATTTAGTATGCTAGTGTAGTCTGCAAGTTCATCATGGTTTGTGTTTATAATTATAACCTTAGCATGTGCATTAAATATTATAAGGGTAGAAGAAGTCTCCTTAGATTTGATCCCTAAGGCTATTGTTGAAGCTCTACAGATTCATCAATATGACAAGGTCATAGATTTAAAGATAAGATGTTGTTTTGTGAGGAATGCCAAGAGATTTGTTTAAAGGTGCTAAATAAGAGTTGGTTAGTCAAATCCTTGTCCACCGTCTCTAAATTCCCTAAGTAGATAGTTAGAAGTGGTTTTTGATAAATATTGGTGATATCATCACATTGCTAAACATAATTGTGGGACTAGAAGTAGCATCCACATTCTCTATTTAGATGTTTAAGTTCATTATCACAATCTTCGAAGGAAATGAAATTATTAATTAGGCCACCCTCTTAAGTAACAAGGTCTCTATAAATAATTGATAAATGTATAAGATTCCAAGAGGTTCCATGTGACTTCTGACATCATCTACTTAATGACTAGGAAATTCAATTTCCTTGGATTAACTAAGGCTAGCACCTTAAGAGAAGTTGAAGAATAGGTTAGAGTTCATGAATAGTAACCCCAATTGGCATAAGGTCTATATGCACCTCAGCTTGAGAAATTTTGGGTAGATTGCAACAATGAGCATAAGGTTAGACTAAGGAAGTTCTTCAAGTTAACTACCTTTCAAATAAGGGATTGTGGAGTTGCACAAGTGTGAGACCAGGTGTTTGATCAATGAAAAATTCATAATAGATGTTTATAATAAGATGAATATTGTAATTGATCATTCAACTTATGTATTTCTCTAATGAAGAGAAGTCATCATTTGAAGAGATAAAAAATAATTGATTATCTCTAAAATAAGATTAAGGAACTCAAGGCTATTAGAGTAACACTTACAAATTGCCTAACTAGAAATAAATCCAAATCAAAGACAAATAAGGACCCATACTTATCCAAGAGAAGGAGTCAAAAGGGAATAAGTCCAAGGATCTAAAAATCCTAAATAAAATGGTAAAGAAGAGGAAGGTATCCGATGAAGTTATCCAATGAAAAAGAGGAAGGTATCCAATAAAGAAGAGTTAGATGAAGTACCCCCTCTCAAAAGGAAACTTAAGATCATGTTGTCAAATCAAGAACCTCTACCGAGCAAGCTTATGTTGCCAATGTAGTCTAATAATATTTGGCTCATTCATTGCAATGAGTTCCAACCATATAGGAACAAACCAAAATTCAAGTTCCAATTTTCCCTTTGTAAATTCATATTTCCACTAATGTTGAAGAAATATTTGTTCAAACAATTGTAAATTCATCTCCCCTTGCTTATCTTGTAAAAAATATTAATCCATTGTTTTGGAATAATTATTCCATCTCCATCTAATAAGCATTCTCCCATGAATCCTCAAGAAGATATTATTTTTCCTAATATTGATAAATACTTGACTCCTTGAATGCTCCATCAGAAGAAAAAAAAAGACAATGCAAAAGACAACTCAAGGAAAGAGTTTAAATTCCCCTCTTATCCCCTCATGAGATGATTTCCTCTCTTCTTTTTCTAACATTAAAAGCATGGGAAAATAAATGGAAGAAAAATCGGTCCAGTCAAAGGAGAGTGTGGCCCAAGATATCAAGGAAAGCATGATAGAATAGGAAATTATGAAGGAAGAAGTATCAATTTTGGAAATAGAATTAAAAGTAAGTACTTGATCATGAAAGAAATCATGCATTAGAAGAAGAAAAGGTTACAAAATATGAGTTAGAGGACAAGTTCAAGGACATGGAAGACCACACCTTGATGGAGAGATGAAAAGATCATGGATGAGGTTGAGCAACAACTTGGTCAAGAAGAACAAAAGGATGAACAACTTGCTCAAATTGAATAAAATATTATCAAGTATCTCCAATAAATTAACTATAGGTCCCTCCACAAGGTGATTCTAATGTCTCCATGCTCCCCACTTGGATATACATTAACATACAAAAAAGGAAGAATATAGTGAAACTTATTTCTAAATATATTTTTTATGTTCTAGATGTTCCCCACACCAAGAAGAAGACAAGGATGCTATTTATAGTCACCATGTTGCCTTGGGCTTAAGGATTACTAAAATTACTACTAGTAAAAAAGGGATGATAGGGCACTCTTTCCTACAAACTTTGAAATCAAAAGGGTTAATTTAGGTAAGTAGATTTGAGGGAGACTGACATCAAAGGAAAGCATACCATTGTGTCCTAGATGGATAAGGACAAAAAAAGAAGTTGAAGGAATAAGTTGTTCTCTTACATTACAAGGCCACTATTAAGAAGCCTTCGTTCAAACCTAAACCAACATTGAGAAAGTTCTTGCACTTTACTAGTAAACCTAACCTACAAATACTTTGTTTTTTTTAATTTTTTGATGAAGGATTTTGTCTCATTCACAAAGAACTTTTAGGTACCGAATATGGGAGCACAAGTCTTTAAGGTGAAACTTCTTCAACTAAGAGTCAAGGACAAAGGGGTATCCATTTCACCAAATTCACCTGAGGCACAATCTCAACCTCATCCTTTATGATGCCAGGGTCTTGCACTCAACAAGACTTGATCCCTAATAGGCTTATTTAGAACCATTTAACTTCACCAATAGACTAAGAGCCCATTGACAACATTTTGATTTTTAAAAATTGTTCTCAACATATTACAAGGGACACAACTCTACATCATGGGAGTAGAAATGAACATTCATTACAATGTCAACAACAAGAAGATTAAAGGTCAACAAGCTTGAAATTTGAAGGTCTATGTGACCATTTTTTGAAATTTAGCCTCTAAATTATAATTTGAAAACTTATTAGACTATATAGTTTGAATTGCTATATTTGTATACAACCATATATATGACAATTTAAATTATTAGTAAACTGTAAACAAATATTAAAGATAAAAAAAATATAATATTCTAATTTATAATATTAATATATATCATTTAATTTATAATATTAATATATATCATTTTAAAATTGATTATAAAAATATGTATTAATTTACAATATTTTGAAAGATAAAATATAAATTATTTTTAATTGTTAAAATATTTTTGACAAGATTATCTTCAATATTTTTAATTTGAATTCAGAAACTTAAAGTAAATTTAAGATTTTTGTATTTATTATTAATTACGCTGAAGGCGTATCATATTTGGAAATAGCCAACCCAATTTTCACTATTAACGGTTAACAGGTAACTGCAATACAGTTAAATGAATATCAGCCGTTCATCATTTTTAGTGATTTTTCTGCCGCTTTTTTTGTGATTTCGTCAGCGCTCTCCAAAAAAATTAAAAGTTTTTTCACCGTTATTGGTTTTTGCTCCTTGAACTCTTCTCGTACGCATGGACATAGATTTATTAAAAATGTTGACGTGGAGGGAATTACTGTTTTTGACCTTCAGAAAAGTACTTTCTGCGGGAGAGATATTAGAGATATTTATTTTTAGGAGAGATATTAGAGATATTTATTTTTACCGCTGG
This sequence comes from Sequoia sempervirens, assembly GCA_007258455.2. NCBI lineage: Eukaryota > Viridiplantae > Streptophyta > Pinopsida > Cupressales > Cupressaceae > Sequoia > Sequoia sempervirens. The sequence continues at coordinate 17,175,226 of VDFB02252616.1, read as the reverse complement.
CATTCCTTTTCACACTGCACGAGAGTGAATTTTTTTAATTTCACCTCTATTCGTTTTGATAGCGCACAGGTGGCAATCGATTTATTTTTATTTACGCTGCTAGATAGTTTTCTTAGCCAACAAAAATCACCGTCTTCATTGCATGGAAATTCGTGTCAACACTTGAAGATCTTCTAAGAAAAGAAAAACTGTAAACCCTTAAAAGAAAACCCTTACAGGACTGGAATTAGCTAATTGGTAAGTTAATTAAATCATGTTTTCTTATTTCTGTATTTTTCTTAATATTATATACTAATTTAAGATTATTAATATAATATTAAGAATAATATATTAATAATAATATAATAATGATAATATAATCATAATAGTTTAATAATACAATAATTTAAAACTATTATTAATAATATAATATTAAGGATAATTATATTCTATTAAATATAACATTCAAAAACAATATTAATATATATAATAGTGAGAATAATTTAATATTAAGAATAATATGATATTATAATAATTAGAATAATATAATAATAATATCGAAATTATTTATATATATATATATTTTTAATAATATTTATAAAAAAAGTCAAGAGATATCTTTCTGGAGGCCTATTTTTAATCAATTTGTCACACCAAAGTGCATAGGCGCCTCAAGATGGATATCTAAAATTATAAATTATAAAATTATAAAGAGCAGCATGTGCTTTCATTGTAGAAAAAATAATAAATAATATAATAATTTAAATATTAATAATATATTACTATTATTATTAATAATATATAAACAAAAATAACAATATAATAGTAAATATATAACAAAAAATACTAATATAATATTATTATATAATAAATATAAGAAAAATAATATAATTTGTGGCCTCTCATGATGAACTTGTGAGGTTAAATATCCCCACTTATACTTGATATAGTATAAATATAATATAATTTAAGAGAACTATATATTACACTATACTTTAATATTAACATTATATAATATGATTTAAATATATTCAATAAATTTTAATATAATCTAATCCAATATCTGACTCAATTATTAATAATATAATAATCATAATTTATATATTAATTATTTAAAAATATAACAATAAATACATTAAAATGCATGAAAAAAAAAACATTTTTTTTCTTAATTGACCTTCCACGCCTCTTTGACGTACCCATTGCACAGCAAGGTGCGATCGCTAGTAATAATAATTATTTTCTAATTTTACACACAAACACACACATATATACAAGAAATTAATTTTGAATTTAAATATAAATAAATTATATATTAAAGATTTATATTAGATTATTATATTATTTATTATTTACAATTATTTTCAATAATTATGTTTCTGTTTAAAAATACTTAATTAATCTAAATTATGTAATAATATATTTTAATATTTTCCCATATTTAATATGCATGATTAGTCAAATCCATAAAAAATATTTAATACATAATATTTTACATAAATTATTATTTTTTAATAATTTATAAATTTCCTTAAAACGTTAAATAAAACATTTAAATAACTAAACTATCATCAAAATTTCATATCACAAATAGAGGTGACGTCAGATTCTAGGGCTGAAGGCCAGGTCTGTTCCCCATTTTCTAGGTTGGATGTGAAATTCAAAGAGTTAATGTGTCACTTCATCATTCCCACGCTTTCTTCGGGTTTCTCAACGTCCAAGCATATGTGGATAACTGTGACTCCGTTCCCACGCGGATACTAAATATCATATCTATGTATAGCCTAATGACTAAAGAGGCTCAAACAACTCCTGAAAGGGATGCTATACCTGCTCTCCAAGATCTCTGGAAGGAATCTACACCTTACACGTTTTATCTTCTTCCATACGATTGTACAGGCGCAGAAATTTTCTACTTAATAAGATGCATTCGTTTTCTTCGAAACTTCAGGTCTAATTAGAATAATAGGGACTGGGCTAGATTTTCAACCCAATTGCACCCACAAACATGAATGGTAGCCCTTTCAAGGCGGTGGCGAAAGCGACAAAAGATTCTTTAGGTTTTTTAACTCGGCAAGACTTTTTATTTTAGTAGATTATTTTGATGAGTTAATCTATTATAAAGATTAAATGCTATAAACTTTGATTAAGAAATTAAAAGTTTAAAGCATTCATAATTTTAAATTTAATTTAAACAAAATTGATATTGTTAAGTCAAGTCATTAATGTCGCAAAGTGACAAAATAGAGGTCAACAGTTTGAATCATTCATTTTATATATAACTTGCACAACAATTAATGAATATTTATTAATCAATGTTATTAGATTTCCACAATCCATAAGAATATCCATAGTTGTTTCAATTTATTAATTAATTGAAAGTTAGTATTAAGAAAGTGATGCTAACATTTTACATATCATCTAATCTAGATTATCTTTGATTATGTGATAGTTCAAAATCTCCTATTCTAAAAGAGAAAGTTTCAACTTCTAACTTCACCATTTCAGACCAGAAAAAGTTACAATTCAATCAATCATTTTCTCAACTATTTACGTTGAATTTATAAAACGATTGAGACAAATGACATTTAACTTTAAACCAAAATACAATTGAAACAAAACATATCAATTAATTAATTATTAAAAATAAAAAAAATCAAAACTAAACCTTCAACCACATAAATTATCACACACTACTTAAAATAATAAATAGTCCATATTTTCAATTAATATAAATTTATTTTATCATTAAACCACGTGATCATTATAAATAAAAAATACTTCAAACAATAGATACAATTTTGCCGACGGAGAACACGTGCCGGTTGTTTACGCGTGGAAGAAAGAATCTCCTTCAGATGTGGGACAGCTTTGAATGGAGTTCTTATTGAATGGTAGGTGTAAGTAATCCGATCTCTGCGCTGGTTCACCTTGACTTTTTCAACGCAGCCGGCATGTGACTTTCACATGCTCACCGTTGTTAAATACCCAAGGCACAGTTCTTCCCTGGGAAATCTAAGCTCTGTATTTTTTGCAATGGATAAGGTGTATGTGCTCTGCTTGTTTTTCGCTCTTTCCGTTTCGCTTGCTTACGCCGGAGCAGAGTATGGCGAGTCTTCAGATTTAGACCTTCCTCTGCAAACTGGGCTTTCATGGACGTTTTATAAGAGCACTTGCCCCAAACTGGAATCCATTGTCAAGAAGCGAATCAAGTTTTTTCTAAAGGAGGATATCACTCAGGCCGCCGGGTTGTTACGTCTTCACTTTCATGACTGTTTTGTTCAGGTTGGCTTTTAAGTAATTTATTTGTTTCGCTATGTTTGTCTGTTTGTTTGTTGGGTTTGGAGTTAAATGTTGAAATGTTTGTACAGGGCTGTGACGCTTCAGTTCTGCTGGATGGATCAGCCAGTGGGCCGAGTGAGCAAGACGCTACTCCAAATTTAACGCTGCGGCAAAAAGCTTTCGAAATAATAAACGACATTAAAGAGCATGTGGATAAGGCATGCGATTCCGTCGTGTCCTGCGCAGATATTACTGCTCTGGCAGCTCGGGAGTCCGTCTTAGAGGTAAATTTATTATTATTTTAACTAATTTAAACAATCAAAGCAGTTTATGGGTTAAATTCTTCTGTCAACTTTTAGTATGATCCAAAATAATGGTGAAGTAAAAATTGTTTATGCAGTTTAATCCAGAAACTGCGAAAATTTCATATCTTTAATATTTCGATCTATTTTCTGTTTTTAATTAATTTTCTGAGGGAGTTGTGTCTTTTGAGGGTTCCTCTTCTGGGATCTCTGATTTGGGGTTATTATAAGTTGTTTAAGTGGTTTAGTGTGACTCACAATTATCTATTATATTTGTTTTTGTTAAGATTTATATAATATATTGAAGAAAATACGTCTAATGCACTTTCATCGTTTTTTATAACAGACTGGAGGGCCAAAATACAACGTGCCATTAGGACGGAGGGACAACCCAGAGTTTGCCACTAAAGAAGTCACACTTGCAAACCTTCCAGCACCAACCTCCAACGCCTCAGTCCTCATTGATTTTCTTGCTACAAAAGGCCTTGATGCCACTGATCTTGTAGCTCTTTCAGGTACTTTATACTACCAATTTTGTTTAAAAGAAAATAGTCAATATATTGTTTGTTATTGAATGTTTTTCATATTTATATATTATTTTATTTGCAACAATGCTTGTGGGACAAGTCCGTGTGTACACAACTTGTCCCACAAGCATTCTTGCAAATAGAAAATTGACTATGGAAAACTTATGCCAACTATTATTTCATTTCTTTATTTCATGTATTAGTGTATGTAAAATTTTAATGATTATTTTAAAGCGGCGATTGGCTTATGTGACACACATGGCCCACCAAATTTCACTTAAGAAAATTGTAAGCAATGTTTGTGGTTGTTTCTTTTTGGAACTATGGAATTCAAAATGTGACTTGACTATTTGTTTACTAAACAATTATGATTTAACCTACCATTGCTATTTGTTAATCACCTAATAATCAAATTACATTTTGACTTTGTTTAATAAAAAACATGTCACTATACATAAAAATTAACCATTTTTACAAATAAAATTTGTTTAAACCATAAACACCATACTAAAAATACAATAAAAACAACTAATTATAAATTAATGAATTGTATTAAAACTATAGATAATTTACTAGGTGGGAGTTCTCCACAAACCGCTAGTTTAATGTATAGAATATTTTTTAATTCAACTATGTTGCATCCACTTTAAATTAGATTCCATTTTGTACATTGTAACTATACAAAAATTGGATTTTGATTTTAACGTTGGATGAATACAGGTGGACACACCATAGGAATAGGGCATTGTTCATCATTCGAAGAACGACTATACCCCACACAGGATACCACTCTCGCCAAGGGCTTTGCCAAAGAATTGAAAGTCACTTGTCCAACCACAAACGTCACCAACACCACCGTATTGGACATCCGTTCACCCGACATATTTGACAACTCATATTATGTGAACCTGAAGCATCGCCAAGGCCTTTTCACATCTGATCAAGATCTTTACACAGACTCCCGCACCAAGCAAATTGTCAAAGACTTTGCCGAAGATCAAGATCTCTTCTTTGAGAAATTTGCTCTAGCTATGGTAAAAATGGGTCAACTGGGTGTAGTGATTGGCAGCAATGGGGAGATCAGAACCAACTGTTCTGTCCGCAATCCAACTCCTTCCATCACCACTGTGGTGGAAGATGATGCTGATTTTGCAGAGCTTAAATAATTCTCCACCACTTTAAAATTTATCTTTTTTTAAAATAGAATATTGTTCTAATGTTATAGATATATTGTTAACCTAGTCTTGTTGAGAGAAATGTTGCTTTAATAATGTTAGCTATGTCTCTAGCTTGAATAAAACAGTCTCACTTGTTATGAACTTGAAGATCAAGCTTATTAAAAGTTTGATTTTGGGGATCTTGTAAAATATAATATGCATGTTATTTTTATAAATGAATTAGAATTTAAGTTTAGCATTTTGGATGTATGTAGAGTGTTTTATTATTGATTTATTGGCTATTTTATAATTTAAGTGTGGTTTATTTTGCAACACTCATATTAAGCCACATTTTATGTTTAGAGATCTTAGAATACTTTGATACCATGTGAAAATTTTGAGAGACTAATTAGTGTTTGAATTTAGGACATATCTTAAGTATGTTAGGGTCCTTGACCATTGATTGACTAACCCTCGTTGATTCTAGTGTAGTGTAGTCTATAAAATTAATGGATAAATGAAGTATAGAATTCCATTTAACTATTTAATGGTTAAACATTTGATTTTCAAGTATGTATCAAATCTTTCTAATAAAATAAATAAATCTTCAACATAAAAATCACTGGGTCAAATAAAAGAACTTTGGTAGGTCCATATATATTATATCGTTGTACACAATGGTAACTCAATTTAAACACGAATATTAATTTGTATATTGGTTATTTATTTGTACTAATATGAATTTTTGTTAATTTTATGAGAAAGTTAAGAGTATGTTAATGAATCTTATTTTGTATACTTATATTCACAAAAAATAAATGATATTTAAATGAGTTAAGTATTATGTTGCTAATAAATGATCTAGGTGGATCTCTGGACCTTAAAAATTCAACTATTCCGAATGCCCGTAGAAGCTACATCATCACAAAGAGCTTGTCGTACTGGACTCAAAGCAACTTGAACGAGATCGATCGAAGTTCATATGTCCAAGATATGGTTAGTCAACGTTGGGTCAACCCAGGTACTCGAAGTGAGAAAAATCCATCATCACCAAATTGGTTGAAGTCAACGCTATTTCGAAGAGCTCAATGAAATGAACCCAATGATGTTCATTTCATGCAAAACGAAGTTTGGACACGAAAGTTATGGCCAGTCAAAGTTGGGATCAAATAGGAACCAAGAGCCCGTTAGAAGGTGGAAAAAATGATTGTCTCAAAATTCGGCGAAAACGAGATCAAGATGAAGAAATCGATGAGACGATCTCGATGACGTTCATTTCGTCAAAAACGAAGCTCGTATGACGAAGAAACAACTGGTCAAAGTTTTAGGTTGACCATGTTGATTGGATGGTATGATGATGATGTCAGCATACTAACTCAGCGGACCGTATGATGAGGTGGACCAATCCTAAATTGACATGTGTTAGTCTATACAATGACGTGGCAAAGATGATGTTGCACTTGTATAGACACGTGGACAAACCAGTGTGTGACACGTGGCAAACCAGTCAGCAGCCGTACAGATGACATGGCGACAACAGGGTAGCTCATTCAGCACATAATTGGCATGATCGTACAGTGATGTGTCGTTTGGAGCCAATCAATGTTTTCCATGTGGCACAACGAGGATGTGCCACATGGCTCAATGATTTCCTCCCCTCCAGCGTAGTTGAACAGTTGTATTTACTATTAAAATTTTTGGTGGTCGAACCCCCACCCTTCATCATTCGAGTGGCGTGGGAAACCATTGTGCCACGCACACACATAACATTGATATGGCGTGTGTTGGTTCTAAAGCTGTTGAAAATCAACTATAAAAAGCCAATGGCAGGTTTGGAACCCCCAACCACCCGCCTGGTAAAATGTATGGATATCGTTGCACCATACAACGTGTTTACCGCATATGCGATGTGGGTTTGTTAAATTCATTACTTAGGCCGAGGTCTAACTAAATAACCTTGAATGGTTATTTATTGAGATTTGTTAAAAACTAAACAAATAATCCCACAAACAAAAAGCCCGAAAATATAACAGAACAAGGGCTTAAAAACAAATCAAAATAATTTAAGGGGGATATTGTTGTTTTGATTGCAAATAAGGGGGGATTGGTTTTTATTTTCCCTAAATGGGGAAATTGCAATCTTGGAGGTTTTTAGTCCAAATAGGCAAACCTCATGTATAAAAGGAGGAGCTAGGAGGCTTTTCAAATCATCACTTGACTTGGAGAATTATCTCCTTGAGAGGATCTCATTCTTCTTTTCAACCAAGTATCCTATTTAGAGGATTTTTAACTTGGAGAAGAATTGTAGATTGGTACAAGCTTTTAAAACTTATTTTGTAAAGAGATCGTCCTTCTGACAACGTGAGTAGGGTCATAGGTGAGAGTTTTTTTCTTGAATATTTTTGTAAGGAGAAGGCAGTTCTTTTGTAACCTGTGAGAAGGTCCCCACGTCTTTCTAGAGAAGGAATAGATCGATTCGTTTGCAAGTGAATTCGAAGATGTAGCCAATACCGGTGAACTCCGTTATCAACTTTCTCTTGTTATCTGTTTTGTGTGTGTTATTGCAATTACTTAACTATTGAAAGAGCTCAGTAGATTAATAATTTAAATTTGCACGTTGGGTTTGAATCATTGATTAAAGATCTTGTTTTAGATTTGGACTTAAGTAAGTCGGTTTTGCAAATCTAACTAAGTGAACTTAATTGAGTAAGTGCTTGCTTAAGTTTATAGATCAATAAAAGTGCAATGTATGTGCAAGTGTATTATTAAAACAACAAATTAAACTAAGTGGGAGTTAGATGCATTAAATATTATGTTGCTATATAAGTTGTAATGTATGGGTAAGTGCACCAAGTTGTAACACAAAAAAGGCTCTTAAGATGCCACTTTTTTATGAAATTAGCAAAGTTTGATGTTCACGAGAAAATGAAGATAGTTACGCTCAAAATTTGAAGATGCAACAAGAACAAGAGTTCAAGTGATTTGAGTCTACTTTTTTTTTGAAAATAATGAAGATTAAGGGTTCCAAAAGGGGGGGCCAACAAAATTGGTTTTGTTTTTACAAAAAAAAACAACACAATGTCTGTTGTGGCCTACCTTTTTCATTAACTTTTTTTTAGAATTTAAAAATTCGAATGGTGAGAAATTAGCTAACACCATGTAGTTTATCCTAGTTCTTTTGGCTAATTTTTTAATGAATATATAATATTTAATAAATTTTTGAAGTGGACACATCCTAGAAAGCTAAAATTTGAGTGTGATCCCCCCTAAATTTTTTGAAAACTAATCAAAAATCAAATTTTTTCATTACGTGTAGAATGGAGTCTATAAAAATGTATTTTGTTTCACAATGCAACTAATTTGGTGAGTGTTAAATTTGGCACTCGCCAAATGCAATGAAACATTTGGCGAGTGCCAAATTTGGCGCTCACCAAATGGTGATGTATTGACAAAAACACCAACTTCGTTGCTTTCTATTTGTCTCTCACTACCCACTTTGATAAGGCTTAAAGTTTATGATTTTTGTCTCTCACTACCCACTTTGATAAGGCTTCAAGTTTATGATTTATGATCGATGATGGATACTCAAGGTTTTACCTTTTAGTCCCTCTTTGTCTCCTTCCCTCTTAACCAATAATTAACATATTCTCTCTCAACCCTCTCTAGGTCTTTCCCACCCTCTATACCTCGCCTTCCCTCACTAA
>VDFB02252616.1:17090930-17166175 GCA_007258455.2 Sequoia sempervirens | reverse complement strand
CTCTTAGAGATGATTATTATCCCATGGAATGTGAGGGACTTGAATAGTGGCCCTAGACAAAAATTTGTTCATGATTTGGTGTGAAGTCATTCACCAGTTATGATTTTTATTCAGGAAACTAAACTTTCTGTGGATAGTATGTGTAGTTTGGTACCAAAACTTTGGTGGCGAGGTCACTTCTAGTGTATTGTTGCTCAAGGTAATGTTGGGGGTGTGGCTTGCTTATGGAACCCATTGAAGATCTACCCTCTTTGGTGGATGTCCAGTAAGTATTCTATCAATGTGGTTGCTTTGAGTCTGGGGTCTGGAGAGATTGTGATTTTATCTAATATTTATGCCCCAAATGATATGCCTAGAAAGGCTCACTTATGGTCTCATATTCAGTATATTCAGAGTACTACTCCTCTATATCCTTGGATTGTAGCTAGAGAATTTAATGCTATCATCAATTTAGAGGAAAAGTGGGGAGGAGCGCATAGGTTGGAACCATCAACTTTTCTTCTCAGAGAAAATATTTATTTCTTAAATCTTGTGGATATAAAACCTAGCAATGGTCAATATACCTAAAATAATAGGTGTGGTAAGGACTGTATTGCTAAGAGGCTTAATAGGTTCATGGTCTCTTGCTTATGGATTGGCGAATCTTGGACTACTAGCTCTAAGATATTGGATTGGAGGGGATCTAATCACTGGCCAATTAAGATATCAGCTACATTGGCTTGTGTTGCTAAAAATCCCTCTTTCAAGTTTCAACTTATATGGTTGTGGGAACCCTTTGTTCAGTATCTTATGGCTAAGTGGTGGCACTGAGGTAGACCTACTTTTGTCACTACGATGTACTCTTTTGTTAAGCAATTGTAGTTTGTGAAGTATCAACTCAAGAGTTGGAATAGGTAGTGCTTTGGAAATTTAATCCATGCTAAGGCTACTGCTCAAGCTAGTTCAGATGCTATCACTTGTGGGATTAGAGAGCATGGCCTCTTTGATGAATCTCTTAAGGAGGAGTCAATGGATTTGAAAGCTCTAGAGGAGTGTGAGCTGCGAGAGGAGATTTATTGGAAATAGAAGGCATGGGTTGAATGGCTCTAGGAAGGGGAGAGAAAAAAATATTTCTTCTTTAATTCTATGAAGGCCACGAGACATCGTAACTTGATCCCCTATCTTTTGAACTCTAGGGGTGGCCATCTAAACTCTCTATGGGATATTTCTAGTGAGGCTTCCTAATATTTTTCCTCTTTATTTAGGGAGGATTCCTTTGATGTGTAGGAGGAAGAAAATCATATCCTTTCTTGTATTCCTTCTCTAGTTTCTATGGAGATGAATCAGAATGTTATGAGCCTAATTTTCTTTTATGAACTGGAGGGTACTATTTTTCAGATGAAGAAAGGGAAAGCCCCTAGCCCTGATGGGTTTCTGATAGAGTTCTTTTAGGAATTTTGAGAAATTATAAAATTGGATTTATTAGAAGTGGTGCACAAATATTAGGGGAACAAACAGATGTTTAGGGTTATGAACTCTACTTTTGTTTCCATTATTCCCAAATGTGAAGGGGTTGATAGGCTAAGTTTTTTCCCGCGAATAGCCCTTTGTAATGTGGTTTATAAGATTCTATCTAAGTTGATTGTAGAGAAATTGAAGTAGTGGATTAGTAGGCTTGTCTCAAAGGAACATGGGGCTTTGTGGATGATAGGAAAATATTGGATGGAGTGGTCATCGTGAATAAAACTATTCATTCCATGGTATCCTCAAAAGAAAGAGCTATGTTTATCAAACTAGACATGAAAAAAGCCTATCACAGGGTACAATGGTCTTTTGTTTGGAAAGTTCTTGGTGCTTTTGGTTTTACTAAGAAGTGGGTGGCGTGGGTGAGGAGTTGCACCACGTCTAATTCTTTCTTGGTTTTGGTTAATGGGGAGCCTTTTGTTTAGGGTTTCTATAGGTCTTTGTCAAGGTGACCCTTTGTATCCATTCTTATTTATACTCTTGGTTGAAGGCTTGGGGAGGATTATTAAGAGTCGCGTTAATCAAGGATTTATTCAAGGATGGAGTTGGGGTAGTGGTTTGCCTCCTCAGTCACATTTGTAATTTGTTGATGATACTACCCTGATGGGTGTGGATAAAGTTAGAGAAGACACTAACTTCCATAGGGCATTGGTCATTTATCTTGCAACTTCAGGACAACAGATCAATGAAGGTAAATCTTTTACTTTCTTCTTCAACACCCCCTTACTTATTCAACAACAAATTACCAGTATTCTTAGATTTTAGATTGGTAATCTACCTTTGATTTATTTGGGAATTCCTCTCTCTTCTAGTTCCCTCCCTAGGAGATCTTGGAAAGGTATTATGGATAAGTTTCATGCGAGAGTGAATCATTGGACACATAGGTGGTACTAGTTATCCTTTATGGGTCAGGGGTTTCTTTTGAAGTCAGTGGTGTAGGCTCCTCCCAATTATAGGTGTATGCTTCAAGTGGCTCCCCCAAGCTTTATTAAGGATTTAGACTCCCTCACAAGGAAATTTTTATGGTAGCTTGGCATCCTTGAAGTGGGAGACCTTTTTTAGGCCGAAACAAGTTGGAGGCCTTGGGCTATGATAGGCCAATCTTACTAGTTTGGATTTATCAACCAAACTAAATTAGAGATGGTGCAATGAAGAAGATCGTGTTTGGTCCATGATTATCTCTAATAAATACCTGAAGGGGGTGGTGAAGGAGGTAACTCAGTTTCCTTTGTTAGGTAAAGACTTCGTTATTTGTGAAATGCTTAAAAAAGGGGCTAAGATGATCAAGGATGGCTTGTTCTAGATTTACAACTACTAGTACAAAAACAAAAATATATGACTAAAAAAACTAATAAAAACTGCTTATAAATGACTAAACATGGTCACATGACCATTAATAGTTTATTGCCAGTCATTTATAATGTGATAAAATTGATGACTAAACCATTTTTAGTAATTTATTGGTTGTTTTGATTGATTGATTTGGTAGTATATTTAGTCATTGATTGCTATAATCTGGTCACTTATTTAGTTATTTTTTATTCACTTATATATTTAGTCATTAATTTAGTCATTGATTGTTGTTAACTGGTCACTTATTTAGTCATTTGTATTCACTGATATCTGTCCATTGGTAGTGTATTTAGTCATTAATTTTAATCATCATTTTGATCAATTTGGTAGTATATTTAGTCATTTTTATTCACTGATTTTATTGGTCATATATTTAGTCATATTTATTCATTGTTCCTTGATTTTTGTCAATTGGTAGTATAATTAGTCAACTTAATTATTAATTGACGTCAATTAGTAGTATATTTAGTCATTTTAATTGACTAATATTTGAGGATTTAAACATAAAACAAAAAAATACACATCAATCATCAATTGCACACAATAAGACAACCATTGAGAAGGAAAAATCGTTGAACTTTATTAAAAGAAAGGTGTTCTTACAACTCACACAAGTCTGAAATATCTATCTTGCTTGAAAAATGCTTAGAAATAGAGTATTGCAATTTTTATTTTCAGTCACCAGACTGAAAATGAAAGTTACAATGCGCATAAATGACAAGAAAGAAACTTCTCCAAAAAAAAAATTCAATGATGGAAATGCATGCTTGGAGTCCTTCAATGCGAGCACATGCCCCTTTCATCTCTTGAAACTTCTACAATGTGGGAAATCTTCCTGGAGAAAGTTGTAATGTGTAGAATCCAAGAAGGAGAGTGTCGATTGTGTCCCATAAATGAATCTCTCTCCTTAAAACTAAGTAGGGAAACAAAATGTTAAAAAATTATAAACAATGAAATATAAATATGAAGAATAAGTTAATATATAATGATTTTATGGCAAAGGGTTTCAAGAGATAACTTATATCATTTATTAATGTCATAAATGAAGAGTTTCAATTAAGGTAATTGAAGTCTTAACATTCTATAAATTAAATTATTTCTTAACATTGCAACAATTATACAATAATTAAAACTTCAAATCATGAAAATATAGAAACAAATAGACAATCAATTACACCTTCAAATCTACTTCTCATTTTGATGAAAAACTAACAAGGATACCCCTACAGTTTAGTTATAAGATAACTATACAATACCTAATTTATGTATGTGTTTGTGTGTAAAATTAGAAAATAATAATTATTATTAGTAATAAATGCAAAAACCTTAAATGTACTTTAAATTTCTAAATTCAAATTAAAAAATATTCAGGATAACCTTATTAAAAATATTCTAAAAATTAAAAAATAATTTATATTCTATCTTTCAAAATATTGTAAATTAATATGTATTTTTATAATCAATATTATAAAATGACATTTATTAATATAATAATTAGAATACTATATTTTATTTACCTATAATATTTTTTTACAATTTATTGATAATTTAAATTGTCGTATATATAGTTATATAAAAATATAGCAATTTAAACTATATGGTGATAATAAGTTTTCAAATTATAATATATGATTCAAAAAATGGTCACATAGACCATCAAATTCCAAATCTGTTGACCTTTAATCTTCTCATTTTTTATGTTGGAATGAATGTTCATTTCTACTCCCATGATGTAGAATTGTGTCCTTCATAATATGTTGAGACAATTTTTAAAAATCAAAATGTTGTCAATGGGTTCTTAGTCTATTGGCAAAGCTGCATGGTTCTAAATAAGCATAGTAGGAAAATCAAGTCTTGTTGAGTGTAAGACCCTAGCATCATAAGGGATGAGGTCGAGATAGTGCCTCGAGCGAATATGGTGAAATAGATATCCCTCAATCCTTGACTCTTAGTTGAAGAAGTTTTTCCTTAAAGACTTGTGCTCCCTTATTCGATAGCTAAAAGTTCTTTGTGGATGATACAAAATCCTTCATCAAAAAATAAGAAAAAAAAAAAAGTATTTGTAGGTTAGATTTACTAGTAAAGTGCAAGAACTTTCCCAATGTTGGTTTAGGTTTGAACGAAGGCTTCTTAATAGTGGTCTTGTAATGTAAGAAAACAACTTATTCCTTCAACTTTTTTTTTGGTCCTTATCCATCTAGGACACAATGGTATGCATTACTTTGATGTCAGTATCCCTCAAGTCTACTTACCTAGAAATTAACCTTTTTGATTTCAAAGTTTGTAGGAAAGAGTTCCCTATCATTCCTTTTTGACTAGTAGTAATTTCAGTAATCCTTAAGCCCAAGGCAACATGGTGACTATAAATAACATCTTTGTCTTCGTCTTGGTGTGGGGAACATTCAACATTAAAAAAATATTTAGAAATAAGTTTCACTATATTATTCCTTTTTGGTATGTTAATGTCTATTCAAATGGGGAGCATGGAGACATTAGAATCACCTTGTGGAGGGACCTATAGTTAATTTATTGGAGATACAAGTGATAATATTTTATTCAATTTGAGCAAGTTGTTCATCCTTTTGTTCTTCTTGACCAAGTTGTTGCTCAACTTCATCCATGATCTTTTCCTCTCTCCATCAAGGTGTGGTCTTCCATGTCCTTGAACTTGTCCTCTAACTCATATTTTGTAACCTTTTCTTCTTCTAATGCATGATTTCTTTCATGATCAAGTACTTACTTCTAATTCTAAATTTCCAAAATTGATACTTCTTCCTTCATAATTTCCTATTCTATCATGCTTTCCTTGATATCTTGGGCCACACTCTCCTTTGACTGGACCAATTTTTCTTCCATTTAATTTCCCATGCTTTTAATGTTAGAAAAAAGAAGAGAGGAAATCATCTCATGAGGGGATAAGATAGGAATTTAAACTCTTTCGGTGAGGTGTCTTTTGCATTGTCTTTTTCTTTTTCTTTTTTTTGATGGAGCATTCAAGGAGTCAAGAATTTATCAATACTAGGAAAAATAATATCTCCTTGAGGATTCATGGGAGAGGGCTTATCAGATGGAGGTGGAATAATTATTCCAAAATAATGGATTAATATTTTTTACAAGATAAGAAAGGGGAGATGAATTTACAATTGTTTGGACAAATATTTCTTCAACATTGGTGGAAATATGAATTTACAAAGGGAAAATTGGAACTTGAATTTTGGTTTGTTCCTATATGGTTGGAATTCATTACAATGAATTAGCCAAAGATTATTAGACTACATTGGTAGGATGAGCTTGCTCGGAAGAGGATCTTGATTTGACAACATGATCTTAAGTTTCCTTTTGAGAGGGGGTACTTCATCTAACTCTTCTTTATTGGATACCTTCCTCTTTTTCATTGGATAACTTCATCTTCTTCATTCAATGCCTTCCTCTTCTTTACCATTTTATTTAGAATTTTTAGATCCTTGGACTTATTCCCTTTTGACTCCTCTTGGATAAGTATGGGTCCTTATTTGTCTTTGATTTGGATTTATTTCTAGTTAGGCGATTTGTAAGTGTTACTTTAATAGTTGGGTGATCCCACAATACTAGTTTACAATTTTTGGCCAAACAAGACACTAAAATAATTTTTTCTAACTAAATCTTCACTTTTGGGCACCTACAATGGCTAAACTGTGAGGAATTTGAAGATGATCCAAACTAGTGACTTGTGACATTTTGTCTATAGATTCTAAATATATTTTTTTCAAAAATCTTGGATTTAGATTGCACTTCTTTTTCCATCTCCTTCGAAAACTAGTTTTTTCAGTAAAATACATTTTTAAGGAGTGACGCTCACCGTATAATGCATAACTTTTTTTCCATGAAGGATAAAATTCTATTTTTTTTGAATTTATATTTGTAACTATGTATCTAGTGCTTACAATTGGTTTCATAGTGTTTTATTGAATATTTTTCCTTAATCAAGTCTCAAAGTCAAACCAATTACAATTCAGACATAGGCAGACCGTATAACACATAATTTTTTTTTTGGATCAAGGACTTCAATATCTGGTGCACTCATATTTTTCATTTTTATTTATAATCTGCTATTTTTCCACATACATGCAGAACAAAGAGCTTGATTTTTGGTGAAAAACCTATGTTTAATAAAACTAAAAAAAATACATAATAAAACCAAAACATATTAAAATTATATTTGTTGGATAACTCGATCTTAGAACTACCATCATCTAGTTAGGTCTATGAAGTCTCCTCCATTTTCATCCTCAACCCGAGCTTTGAAGCACAAAATTTTGGACTTTTTTGGTGACTGAGGGTGAGAAGGGGGGAATAGGGGGATTGCTCAAACCTGGGTTTTCTCAAACCAGGGTTCGAGCGAACCCCCTTTCCACAAGCCTTCACTTTTGGCATTTTTCCGAGAATGGTGGGCCCCATCATTAAATGGGTTCAGCCAAAGGGGGTTTCTATCGAACCCCCTTTGTGTTCACTCGAACCAAAAGTTTGTTTGAACCCCCAAAAATCAATTTTTTTTGCATGGGGTCATTTTTCGCAATTTTTCCATCCTCACTAGAATCGTAAACCATTTTTGTGGGTTTACCCATCCTTGAGTTCCATAATCATATTTTAGAGTTAATCATTTTTTTTTACCTCTTCAAATGATGACTCCCCTTCATTAGAGAAATACATAGGGGTAATGATCAATTAGAATATTCATCTTATTATAAACATCTATTATGAATTTTTCATCATCAAACACCTAGCCTCACACTTGTGCAACTCCACAGATTTCCCTTATTTGAAAGGTAGTTAACTTGAATAACTTCCAAGTAGTCTAACCTTATGTTCATTGTTGCAATCTACCCAAAATTTCTCAATTTGAGGTACATGCTTAATGTGAGAATCCACCAATTCCTCCATCTTTTATTTAGGATCAAATGAGATTTTCTTTTCATGGATGTAGAAATTAAACCTTTCAATCTTTGCATTAGAGGCTATGGAATCTGGTAGAGAAGAGCATGTGTAAGCATTTGTTGTAATGGGGCATCAAACCCCTTCTCTATAATTTTTATCCAACTATTGGTGCATCTCACACAACTATCAAGTATCAATTCTAGTATCACTATTTTGTCATTACATATTTTGGCAATCTAAAAGGTACCCCAATGAAGCCACCTATTAATATATATGTGAAATTAAGGAATTGGATGAACTAATTTCCTTGGTCTATATTCACCTTAGTTACCTCTAAAGAGAGTCTCTTTTTCATGTCTACTTCAATCTTTCTAATGAGGAAGAATGAAGGCATCATTTACCCTCATGTACTATTTTTCGTTTTCCTTTAATGCCAATTGGGGTTACTATTCATTAACTCTAACCTATCCTTCAACTTCTCTGAAGTTGCTAGCCTTAGTTAATCCAAGGAAATTGAATGTCCTAGTCATTAAGTAGATGATGTGAGAAGTCACATGGAACCTCTTGGACTCTTATACATCTATCAATTATTTATAGAGGTTGTTACTTAAGAGGGTGGCCAAATTAATAATTTCATTTCCTTTCAAAGATTGTGATAATGAACTTGAACATCTAAATAGAGAATGTGAATGCTACTTCTAGTCCCACAATTATGTTTAGCAATGTGATGATATCACCAATATTTATCTAAAAACCAATTCTAACTATCTACTTATGGAATTTAGAGATAGTGGACAAGGAAATTATGTTTAGCAATGTGATGATATCACCAATATTTATCTTAAAACCCTTCTAACTATCTACTTAGGGAATTTAGAGATGGTGGACAAGGATTTGATTAACCAACTCTTATTGAGCACCTTTAAACAAATATCTTGGTATTCCTCACAAAAGTCCACCTTATCTTTAAGTCTATGACCTTGTCATATTGATGGATCTATAGAGCTTCAACAATAGCCTTCGGGATCAAATCCAAGGCTACTTCCTCTACCCTTATAATATTTAGTGCACATACTAGGGTTATAATTATTGACACAAGCCATGATGAACTCTGCAGACTACACTAACTTACTAAATCCTATTTCTTGTATAACTATTTTTTCACTGGATACACCTTTCTTTGATTGTTGGACAATCTCCATACATTCTAGTCTTAGAAGTCTTCTAGATTAATATGCCCTAAATTTGTATCCAAGACTCCCACAAGGCAAGAGATAATCTTGGAAGGAGGAACTCATGGATTGTGCTTGAGAGGTAAACATTTAGTAGACCTACAAAATCCCAAAAAATTCTTTAAAAAACATGCTTTATAAAGTATCCATTCACTTGAGTGAACTTGAGGCCCTAACTTTATAACAGAAGAGCCATCTCAGCCAGACACCAAGGTGAGTTTGCATATCTTTTTTGAAAAAATTGGCAATATGCACTGAAGCAGATTTAATCGCAGTCTCAATGGTAGAAGGAAAATGAATCTCCAAGTTCCTTCTCTTCTGAATCAAGAAATGCTCCTTAAGGGAGTTGTAAAGTTGAGTAGCAAAATCATCACAAACCTTTCTTCTTTTGTCGTCTGGTTCTATTCCAGAGAAAGCATTGAATCTCTAATTTTGCTAGTGAGATGATGAAGAAGACGCCATTGATTCCACTTGAAACGCTAACAATGATGAGCGTGTGAAATTCACTTGCCAGCTGGGCTAGAAAAGTCAAGTTGAACCACATCAGAGATCCGATTGCTCACAACCTACCATTCAATAACAACTCCATTCAAAGTTGTCCTCCATCTGAAGTGGCTTTTTTCTTCCTCGTGTAAACAACCAGTATGTGTTCACAGTCGTAATAGGTAAGATAAATCCATGCATTGAGAACGACCTATCTATTGTTTTTTAGTGTTTTTTTTAATGATCACGTCATTTAATGATACAATAAATTTATATTATTTTAAAATATGGACTATTTATTATTTTAGTGTGAATGATAATTTATTTAGTTGAAATTAGGAGGTTGAAGATTTATTTATTTTTTAAAGTCAATAATTAAATAATTAATATGTTGTTGTCTTAGTTGTAATATGTCAGCCGTTTCAAAAAAAAATTCTTTAGATTGAGTGTAAATAATTGAGAAAATGATTGATGGAATTGTAAAAAAAATTAGTTGAAATAGAAAATTAGAAGTCAAGGTTTTCTCTTTTATAATAGAAGATTTTGAATGTTCTAAAGACAAAGATAATCTAGATTAGATGATTCCTATATTAGCATGCAAAATATGTACATTTTTAAAAATGATTAATGAAATTCTTTTTATTGTTACTATACAGTTTGCATAAAAAATGAATAGTTCAAATTTCTAATCTCTATTTTATCACTATAACATCATTGATGATCTAATAAAGATATATATTTTAACAATCTTTTTGTCAATTTTATTTAGATCAAATTTAAAATTATGGAGCTTAAACTCTTAATTTCTATTAATCAAAATGTATAACATTTTGTCTTTATAATGGATTAACTCACCGAAAAATCTACTAAAATAATTAAGTCTTCCAAGTTTAAAAACTCTAAATATTAAACCCTCGGCTGCTTTCCTTCATTCATGTGTGGGTTCAATTGCGTTGAAAATCCAGCCAATTACCTAAACACGATTATTGTAATCAGAACTGAAATTTCGAAGAAAACGAGTGCACCTTATTAAAAAACGTGTCATACGCAAATCACTCATTTACGGATAGAAAATATCTGCGCCCGTGCAATCGTATGGAAAAAGATTAAACGTGTCAGGAGTGGATTCATGGAATATATACAATCCCTTTCAGTAGTTATTTGAGCCTCTTTAGGCTATACCTATATGATTTTTATTATTCTTCCTGTGATAACAGTGAGTCATACCCTGAAGCAAGCATGGGAATCATGAAGTCATAGAATAATTCGTTGAATTTCTTTATACTTTTAAGGTAATTTAGGGGAGAGGACCCAGTAGTTTTGCATTCTAATTTCGCGTTTTTAATTATTCTACATGTAAATTTCAAATCACTCGCATTTTTTTACAGCAGCTTATTTGGCAAGTCCCCTGCGTATAACTAATGTTTCAGGGCCACATCATCAAATACGATGCCACATCACATGCTTTTTGTCAAGGTGTCCAAAAAGGCCCCAAAAAAAAGTGAGACCAAGGCATGTTTTATTGAGCGCTGATGTGGAATCATATGATTGGTTGCTTTTTAGATCAAAGGAATATATTTTGTTTAATTAAGGGTAGTCATCATCAACACTAACAACTTTAAAGTGACAACTATTGGTCCAATATTGATAAAAATATTGGACATTATATAAACAACTACTATCACAACTATTGAAACATGCTCAGGGTAGTGGGTCCTCTCCCCTATATAAAATGTGTTAAATGTGTTAGAAAAATATGAGACGTTTAATTTTTTATTATCAAAGTTAAAACTTGCAATCGCACCTTGCGGTGCAATGGGTACGCCGAAGATAATATAGTGAACTTTCTGTTAAATTTTTTTATTAATAAATTGGAAAATCTATTTAGAGCCATAAAGTACATATATCTTTTCTTACTTAATTTCTGAAAAAGTTGAAGTCCTCTTACTTGAGTACAACAAGTAAAACTTAAACCCCCTTAATAAAGAAACATTAATTGAAAATAGAATTCGAGTGGCAGAAATACTTTTTATAATAGACAACCAAGAAGCAACTAAATAATATGTTGTGATTCTATTCAAAACAATGATTCAATCATGTTTCTTGAATATATGAGTTGCACGAGAGACCTTGATTTACATCCAACTAAAATTCAAACACTTAATAGGAATGAACCATAAGCAAGGAAGCAAGGAATGAGTTCACAAGGCTCAATAGATTTCGACTAATGAACATAAACCCACAAGTCCAATATATTCCTCTAGAAATATCCCTAAATCTAAAAACCATTCTAGGAAATCTTTTTCCAATATATCTATACTTGTCTTTAGACAACTAAGAAGCCCATCTTTGTGATAATCTGATATTGTTGTTGCTTGAGAAAGCCCGTTTCTTGCATCCCTCCAGACTGTAGGAGGCTTATCACGCGGAGAGCTTCCAATCACCTTAAGAGCAAGTGGTAATCTCCAATTATTGGTAGTTGGTCAACATCTCTGTGACTGTAACATCTATATAGTGTAATACTCAATTATACATAATACAAAATTTAAATTTTTGGTGTGTTGCGTGCTTGTTGATATGGGAAAGAAAAATACCTGACTGACTATATTTTGATCAACTATTTTTGAAACTATTTACTGTCCAAATGCCCAAAAGTAGAAAAGGGACAAAGCATATGCTTCTCTTCATAATTGCAAGTCATACTGGCAATTAGCTTCGACAAGGCTATCTCTAGTTGTGATCATAGTCTTGTATCCTTCTGCTTTAAACAATAGTTTTTGAATGATGATATTCATATTCACTTGAATAATAATGTCTGCATGTTAAAATGTTAAAATGTGTCATGATTATATTAACTGTATAGAAGTAGTGTAATCAACAATCATTGTAAAACAAAAAGCCTAATAAGGAGATTGCTCAGAATCTCTAGCCATAGAGTAGATATATTTGTGCGTTCCACCTTGAAGACTATAAAGAGTATTAAGGATCAACACTGCACCTGTGTACCTATATAGATCTTTAAAGAACCTAAGCATATGAGTTTCTAATGCAAAAAATCATGTTAATTTAATAGGATGTTTACAACTAAAATTAATCTTTACAAAATAAGATGCAAACCACAAACAAAACATGTTTATGGTCATTGATTGTTGTAAACAAAAACAAACCCAATTAACTACTCCCTACCTTGGCATTGTAATCTTTCCAGACTCTCCTGGCAATCTAATGGCCACCCAAATCAATCGCCTTGAACTTGATTTTCCCAATACTGAGTTCCTCAAATGTGGGATACTGTGTAGGTTGATGTTGCACTAGTCTCTACCATACCAAACCCAAATCAAATAAGAAAATGGATTCAAAATTCCTTGACTCATTAACCCCATAAAAACAATTTAAAAATCCTTCATGATGGTCAGAAAAGCCCTTAATAATATCAGATCACAGTTCTAACATCCACGATCATCATAAGATCCAGAGCTAAACACTAGCAACTCAAATTTCAATGGCAAGAGCACAAAGTAAATACATCTGAAAACCACCAAAACACACACCTCATCTTTCAGCATATGCAACAAAGTGGTCTTCCCCGCATTGTCAACATATCTCTGCTAATTCTTCTTGCCTAATAATTATAGCTAGTGTATAGATCTAGTCTTATGTGCATTTTCTCTTGAAACTATAACACTACCTCAATGACAATAGAAACTCTGATAAAAAATGATCTACCTTGTATCCAGTGTATAGATGTTCCAATGAAATAATTTTAGCTATGGAAAGAAACTTTCCAATAACAAATAGTAACTTCATGAATGGCATGTGAGCCAAACTGGGCATCCGCACAGATTCTCTTCTAGGCACCTGTATCTTATGCTGGTTTTCTTTAATGTCATCTATGCAAGGATCCTGAAACTAATTAAGAAAGTATGTGTTTAATAAACTGCTCATCGGAAAATCCTTAGAAACCAATAGAACTAAATATCTATTCTAAATCAAACAGATCCTATTGCCAATAGAAAAGCAACTGTGCCCAGTAAAGACCATTTAAGATTACCATCTCATAAATAGAAAATTACTAAACCACATTTTTTTGAGCTATTTTGTCCAACACTTCACTTAAAAAAAAGTCCACACTGTGAGACTAGTGGGCCCCAAGGGGCTTTTGAGGGTATGATTTTTTATGTCTAACAAAAGAACTAAGAGAGAGTGTTTTGATCTTAAGATTTTTGAGCTTCCTAGTTCATATGCTAGGGTTGTTAGGTGTGTGACACTAGGCATGAAATTGTTCTTGTTTGAAACATGAAGGAAGACAAATCTATGGGGTTTTTGAGGCGACAACCAATGGATCAATGAACATTAAATGCAATGCATTCAAGCAATTTGGAAGATCATACCCAATACAGGTTTGCAATAGAATTTGTTTTATTTGTATCATTCAATTTAGCCACCTTGTGCTTTAGTTTTCTTGGATATAGTTACTCTATGCATTGTGGGGACCGTTTTTGGAGTTGGAGGCATTATCCAATTTGTCATCTCTTGATGGTACTCTTTAATTTGATAATTTTTCAGGTTTGCTTTAGGAGTTTTTGGGAATGTTATCCCTTTCAGAAGAAGATTTCAAGGATGCAATTGCTGAAAACTATTGCTATATAAAGGCTAATTATTGAAAACTATCACTATATGGCCAAAAATTGATTTAGTACCATGATGGTTGCAGTCTAAAGAAGACATGTCTTGGTCAACCCATCTATATGAAGGCTAATGGCGGTCAAGGAAGAAAACTCTCATACAGTGTCAGATCATCCTTCTATCATATTGGTCAAGGAAGAAAACTCTCATACAATGTCAGACTTTCCTTGTATCATATTGTACATAAACTATCTTGTATCAATCAAGTTGCAGTTATCCATTTCTATGTTTCCTGAGATATCTGGTGTCAGGTATGTTCATTAGCGCATGAAATATCAGAAACAAAGTACAAGTGCCCCACATGTGACTTTCATCTACACATTGAATTTACAAATATGCATCTTACTCTACCAAGGTGTTCAATTTTGTAAAGCAGGAGGGGAATAATACAGTACCAAAAAGAACAAATCTCAACCCTCTAGGACTGGATCAAACATATTCTCTCTTTAGTGAACATATAAATACCAAAGGAAAAAACTACAAACAAAACAACAAGAGTGTAAAACTTACTATTGCTTCTTTCAAATTTACTTTGAACAAGTCCGGTCATATCAGACTCTACAAAATCGGATAGGTGAGGATCGTGTAGGTTAGATTAGACTTTACAAAATCATACAAGTGGGGATTTTTGTGGGGATTTTTGTGTTTGGTTGGGAATCAGCTTACCCTATAAGGTTGTATGATTTTTAACTTACAAAGACTTTGACCTAACAAGTAATTAAATTTCTTTCCACATTACTTATATCAAAGAGTATTTCAAACTCCCTGCGACTCGGCTCTGACCATCTACTCCATTGCTCATAACATGACAAACATTCAAGATTCATAAAGATAAACATGGGAAAGGTTTCAAAGATTGCAAGAATTCCATACTATTTTCACATGTACCCAGCTTATTACTTGCTATGTGGGTACGAAATCAAGAGCCCTAAAGAGAATGGATCTGAACCTGTAATCACCATGCACACCAAATAAAACAATAAGGATATCAATGTTTACACTCTCTTCAGATCCAAGTATATAAAATTATATAGGCTGGGGATCATGTCTACTTGTAAATTGGCCCATAGACTAGTGATTTTTATTTATGTGAAGTTTCTATTTTCCAAATTTATAATGAGATTTCTTTCACCATTGATAATGTCCATGTCATTAATTCAAAATCCCTCGATCTTAGCTCACATCATCTACTCTGTAGCTCATAACAAGTATATTAGAATATAAAGCATTCCAAACAAATCCATGTGATTTTCAAACTCAAATCGTTACTTTGCAAAGTGGCTTAGAATATAATCGTCCAAGAATATACAATTGAAATAATATAAAATCAATTTTGATATATGAAAAGACATTTTCCACAAAATCTAAGATCAAGAGCTCCTCGCCATATCGATAGCCAAAAAGGGAATGGATCTGATCCATAATACCAAATACAAACATGAATAGATCTCAAATATTTGAAGTCTCATAAGATCCAAGTCTGTAAATTGGGTATTATGATATTTATCCTGTTACTGCCATTATAACAACTAGAAGACCTCTTAATCTTAACAAACATAACATCATAAAAGCTATCAAAATGGTATTACTGCCATTATAAAAATTGGGTTAAAGACATTGTCTGAAATTAGGTTATGTTTGTTAATAGTGCAGATTGTGTTAAAAGTATTGGTGTTGATTGTTAAAATTTAGAAAATATATAGGCTAAATCATTCCCTAAAGATATTAGTTTTGAGAAATTCACTGAGAATATTGTTAATGTAGAAGACCTACTTTATTCAAATCAAAGATTAATCTTCTAAATATTGGTTTCAATAAATTCTATTATTGCAAGACAAAGTTAGTAGACTGTTGATGATCAGTGGAATTTTTATTTCCATAGAAGGAAAATGAATACTACTCTTTCCAACAGTTGATACTTTACTCTCTTCTCTATAGGGACTCTCTTCTCTATAGGGACTATGCATATTCATGACCAGTGACAATTGCAATAGCTCAAATTCTAATGGCTATTGGGCATTTTCTTTTTGCAATGGGTTGGCCTAGATCTCTATATATAGGGACTGTTCTTGTTGGTCTGGGATATGATTTCAAATTCAAAAGCATATATAAATAACAAGACTCATGGTTTTCAAGTACTCAAATTTAGAGACCTATTGGATGTACAAAACTAAAAAAAATAAGAAAATTGAAGTTTCTCAGAGCAAGCAAGCTTAGATAAATTGTACCCATTTAAAATATGAAAACAAGCATCTGTCATTGTTTGGACAACAGAGAGTCACAACCATTGAATTAGTATTCAGTAAGGCGTGCTCTTTTGGTATTTACGAATCTCCCGAAGAGCAACAGTGTCAGGCCTGAAGCAATGAGGCTTCTTCACTCCACTTGTAGCAGGGGTACTCTTTCGTGCTGCCTTGGTTTCCAACTACTTGCGAGGGGCCTTCCCTCCTGTCGACTTCCTTGTTTTCTGCTTTGTGTGCGCCATTTGATACAAATCTTGCAGAGTAAAATCCCTTTCAACAAGTGCTAGAAACACAAAATTTGAATGCTTTGATGTTGTTGTGACAGATATTTAATAAACCCTAACTACCAACTCAACAATTGACAACAATAAACCCCACGACCTAAGTAAATGCTCAACCATCTCATGCAAGTGGAGAAGTGAAAGGTCAATACCAGTGAGGTAGAGTTTGGAGGAGCGGGGAAAACAACCGGGAAAAATGATGAACTGTTGGGATGCATTTCACCATAGTCCATTGCCTCTCGACCAATCTACACTGTTGGACATGAAAAGGGCTCACAAAAGCTAAGTGTGGGGATGCCTTTGACGTAATAAATAAAAAATCATTGAACGAATTAGATAGGAAAAAATTATTGGAGTTGAACAATGAAAATAAAATGTTGTGATGTATGCTTTAAAAAATCAATAAAAAATCATCACATGAAAATAAGATGTAGATTTTTTTTTTCTTTAACATATTTGTTGACCATCTATATGTCGTGCTACCATTATAGAGTTACACCCATTGACCTAACTAGCTCTTTTATGCAATGTTGTATGTATGTTACTATCTAGTTGGCATGCTAATTGATGACTAGAAATGATCAAGACTCTCGTATTTAATAGTTGAAAATTTGACATTCAAAGATACACTTATTTCATATCGAAAGCCTTGGGATTGGAAAAAGCTCCCTTCACTATTCATGTAACAAAAACAAATTATATATATGCTATTATATTACATCTTATGCTTTAATGATGAACTATACAAGCTAGAAAAAAAATAAAATTTTGAGTTCTATAGGAGTAATAAACAACATATATTTTGTTATTTATCCTCTAGTTAACCATTTAGATCACTATGGAGCTATCTTAGAAGAAAATACATATACATTTTTCAACTATAGTAAAATAATATTTTTATAAAGAATAACTAAAGCTTAACAATTTACCTCATGGATCTCAATTATTATGATTATCTAAAGGTTGAATTTTACCCCCTCTATCATGATTATACATCTAAAATGATAGTAAAAAGTTTTCACATTATTATCACACATGCAACCATGACTCATATATTCATGTGGGATCAAGACATTGATAGCGTATTACATCACATAATTTCTAGCTTGTATGTAGATGACCTTATGGAAGACAATTAACATATGTTATTGGCATTGTAATAAAAAGTACATATTTCGATCATACAAAAATTTGATGGACTCATCTATCCATTCACTTCATAACAACCATTATCGTAAAGAGTACATGAAACTATATAATTACACATGCATTTCAGTAACTCTATGATAATCATATACTTAGTGTTTTAATTATTACTTTCATAGAATTTATGAATAAGTGTAAAATAGTTTACTATAGAAGACACATTTTTTAATTTAAAAACCTTACTTATAAGATATAAAATTGAAATAAAAAAGATTAGGATGATTAAAAACTCAGATCTTCTATTGTCTCCTTTTATAGACATACCTCTAATAATTAAAATATTTTTTATGTATTATGAAGTTTTTAATTTTATTGATTTTGATAACAAAGCATTGACCACTTTCTCATACTTCAACATGCAACTACGAGAATTGATAATTATGATGACTTCAGTTGTTCTTAGATATAGATTGTTTGATACAACTTGTAATAGGAACACTATTTTTTCTAATACTTTGCACTATATTATTATGCTTATTTTAATATACTTTACACAAACTTTAAGATTAAAATTGAAAATAAATAAATTGATAAACATATTTTCTTACATTCTCATTCAAAACTAAACCAAATTTGAGAAAGTCTTGTACTTTACTATTGAACCCAATATACAAAATTTTGATTTTTTTTTTATGGAGGATTTTGTATCATCCACAAAGAACTTTTAGCTATTCAATACAAGAGCATAAGCCTTTAAGATGAAAATTCTTCAACTAAGAGCTAAGGATTGAGGGGTATCCATTCAACCAAATTCACCTGAGGCATGATCTCGACTTCATCCCTTATGATGTCAAATCCTTGCACTCAGAAGACTTGATAAAGAGTGGGCTCACTTAGAACCATTCAACTTCACCAAAAGAACCAAAGCCATTTTTAATAGTCATTTGTAAGTGTTACTCTTGTAGCCTCAAGTTCCTTACTTTTGTAACACATGGCCTCTTAAATAATTCACCCATAAGGGAATTAGTTTATATTTTTTACACAATATATTGTTCAGGTTCCAACTTACTCATTTTATAAATCTTATTCCATCTACAAAAAATATTGTTCATACTTGTAACAATGTGCACTAGTCTTGAAGGAATATAATGGTGCCCCAAAAACCTACTAAACACAAAGAATCATATATTTTATTAATTTCTATATTGTTTGAATTACACCTCCTCTGATACCATTTATTATCCTAATCTTGTAGTATCCATGCTACTAGAAGGTGAAGTGTCACTATCCTGAAATAGCCACCATGATAGATACAAAATGATTACTAGGAGTCAACTATAGAACTAACTCCAAATTTCCCACATAAGAACACTTCAACCACTAGCATAACAAACACCACTTCCTTAACTATTGACTTCACATCATAATGGAATGGGAACCCACAAATAGGTTTAGCAATGACACAAATCTCTTAAAATAAGTCACCCACCAAAGGAAGACACCATCTCCCACTAGGAAAATAAACTAATACTGAAAAAGCTACACAATAAATTCCCACACTAATATCAATATAAAGCATCACCCAAGGGAAAATCTTTCTTGTTGCAGGAGGTTGGTCATGAGGTCTAGTCTCCCCCACCCCTGTGGTACCAGAGGGCATGTCGCGCCAGCGCCGCCGGTCACGTTAAAAAGTTTACCAGGCACACTGCAGTTTATATGGGGTCGTGCTACCCGATTCCTGCAGTCTAAAAAAAAAAAAAAAGCATCACCCAAGGGAACAAAGATAGTCTCCCATCATTGCCATGATATGAAAAATTATGCATAGGGAAGGGGATGAATACACAATGGGAGAAGGAAACTCCACTAGACTACTATGACAAGGGATCTCACACTTCCAGACACTACCGATATAAATTGTCTACTAGTTGTTCCTTAAAATCTAAATCAACTTCCATTACTTATGCTAATGAAACTAGTTCCACAGTACCATGCCAATTATGTCACTGTACTTAACCATTCACTTCCAAATAATATCTAATAGAAAACCAACTACCACATTCTAGGGTTTTTCCCCATCCTTTGGAACCTTATAGTATATCACTTTAATCTAATAGAAAACCTACAATACTGTGGCAAGTAATGTCAAAACTCAATATAAGTGTATACAATGAAAGGAACTATAACAAAAGTAATATGATAATATGATAGATATTCTATTTTAGATGGATAAAACAAGGCCCCACCCATGGTTTTATCATTGGACATGTTTCATCTATATGTGTGTTTTTCCTTTATAAATGTGGCTTTGTATTAATTTCCTACTCAGGCTCATACATCTAAAACTTGATGGTGCTAAAAGGGACATTTAGGGGTATATTATAGATAAATGAAAGAGTGTTCAATTCCTTAATAAAAATAAAGACCCGTGAACAATTTAAAATATAGAAACTTCACAAAAGAAAGATGCAAATATTGATATTACTAATGTAATTGATACTAGGACTAATATTACTATAACTAAGATGTACACGCACAAGAAAAAAAATATAATGATGATGATGTACCTAAATATAATTTATATACACACAAATTGAGACCTTTAGCATGCAAGTTGATAGGATAGCAAAATAACTTTCACATTTCAAGAAATTGGCTTATGAAGAAAAAAAATTAAATAGGGAGTAATATGGTATAGATTTCACTAATGTGCAAATGGAGGGTTGCACACAGGTGTGGAGGGCCACAACAGTTTACTGAACAGGCTAGGGCCTCACCCTAGCCATGTTCTTTGTTCTACTTCATGTTTTTAGTAGTGGTGTGGGGCTATGGCATGGGTGTCTTGCATTGAGGGTGGGATTTTCTTGTGAGCGGGGCTGCTGTGGGGTTTTGGGTTGGATTTTTTTGTCTATTTTTTTTGGGTAGTGTTTTCTTTTGAAAATTGGAGGTTGTGTTTAGTGTTGGGATTTTGTGGGGCATTAAGTTGGTGATTCTTGTTTTGTTTTTTCTATCTATAGCTTTGGGCAAAGCAATTGGTTTTAATCATAAAATGGATTTTTGGGCATCTCTACGTGTGAATAGCCTATCTTTGTCAAAGCTTTCTCCTGCTAGTAATTCATAAATAAGGCTTTAGGAGTGGAGAGGGTGGCTCTGATTGGGGGCCCTCATATTCTAAAAACTAATGGATGTTTGGAGAGGAACCAAGATAGGTCTATCTTGGTGATTAAACTTGACTCGATTGCAAAAGACATTGATTATTTTATGAAACATGCTTTAATATGTAAATTCATGGGGATGCGGGTTTCTCTTTCATTTTTGGAGTCCTGGGATAGTCGAACATGGAACCCTGAGGGAAAAATGGAGGTGATGTTGATGGCCAATAATTTTTTTTTTGTGGTTTTTAATTGCATGGTTGATCACAACAAAGTTTATGAGGAGGTGCCTTATTTCATAACCAAATTGATTTGTTCATCAAGCCATGGAATGTTGGTTTTAGACCTTTGAAGGAGCTCCCAAATTGAGTTCATGTTTGGGTCTGACTCCCTTGGTTCCCATTTGAATTTTGGAGGAATAAAACTTTACATATGGTTCTTTTATTGTTGGGAAACCCGGTGGGTCCTTTTCAATAAATTTTGGACAAAAATGTACTTACTTTTGCACACATTTGTGTTGAAATTGATTTGAGTAACCCTCTCCTAGACTCTTTGGAAATTTGTGTGGGTTCAACTTAATGGGTTCAACAACTTGACTATGAGGCTCTTCTCTTTCGTTGTCAGTTGTGTCATGAGTATAGTCATCTATAGAAAAGACTTCCTGTGATCCACTCTTTGGAGCCCCCTCTTAACTAACCCCCATGTCATCTTTCTAAGGATGACAAAGGAAAGGCTCCTATTTCAGGTGAAGTGGAAAATAAAGAAGATTTTATACCTGTCATGACTCGTAATAAGAATAGAGGACAAAAAAACCTTTAAGGAGAGACAAGAGGAGGAAGTATTCAGTCACTTTGATGTGCTAGATGACCTTAGCCAATAGGAGGTGAACAATGGTTTTAAAATCAAGTGTCTTGGAGGCGGACCGTTTGGGTACCAAATTTCTTGATTTTTAAAATGTTCAAGATGGCGATATGTCATTAGCTCAAATGGATATGGATCTAAACCCCATGATTTTTGCAGCTCTTGTGGCTTTTGATGCTATGGAAAGGCTTGAGGATTTGGTCTTGGTTGAGACTTCATCCCCTTTGGAGAAGATTATGTCAAATTCAAAGAAAGGAAATAAGGATTATCTTGTAACCTTAGGGCTTCATCAGAAGAATCAAAAGAAAGGGGGTCTTGAGAAACCCTCCAAGGTTGAGTGAAAGAAGGATCTAGATAAAATTAAGCTGATGGGTGAGATGTTGGTGCAGTCAAGGTTTTTCAAAGCTCTAGACTCCCAATTTTCTAACTATTAGAGATGATTATTCTCTCATGGAATGTGAGGGTCTTGAATAGTGGCCCTAGGCAAAAATTTGTTCATGATTTGGTCTGAATTCATTCATTGGATATGATTTTTATTCAGGAACTAAACTTTCTATGGAGAGTATGTGTGGTTTGGTGGCAAGGCCATTGCCAATGCATTGGTACTCAAGGTAATTTTGGGGGTGTGGCTTGCTTATGAAACCCATTAAATATCTACCCTCTTTGGTGGATGTCTAGTAAGTATTCTATCTTTGCGGTTTCTTTGAGTTTGAAGTATGGAGAGACTGTTATTTTATCTAATATTTATGTCCCAACTGATATGCCTAGAAAGTCTCACCTATGGTCTCATATTGGTATACTCGAAGTAATACTCCTCTATATCCTTGTATTGTAGTTGGGGACTTTAATGTTATCATTGATTTGGAGGAAAAGCGAGGAGGAGTGCATAGGTTGGAGTCATCAATTTTTCTTTTCAGAGAAAATATTTCTTTCTTGAATCTTGTGGAAATAAAAACTAGCAATGGTCAATATACCTGGAATAATAAGTGTGGTAAGGGTTGTATTGTTGAGATTCTTAATAGGTTCCTAGTCTCTTGCTTCTAGATTGGTGAATATTGGACTACTAGCTTTGAGATATTGGATTGGAGGGAATATGATCATTGGCCAAATAAGCTATCAGCTACATTGGCTTATGTTGCTAAAAATCCCTCTTTCAATTTTCAACTTATGTGTCTTTGGGAAGCCTCTCTTCAAGATCTTATGGCCGAGTCTAGTGGCACCGGGGTAACCTACTTTTGGCACTGTGATGTACTCTTTTGTTAAGAAATTGTGGTTTGTCAAGTATCAACTCAAGAGGTGGAATAAGTAGTGCTTTGAGAATATCATCCATGCTAAGGTTGTTGCTCAAGATAGTTTGGATGCTATCACTTGTGGGATTAGAGAGCATGTGCTTTATGATGAATCTCTCAAGGAGGATTAAATGGATTTGAAAGCTCTGGAGGAGTGTGAGTCGTGGGAGGAGATTTATTAGAAATAGAAGGCATGGGTTGATTGGTTACATGAAGGGGATATAAAAACTACTTTATTCTTTAATTTTGTGAAGGCTAGGAGACATTGTAACTCGATCCCCTATCTTGTGAAATCTAGGGGTGATCATTTGACCTCTCTATGGGATATTTCTGGTGAGGCTTCCCAATATTTTTCCTCTTTGTCTAGGGAAAATTCCTTTGATGTGCTAGAGGAAGAAAATCATATTCGTTCTTGTGAATTCTTTGGTTTCTATGGAGATGAATTAGAACCTTATGAGACTAATTTCCCTTGATGAATTGGAGTGTACTGTTTTTCATATGAAGAAAGAGAAAGCCCCTGGCCTTGATGGGATTTTGATAGAGTTATTTTAGTAATTCTAGGAAATTATAAAATTAGATTTATTACAAGTGGTGTGTGAATCTTAGGGGAACAAACAAAATTTAAGGGCTATGAACTCTACTTTTCTTGCATTTATTCCTAAATGTTAAGTGGTTGATAGACTAATTTTTTTATGGCCCATAACCCTTTGTAATGTGGTTTATACGATTTTGTCTAAGCTTATTGCGAAAAGATTGAAGTGGTGGATTAACAAGCTTGTCTTAGAGGAACAGGGGGGCTTTGTGGCTGACAGGTAAATCCTAGATGGAGTGGTTGTTGTGGTTGAAATTATTCATTCCATGGTGGCCTATAAAGAAAAAGTTATGTTTATCAAATTGGACATGGAAAAAGTCTATGACAGTTTCAAATGGTCTTTTTTTTGGAAAGTTCTTGGTGCTTTTGGTTTTGCTGAGGAGTGGGTGGCATGGTTGATGAGTTGCATCACACCCACTTATTTCTTGGTTTTGGTTAATGGGGAGTCTTCCACCTTGTTTGGGGTATCCAGAGGTCTTCGTCAAGGTAACCCTTTGTCTCCATTCTTATTTGTAATCTTGGCTAAAGGCTTAGGAGGGATTATTAAGAGTCATGTTAATCAAGGCTTTACCCAAGGATGGAGTTGGGGTAGTGGGTTTCCTTAGTCACATTTGTAATTTGTTGAAGATACTACATGTTTATTTAATTAACCTTCCTTAATCCTGATTAAGAATTAGAGCACATTTATGTACAACTTTTTTTGTGCCACCTCATAAAGGTCACATAAAAATAAATAAGCCTAATTATTAATTAGAATTAACCTCACACACTTCCACCAATGAGAAACAACACATGGCTTTATTCCCCCACACTTCCAACAAATTTGGAGCACATGGGTCTTTGTTTCACACACTTGGGAATCCCATACATTTGGCATGTTTCCAATTGGTCAAAGGATTCTCTCCACACACATGACATGTTGTCTTTGGTCAAGGTGACAAGATCCTGATTCCTTTCATCTCCACCATCTATTATTTCTCCTTCGAATCTAGACCGTTCATAGGTGCCACCTCACAAAATGCTTGAGAAACCCTATAAATACACCCTCTTGCCTTAGCATTTATCATCCACAATTTGAGAAAAGCTACTATGCAGGTTTATCTTAGGAGCTTGGAGCTTTCATGGAGTCTTATACTTAGTTTTCATATCATGTGTTACTTTTCATTCTCATCTTAGATTAATTAATTGCTTCATAGTTACATTTTATCATCCCCATCACATCATAGTTACATTTAGTTTGTTTTATGTTTGCATTTGATCGTATGCATAATCATGGATAGTTCATTATAGTTTCATATCATCTCACTCATCTCCACTTGTTCATTTATCATCAACATCATCCTTCGTTTATCATTGTATTCATCATCAATTCCATCATCTCGTTTCATTTAGAAGCATACCACTAATCCTTTCAGCACACATTTGCACATACAAATCATCTTAGCTTGCATATTAAGCATCAAATCTCATTCTCTAGGTAGTCATTTTAACAATCTTTGTGCCCATAGAAATCTGAGGGCCAAACAGTTTAATAAATCCCTAGAAATAAAGGACAATGATACGTATTTGAAAGATTTGATTGTATTACGAATAAAGTAGTTTTACTTGCTTCAAACTTTTAATGTAAACTGTCTCATTAAGGTTTGTGTTGACATTAGAATCCTCTCCACATTTGACACACGCACAAAATGGTGCCCATCGTGGGGCTTTTGCCTCACTTGTTGCTAACTTTTTTACAAATTTCATGATCGCAGGTTCAAATTGAAGACTTGAGAGCCTTTTGCACCTATTTTGAGGAAATTATGGACTGTTTCTGGAGTTCTGGCGCCTCTTGTCTCTATTTTGGCATCTCTTGCTTGAATTTTGGCACCTCTTGCAAGTTGTTCTGAGACTATTTTCACCTGTTTTGGGACCATTCTGAGCCACTTTTAGAGTTTTAGAGCCTCTTGCACCTATTTTGGCGCCTCTTGCTTGACATTTGGCACCTCTTACAAGTTGTTCTGAGACTGTTTTCACCTGTTCCAGGACCATTCTAGGCCACTTTTAGAGTTTTGGTGCCTCTTGCTTGAGTTTTGGCACCTCGTGCACCTATTGTGGTGCCTCTTGCAAACTATTTCAAGGAGTTCTGGCTTGTCTAACTCTTTTTTTGAGCTTTATGTCTCTGTTTTGGTGCCTCTTATAGTTTGTCACCAAATCAGAAACTCACATTCTATGCTGTTTATTTGTAGGTTTTCCCAGAATTTGTTGTCAAAGACTCAAAACATAAACTACTAACATATTGCAGGGGTTCGATGTTATTCACTTATTTCCTTTTGGTTAAGATAGGAATGTAGCTTAATTAAAAGGTTAACGAATATCATGTTTCCTTTTGGTTAAGTTAGGAACATAGCTTAATTAACAGGTTAGTGAAAACCATGTCTTTCGTAAGTGATGGATGGT
Organism: Sequoia sempervirens; assembly: GCA_007258455.2. Lineage (NCBI taxonomy): Eukaryota > Viridiplantae > Streptophyta > Pinopsida > Cupressales > Cupressaceae > Sequoia > Sequoia sempervirens. The sequence goes on along the minus strand of VDFB02252616.1, from coordinate 17,140,004 downwards.
AGGCATATGCTCTCCCCTTAATTGGGTGATCCAAAAAGCTAGACCCATTCTTGTTTATGTGCGAGTGTAAGTGGAGTATATGGCATGAGTTCTCTCTTTATTCATGTGAAATAAAGATCGATCGAACTATGGGTATACTTGCTTACTTTTGTTTATCTTAGAGGGCCTGCCTTGTGGGAAAAAGTAATCACCCAAGGGAACGACCCAACTGGTAACACGCTAAATCCAAGCGACTTCCAACCGAGATATAAATGTGGATAGTTAAGGAAAGTTCAAGTATCATGTGAGTGGCTTCGATGAGATGGATCAAAAGGGACTCTCACCGCATGGGTCACTCCCTACGAATGGAATGTATGAATTAAAAACCTTGTTGTAGATTTTCCAAAATCCTTTATCTATTCTTTCGTGCAACAACAGGCATTGCCAAGGCATCCATATTCTCACAATTTTTAGTAGAGGTGATTGGTTCTCCATGGGAGTTTCATGGGGATTGGAAGCTTGGTTTGCCTAAGAAGAGAGTGCACTGTAAGGGGGAGCCCGTACAACCAAGCTTCTGAATTCATTTGCTAAAGATAGTGTGGTTGGGGTAAAACCCGCATGGAATCTAAAAGAATACAATCTTACACAGCCCTAGGAGTGTATATTCTTATTGATACATGTCTTCAAAACAAAACTCAAACAAAACACCATAAAAAATGTTACATTTTGAAAGTGAAAACCTTGATTCAGAACTACATTCATTGAGGTAGACAAGTCAGTAACTTAGGTCCATCCATCTTTAGAAAATTAATTCTTTCTGCAGTGTTCAACCTTTCCTTAGGAAAAAAAAAGTCATAATATGTGGTTTACATGATGATTTCATGAAAGGTCAAGATTAGAAATCCAAATATCAAACCTCTTAGTCCAAAACAACATAAAAAATGTTTGTCTATGCTCTACGACTTTAGAGAAAGGTTAACCTTCAATTTTTACAAGAGAGCTTGCAAAAACAATCTAGAGTTATACATGATGTACTATTGTCAAAATCCAAGACTTTTCCAACGTTTTGAGTACCCTAATTACACCTCCTGAATTAAAAATTTGAATCCAAGATCGTTCCTTAGATACCTTAGAAGTCTAAATGTGTCGAAACGGACCTATACAAGTGGAATTCTCCAAAATAAACCTAGATCTAAACATATCAAAGTGCCTAAATCATCAAAATCTATCATATCTTTGATTGTTAAACCTAGTTTCATCTTCAGGATTTGTCATCCTTTAATCATAAAACTATGTCATGCAATCAAATCAAACTTAGTCTAATCAATATAATTTGTCATTCTATTTAACTTAGTTGTAATCCTTGGCACTATTTCAAACTTAGATCAAAGCTTAGTCTAAATCATAACAATTGTATTCCCATCCAAACGAGATCACAAAAGAGAAGACTCAAGGACAAGGAACTTGGAACACCCAACTTTGAAATGGAAAACATAGGAAGTTCGAGTAGTGAAACATTTTGATATCAAAACTCCCAAAATTGAACCAACAAAATAGTGAGATCCCTAGCAACATGGCTGATGCAGAAGAGATCCCTATTCCTAGACTCAACAACACTCAAGGGGAAGAAATAAACGATGAGGATATTCGACAAGCGGAACAAGACCCCAACTTCCATAAGTTTTTTGGAAAATATTTTTGAAAGAGATGGGGAAAAATACCTATTAATGTTAGCCAATCAAGGAGTCAAACTTCCCCCTGATTTTGATATCAACATCTTAAAAGAACCTCCCCAAAATCCTAAAAAGGAAACAGAACAAATGGTTGCTTTAACTCACCAAATGAAGAACCTTCAACAAGAAGTTCTAGATATGCAAAGGGGAACTTAAAAATGATACTTGATCAAGGAAATTTTTCCTTATCCCTTTAATCAATCCATCAACATGATTCCTTTCCCCAAACGTAGTGAATTTCCAAAGTATGATAAATACAATGGTACAACTGATCCATTAGATCACGTAAGGGAATTTTGAACTATGAGTCTAGAATTTGCACATGAGAAAACTTATTTGATGATATTGTTTCCACAAAGTCTAGGAGGGACATGCCTTGAATGGTTTTCAAAGATTACACCCCCCATCAGCACATTTTAAGAGTTGGTCAATAGATTTCTCACTCAATACTCTTACAATAATCAACATGATATCACCATGAAAGACCTTTGCAACTTGAAACATAAAAAGGATGAGTCCTTCCTCATTTTCTTACAAAAATGGAGATTGTTTGCAATGTATTCTCATCCCATGCCCAAAAAGGAAAAGATAGAGATTTTCATTGAAAACCTAAATGATGAGATGAGTTATAGATTGGAATTAAAATGTCCCCCTACTTTTGAAAAATTGATTGAAAACAGAATTAAAATCAAAGAAGCCTTAGTCAAAAGAGGGGTCATTAAAGTATACAATGAAAAAAACCCATCCACTTCCTCTAACAACTACAACGGTGGAGAAAATCCTAAATTTTGGAAATGAAACAAGAACATGGGTAACAATGAGGTCATAGCTGAAAATAAAAATACAAAACTAGTATTCAACCTAACAGCAGCTTCCACCAAGACTAATCAGAACAAGAATCCTCCCAACACTCCAAATGCTAGCCAAAACAATAATTAGACTAATCCAGGGACTAAAGCGACACCGTTTCCAAAACCTTCCAATCGACAGAAATTCACACCATTGGGACAATCCTTAGATTCCACCTTAAAGGAACTTACCGAGGCTAAGCTTATCATAGTGCTAGAAGCACGAAATTGGGATCCGCAATTCAAACCATTTTGGTGGAATGATGTCCATCACTATGATTATCATCAAAACAAGGGTCATATGACAAAAGATTGTTGGCAATTAAAACACGCAATCCAAGATCTCATTGATAACAAAAAGGTACACATTGAAGGACTCCAAAGAAACAGTGATCAGGGAGTGTTCAAGAACCCTTTACCCAATTATGAAAAGGGAGAGTCATCTACATTGAATACTAAAGGAAAGAATATAAACTATGTTTATGATTCTACCATTCACTATATTGAGATGGTTGAGAATTCCATCCAAGATAGTGAAATCGGAAGCCAAGGGAAGGATGCCATTACTGAAACCCAACATAATGATGGCACCATCTCACATAAATCAATGACCTTGTACCTAGAAATATAAGCACTAACATTGACACGAATGACAATCAAATTAATGTAATCAAAATAAAAAACGATCAAGACAATGCACCTATCAATGCAATTACAAGAGGACAAGCCAAGGTAACATTGAAAGGAGCTACCCCTTCCACATCCAAAATGACCATTTTTCCTATAACTCAATATAACATCGTTGATCAGTTATAGAAGATACCCGCTCAAATATCTATATTGGAACTTCTCAATATTTCACCGACACACAAAGAAATTCTGGAACAAGCTTTAGTTGCCACCATAGTACCAAACAATCTGGATGTCTATACATTTCAAGCTATGGTGGGAAATTTGACTGCATTTCATTGCTTATCATTCTTTGAACATGACGATGCATCCACCACCCATCCACATAATGCTACTCTCCACATCGAAGTCTTAATCCATAAACATCGTGTCAAACGTGTCCTTATAGATGGAGGAGCAGGCCTAAATATCTGCACTCTCAAGCTTGTTCGTGCATTAGGATATTCTAAAAATGCTATTGATCCTAGAGGGAAAATCACCATAAAAGCATATGATGATGAAGAAAGATCCTCCCAAGGATTGATCATCTTACCCATTCAAGTGGGACCAATCGTCAAAGACAGTGTGTCAGGTGTTAGACAAGGAATTGAAATATAACATATTCTTGGGATGACCATGGATTCATGAAATACAAGCGGTACCATCAACCTATCATTAGTGCTTGAAATTTCCTTTCAATGGACAAGAGGTCACCATTACTGCAGATTCTAGCAATCCCTAATATTGCAATGCACTCATAACAAGTCAAGACACCTTTGTACCACATAATAGAGAAGTCATCAACTTTGATTCATCAAACAAAGAAAGTCCAGTGGGTTCTTCATCAAGACAGTATGAGGAAAAGGCTCAATCAAAAGACAAAGGGGTCGTTGACTCTATTTCATGCAACAATGGAAGGACCAACTTGATGCCTTATCAAAATAGTTGGAAAATATCCAAATAAAAGACAAGGGCATGGGGGAATACTCATTTGAGCAATCTTCATACTTATCACAACTTTCATCTTCTCCTAAGTCACATGGACAACCATCCACCTCAAGACAACAATTTTTACAACCCATCATGCTCTTTGATGGGAAGTTTATAAAAGAAAGCACTCAATTGGAGGAATCAAAAGATAGGGATGTCCTAAACTCGTTATACAAAGATGAAGAACCTTCACAGGTACCAGTGTCCAATATATGCATAGATAATAATGGAAAAGGTCAGACAATCCTAAAAAAATGGGATATGAGGGAAATGGTCCTTTGGGTAAAAGAAAAGAAGGCATCTGTGAACCAATACAGCTCGTCACAATGAATCCCGAAGAAAAAACAGGACTAGGATACAAGGAAGACTCAAAAGAGGAAGCTACTCAAAGAGTTGTCGAAAGAATCTTATAGCTACAGGATAGTGAGGATCATGAAACAAATTCCAATGAATATGAATGGGACTCCCTCTCTGAGGAATCTTTCCATGACAAAGAGATTGATGTAATCCAAAAGTATACACCAATATGTATGAAAGGACAAATTTTTGGTTCTAGACCCCTTGAATATGGATCGCAGTATGTCATTGACTCAAGTGAAGAAAATCATTCTTCAAGCAAGATAGACACGTTGGAAGAGAGTAACATCCTAGACCTCATTGGACAATTTGACAACATGGCTATCCTAATGATTACACCTTATGACCTTGGCCAATCTAATGATTCCTTGTCCTTAATGCATCCTAAACTAATTGATTGGGATCAAAATGAGTCACTTGGCATGCCCACCTTTTCAAACAATGATTCCCTCGTGAACTTCCTATGTTTCGATAATCTTGACACATGTTCTACCATTGAATATCATAACAAAGTTCTTGACAAAGGGAGTATCAAACCTTTTAGCTACATAATGAAAAATATAAGAAATGAGTCTAATAGTGAAAACCATCTAATGGCACTATTAAATCAGGAAAAAGTAAAAACAAAGAGTGTATCTCAAGGTGAAAACCTCCATGAGGCACTAAGATATGGAAGGTTTGACACTCTCCCAGAACACTATCAAGAGAGATCTTCAGTACTAATAGAACCTACACAATCCATCAATGTTGGTACAACTGAAATAGTGAAGACCCTGTGTTTAGCGGAATCCATGATAGAAGAGGAGAAAACTTGTTTCACCAAATTCTTTGAGGAGAGGCAAATCAATTTTGCTTGGTCATATTTTGACATGTTAGGCATAGATCCAAAACTCATTATGCATCATTTATCATTACCACTTGGCATAAATTTGGTAAAACAAAAACTGAGAAAAATGCATCCCCATATCGCCCTTTCGATGAAAGCTGAGTTGAAAAAGCTATTAGATGCAGGATTTATAAGATCTATTGACTATATCGAGTGCATATCAAACATTTTTCCAGTATCCAAACTAGATAACAGCATCAAGATATGCACGAACTTCAAAGATCTTAACAAAGCCTGTCTAAAAGATGATTTTCCTCTACCAAACATTGATCTGATTGTAGAATTGACTATTGGGCATGGAATGTTATCACTTATGGATGGATTTTCAAGATACAACCAAATAAAGATAACACTTGAAGATCAAGATAAAACGGCCTTCACATGTCCTTGGGGCACTTTTTGCTGGAATGTGATGCCTTTTGGGTTGAAAAATGTTAGAGCTACATATCAAAGAGCTATGACTACCATCTTCCATGACATGATGCATACTTTTATGGAAGACTATGTAGATGATCTATTGGAAAAATAATACACTAGAAAAGGAAACTTAGAGATTCTAGATAAAATGTTCACAAGATTGGAGAAATTTAAGGTGAGGTTAAATCCCAAGAAATGTGTGTTCGGTGTAACATCAACTAAAATTTTGGGATACATTGTCTTAGCTAAAGGCATTGAGGTGGATCCTACAAAGGTAAAAGCCATCATGGAAATGCCTCCTCCTAAAAACATCAGTCAACTCAGATCATTACAAGGAAGGTTCCAGTCCATCAGAAGATTCATTGCACAACTAGCTGATAAAACTCATCCTTTCAACCACTTATTACACAAGAATGTCTCTTTCAAGTGGGATGACAAATGTGAAGCTTCCTTTAGTCAACTAAAGCAGTACTTGATGACACCACCTATGTTGATACCACCATTCAAGGGAAAACCATTATTACTATACATTGCAACAACCGAGATATCTTTGGGAGCCTTATTAGCACAGGAAGATTCTACAGGAAGGGAGAGAGCCATCTATTATATCAACATGACCTTAAATGGTTATGAGATCAATTACACCTTTATTGAGAAATCCTGCCTAGCGGTTGTATTTGCTACACAACAATTGAGGCACTACATGCTGACTCACACCATCAAACTCATGGCCAAAATTGACCTATTAAAGTACTTAATCAACAAAGTTGCTTTAACAGGGAGTTTAGCCAAGTGGGTCATGATATTGAGTGAGTTCGACATCAAATACGTGGATAGGAAAGCAATTAAAGGTCAAGCCATAACATATCAACTAGCTGAAGCACCATTGTCAGATAACAATCCAATGAATATTGAATTCCCTGATAATGATATCCTAACCATATCTACACAACAGTGGCTAATGTGCTTTGATGGCTCTTATACACAACATGGATTAGGTGCAGGAATCTTGTCTGTCTCACTGCAAGGATACACAATTCCTAAATCCAATAGATTAATGTTCCCTTGCACCAACAACACAGTTGAATATGAAGCATTGATCATTGGAATCAAGATAGCTGTTGAATGGAAAATCACGAAATTGCTAGTCTATGGCGACTCACAACTGGAAAATCAATGATGATTATCAAAGAAAGGATGACAAGTTGCTGCCCTACAAGAGGATGGTGGATGATTTCAAAAATTACTTTGTTGAGATAAAGTTTGCACAAGTTCCCAGAATAGAAAAAAAAGTTGCAGATGCAATGGCCACCATTGCTTCTCTCTTGTAGATACCTGAACAACAAAGACGTTATGAATTCATGGTAGAAAAGTGTCCAACCCAGCCTATGAAGATCCTTAATCCCAAGTGATATGCCATATTGTCGACCCTAAAATTTCCCTCTATGGAGAGATCCATACCTACTTGCAGGACAATACCCTTCTAATTAACTTATCTCAAAACCAAAAATGAAACTTCATTCGACAAGCGGCTCGCCACACCCTAATAGCTTCTGTGCTTTATAGATGAGGTTTGTATGGTACTCTTCTTCGGTGTCTAGAACGTAACGAAGTTGAAACCGCTTTACAAGAGGTTCACGAAGGTATCTATGGCACACATTCAATTGGCTTAACCTTACTTAAGAAATTATTACGATTGTGGTATTACTGGTCGAATATGGAGAAAGAGTCATTTCAATATGTCAAAAGGTGTTGTGAATGTCAAATTCATGGAAACTTGATACATGCACTGGCACAAGAGTTGCATCCTTTCTCAGCTACATGGCCTTTTTGTCAGTGGGGATTGGACCTTGTAGGTAAGATTCACCCCTCTTCCTCCAATGGACATAATTTTATAATCAAAGCCACATAATACTTCACGAAGTGGATTGAATTTGTTCCTCTAATCACCATCATTGGGAAATAAATCTCATCATTCATCCAAAATTATCTCGTCTGTCAGTATGGTGTTCCTCAATCTATCATTACAGAAAATGGCCGACCCTTTAAGAATCAAGATGTTCAAGACCTCTATGAAAGATTCCATATCCAACATTGGTTTTCTACACCTTACTATCCCTAAGGGAATGGCCAAGTATAGGCCTCAAACAAGACTATCCGAAGATTTTGAAGAAAACTGTCAATGAAGCTGGACGTGATTAGCATGTTCAACTAAACCTGACATTGTGGGCTTACAGAACCAATATATGTACCTCGACAGGAGCAACACCCTATTCTCTTGTCTATGGATTAGAAGCTATTCTACCTATTGAGGTTGAGATATCATCCCTACGTGTGTCACTTAAAGGGATGATTTCAGATGAGGATTACAGAGTATCTAGGCTACACAAATTATAATTGTTGGATGAATACGGGCAACATGCAGTTGATCACCTAAAAGATTATCAACAAAGGATATATAGGAGCTACAATCATAAAGTAATACCTAGAGAATTTTAGGTGGGTGACTTAGTATGAAAAGAAAATTCCTATAATCAACAAGATCGAGAGAAGAAGGGGAAATTTGAACCTAACTAGCTAGGTCCCTTTGTTATAGTATCTATCTTTGGATCAAGAGCATATCATTTATCCACACCAGAAGGGGATCTGTTTGACGAACCCCTCAACAACTTGCATCTCAAAAGGTTTTACACCTAGCTCATCTAGTGCATTGGTAAATGTCCTAGAAAAATATCAAAAACATAAAAAATGTCCTAATATATATATATATATATATATATATATATATATATATATATACAAAAAAAAAATCAAAAAATGCAAAATCCAAAAAAAAAATTAGAAAAAGGATTGAAAACGGTAAAGAAAAAGAATCATCCTCTAGTGAAAACCACTTCAGTGGCACTTTGGGCAAGTAACTTGATGAAAACCTGGCAAACAGGTGCCTTGTGTAAAATAAGCACTCTCTATCTATCTTGGGCTATGTGACTTGCTCTGCATCATTCATCCATCATGCTTCCATCTCTACATTTTCCATGCTTCCATGTTCGCATCATAGCTTGATCCAGTGTTTGTATCATGGTATCCCCTAGCATTACTCGACCCATTCTAAAAATTATTTTGTCTTATCGTATCACACTAGGGACATTTCCTACATTGGATTGGATTCTTGTACATTCTCAAGGTTATAAAATCGAAAATACCAAAAACATTCAAAACATGTCAAAATCCAAAAATAGGTCAAAAAGTCAAAAACATAGTCTTCATTCGAACTATGTCATATTTGAGCTTTAAACGTAGGCAAGGGTGATCTTTTATTATCCCATGAGACATTTAGGCCAGTCTTTTAGGTATCTTCTATGTTCATATTTTTGTCTTGTAAATCTTGTCCATGTCGTCAGTCAAACTATGTGGTCTTTGCGTGTATAACGTAGTCAAGGCTAATCTATTGATCAGCTCCGAGGCCCCTAGGATAGGTCTTTAGGTTAGGTCTTGGTCGTCATGGTCGTGTCTCATCCTGGACTGGGGGGGAAATCCTGCACTCACTAGGGGAAAATAATCTTTGAACTTGAATCAACAAGCAAACAGTCGTCGGACCAACGTTACAAACACAAACTTCAAATGGATGATGATTTTTCTGAATCAAGGGTTTATCATGTTAAACACGAAAGTTCAAATTGTTCTACTTTTATTTTTGATATCATATCTCTCAAGTCCTCGATGATGTATCGAACTAGAGGAGCAAGGAAGGAGTATGATTTTTCTTTGTCTACTATCTGTGAGTTTATCATTATTACTATGCAAGTTGTCGCGAGACATGCACTACAAAGTATCACCGATGACATTCTGAATTTGCATAGGAAAAAGATTGACTCTTGTCTGTTTACACAAGTAATGCTCAGTTCATCTCAGTTTAATTATACTTAGATACTTGTGTTAACTTGAAATTTTAAAACATCATGGAAGTAGCACTTAGGTCATCTTGGTCTAAAATATGCCATCGATGCTTGTACTCACTTCAAACATTTTAAAGGCTGAATGATGATAAAGAGCATGAAAAATTGGTTAATATAAATGACAACTTTTGAATAAGAGATTTGCATAGTTAAGTTAGACTGCATTCATGTTAGTATTGCATGTGTATTTATGAGGTTTTTCAATGCTGAAACAATTTCACAATGGTGTCATCTCTATTATTAATGGATTGAGTACACTGGATATTAACCAAAAACACATCATTCTCATTTAGTTGCACATTTGTTGTATTATCATTGGCATATGTTAGAAAAAATTCTCATCTCATTTACATTCATGCATTCCATCATAATATTTTCCTTAGAATATACAAAAGAAAATAATAAAGGACATACATTGCATATCATTTCCAACATCAAAATCATGTCATCCACTACGCTTAAATAAGTGAGTCTCTTCATATTTCCAAGAAATTTGGGAAATATGTTAGAGTTATGAAGCTTAAAAGATCAATCTACTATAGTCTTTCCACAACTTTTGGAAGTTGGACAGACTCACTTATTCAAGCTTAAGGCCTTGAACATTTGAAGTCATGCATATTCAATCATTTGCATTACACATCATCTAAATTACACCACATTGCATAATCATAATCATCACATCACATTACATAATCATAAATACATTCATCACATTGCCTAATCATTATCATCACATAGAAATTAAATAAATTCACAACATTGCATATCATAATAGGGAAATCAAATGCATATCAACATTTAGATCATAATCACCGCTGCACATCATATATCATCAAATATGTCATAATGTCCACATGTACAAGGATATCCAAAAGTAGGATGAGATACATCAAAATCCAAAAGGACACTGTATTATGGGAAATACATCCTCAATCTCACAAACGGTGTATACACAATGTCCAAGGAACATCACAAAATGCTATGTCGAGCTCCCACCAAATGTTGTTGCTCTCATGGAACTAGTACCTCCTCTACCCGGTGGACCTGCACTTGGATCTCTCCTACCTCCAGGTAATGGCTGCATGAAACCCATGCTAATAGTCTGAGAATGAGATCTGCCAGAATGAGATTGTACAAAACTCTCTCCTCGCTCAGGAGGAACCAACTCATGATATTTACCTTTGTAAAGCTGCAACTCCTGAGAAATGTGTCGGATCTCTCTGAATAAATCCATTGTACCTACAAATGGTGTCATTTGTTGTATCCTCTCGGCAATGGCCTCAACCTACTCTATCCAATGTCTAAAGGCATCCCTCTCTGAAGTAAGTATGATCATCTGTGCCTACAACTATTGTATCTGCTACCTATCTATCCCTCTATCAGTCATCAAAATATAAATATGTGCTTGACACTGCCCTAACTCATCTTGAAGGGACACAATCTTTGCTCGAGCCTGCACTATCTCGCTATGAAATGACTGAACCTTTTCCTGTAAAGCTACTATCTGTGACCACTATTGATGAGAGGCTATCCCAATCCAAATCCTGGGAAGCACTGCCTAAGCTATGATAACACTCCTCTTGCGCCTTGGAACTGCAAAATCAAATGGATGACTTTCATCTACACCATCATCACTCTCCCTACCACCCATTGCACCATCATCACCTATGAAAACACCCTCTCCACCATCATCACCACCCTCATCATCTCCTCCCTCTCCATCAACTGGCAGTACTGGCTCCTCTAGATAAGTAAATCTAGGAAAGGGATGTGTGTGGAAGTACTCTAAATAATCCTCGGTTATCCTGACATTTGTAATATACAAAACATAATCCCATAAACCTGGTGTCAAGGTATAGTACTCTATACAAGCTGCCTCATATGATACACAGGGGCCCCACTCTAAAACATCTTGTCATCACCGTGCATAATGGGAAACTCCCAGGGGCATCCCCTGAACCCGTCCAAATTGTCAACATACTCGCAAATACATGTATTGCTCAAGCACATGTGTTTTCCCAATCAGATAGTGGGATAACAACATATATGGCATCTCCAGTTGATCCTCTGGTCACTGCTAACAATCCAAGTACAGGCGCCATGTGACTGTCTCCAAATCATCCAGAGCACACCTCCAATAGGCAACCTTTCCCAGCTTATGCTGGACATGTGGACCACTATAACATAAAACATAGGGTCTCCTTGGTGGTCGATGTCTCTCTCCCATGGGCCGAGTGATGGCTATATGCTCCCATGCCCATGTCTGCAATAATGTGATGCCACATGACAAGCTTGTCACCCCATAATAAAAAACCTTGTGCAAATCTTGATATAGGTGGGCTAACATACATGAGCCCCATGCATACCTAGTACCATCAAGTTTCATCCATGATAGCACATGACCCCAACCTGCTGAAAATCCCTTTGACCTACGATCAGAACAAAGGAATCCACCAATGAATCTAAAAAGCACACATGGAAAAGGATCATATCTGCTAACCATCTCTGTCCAAGGAATCCATCGACTCGTAACATGATCATCTCAGCATAACCTCTGTAATGCAGTTGTCCCGCCTTGCTCTATATTATCATACACCACTATCTCTCCCACCACTGGGATCCGAAGAATATGATAGACATCCTCTAGAGTCACTTTCATCTCTCCCGTGGCTAAGTGGAAGGTGTTGTGGTCACTATGCACCTCTCTGCCAATGCTGTTAGCAAACCTTTGTTGATCTGATACTGTGGGATATCTAATAAGAAGGTTATCCCACAATGTGTGATAATATCCAAATCTGCTGCAGACAAACAACAAACCATGTTCCATGTCTTTGGGAAATGTTCTCAAGACTGGAGTACCTCTGAATCTCCCTAATCAAAACATGTTCAATCAAGATTATCAGTCAATCAATGTCATGTTCAATCAATACTATCAGTTATTCAAGGTAATGTGCAGTTAATCAAATCAGGGTCAATCAAGACAATCAAATCAATCAGAATAATCATCAACTCAATCAATCACGACAATCACTCCCATCATCGATCTTGACCTATCATGAGGTCGATGTGTAATCAATCCTATCATCGTTCCTCGCCTATCATGAGGTTGATGTGCAATCAATCCCATTATCGATCCTCACCTATCATGAGGTTGATATGCTATCAAATCATTATCGATCCTCGCCTATCATGAGGTCGATATGTTATCAATCCTATCATCATTCCTCGCCTATCATGAGGATGATACATCATTCATCACACCATCGATCCTCGCCTATCATGAGGTCGATATGCTATCAAATCATTATCGATCCTTGCTTATCATGAGGTCAATATGTTATCAGTCCTATCATCGTTCCTCACCTATCACGAGGACAATACATCAATCATCACACCATTGATCCTCACCTATCATGAGGTTGATATTGTATCAAACCATCATCGATCCTCGCCTATCATGAGGTTGATACATCATTGGTTCTCTCATTTGATTCTCGCCTATCATGAGATCAAATCATCAACTATCTTACTCGAACATCAATCAAACAACACACATCTCACAATCAGAATGCAATCAATCCAAAACATGACAAAGAAAATGACTATTAGGACTCAGAAACATCTTGTGAACATCATCACGGGGGCTTTCCACAATCACACCTTATAAAACGGGGTAAAGAATAGGCTTAAACCACCTAGAATCAACCAAGGTAAAGACTTTACAAGGCAACAAGAGGCGCCATTTGGGACCCCAAAGGCACCAAAATAGTGTTTGCACCTCAAAAAAATGTTTTCCAAGCTTGTAAGAGGTACCATTTGGGACCCCAAAGGTGCCAAAATAGAGTTTAACTTCAAAAACCTCCATTTTCAAGCTTGCAAGAGGCACCACTTGGGACACCAAATGTGCCAAAATAGTGTTGGAGCACAAAAACATGAATTTCAAGCTTGCAAGAGGCACCATTTGCGACCCAAAAGGTGCCAAAACTCCTGAAACACCCAAAAACATGCATTTTCAACCTTGCAAGAGGCGCCATTTGGGACCCCAAAGGTGCCAAAACTCTCAAATGACTCAAAAACATCAATTTCACTCTTGCAAGAGGTGCCATTTTGGACCCCAAAGGCGCCAAAACTCTTAAACCACACAAAAAATTGAATTTCAAGCTTTCCAAAGGCACCATTTGGGACCCCAAAGGTGCCAAAACACTCAAACACACTCAAAAACACTTCAAAACGGCAAAAACATCAAACAAGCTACAAAACCTATCTACGACATTCAAAATACCATTAAAAGGCAAGAAAATGACTAACAAAAAGGCTTCTCGTAAAGCGTACCATAGGTCCAGAGGCAACATGCTGATCAAGTTGGTGAAGATGCTCGAGACGATGCTTGTTTTATGGGATCACCATCTTCCTCTAAGCTCTCCACTCTTCAACTTCTCCAAACTCCAAATGTGCAAATGAATCCCATTTTACCACTTTTTACCTTTTCAAGGGGAAAATGAAGGGAATTATGGTGGGATTTATCTCTCATTTTTGCCAAAAAGGAGTGGTAATTAATCAACGCTATTCAAATTAAGAGCTTGAAATAACCTTTCAAGAGATAAATCATCTTCAACATCAAAATCTCACTAAATCAATGTTGGATCATCATCATAATCATCACAACACCGTCACCTCATTCCAATATTTCATTTTAACATCCCCACATTCGCCAATTTATCTCTCGAGGGGGCATATATCCGTCAATACCTAAAATTCAAAAGTCTAGGGCATCGCCTAGGGCATCAAAATCTTTTTTGAGCATTAACATAAAAAATTTCTTTGAAGCATTGTATACTTTAATGACCCCTCTTTTGACTAAGGCTTCTTCAATTTTAATTCCGTTTTCAATCAATTTTTAAAAGGTAGGGGGACATTGAAATTCCAATCTATAACTCATCTCATCGTTTAGGTTGTCAATGAAAATCTCTATCTTTTCCTTTTCGGGGATGAGACGAGAATACCTTGCAAACAATCTCCTGCATTTTTGCAAGAAAATGAGGAAGGACTCAGCCTTTTTTTGTTTCAAGTTGCAAAGGTCTTTCATGGTGATATCATATTGGATATTGTAAGAGTATTGAGTGAGAAATCTATTGACCAACTCTTCAAATGTGTTGATGGGGGTGTAATCTTTGAAAACCATTCAAGGCATGTCCCTCCTAAACTTCATGGAAATAGTCTCATCAAATAAGTTTCCTCATGCACAAATTCTAGACTTAGTTCGAAATTCCCTTATGTGATATAATGGATCAATTGTACCATTGTATTTATCATACTTTAGAAATTCACTACGTTTAGGGAAAGGAATCATGTTGATGGACTGATTAAAGGGATAAGGAAAAATGTCCTCGATCAAGTATTGTTTCGAAGTTATCCTTTGCATATCTAGAACTTCTTGTTGAAGGTTCTTCATTTGGTGAGTTAAAGCAACCATTTGTTCTATTTCCTTTTAAGGATTTTGGGGAGGTGTTTTTAAGATGTTGATATTAAAATCATGGGGAAGTTTGACTCCTTGATTGGCTAACATTAATAGGTATTTTTCCCCATCTCTTTCAAAAATCTTTTCCAAAAACTTATGGAAGTTGGGGTCTTGTTCCACTTGTCAAATATCCTCATTGTTTATTTCTTCCCCTTGAGTGTTTTTGAGTCTAGGAATAGGGATTTCTTCTGCATCAGCCATGTTGCTAGGGATCTCACTATTTTGAGGTTCAATGTTGGGAGTTTCAATATCGAAAGTTTCACTACTTGGACTTCCTATGTTTTTTGTTTCAAAGTTGGATGTTCCAAGTTCCTTTTTCTTGAGTCTTCTCTTTTGTGATCTCATTTGGACGAGCATACAAGTGTTATGATTTAGACTAAGCTTTGATCTAAGTTTGAAATAGTGCCAAGGATTACAACTAAGTCAAATAGAATGACAAATTCTATTGATTAGACTAAGTTTGATTTGATTGCATGACATAGTTTCATGATTAAAGGATGACAAATCCCGAAGATGAAACTAGGTTTAAAAATCAAAGATGTGATAGATTTTGATGATTTAGGCACTTTGCGATGTTTAGATCTAGGTTTAGTTTGGAGAATTCCACTTGTATAGGTCTATTTTGACATGTTTAGACTTCTGAGGTATCTAAGGAACGATCTTCGACTCAAAGTTTTGATTCAAGAGGTGTAATTAAGGTACTCAAAACATTGGAAAAGTCTTGGATTTTGACAATAGTACATCATGTATAACTCTAGATTGTTTTTGCAAGCTCTCTTGTAAAAATTGAAGGTTAACCTTTCTCTAAAGTCATAGAGCATAGACAAACATTTTTGATGTTTTGGACTGAGGTTTGATCTTTGGTTTTCTAATCTTTACCTTTCATGAAATCATCATGTAAACCACATATTTTGACTCTATTTTTCCTAAGAAAAGGTTGAACACTGCAGAAAGAACTAATTTTTTGAAGATGGATGGACCTAAGTTACTAATTTGTCTACCTCAATGAATGTAGTTCTGAATCAAGGTTTTCACTTTCAAAATGTAACATTTTTTATGGTGTTTTGTTTGAGTTTCATTTTGAAGACACATCAAGTAGAATATACACTCCTAAGGCTGTGTAAGACTGTATTCTTTTAGATTCCACGTGAGTTTTACCCCAACCACACTATCTTTAGCGGATGAATTCAAAAGCTCGGCTGCATGGGCTCCCCCTTACAATGCACTTTCTTCTCAGGCCAACTAAGCTTCTAGTCCCCATGAAACTCCCATGGTGAACCAATCGCCTCTACTAAAAACTGTGAGAATGTGGATGCCTTGGCAATGACTGTTGTTGCACCAAAGAATAGATAAAATATTTTGACAAATCTACAACAAGGGTTTTAATTCAGACATTTTGTTCGTAGGGAGTGACCCATGTGGCAAGATTCCCTTTCGATCCATCTCGTCAGAGCCACCTGCATGATACTTGAATTTTCCTCAAGTATCCACATTTATATCCTAGTTGGACGTCACTTGGCTTTAGCGTGTTACCGGTTGGGTCGTTCCCTTAGGTGATTCCTTTTTCCCACAAGGTAGGCCCTTTAGGATAAACAAAAGCAAGCAAGTATACCCATAGTTCGATCGATCTTTATTTCGCATGAATAAAGAGAGAACTCATGCCATATACTCCACTTACACTCACACGTAAACAAGAATGAGTCTAGATTTTTGGATCACCCAATTAAGGGGAGAGCATATGCCTACCATCCATCACATACAAAAGACATGGTGTTTATTAACTTGTTAATTAAGCTATGTTCCTAACTTAAGCAAAAGGAAACGTGATATTCGTTAACCTTTTAATTAAGCTACATTCCTATCTTAACCAAAAGGAAAACAAGTGAATAATGTCCAACCCCTGCAATATGTTAGAAGTTTATGTTTTGAGTCTTTGACTGCGAATTTTGGGAAAACTTGCAAATGCACAACACAAAATGTGAGTTTCTAATTTGGTGACAAACTACAAGAGGCACCAAAACAGAGACAAGAGGTGCCAAAATAGAGACAAGAGGCACCAATATAGAGACAAAAGGCTCAAAAACAGAGTTAGACAAGCCAAAACTCCTTGAAACCGTTTACAAGAGGCGCCAAAACTCTAAAAGTGGCCTAGAATGGTCTCGAAACAGGTGAAAACAGTTGCAAAACAACTTGCAAGAGGTGCCAAAACTCAAGCAAGAGGTTCCAAAACAGGTGCAAGAGGAGCCAAAACTCTAAAAGTGGCCCAGAATGGTCTCGGAACAGGTGAAAACAGTCTCAGAACAACTTGCAAGAGGTGCCAAAATAGAGACAAGAGGCACCAGAACTCCAAAAATAGCCAAAGTTTGAAGAAAGTAATCTTTTAATGGGATAATTTACATTCAAAGTTTGAAGTAAGTAAAACAACTCTATTTGTAATACAATCAAATCTTTCAAATACGTATCATTGTCCTTTATTTCTAGGGATTTATTAAAACATTTGGCCCTCAGATTTCTATGGGCATAAAGGTTGTTAAAATGACTACCTATAAAATGACATTTGATGCTTAATATGCAAGCTAAGATGATTTCTATGTGCAAATGTGTGCTGAAAGGGTTAGTGGTATGCTTCTAAATGAAACGAGATGATGGAATTGATGATGAATACAATGATAAACGAAGGATGATGTTGATGATAAATGAACAAGTGGAGACGAGTGAGATGATATGAAACTATAATGAACTATCCATGATTATGCATACGATCAAATGCAAACATAAAACAAACTAACCTAAAATGTAACTATGATGCAATGGGGATTATAAAAATTAACTATGAAGCAATTAATTAATCTAAGATGAGAATGCAAAGTAACACATGATATGAAAACTAAGTATAAGACTCCATGAAAGCTCCAAGCTCCTAAGATAAACCTACATAGTAACTTTACTCAAATTTTGGATGATAAAAGCTAAGGAAAGAGGGTGTATTTATAGGGTTTCTCAAGCATTTTGTGAGGTAGAACCTATCAATGATTTAGATTTGAAGGATAAATAATAGATAGTGGAGATGAAAGGAATCAGGATGTTGTCCCCTTGACCAAAGACAACATGCCATGTGTGTGGAGAGAATCCTTTGACCAATTGGAAACATGCCAAATGTATGGGATTCCCAAGTGTGTGAAACAAAGACCCATGTGCTCCAATTTTTTTGGAAGTGTGGGGGAATAAAGCCATGTGCTTTTTCTCATTGGTGGAAGTGTGTGAGGATAATTCTAATTAATAATTAGGCTTATTTATTTTTCATGTGACCATTATGAGGTGGCACACAAAAAGTTGTAGAAATGTGCTCTAATTCTTAATCAGGATTAAGGAAGGTTAATTAAATAAACACGTTTAGGGTATTTTGTTTATTTTATTATTTAGAAGAATATGATTTTGGAGAATTAAAAGGAAAGTGAACAATATAAATAAAGGAAGACCTTATTTATATGTAGTTGAAGCATTAATCAAATAGGTTGTATTTAATTAACTGAATGTGATGACCGTTTTTAGGTGTATACACTACCTTGATGGTTGTGGCTAAATTTAGAGAAGCCACTAACTTCCATAGGGTGTTAAACATTTATCTTGCAACTTCAAGACAATAGATCAATGTTAAGGTAAATATTTTATTTTCCTTTTCAACACCCCTTTCTTCTTCAACAATGGATTGCCTGTATTCTTAAATTTTAGATTGATAATCTACATTTGATCTATCTGGGCATTCCTCTCTCTTCTGGTTCCCTTCCCAGGAGATCTTGGCAATGTATTTTGGATAATTTTCATGTGAGAGTGAATCACTAGACCCATAGGTGGTTATCCTTTGTGGGTTAGGTGTTGCTTCTAAAGTTAGTGGTGCAGGATCTTCCCAATTATAGGTGTATGCTTTAGGTGGCTCCCCCAAGATTTATTAAGGATTTAGACTCTCCCACAAGGAAATTTTTATGGTTTGGTAGCCTGGAATCCTCAAAGTGGAGTCTTGTGAAGTGGGAGACTGTTTGTAGACCAAAATAGGTTGGAGGCCTTGGGCTATGGTAGGCTAGTCTTACTGGTCTAGCTTTATCGACCAAACTATATTAGATATGGTGCAATGAATAAGATCATGTTTGGGCCATGATTATCTCTAATAAATACCTAAAGGGGGTGGTGAAGGAGGAGGTCCCTCGGTTTCCTCTATTGGGTAAATGCTTTATTATTTAGGAAACACTTAAAAAAGGATTTGAGCTGATCAAGGATGGCTTGTTATGGATTTGCAATAGGGGGTTTGATGCTCTCTTTTACTATGATTCTTGGGATGGTTTTCCCATAATCATGACCATGCATCCTAACTTGCAAGATCTTTGTCACCACTTCTTGGAGGCTGGTTGGTCTCAGGTTGAAGATTTCAAATTTATTTAGCTTTTTGGGCAAGTGGAAGTGTCTAGATGGAAGGACCCAAGTGAGTGGCCTAATGGTGGATTAGAAGAGGATAGTGATGAGCTAGGAAATTCTTTCTTGTAGAGAGTGTAGCTTGATCAGGGAGAGGGATAATTTATCCTGGATGGAAGTTTCTTGGTGGAAAAACATCTAGAATAAGTTCTTTTAGCCTAAGTGTAATTAATTCTTGTGGATTTTAGCTTGGAATATATGCGTTACTTGGGATAATATTTAGAAGCAAGGTTTCTAGGGACCATCTATTTGTGTTCTATGTGGATATTATGAGGATTCATCCCATTTTTTTCACTAATCCTTTTCTAGGATTATCTAGCACCTTTGGTGGGGTATCTGGAGACAACCTTGTGTTCATACTTCTTCTCTGATTGAATTCTAGAGTATTCTTGGGAAGCCTCCAACATAGGTTTCTTTTCTCCAAATAGTGTGGAATATTGGTCCTGCATTTATCCTCTGGTAGATTTGGTTTCAGAGGAATCATATAATTTTATAAGGAAGTATGTTGATGGTACAATAGGTTTGGAAGAGAGTGATTGGTATAATTCAAAAGACTGTGGAACCTAAATGTGAAGTGTCTTTTCCCTTGGAGAAGAGAGATGAAGATATAGTGACTATCTTGGGTCTGCATTGTCTAGTGCCAGACACTTTATGTGTTTGAAGGGGTTTACATGCCAAAAATAAAGCACAAAGAGATGGTGACGGGTCCCCTCCTTTGACAATTTTTAAAGATTAATATTGATAGCTCTTCACGAGGTAATCTTGGGCTTGTTGGGATTGGTGGAATTGGAAGGGATAGCTCTGGTAAGGAAATATTCTTCTTTTCTATTCATAAGGGGAAGCAAACCAATAACCTCATGGAAGGCTTGGCTATCCTTTTTTCTATCAAAAGAGCTTGTTCCCTTGGTTGGTGAAAGATCATTTATGAATCAGATTCTCAAATCATTATTAATTTATTGATTTCAAGTAGAAGTTGGAAGTAGTTAATTGACATCTTTCCTTTGTTGTTAGGCATATTTTGAGATTGAATTCCATGTTTGAGTTTGTTTCCTTTACTCACATTCCATGTGAGTGGAAAAGGGTTACTAATTGTTTGGTCAAAAGGGCCTCTGAGAATGTTGGGGGTTGGTGGGTTGATGGCTAGGAGAAGTTATATTGGGAGCATTCCCAAGATATAGAGAGGTTGATTATGGAGGACATGGCTAGATGATGCTTTCCTATTGGATGGGTCTATTGGGTGTTTTTCCCTTCTTGTGGTTGTTGGCTAGTTTTAAGATTCTTGGTTATTTCTCTTGGTGCCCATGTCAAACTCTATTTGCTTTGTACAAATGATTTTTTGGTTGTAATAAAAATTTTACCCTTTTTTTTTTAAATGTGGTATAAGATTCAATCCATTCTAATAGATAGGACCACATATAGGGCCTAATATAGGGAGGAAAATTCCTAATGAAATGATCTCTAGGGAAAGATATAAGGACCTACTGAAGAGGCTCACTGCCTAATAGCAAGATACATGAAAATTATAATGAAAATATGAACATGAATTGTTGTAAAAGAAGCATCTAACATATGTTGATGTTGTAGTCCCTTTTTTGCACAATTACTCCATCATATTGACTTCACACGCTTCATATTCAACATACTGCTCATTCTATATCATACATTCACAAATTATTCCATTCTTCTATAAATTTCCTCCTCTGTAACAACTCAAAACACCAAATAGGTTGGCTCTAGAAAGACCCATAAAATGAAATGAGTGATACAACATAGGTTGGCTTCACACATATGTGCCATGAAGGAAAATAAGTTGTAGATCAAATCAAGGCATAAATGTGCCCAAAAATATCACAATACATTCTCCAAAGAAAAATTAATTAATCAAGATCAACTGCAAATGAAGGAAACCAGACTGTCAACCCAAACAACATCAACACCACCAAAACTACCAACTGTTCACCTTTGCACCATCAAGGAGAAACCAAAAAAATCATGCAGACCAAGATGTGAACAATTTAGGTAATCAAAAGCATCCTTACAACCTTCTCCCAAAGAATTTGATCATCATATGCTGGCACAAATGGAGAAGCACAAGTTGAATATACAGGAACATATCATTTCAAACTAATTGTGACACATCAACACTTAAGATATTACACTACAAGTCACCAAAATAATTGAAACACATATGGATGAACCCATATACTTCTATGATTATATTTCCAAGTCTACACAACCATATCTATCATTCCAGAGGAATGTAGAGCAATCTGGAGAAGATCAGAGACACTTAACTATGTTATTCTACAATGTAGAGAACTGTTACTTCTAACTCTTGCTATTGAAATGTTTATGGCATGAAATTTTGGAAATAGCCTCTTTGATAGATGTTAAAATTAACTCCAAAACCACACAACTAGATCATGCAATGCGGTAGAGTGTGGACCAAAATACAGAGTCACTAACTTAGGAAAATATGTAGTTTGTGCCTTAGACAACTTTTCCCAATTGCCCAAGTATGAAACTAGACTCAATCATTCATGTAACTCCTTGAACATGTATACATCATTCAATATGAATTTACTTATCAACCAAATCATGAACCAATATGTTACAATCTTAAGCATATACATATCATACTTTCGGACTATCATACTCCTATGAATACATCTACTAGGTCTTCTAGACTAACTTGCCTCAAACAGGTTGATCTAAAAACCATCTCTCTTAGATCTACCAATCTATCTCTAATAATTCCTTAGCTCTTCAACATCTATACAAAAACTCTATGATCTTAAGTTGACATCAATGACAACACATATTGCCAACAGTCTAGTCATTTTCTAAGGTGATGGATAGAGTAGATCTAGGTGATAAGTTCTAAGTTAGGTTTGATTGGTGTACAATTAAGTGACAAGATGACATATCTATGTAATATCCACCAAAGTAGCATAAAATAAAGAGGTATTTATGTGTAGGATATGGAATTGTATCCTTTACACATAAATAGTATTATAATTACACACACACATTGGCATTATGAGATGTCATTTAAATATAATCAACTATGCTAGCCCCACCTTTGTGGTTAAATAAACTCAATCATGTTTGAGAAATGTTTTCAATACCAAATTGAGATAGCAAAGAGGATGTATTTTGACCTCCAAGATTCAATTTCTTAATTGCATGAAGTTGTCTCATTCTTTTTGGATTCATGCTCCTCCAATGTTTGAGATTTTAGTAAGTTTTTCTAGTATGATATTGAATTCTATATTAATCTAATACAATTGGTCAAAAATATGAAAATAATGACTAAAAATTATCAAATTAAAATACAAAAAATGAAAATAATCATTCAAATTATTTAAAAAAAGATTGATACTATCAAACTCAATTTAAAATATGCAATTTCAATCTTATATGTCTATAGAAGAAAGGTTAATAGGTTTGTTAAATAATGATTACAATTTTTTTTAAACCATGAAAAATGTGTTTGTATTTCAAATAATGCACAATATGTAGGGTAAAACAACGCATGTGGGTCAAAAATTATATGATGCACATGTCTTTTCACCATTTTTGGTTTCTTACTTTTCATAAATGCACTTATGTTATATTTTCCCTTGGGTATTTTCAACCCTTGGGGTTGGATTTACCTTGGGCATCCAACCAAAAGGATTTTTAATTTGCATGTTAATGCCTAAAGGTTTGTTTTTTGTAAAATATCGAAAGAAAGATAAATGCCAAGTTTAATCTTCATCAAGTTTGTACATCTTTCAATGTTGATTTGAGGAAATGCCACAATAACATCAATCTCTCCCTTACCTTTCTAACCATATAATTTTTCTATGTTTCCAATGCATTAAGGTTTTGATCTTCAATTTCGTTTGCTAGTGTCTTCTAATTTTCCAAAAATATATGTATAGTACTTCTAGTTCCATTTATTATTTATTCATTAAAATTTGAAAAAAATATACTTTTATGTTCTAGACTCTATTCTATACACATTCAAAAAATTGACTTTCAATTATTTCTAAAAAAAATTAGGGGGGAGCACACTCAAATTTTCATTTTTTAAGATGTGTCCATTTCGAAAATTAGGAAAAAAACCATATATTGATTAAAAAATTAGACATAAACTACACGATGTTAGTTAAAAAGGCCCTACAAATTAGAAGGTTTATAAAGCCTATGGGATTTTTTTTCAAACTAGGCCATAGTCTAACCCCAATTGACCTATTGACTTACCTACCCATGATATTCCTTGGATTTCTTATTGTAAAGTCCAATATTACAGTCTACCTTTTCACCGACCATGTTTCTCCATTATTGTTGAATATCTCATCTCCAAGAGGTCATAGAATGTTGTTTTCCACTATGGGATAATTATCAAATATATTATGAAGAATCTTATTTTTATTTAATACTCAAATGGTTTTATTTTTATACCAAATATATCTTGAATGCACTAGTCTTAAGAATATGCTCCATTTTTTTTGAATTGAATGTTACATTAACAAGCCCATGTTTCCATGCTAGAAAGGGGATTACAAATATACAAGTTTGATCTGTGTTCCTCCTACTTATTTGATGTTATTTGAGATCTAACCATACATCCTTGATAAAAAATGCAATAGTCCTAGTAGGCTTACCACCACCAATCACACCTTGGGACTTGCTAAATGACTTGATATTGTTCCAAAATATCCCAAATGTGTCATTAATACAAACACAAATACTATTTTGGAAAAATAAATGGTTGTATTCTCCGACCCTTTTATTTGGAAAACTATCCATATAAATTACTAGGCTTTTCTCTATATTCTAAAAAACCAAGCAACACAAAATTGCTTCAAGATAATTTAGAGCATTGCTAGGTGCTACTTATATACAAATGTTTATTTGGTTTTCATGAAAATCCATAGAGGATCTTCACTTCTAAGTTATTATACTAATTTACAGGTAAATTGTGACGCCAAAATATTCTTCTTTTTCTTATAGGAATAAGGGCCTTCTCTTCCACCACCTAGAATCTCAACATAATAAATTATGATAGAATGCATCAACCTTTTTCAACTAGAGATCCTTGTTTCTTTGTGTGATTTTTTTTCAAATGGAAGTACATGTTAACTGTATTTCCCACAAGATCAAAATAATTATGTGCATTAGCAAAAAAAGGCTAACTTAACCCATTTAAGATCACACAATGAACACTTGTATTGAAGTTTGATAATTTGACACACTTGTACAAGCATAGATGATATCCCCTCCACTCTACAATAATTATATTATAACATTCTTATCACAAAAGAAAATTAATATTAAGAATTAAGCAAACTACTTTCACAAACTTATGGACACAGATGAGTAAGTTTCAAGCTTATATCCAAGATTAAGATAATAAGATAAATATTGTACACATATTATCAATAAACAAAACCATCTCTTAGTTACAAGTGGTGAAGCCAATGGCCACACATTCACACATAGGACCAAATAACCATTTTCTAACTTTCTCCAAATTTAATGAAACTTAACATACAAAAACTATAACTTCATAATAGATTTATTGAGGTGTTAAGGAAATTATTCACCCAATTTTCCTAATGCAATTTAGTATTGAGAATCTTGGGAGTTAAATCATGATTCTCATAGAGAATTCTAAGATTTAGTCTAAACCTAGGATATTTGGATAAATAAGTGGTAGAGCACTAAAAGAGACTATTAGTTTTGCTTATATACAACTAGATTGTATCAAGATTTACTATGCACTCTTTGACAAGCTACCTAAAACTATTAGAAATTTATACACTACAAAAATATTATCTAAATATAAATAAATGACACTTTTTAGAAATGTAATATCACTAATATTTAACAAATTTAAAATTCAAATTATATAAGAATATTAAAGTATTGTTGTTAATATAAGTTAAAATAATCGATAATAAATTGTTTAGAAAAATCATAATAAAATATCATAATTTAACACATTGCAAAAATACTTCTACTTATCAATATCTTAAAGACTACCCTACAACTTCACATGTATAAACTATTTAATTTTTAATTTTTAATTTTTTTTGAAGATACCCCCAAGGGAGTCCCCTTTAACTTAGAGCCAAGGTCTGAGGGGTATCCATTCTATCAAAATCCACTTGGGGCACAATCTCGACCTCATCCCTTTTTAGGCATTAGGGTCTTGCACTCAACAAGACATGATCCCTGGTGGGCTCATTTAGAACCTTTCAACTTCACTAGTAGACCAAGGGCCCATTGACAACTACTTAAATTTTGATGACATAAAACTTGGTGGATTTTCTTAACTCTTTCATAAGTTGTAATATTCCATGACTTTTGAATATATTCTTTTAATAATTCATTGCACACACTCACAAACTAATTTAAAACATATCTAACTTTAAATTATATAATTATTTTCATATACTCTTGGTTTTTCGGTGAATTTGAATGGTTCTAAATGAGCCCACCAAGGATCAAGTCTCGTTGATTGCGAAACCCGACACAATAAGGGTTGAGCCCAATATCATGCTCTAGACAACTTTAGTGGCATGGATACCCCTTAATCTTTGATTCTTAGCCAAAACGAACCTAAGACTTATGTTCAAATAATTAAATGATTATGTAAGTTTGATTTAAAACCCTCCTAAAAATATATATATAATTGCAAAACTTAAAGATTGTCGAATATGCCATATTTGAATGCTAAGATTTGATGTTGTGAATAAGAGCATTAGCATGGTCTCACCATAATTAGAGAGAATGTAGGTTTTGTTCATTATCCCAGTGGAGACACAAGTGGTCATCTGAAAACCATGGTAGTAGAACAAATAAAATAATATATCAAACATAGTAAAACAAAACACTGTCGATTTGATTTGGGTGTTAGGTGATTCAGTCCACTAAAAAACACAGTCTTGTAAATAATTGACATATAGTTAGAATTTTTTTTAATTCCAATGTACTATGCCATAAATCGACAAAATATTTACTGACTAACCCACCTTTTAGCTATGTTAGAAATTTAGAAACAAATTTCATAATGTGTATAGAAGATTGAAGCCAATTATAGAATTGTAGAGCATCCATTTTTCTGTAGAGCTATAACTCTTTGCACCTTCAATGAAGTTCCCACATAAAACATCAGTAGATTTTCTTGTTTATTATTCTAATGGAAAATGGAAAATCAGGTGGACGTCTAAAAACCTTGCTATGAAGATTGAAGCCAATTATAGAATTGTAGAGCATCCATTTTTCTGCAGAGCTATAACTCTTTGCACCTTCAATGAAGTTCCCACATAAAACATCAATAGACTTTCTTGTTTGTTATTCTAATTAAAAATGGAAAATCAGGTGGACATCTAAAAACCTTGCTACGAGAAGAAATAAGTATGTCAATAATGTTAATAAGTATTTGTATTTAGTATATTTATTTTAAAAAGTTTGTGATTAGAAAGAATGATCTTGTGTAAGTATATCAATGGATATATAATAAAGGGTTGGAGTATATTGTTTGTAAATGTCTAATAAAATGAGGTTGTGAATATTCTTATTCAATCTTTTTTCTTTTTCATGAAGGAGATGTATGTATTATCTTCTATTCTAATATAATGTTGATAGTTAAAGACTAGGTATGTAGATCTGTCAAGTGTTAAACTCAAAAAATTGTAGAGAGTGTCACAAAGAATATATATTGTAGTATGCATACCATTGTAATCTTGAGACACCTTCCCTAACAAAAAAATTATACACTCCTTTAATTATGTGGTGGGTACCATTTTTCTCCACGTCATTTCCTTTTAACCAATTATTTTGTTAAGAACCTTCTAAGACAATACCATTCAAATACAAAATACATATAGAAATAGAAGATCTATTTGCAATAAAATAATATAATCACTTTAATAAATCACAAGCCTCTTCAAGGGGGTTCTTGAACAA
This sequence comes from Sequoia sempervirens, assembly GCA_007258455.2. Classification (NCBI taxonomy): domain Eukaryota; kingdom Viridiplantae; phylum Streptophyta; class Pinopsida; order Cupressales; family Cupressaceae; genus Sequoia; species Sequoia sempervirens. The sequence continues at coordinate 17,112,222 of VDFB02252616.1, read as the reverse complement.
ATCACTTTTATAATATAATTCTTTGATGTTTTTACAATATTCAATGCCTCTTATTTATGCTAATTTTATTAAACCTAACAATTATTTTTCATGCATGTGGCATAAACACTAATTAAATAATGCCTTTATTTGTAACTACAACATTATTTGATACCACCATATTATTTAAAATTAACTTATAAACCCAAATACCATATCCTTAGGTACCTTGCATTGCCAAACCCTTAAAATGCATCATTGTCAAAATATAGAAATAATTACCAAATAGTTAACTACATAATATGCAATAAAATTGGATCTTGACAAGAAATAACTCAAGTACATTATACAACAAAATATTTCATCTCTAAATATTGAGGACCACACTGAATCCTATGCGTGCATTTTATTCTTCTTTCACTTTCAACAAGTTGTTACTTGGAGATGAGCCCCATAAATGTTGGTGTAGGTTTTTATTTTCCTATTGGGTTAATTTATTTTTCTTTGTCCTAAGTTTTTTCTACACTTAATTAAGCTTGCTTAGGATAATAAAGTGAGTTTATTACTAAGAGATAAATTTGTGTTGTTCCCTTCCTTAAAGGGTGGAACCACTTTCCACTTTTGGTAGCATCCTCCACTTTTGGTGGTCCATCTCCACTTTTGGTGGTTGAGTCCTATTGGTTGGATTTTCCACCTACCTCCTCTCCTAAGTTCTATATAAACTCACTACCTAACTTTTATTTTTATTGATTAGGTGGAAAATAGGGCTCACCAAAATGAATCAACAAGATGATTAACCACTAAGTTTTTCCACACTAAACATTATGCAATTAAATGCAATTATGAGAGTCAAAAGATGCAAATAACAATAAGAAATGATACCTAACTATTATAGCAACTACGAGGGAAGTTTTTAGAGCTCAAAGAGGTTTGTACCTTGCTGCAAGAAGCTTTCTTTTAGAGCACAAAGGACTCATTTGCCTTTAGTGGTGAATGGGTCCCTATTAGGGTTTCTAAAACTAAGATTTGGGTTGTCTTACTTGATGCCTACACTCTTAGATTCTCGGTTGTCAGATCCCTAAAACCTGTATTTAATTTTGTAGCTTTATTTCTTCGTTCTTACACTTTAAAGGTCAATCTTACAACTTGACAACTTTGACAATTTTGCTTCAAATCTTTCCTCCACTTGATCTTCAACCTGTAAATCTGTAAATACACATTCAAGGGAAAAAAAACTTGTTGATTGTTAGTGAATAGGGGTTTTCCTTGGTCAAACCCTTCATAGGTAATTAAACCAATTGATGAAATAAGGATATTGAAGTATGAAACATGAAATAATGTAATGTAGATACCTTGGATGTTGTCTTGTAATGAAAATCTACAATCTAACATGTAGTGGCCATGAAGAATGTAGAACTTGGATCCTTAGATAAGATGGGAACAATACTCGCAAGTAGATCTTCAATGCTACACTTTCTTAGCTCAACAACATGCATGAATGCATCAAACCCTTGGCATGGTGATATGATCTTGAATTGCTGCAATAAACCTTGAAGATATGCCTTGAAATGCCTTTGAAAATTCATTTGAAGTGCTCTAATGCTTGTAAACTTGAATTCTTGGAGACTTATAATGAATTGCTAGGAGAAACAATGTGAATTAACCCCTTATTTATACTAAATTAAGTGATTAACCCCAAAATTCAAACAATCAAAGCTGACAGTAGATCTGGAGATAAACATTATTAAATTTTTGACATAATGAAATTCAAAAAGGGGGTCCTCATTAAGGGAGGACCCAATCGCCATGTAGGGCGAATGGGTCCTAGCTTAGTTTTCTAGGACCTAACCCCGAGGGATGGAAAGAACACTAAAAACCCATTTAGGATCAACTGATAAAGGGGGGTCCTATTAAGGGAGGATCCATTTTCCAAGACCTAAATTTTCCCAGTTAAATGTTTTATTATTTAAATCATGGGTGTCAGGATAAATCTTCGGGAAGTGTCATAAATAAGGTTTAAATGTGAATTAAAGAGGTTAATTAAATCCAATTAACCATAATTAATTAAGGAGGCCCTAGATAAATGTGAAAGTGTGTTACAACACCTAAATAGGGTAAACATTAGGTACATTTCATTAAAAGGATCCCATTAGGCTTAATTCATTAAATAAACCCTAGAAAAGTGTGAAAGTGTGTTACAACACCTTTGCAAAGGGACGGATTAAGGTACATTTTATTCAAAGAAAGATCCTAGAATGATGTGAATGTGTGCAACACATTACTGTAACAATATTCCAAGACACCATTAATTCAATTTTATGTCAATTATCCAAATTAAGTGTGAAAAAGGATTACTTTTTTTGACACTACATGTATACTCTTGCATCTTCATGTATTGATCTTTTATGCATCTTTGCATTGTATCTTTTCTACTTGGAAGCTCTTAATGCAATATTGTCGCATTGACATTGCATAATCTCTTAGAGTCCTGGTTTGCATTCTTATGTTTTTCTAATTTATGTAACTTTGATTCTCTCTTAAAAGGTTGCTTGGATCATTCAATCTATTTTAGATTTCTAACAATAAATAGGGTATAAAAAAATAAGGCATTACTTGTTGAGATGAAAGGAAGAACCTGCAACTAGTGAAAGATCAAATAAAATATGATCTATTGAAAAAAAATCCTTCTCTTGGATAACACATTCATTGGTGAACTTGGAAAAAAAGGAAGAGAACCATTAAACCATGGCTGAGAAAAAAATTCCTCAATGCATAGAGAAATATGAAGATATTTTTTCTTCAATTAGTATTAAATAACTTTTAAGTTATAAATAAAAGTATGATTTAATTATTACTTATCACACATGTATAGGAAATAGTAGTTATGTTTAATACAATTAGAATAAATAAAAGGTTTTGGTTTAAAGATATAAAGTTTTCATAATCCATAATTCTATTCATTTTTATTTTTTTGGTTTTTATTGTGTTGGAGTTTTTTCATCAATGTTTCAGAACAAACTCTGTGATCCATCATCAGGATGATAGAAATCATAAGGAAGAGAGATGGATTGCTGTAAATCAAGACTAGTTAAAAAAGGAGAGTAGTGGAGGGGAAAGAGTTGCACACGGTTCAAGGAAAATTAAAATTAGGAAAAAGAAAAGAAAAAGAGCTAAAAGATAACAAAGGAAAAAAAAAGCTAATAAAAAGAAAATAAAAAAGAAGGAAGATAAACCAAGGTCTTGATATATAAAATCTATCAAGATGTAAAAATAACAAACATTCTTGATCTAAAAGATACCAATAAATTAAGAAATATAGAAATATATTTCTAAATCTAGTTCTTAATTGAGAATTTGAGAAATATAAAACTATATTGTATAAGCATCAATGAATATTATAAAATAGATTTTATCGAGGAGGTTGCCCCCTTGAAGAGGCCCATGATTTATTAAAGCGATAATATTATTTTATTACGAATAGATCTTCCATTTCTATATGTATTTTTTATTGAAATATTATTTTGTAAGAAGGTTCTTAAAATTTAGTATTTGAGTTCTTTCTAGGGAAGAGTGGGAATAATTTTTTTATCCTCATTTATCTATTTAGGCTGAATATATTGTGTATGTATGTGTGCCTCATAGAGGTCTTCAACAAGCCTATTAATTTCGAATTCATTGCAAAGAGGACCTTGAGAGCTTTCCAAAAAGGGGTTATAATAAATATAATTTGGATTAGTATCAAGGGAGATATGGATCTTTCACAATATAATTTCTTGATGCTTGTAGAATAACCAATGCTTCTTATTTATAGCAATTTTATTAAACCTAAGTATTTTTTTTATGCATATTAGATAGAAACTAATTAAATAGTGCCTTTAATAATAAATACCACATTATTTAATACTACCATATTATTTAATACTAAATAATAAACCCAAATTGTAATGAAACAACTCACACATAATACAATAAAATAACACTAAATATGATAGAAATACTTAATACTACACCACTTCAAGGGGGATACCTCCAATAATATTCAATAAGAAACAATACTCCATAAGATGATAATAACTAGCCTATACCTCCTATATATACCATAATTATACCTTGGAAACCACCTAGGTTGACTTAGATACTTAAGTATAACTCCTAGGATAACCTTAATACCTATTGTCATAATGGTTATGTAACTTATTTAAGATTTAAGGTAGCCACAATATGACTACTCATAACCCAATACACACTATAGGACCTTAAGGGGATAACAATCCCCCCTCTTTACAAAAGCATTTCCCATAATGCTAATTAATTATGGGTGCATCTACATAAAATATTCATCTTCATCTTCTTCTTTATATTTTTTATTTCTCTTCTTCGTCATTTCCTTTTATACTTCTACTTCTTCTTATTCTCGACTTTGTTCTTCTTCTTGTTCTTGCTCTTTCTCTTTCTCTTTTTCTTTTTCTTCCCTTTACTCGTGTTCATGTTCCTCTTCTTGTTGTTATTTTCCTTACTCTTGTTATTCTACTTCTTGTTCTTCATGTTGTGGAGAACAAACTTGCCAAAAAAATACCTAATAACTTCACTGATTTGTAGCCTTAGAGATGAATTTGGTGTACACCCTAATTTTAGAATAAATCATACATAATAAATCCAATCAATCTAAAACATTTTCTATAGCTTAATATGTTTTGGATCTCACTCCCCAAAAAAATTATTCTAGATTCTTTGTTTTGCACCCTTGGTAGTGAATTTGGTAGAAACTCTAATTATGTAATAAATCATTGAATTCTATTCCAAATTCTCAAAAAATGGATTGTAAAAGATTCAATATGTTCTTGAAAAATCCTCAAAAAATAAGGAAAAAATCCAAAATATAAGAGATACATGCTTTCTAAAATGACCTCCAAAATTACAAAAAAGCCTTACCTTCATGGTGCAAAGATCATGCTTGAATATCACTTGTAATTAAACAACTTGTATAGTAAAATAGTATAATAGTAAATACGTTGTGAACACTCAATAATAATATGCAACTTTGTGGGGGAAACCTCATAATCCACTTTGAGGGGGACACCTCCAATAGTCTTCAATAAGAACTCAATACTCAAGATGATGATAATAACAAACCTATACCTCATATGTATACCATATTTATGCCTTGGATGCTACCTAGAATGACCTAGATACTTAATTTTAACCATTACGACAACCTGAATACATAAATATGATTATAATAATGATTATGTAGCACATTTAGGAGTTAAGGTAGGGCCACAATATAACTATTGATAACACAATACACCCTTTCTTATTCTTCATGTATATACCATACTTATGCCTTGGATGCTATCTAGACTGACCTAAATACTTAATACTTCAAATTCTTATGATTGACACTTCTTCAAATAGCCTATTTTTGGGTACCATGTTCAATAAGAGGTATTGAGAACATTTTTTTTATTGTTATGATATGTTTTATCTAGTCACTTAAACCTTTTGATCATGGAAACCGACTCAACTCCAATTATGAACTTTTACATTCAACCTCAAGGTATCAATAATGCAACAAAATTATTAAGAGTGAAATGCAGATCATCAAAATACAAAAAAATGTAGAAATGATGTAAGGGCACACACCAAAACCTCCTCGTTATTGATCATGGAAAAAAAAAATTATTTATACATGATTATCTAAAATTGAATCATATAATTACTACCTAATCAATTATCTTTCTTCTAACAAAAGAATAACAACAATGTTTATTATCCTACATTCTCCCTTATAATGAACATTGTAAAAAACAAGGGAAAATATTCATTAGCTAATACCATTTCTCCCCCATAATAATGAACATTGGGAAGAACACTAAGTAAACTCTAAAATGTCTTAATATGATCACAAGCAAGGGGCTTTGTGAAAATATCAACAATTTTTGTTGCAATGGGATAATATACAAGTTCAACCAAACCTTATTGAACCAACTCATGAATGTAGTGGTGTTGGATGGAAATGTTTTTAACACTTTGATTGTCACTGTAGACATCTAAATTTAATCACTTCCATATGATTAAATTTACCACCTTTCCGTCTACCATACTAATATTAAATTATTAAATTATTATTATACTTTTGGCCTCATAACGGTAAAGTATTTAATTTAATAATTAAATACTTTATCTTTCACCTTATTCCTCTCTAAATTAAATAAATACGCTAATTTATTTAATTTAGTCATTTTTCCCTTTTTGATTTAAAATCAATTTAAAAGTCCTTACTTTCTCTCTCCTTGTCACATCCTCCATAACCTTGCTATAATCTGAATTAATCTAATTAATTAATTATTATGATGTGCATTCTCTTAATCAGAGATTAATGCCACATCCTCCTACATTTGCCACTTGCCTCTAATCTTCCATTAATTAGCCTAATCCAATGTTTGCACAACCTTAACCAAGATCATTAGCTAAATTTAGCACCACTTTTTGGTCAATTCTTCCATTTTTCCTTTTTGGATATTGACCCCCTTTCCCATGTGAATTTTTAATTCACATTTATTTGTCCTAGGTTCATCTCCTTTATATGTGAATTTTTAATTCACATTCCATTCTTCCAAGGCTTCTAGAACCTTGGACTTGTCACAATCTCCACATGTGACCAAGTCCCACCTTTTTGGAGCCCACCTTTTTACCCTCTAGATCATCTAGGAATGTGAATTTTTAATTAATTCACATTTACATCCCCAACCACCTTTCCTTTTCCCATGTAGATTTTTGAGGAATTCCAAAATTCTTCAAATGTCCCTTTCACTCCCACTTGGGGACAAAGAATCCCTTTTTGAGGAAATCTCCTCACTCCCCAAGGTGCATGTCCTTTTTCCACCTTATGTACCTTCTTGACACCTCACTTACACCTTATATCCCTTTTTCCACTTCACCCTCCACATGTCAAGATGTGAGGGCTTGTGGGTTCTCAACCCACCATAGCCCTTCATCTTGGCCTTGTTGGAGCAATCTTGACCGTTGAATTCCCTAGAGAATTCAAATTCTCCTATAAACACCCCCTCCTCAAGGGCATTTTCAACACTTTGCATTCTCACAACTACATGCTGTCAATTTGAATCCTCAATCCTCTACCATCATCTAGCCATCTTTTTAATCATTTGCACCTCTAATTTTGCATTTAGCCATTCAAGCAATCATCTAAGGAGCACACAAACCAATCCAAGCAAGGGCCAATCAAAAAGATATCAACAACAAGGGAGGTAAAATTGTTTGTGTTTCATTTTATTTACTTTCTTTTTCGTTGTATCACTCTTTTGGCTAATCTTGAGGTGTTCTTGGTATTTTGTTATTCACATTTCTCAGTTAGTTTGCACATTTAGAGTAGGATAAATTCCAAGGTATACATTTCTGGCATGCCCGGTGGGACCCACACACGGGTCTTGCATTTAACGTTTCTGTTGGTTAAGAATTTTGCAGAAAAAGCTCGCAGAAAGGCGGTAGCGCCCCCGCAAAAAGGTGGTAGCGCCCCTACAGAAAGGCGACGGCGCCCTCTTGGCCACCTGAGAGTTTTATTCTCTCTAACACGATTGCTGCTTTTAGGGATATGTTTAGAAGGTTTTACTAACATTTTCCTTGCAGTGGGAGGGGCGCAACTTTCCATTTTTAAATCTGACAAAGTTTGTTGCAGAAAGGTGGTAGCGCCCCCGCAGAAAGGCGGCAGCGCCCCAAAACAACACAGTTTGGAAGGTAAAATAGGCGTTTTGGCTTCGTTTTTGCTTTAGTTTTTTTTGCTATTTCACGTGATAACTCTCTAACATTATTTTGGCAAGAATATTGCTGCTTTTCGCTAATGTTTTGCAGCATATTGTGGCGAAATTTGACCAAAGACAAAAAAGAGGACAACTAACGTTTGTTTGCAGGGTCATCTACATAATCAGATTTTCAAAAATTATCTTTGCTGTTTTCAAACATAGTCTAATTAGGGGGATTAAACCTCATTTTTTGCTGTGATTGTTTACTTTTGTGTTACCCAAGGGGGCATTGATTTGTTTTCACTTTCCCCTTGCACTTCGTGTGAGCCTGGGGAGTAGTTAGAAACAGTTAGTGTCTTCCTTTTAGTGGGACCTACTTGGGGATTTCATCACCCCAAGGGACGATTCCAACCACGTATACCGGCGGGGTATATAAAGGGGGGAGAATGAAAGTTGTACCCCAATCTAGTTGCGTCGTAATTGGCGGAGCGTCGAAGCTAGAGTGATACCTAGATAGACGTGAAGAGTTGGTCCGAGCCTTTCAGTATCTCGCTGGGGTTCCCGACTCACGCTTGTGACGGACTGGTGTTCACAGTTGTGCCTCACGTACCGAGAGTATATCGAGGACTCCCTAGAAGCCTTGTGCATCCTAGATTAAGACTTTGTCTTGCCATACCCATAATATTAATCATAGGATTGTGCTTGCTTGAGGTGTTTTCTTGTGAAAAATCTGTCAAAATTTTGATACTTTGGACTTTTTTTATCATTTTGTGTTCTTACCATAGCCTTTCCCATCAAAACCAAACTTTGTCTCATCGCAAAAAGGCAGCAGCGCCCCTGCAGAAAGGCGGTAGAGCCCCTGATTTACTGCAGAAAGGCGGCAACGCCCCTGATTTATTGCAGAAAGCTATCTACGCCCCTGCAGAAAGGTGGTAGCGCCCCTGATTTATCGCAGAAAGGTGGTAGCGCCCCTGATTTACTGCAAAAAAGGCGGTAGCGCCCCTGATTTTGCTGTCAACGCCCCAATCTTTGCTGCAGAATGGCGGATTTGCCCTCCGGAACACCCGAAATTCCTCCATTTGGACCCATTTAGTCTCTAAACCATCATTTAACCATTCCTAACCATTACCTCATCATCCCAAGCCTTCGTTTTGTCACTTTAAACCTTCAAAAACCCCTGTTTGACCATTTTAAACCTCCATCTCATTATTCCAAATTTTCGTTCAACCATCCTAAATCTCCATATATTCTCCACCATTATCCTTAATCCCCTATCCATTCTAATTTTTCCCTAATCCACCAATAATTTCTTACCATTTGCATCTCCAAACATCACCCATAACCAAACCATCCTAACCTTGTATTACAAAGCGGTTACCCAAATTGACCATAGCGCTTGAACTTGATTATTGGTCTTTAACTTCGACCCCAATCAATTTGCCTCCATCTTGAGGCAAATTCGGTGGCGTAAGTTATCATCTTCGACCCAATCAATCCATTCCTACCTTAAGGTGGATTCGGTGTCGTAATCACCCTCTTAATCTATTAAAGCTCTTGGTTGTTAAGGGTAACTTCCTTTGATCAAATTCGAGGTCTCCCTCCCATCTCTTACCATCCAATAGTCTAAATCCAAATACAAATCGAAATCCAATCAAATCAAATCCAATCAAATCAAATCCAATCCAAATCCAAATCCAATCAAATCCAATCCAAATCCAAATCCAATCAAATCCAATCCAATCCAAATCCAATCAAATCAAATCCAAATCCAATCCAAATCCAAATCCAATCCAATTCAAATCCAATCCAATCCAAATCCAATCAAATCAAATCCAATCCAATCCAATCTAAATCCAATCTGATTAATCGAAAGCCAATTGGATCCAATCCAAACCCCATCACAAATCAAATCATTCGACAAAGACATTAACCTACTCATCTAGCATTTGCATGCCCGTTCAGACCCGTCTACAAGCAAAGAAAATGGCTGACCGTCAAGCTCAAAATGCCCAATCCAACAACCCCCAAGATCCCAAAAACACCTCATCAGATCCTAACAAAGGTACCAACATCACTCATGATCCCCATAACGGTACTTCATCACACTCCAACACTGAGAATCAGAATAACTCGCCACATGGAGAAGAGAGCATGGTTAATCAACCTGAACTCACACTTGAGGAACATTTTAGTAACCCTGCCAATGTGCAAATGACTGATCGTTTGCTTGAGAAACATGGGGAAGAAATATTGGCCCACTTAATTGAGAAGGGTGTAAAACCCCCCTCCAAAGTTGACTTGTCCAAATATAGGGATGCCCCATCTAACGTACTCCAAGAGTCCCAAAATGCACCCGAAGGTTCATACTTTTCCAATGTTCCTCCAGTTGAGGGTTGGCATCAACCTGAATTTGGCAATGCCGTTCTTTATCAAGTTAATTATCCCCCACACGCTTCGACCTCAGCTATAGGTGGACCTCAAGTGCCTGACCCCAATAATCCTTTTGCTTACGACATGCCACCAAGTGTTCCACAACCTCCTCCATTGGCGTTAACAACACCCCTCTCTTCCAACCAACCTCCAGTCAACATTGGGGGCACATCCTTTGCCACATCCCTTCCGCCTCCTGGGGCCACCAGTATACCACCTCAACAGGTTCACCAATCCACCATTCTGCCTCAATTACCTCCACAAGGCACACCCCAGCTGAACATTCCGAGCGGAACCCAACAACCCCCTTTACAAAATACGTCTACGCTACCTCCACTGTCTCATCCACAACAACTTATACACAATGCTTTGGCCCCTTCACAACAACCACCCTACCAATCACAAGCCAATCCATCTCAACCTACTGCCCAAGCCATATCTCCCTTTCTCGCATCCCTTTTGCATCCAAAGGTTCAACCACAACATAATGTCCCACCTCAGTCCATACAACACTCGACGCCACAACACTACTACTACCACAACCAACAACAATTCCCCCAACAACCACTTTATACGACCTCCCATCCATCACAGCAATACTCCCAATACCAACAAACCAATACGCAACGTCCCATCCAAGCTCCTCAACAACTTACCCCACACTTTTACTCAACAAATCCATATTATGCCCCACAACAACAACCCCCATATCAACAAAATCCCCCATCTTACCAGCAAGCCGTGTCATCATCCAATCATCCAAACCCACATTTCAACAATCTGACACCCTTTCAACAAGATCCCTCATCTTTCTATCATCAATATCCCCCCAACCCACCACCAGTTAGCTCGGATTTGTTGGAAATCAAAGCTGCCCTTAAGGACCTTCAAGCAGGGGGCACAAAACAATCATTCAAATTTGAAGATATATGCCCATATCCGTTTGATCCATCCATCTCATTGATCCCATTCCCTAAACATTTCGAGATTCCAAAATTTGACAAATACAAGGGAGACAAAGACCCTAAGGCTCACTTGCAGGAGTTTTATGCACAATGTCAAGAAGTCATGTATAGTGATAACTATCTCTTACGTCTGTTCCCAGAAGTCTAGCAAGCCATGCCCTAGATTGGTTCATGACTCTTGAAAAGGGGTCTATAAAAACTTTTGCAGACTTATCAGAGCAGTTTGTATCCTACTTCTCTTTCAATTTGCGGAAGGATACTGACACCTTAGATCTCCTGAAAGAGAAACAACGGGATGGAGAAACCTTCACCAGCTACCTCCAATGGTGACGTGCATTAGCCAGTTGAATGAAGAATCCTTTGAAAGAAAAAGACATGGTCACCCTTTTCATGGAAAATTCTCATCCTGACATGGCCCACAATTTCAGACTACACTGTGTCACCACTTTCGCCGAGATAGTGGAAAAGGGACCTATCCTTGAACATGCCCTTGTTGCCAAAGGACACATCAAAATACATAGTCATGATAAAGAAAGGTCATTTGGAGATAAACCACAATTCTGGAACAAAAACAAGAATGCGGTCAACGATGGAGTGACTGACACCAAACATGTCCAAGTGGCTAATGCATCCCAAGGGCAACAACAGTCTGTACCCAACGCCATATCAGTACCCCAGGGGGCACCTCGCCCCCCTCAACAGTCAAACCAAAGAAATTAGGGGAGTACCAAACGTCAATACACCCAATTAGGTGAGCCCTTGAGCGTTGTTTTTAACAAATTGTTACAAATCAATTACCCCATCACATATCATGTCACCAAACCATTCAATGAGTCCAAACCCAAGCCAGCATGGTTTAAAGAAAATGAGTATTGCGACTTTCATAAAATCAAGGGACACTCCTTGAATAAGTGTCAGGGTTTAAAAAATTATGTCCAAGATCTCATTGATCGAGGAGATATCAAGGTGGACCCCAGTCAACCTTCGTCGTCCAATGCCCAACTGCAAATCTATCAAAACGCCTTCCCAAACCATAGTCAAGGTCCTAGCACCTCCAATAGCAATCCCCAAAACAACAGCACAAATAATGTGAATTACAGAATGTGCCCTTCAATTATGAAGGTGTTATTCATTACATTGAGCAGGTGGAACCCCGAGTATCCATGATACACGTTAAAGCCAAAGACCCTCAATGTGTTGTGACTACGCGACGAGCCCGCATCACCATCCTTGCAGCCTCCGCACCCATCCAACCCACTCTTGTAAACTCTCAATATAACATCCTTGATCACCTAAGGAAGACCCCCGCTCATATATCTATTCTGGATTTGCTTAAGTCTTCCCCGGTACATCAAGAGATCCTCAATAAAGCCTTGCAGGAAATCCATGTCCCAAATGACATCGACCCCACACAATTCCAAGCTTTGGTGGGACACTTGGCTTTGTCTCACCACCTCCACTTCAGCCAAAATGATATGCCCAACATTGACGTCAATGACAATCGTCCCCTACATATCGAATTCATAGTCGCCCGTCATAAAATAAAAAGGGTCTTGATAGATAATGGCTCTGCCCTCAATTTATGTACTTTGAAATTCATAAAACAGGTAGGGTATACTCAAGCGGACCTAAGCAACCAAATAATTACAATCAAAGCTTATGACAATGCAGAGAGAAATTCAGAAGGAATCATCAGTCTCCCTATCCAAGTGGGACCTGTGATCCAATATACTACCTGCCATGTCCTTGATCTGGACTTACCGTATAATCTCCTCCTTGGCCGCCCATGGCTCCATGCTATGCAAGCCGTCCCATCCACGTACCATCAATGTCTCAAATTCCCAGTCCACGGACAGGAGGTCACCATTCATGTCGACCCCCAACCGTTTGAGTATTGTCGAGCTTTAGAAGCATCTTTTCCCCATTTACATTATTGTCCTGGGGTCGAAATGGGGGCATCCCAGTCGTTATCCTCCAATCCATCATCCACCGTAATCACCACTCCATCCTCCGCCACTAATCCTTTAGTCACTAGAGTCCAGATCATTGACAAAGGGTGCGGTGAGTATGAGATGCATACGGCTCTCAATGTAGCCACCATGCCGCCGTCGCCACATGAGTACGGTCAACCTTCACATGCCACGCAAAAGGAAGACAAGATCATCACCTTCAGTGGTAAAAACATTCCTACTACCACTTTCAGATCTCCGAGTGTCAAGGTCGATGCACCCGAGGAAGACATAAGCCAATGGGTATACCGAGAAGAGCCCGAACCATAAACTCCTCTAAAGAAATATTTTCAAGAAAAGTATCCTTGGCCAACAAAATTCATGGAAAAGCATAACTATCAAGGTAAAGGCCTAGGCAAGGAGGAACAAGGGCGGTTGCAACCCATTGATACACCACAGTCACCAAAGAAGGTAGGAATTGGGTATGACAGCAAATAGAAAAGCCTCGCAACATCATCTAATACTTCTCATAGTATCACCATGGACGAGGGCTCATTGGCAGACATACTCGAGGAGGAATCCATCATACATGCGTACGATGATGTCGATCACACTGACTTATCGTCCATGTTCGAATGCCTATCCGTTTGCACCATCAGCCTATCCCTTCGTCACCCTGAACTCATTGATTGGGACCTACATAACACCACACTTGTCAGTATGTCTGCGGACACGTATGTCAACCTTATGGGATTGGGGGAGGATGAACACTCCAATCGCAAAAACAAAAATAAAAATAAGAAAAATAAAAAGAGGTCATCTAGTGAAAACCTCCCTGAGGCACTTCCTGACCTGGAAAAAGTAAAAATAAAGGACGCATCTGATGGCGAAAACCTCGAAGAGGCGCCAGAAGATGGAGATGTTCATCTTCCCCTTATGGGGACTCAGCTCTCTGCCAGATCACCTATCCTGATCGAAGAGACGCAAGAAGTTAATTTGGGAACTGCTGAAAGTCCGAAGATCACCTATGTAGCCAAGTCACTCTTTGAACAAGAGTATCCGATCTTTGTGTAGCTACTCCGAGAAGGAATCATCAATTTTGCCTGGTCATACTCAGACATGCCAGGCTTAGACCCTGCTTTAGTGGTTCATCACTTGGACATTCGCCCACATGCTAAGCCTGTTAAGCAAAAACTTCGTAAGATGCATCCGCAAGTCGCATTGTTAGTTAAGAAGGAATTGGAGAAGTTACTGGACGCAGGCTTTATCAGACCAATTGACTACTCCGAATGGATATCTAATATAGTTCCAGTTGCCAAACCCGACGGAGACATTCAAGTCTGCACGGATTTCAGGGATCTCAACAAAGCCTACCCAAAAGACGATTTCCCTCTTCCTAATATTGACATGTTAGTCGACTTAACAGCAGGACATGAGATGTTGTCCCTTATGGATGGATTCTCCAGTTATAACCAGATCCGAATTGCACCTGAAGACCAACACAAAACTGCCTTCACCACTCCCTAGGGCACCTTTTGTTACAATGTCATGCCCTTCGGTCTCAAGAATACGGGGGCAACATATCAGAGAGCCATGACAGTTATCTTCCATGACCTTATCCATATCATCATGGAAGACTATGTTGATGACCTATTAGGGAATTCCAAAACACGAGCAGAACATCCGGTCATCCTGAAGAAGATATTTGAGCGGTTAAAGCATTATAAGTTGCGGCTAAATCCGAAAAAAGTGTATTTTTGGGGTCACGTCAGGGAAATTGCTGGGTTTCATAGTCTCTCGCAGAGGTATTGAAGTGGATCCTGCCAAGGTAAAGGCTATTCTGGACATGCCACCTCCACACAATCTAAAGCAGTTAAGGAGCCTCCAGGGAAAAATGCAGTCTATCCGTCGGTTCATAGCCCAGCTTGCAGATAAATGTCAGCCATTTACCCATCTTTTGAAGAAAGATTCAACCTTTCGATGGACCCCACAGTGTCAAATCGGTTTTGATAAAATCAAAGAATATTTAGCTCATCCGCCAGTTTTGATGCCGCCTATTCCAGGAAAACCCCTCCTGCTTTATATCTCTGCTACCTCAATTGCACTGGGGGCATTATTGGCGCAGCATGATGAGTCACTCAAGGAAAGGGCAATCTACTACATCAGCTGAACACTAGTTGGCTATGAGTTAAATTACTCCCCTATGGAAAAAGCTTGCCTAGCACTGGTTTTCAGTACACAGAAACTCCGCCATTACATGCTCAGTCACCCAGTCAAGTTAATTGCTAAAATTGATCCTTTGAAGTACCTGTTATCTAGAACCACTTTGACCGGCCGCATGGCCAAATGGGTCATGCTCCTTAGTGAATTCGACATAGAGTATGTAGAGCGCAAAGCTATAAAAGGACAAGTTATTGCTGATCAATTGGCCGAAGCACCATTGGCAGATGCTTACCCCTTGGACACCGAATTCCCGGATGAAGAAATCTATACAGTGACAGAGGCACCGACTTGGATGCTATATTTCGATGGCTCATACACCCATAATGGATCTGGGGCAGGAATTCTACTAGTCACTCCTCAAAGTGACTACATCCCAAAATCATTCAGGATAGCGTTTCCATGTACCAACAATATGGCAGAATATGAAGCCCTCCTCACCTGCCTTAGAATTGCAAAATAGTGGCACATTACACATTTGAAAGTCTTTGGGGATTCCTTACTGGTTAGCAGACAAGTTAATGATGAATTCCTCACAAAGGATGACAAACTGTTACCCTATAAACGCATGGTGGATGATTTCAAAAAATATTTCACCTCCATACAGTTTGACCAAATCCCTCGGGTGCAGAATAAAGCAGCAGATGCCATGGCCACTATTGGTTCCTTGATTGACATGCCCAAGGATCGGACAGAGTGTGAGTTCCTTGTTGAACAACTCTTAATCCCTGCATATGATGTTCCCGACACTGACATGGTGTGCGATATTGTGGGTCCCGCCTCCCCGTGGTACCAAGACATATATACTTACCTCCGTGACAATACCATACCCTCGGAACTTACACGCAACCAACGCAAATCCTTTTTCCATCGTTCATCCCGATACATCATCGTTGGTGATACGCTTTATCGACGTGGGTATGATGGAATCCTCCTGAGATGTCTGGATGAGACCGAAGCCAAAACGGTACTAACGGAAGTACATGGTGGTATTTGTGGGGCTCACTCAAATGGTATGGCTCTGGCGAAAAGGATCTTACGAGCTGGATACTATTGGCCTACATTGGAACACGATGCCTGCGAATTTGTCAAAAAATGCCTTCCGTGCCAACAGCATGCGGATTTGATCCACGCTCCAGCACAAGATCTTCAACCTCTCCTAGCACCATGGCCATTTTCTCAATGGGGTTTCGACTTGATTGGCAAGATTCACCCACCATCATCCGATGGCCATACATTCATCATCACCGCAACTGAGTACTTCACCAAATGGGTGGAAGCAATGCCACTCTCACAAATCACCGGTACTCAAATTTCTAAATTCATCCTTTACCATATTCTCTGCAGATATGGTATCCCATCCACCATCATTTCTGACAACGGAAAGCCGTTTAAAAACCAAGCCATGAAACACCTATGCGATACTTTCCATATCCAGCATCGTTGGTCAACGCCGTATTACCCCCAGGGTAATGGTCAGGTGGAAGCGACCAACAAAACCCTCATCCGCATTCTCAAAAAGGTTGTCAATAACACTGGACGAGATTGGCACCTTCACATTCATCCTGCCCTCTGGGCATACCGCACATCCATCTGTACCTCAACAGGCGCCACTCCATACTCTTTAGTATACGGTGCTGAAGTCGTCTTGCCAATCGAAGTTGAGCTCCCCTCATTGAGAATTTCTTTGAAGAACCTCATCAGCGAAGAAGATGCTCGCATTGCGCAGCTCGCACAGCTAGTGTTACTGGATGAACGCAGAATACGAGCCTATGATCACCTACAAGTATACTAGAATCGTCTCAAACGTCATTACAGTAAAAAGGTCCACCCCAGGCAATTCCAGGTTGGTGAACTTGTCCTCAAGGAAAATCAGCATACGCAGCAAGACCGCGACAAGAAAAGAAAATTTGAGGCAAACTGGTTGAGGCCGTATATCATAACTTCCAAATATGGATCTGGAGCCTATAGGTTGAATACTCTGGAAGGAGACCCCCTTGATGAGCCTGTCAATATTCTCCATCTGAAAAGGTTCTACGCTTAAGACTGCTCGATCTACCCTACCAAAAAAATCAAAAAAATCAAAAAAGTGAGAAAAATCCAAAAAATAGTAAAGATAAATAAATTCGTCCTATGGTGAAAACCACCTCTTGGTGGCGCCTTGGATAAGTATGGATGGTGAAAACCTGGTAATAGGCGTCATCCATAGAGGGCTTAATCATTATCTACCTGGCATCCTAGTTATTTTATGTTGTCATCCGCACTATCATCTCCACCCACATCAGCCTAGGTTGCTTGGTATTTGTTGGTTGAGCATTGGACGACCCATCTTACCTATCCCTCGCCCTGAGTTTTTCTATATCCCACTTTGAGCTTCTATCTTTTGTTTCGCTTTGTCGGTCGGTCCGTGTCGTCATGTAGAACCACCCATTGTGTCAGTCTCCATCTAGGTCTCATCCTTCATGGTCTTTTTGTCGAACTACGTTGCCCCTGCGCTTTCACGTAGGCAAGGTTGATCATTTGATCCTCCCCCGGGGCATTGGTCTGTCACTTGTTGTGTCCTTCATCATTGGTCACCATTGTCTTCTTTCCGCTTTATCCATGGTCTTTTTCCCTGAACTACGAGGGCTCTGCGCTTTCACGTAGGCAAGGCCAATCTCTGATCGGCCCCCAAGCCCCTAGGTCTTTAGGTTGTGGCTTGTCTCCTTTGTGTTGTATCATCAAGCTATGCCTTTATCTAGCTAGTCCTTAACAAACAAAACCCACTTGTACCAATGAATCTAATCAATTTTGAATATCCTATATTATATCGATCTTTTCATGTAGTATCCATCATAGGTCTCAGCAGGATGCATCCTTCCTAACAGACCTCATCACTTCCATCCATCCCCTTGATCCTATGGCAATGGACATTTGAAATTGATTGCGATCTTTTGATGCTTTTGGTTTTTGTTTATCATTTGAGTTCCCTATAATCACTTGTCAAGGCCGCCATAATCCATCATATTATGGCGTGTTTTGATCAGTCCACATAGGGGCATATCTTGATTTTGTCTTTTTGGTTGTCCCACATAGTACCCACCAAGATCCTAGAGGTCTTGTGTTATGTTGGGGCATCTTTTTGTGCTTGTGGTTATCTCAATACCAGACCCGACTAAAGTCTCTCTTTGAGACTTTGGGGTATTGGGATAACCTTCTTGTCTGGCGTGTTTCTCTCATGCATTAGACACTAATCTACCTCGGTCCTCTATACCTTGGTGTATCGTGTCTTATGCTATAGCAAAAACCAGTGCTCCAAAGATGATAAATTGAATCAGGATTGCATTTTTCATAATCATTGCATTAACACTCACCCTATGGTTTTGGTTGTGCAAATACTTTCCCTCATTCTTTTCCCTTCTTCTCAGGATACTGATAATTTTTGACAGATCACTACATACCCACCTCCCGTCATCACATCAGTTCTTATTGGCACTCATGGCTGTGTGTTATTTCCTCTAAAATTACAAAAATACTATGACATATCTCCATCGTCGCTTGCATTACATATTAGGTCTATACATACTTCGCCACCTGCATCACAAAAGTGTTAGACGCATAATACATCACAGCCTGCATATATAACAGGTTCATACAAAATCCATCATACACATATACATACATGACAAATAAGTCAACTAGGTATTCATGTATATAAAAATCGCCATAGATCCCATGAGTACACATAACATATCACCATGTGCATATCATTCATAAGTACATATGTCCAATCATCCATAAACATCGCAATGAACTAACGCATTAGCATGAATAAACATAAGCACCATTATTCATACACAATTATTCATATTTTAATCATCCATATGAACATCTCATATCCTGAACACGAGCATAAATGCATCAACACATGCGCATAAATAAACCAATACATCCATCTGCATAAACATAAACAAACCAACGCATAAGCATAAATAAGCATAAGCATGATCATCCATATAAAATTATTCATATTCCAATCATTCATGTAGATAACCCCACACATGAGCATAAATAAACCAATGCATCCATCCACATAAACATATAGTACCATATACACATGCATATAATCATCCATCATAAACAGAAACATACTACATAGTGTCAATACGAATTGTCTCATATCAAAATAATATAATGGCTGTCACATGTCCATCATACATCACATGATAAAATACAAAATTCAGAGATATAGAACATTTCTGATCTCTGTCAAAAAAATCCTATACACTCCATCCTGCATCTGTCAAAAACTCAGTAGCCTGTCACCTCCCAAATGAACTCCCCACGTTTGATCTCTGTGGAGACTCAGGTCCTGCTCCTCTGCCTGGTGAAACACCTGGTGAATCACTGAAACCACGTGTCTGTGTCCCCAATGACTGAGATGGCGCTGGCATTTCAGGTGTCTGCCTGGTATAACGGAATAACCGCTGAGATGGGTCTGGAACTGCATGGTAGTATGCGGCCATCCAAAATCCTGCCTCTCTCGCCTTCTCCTCTCACTCCGCAACCTGTACCCGAGCGGAATTCTGCTCCTGCCGATATCTGTCTCGATCCCTGGTGATAGCTCTCCTCTCCTGCTCCCAGGCCTCCTGAGCTAACCGACACTGTGCCAACTCCGCCTGTAATCTATCCCTCTCTCTCTCCACCATCTGCACATCTGCTCCGGGCATCCCACCCACACCCTGACCTGTCGGAACACGAGCCATCGCAGCATCTCTCTGTGCCTGTAGGGCCTGCATCCGCATCTCTGCTGAATCCCTCTCCCTCTCAGCCCTCTGTGTCCGAGCTACTGCTGCATCTCTATCCCTCTGGAGAGCCTGTGCCTGCAACTCTGCTGAATCCCTCTCTCTCTGGAGAGTCGCTACCTCTGCTACTGCCTCATCTCTTCCCCTCCGCAATGCCTGTATCTCTGCCTCTGCTGCAGCTCGCTCACCCTGCACCTGCGCCTGTGCCGCATCCCTCTCTACCTCCATCACCTGTACCTGTGCCTGTGTTGTGTCCCTCTCAGCCCCCATAATCCATGCCTGCTCTACTGTCACGGCCTCCCTCTCCTGCATCAACCCCATATCTCCAAGTGCCTGCTCAAGACAATGTACCCTGTCCTAAAGCTCGTCGCACTCTCGCTGAAGATCCCCTGACTGTTGACTAGTGCACCCTGTCCCCTGATCTACTCCCTGCTCTGTCCTCTCCTCTGGCTCCCCTTTGGCCTATAAAACCACGACCTCCGCCTGCAATCTGTCGCGGTCCCATGTCACCCTAGTCAACTCCCCCTGTATCCTTTGCACCTCTGACTGTGCCCTGTCTCTCTCCCTCACTGCTCCTCCTAGCTGGAAAGTAATAGCGTCATAATCTATCAGGGCCTCCCGCTCTACTCTGGCTAGCTCGGCCTCAAGGGTCCTCACTCTCTGCTCTGCCATCCGTACTCTCGCCTCCGCCCCTCTCGCCTGTACAATGGGGTCCTCTAGTACATAAGGCACTAACGCTAATGTCTCTGCTGCTGCAACATCCTCCACCGCCACATCTCTATCTATATCCATCACATCCTCCTCCCCAACCACCAACCCTATCCCATCATCCCCATTATCCTCCCCCTAGCCCTCCCCAACCACCTGCTCTAACCCCTCCTCCCCACCTGCTGGCTGCTCCCTATCCCCCTGCTCCGGTCCCTCCTCCTGATCTTCCACAATCCAGCGAACCCGAAATCGTCTCACCTCTCCCTGCCTCTCGACCACGAATCGATGTCGTGGTGACCTCCTCTCCTCTCCTGGTGCTGCCCTCACCTCCTCCCCCTCTCTGCTCTCCGGCTCCTGATGCCCCTCATGGCTCTCTACCGACGGCCGAACCCGCAAACGCTGTGGCTGCCCATGCCGACCGACCACAAACTGTCTCCTCCCCTCATCTGCAGCACCCCTCGCACCTACCACCTCCACCTCCTCCATATCATCCACCT